>CM034701.1:308982488-308994196 GCA_020142125.1 Phrynosoma platyrhinos | reverse complement strand
TGAAATGGTAACCAAGTTATATTATTACCAAGTTTGAAAACCAAGAAATTGCCTGTATGTTTGAAACACAATAAAACCATCTTACATTTTATAAAAACCTATTTTGGCCTCTGTGTGAGAATTTTGAACAAACACTACCGGTGTGTTATTAATAGTTCTGGGACCGGTATCTGATGAGGGGTATGAAGCAAGTCACATAAAATTCTAAAAGAGAGAATTAGTCAAGGTGGCAGGAGTGGTTCATCACAGCGGCCCCCTGCCACCTGCCAGTGGTGAGAGCACTGAGGTGGGCTTTGGGTGGCCAGGGTAGTGCTGGCTCAGCCAGCCAGGTCAAAGAAAGGGAGGGAGGATGAGGAGGGCCATGGCACTCAGTTCCCCAGAGAACACACATACTGAGAGCCGACTGTAAGGGCTAGAGAGGTGAGGGAGCACGTGAAGAGATGAAGGAGGCTGCAACGTGTAAAGATGTGGCTCATATTTTAAAGGTTCAGGAATGCTGCATCTTGTAAGATTTAAATATATACATATACATATATATCTATATCTTGGTGGTGGTAGTTTTCAACTAAACCATTTGGATTCTATTTGGGGGAGAGAGAAAAAAGAGGTCATTCGCTTTCTTTTAAAAGCAAGAACAGATGTCATTTTACAGTTTAACAGAATGGGAGTATTTATGGTGAACAGCATACTCCTATAGATACAGGAACTATGTAAACAGAAGGAAAGTAAATGATGCTGCTGACTCTCTCTCCTCCCCATGTTCTCATCTCTCCAACTGCCACATTAGATGTCTTCATTTTCCCTTTCAGTTCTCTAATAACCTGTTACACCTGCTCCATTCTATTCCCTTTCATCTGATCAGTGTCACACTGGGGTCATACAATTTCAACTGAGCTTTTCATATTGCTTATAACTAAATTTGAGGAACCATTATAAAGAAGTTGAACCCTAATTTCAAGTTTCTGTTTAAGACAAAAAGACTTTAAGGCAGACCTCCAGATTTCAGTCAATGTGCACTTCTAGTTTTTCTTCCTTATTTAAGTAAGTTTATCACAAACATAAGCTATTGGAACAGCAAAGCTGCATACCTTTCCAACATGTCTCTTGTTTCATTAAGTAACTTAATAGTAGTAACATCTTTTTCTGTAAGTCCATTGGCCTAAAAAGTCAGAGCATAAAAACAATTTAGTTAGAATGCACCTGATTTATTTAGAACCACTTTGTTTTGGGAAGTTTGGTTCTGCTTCAGATTGATCCAATTATAAGATGAACATTAATAGATAATTAAATAAATGATAACACACACAACCCCCCAACCCAACCATGTTAATCTGGTTTCCAGCTTCAGTTTAACTTACTGTTCCTGATGTTTTGGAAATACCTGGGAAGCTAAAGGATTCTCCTCATCTGGCATCATGTAATGACACAGTAGAGAATGGTATTCAGTTTCTTCAGATGCGAGATTATCTCCAGGTTGTTCTACTACCCTCCTTATTTCTCTCAGCTTTTCATCCAAATCCAAGAGAGAAAGAGCATGCTTAAGAGAAAGACTGCAAAGGGGAAATTTAAATATTTATCATATCAGTGGATTGCATCTCAATCAAACACTTCACATATATCTTAAAACCTCAGCAGAAACTGCAAAAGAGCAACAGTTTTACCTTCCAAATACTTCCTGCACAGCTTTTTTAACCACAGTAATTAAGTCAGCCAAACCTAGGATAGAAGAAGAAAGTTATTGAAGACTGATTCCATTTGTTTCACTTCAGCAAAAATCAGAAATTAAGTAAATGTAGTTTTACATATATCATACCATCTCCGAGAAGGTGCTGAATACTTGATAAATATTGCTGTTGGACTTCAGGAGGAGCTAGAAGTGTCTATAGGGAGAAAAATATTCTGTAATGTTTCTGTTACTTTATGGAGCAGTGTGTCTATCCTCCATGTCTCTATGACTGTATAATCAGGATGCAGAAATCCCCTCCCCTTGCCTTCTTTCCTGTTGAAGGTACCACTTTCAAGATATCCTGGTTCTTAACAGCCTCAGCAATCTTTGAATACAGAACAGCAGAGGACACAAAAAATCAAATTCAAATCATTTCAAAAAAGGCCCTCATAGGGCCTCTGCAGATGGGCGGCTCTGGGCCACCCCTGGAAAATGGTGGATCAGGGCCGTGGCAACCCCAACTTCTGGCAGATCTTGACCACAGAGCTGCACTGGAGGACCTGGAATTCCTAGAGAGGTGTTAGGCAAAAAGAATAGTGGTTTTTTTTAATGTGTGGTTTTCCACATTCATGGCTGTCCTTAATTAAGCCCAATGAATGGGGAGGGACTACTGTAGTTTAATGGGATCTAAGCAATTATAGTTGTGTGCTCAATTCCAAAAGTTACCCTACTAAGTTTTCAATCATGGATAATTAAAAAGTTCAGCATACTTACTGTGCCATTTTTGCAAACTGCTGCATTATCCAGGTAGATGTATCCACCAATAATGTTTAATTGGACTCGTAGAAGAACTACAAGCATACAAGTGCTATATACAGCTACAATGCTTCTTGTAAAACCTTTAATAAAAGAAACAGAAATGATTTTTTCAGGATGCCTAAATAAAAATGAGTGGGCATCTACTGCCCTAAAATATGATGTAATCAAAAGTTATATAGAATATATGTTTCGGCCATAGTTATCATTGTGTTTGTTATATCTGGGTTATGATTCCTGAGTTTATTTGAACAAGATTTTCAAGATTATCAAAAACATGGTAGATTTTGCACTAGATACAGCAAAATATCTCCAAATGGCTAGTAAAAGGACCTAAAATGACTTGGGGCCTTTGCAGACTGCCAGATTATAGTGCACATTAAATTGAGGCACTGCCCTGGCTCAGTGCTAGGGAATCATGGGAACTGTAATTTATTGTGGCACCAGAGCTCTCTGACAGAGAAGGCTCAATGTCTCAGAAAAAAATACAATTCCCATGATTCCCTAGCACTGAGCCAGGGCAGTGCCTCAATTTAATGTGCACTATTTCTGGCAGTCTGCAAAGGCCCTTGAAGAGCATTTTGAGTGCTAAACATTAAGTGAATAGAATACCAAATTTACAGAATTTTTATATCTGGAGAAGTATTGGCTATATGAAGTGTAGCATATAGTATTTTTTATATTTATTGCTATGACAAGAACTCAGACAACTGATGAGTAAGTCTAAATAAAAACAATCATAAATGTATGTGTAGAGTCCGCTAACATTGTAAAAGTATTTTTTATAACCAAAAGTGAAATGTTTTATTAAAGTTTAAAACAAAACACAGCATACTTAAATTAAAAAGCATGGGAGCATCAGTCCAGGAGGACACAGTGAGGTATCCTAAAATTAGGAATTAATGTGAAGGGTATGTGACTTTAGAAGCTGACTGGTTTGGAGTGAAATGCAGCTTAACGAGAAGTGGAATTTAAATAGCAGAGTTCAGTTATGATAGTCTGGTCTAGTCGGGTCTGATTGGTGGGATATCTGAGCTGACACAGGGATGCGCGTCTAGAGGAGGCGAGTTAGAAAGGTTAAAGCCTGCCAAGTGTTTGATTTTAATATAACCACGTTGTTGTTGTGTTCCTTCAAGTCGTTTTCGACTTATGGTGACCCTCAGATGAACCTACCATGGAGTTTTCTTGGCAAAGTTGGTTCAGAGCAGGTTTGCCACTGCTGAGCTTGAAGTTAACTCACATAAGATACTTAACATCTGTCCGTTTCTCAATAAAAGTTACAGTTTGTTTTATAATGGTTGATTTTGACTGAATTGATTATTATAAACTGGAAAGAAGAGAAGACATGCTACTTAATATATTGAAGTTGGCTTAAGGAGACACTTAGGACTCTAGCCTTTATACATTTAAGGATAGTATTAAAAGGGTGGGAAAAAATAAAAATAAAGGGCAAGTGTTAGTTACCTTCGGGGTTGGAAAGTGGAATCAGCCTAAGTCTTAAAAAAGGCCTTGCCACAGGTATGCTTTGGACCCTGCTCACTACATGAAATGATTATGTATACTGACTCTGAAAAGGGACTGAAGGCTTTTGGAAATAAGTATCAAATGTTATTCAATTTCAAATATAGCAAACGACAATCTTTAGCAAAGACTTTTACTCCAGTTTTATTTTTTTAAATAAAGCATCAGTACACAGAATCCCATCCTCACATGTGACAAATATTTTGCAAATGCTCCTAGAGATGTGAAGACCCTAAAATAGAAACAGAAAAAAAAATTGCGGGGGGGGGGGGGGACGACGACTTTCCACATCCTTTCCCTTTAAGCCTTTTTTTCCCAGAAAAAAACTGGATTAAGGAATATTTGACTTTAGAATGATGAGTGAAATGTTTAAGACAAGGTGTTCACATATATACTTTCCCCACATAATTTCTAAAAACGTTTTTAGAAATAAGAACAGGTTTAAAGGAGGGTTTTAAACACAGGCTGGATGGCCATCTTCTGGAGTACTTTGATTGTCTATTCCTGCATGGCAGTGGACTGGATATGATGGCCCTTGTAGTCTCTTCCAGTTCCATGAGCCTATGTTTCTTCTATGATTCTAAGATCTTTATGTGTGAATGTGTACATTATCAGAGTACTTCTCAGGGTATCTGATGTGAGAGATTGACAATAATTTTTCCCATTGTGTCAAGGAGCAGCACATCTATTCCCATTCTTTCCTGGAAACTCAGCAGGGATTGGCAGCAGTTCAGGGACCACTGGTTTGATAGCACTGCATTATCTGATCATTACAGTTCCTAGTCTTGGCTTTCTTTTCTCAGTTCTTTTTACAAGAATGAGTGCATTAGTCTACTTGACACTATAGAGAACTAGTGGAGCAATAATAATAATTTTCTCTGTTCTACTACTGTTGATGTACTGTTTTTGTTGGGCGATTTTGCCCACTCCTCAAAAAGGCAAAGCCAAGAGGTCTCTTATAGTTCAGGTATTCTTAACAGTCCAGAACCATTAGATTTATTTGTAACAGAAAATTAAAACATTTTTAAAGTTCAATTTGAAATGATGTTGGCCAGACTCCTACTCCACAGTTCCAAATGTGTAACTGCCATCGCTACAGAGCTATGCAGTGAATGCAGGCCCAGCTCCCCATTCCCACCCACAAGGAAGCAGTTGCTGTAACTGATGGAGGCTTGTCTCCCTGCAGCTCGGGAAACAGGTGTGTGTGGGAATGTCAGTCATCTGCTTCCCAAGCAAGAGGGGAATGGATTCCTGTCAATTGCAAAAATGGCTTCTTGTGAAGTGGTTTTTTCACACTATGTATCCCCTAAACTAGGGGCTATGTAGGGATTGTAAACACTACACAGTTACAAATGTGTAATGTCAGGTTACACATTCATAATTCTCTAACAGGATTCCAGTCACACTGAATAAACCTTATGTTTAATATATCAAACATGATAATTTTATGCCAAACCAAGTTAGATGTAATGCATTTTATGTTCTGATAGCAACAATAGATTTTGGAGCATTGCATTTTTCATTTTTTTTCTGAATTTTTTTTAAAGTAACAAATGCTTTCCTTGAAACGATATGTCACGTGCATTAGAACTCAGTCCATGTGCAAAGATCTGCATTTTGAAGAAAATTTGCACCACAATGCAGAAACTAAGAACACTCACTGGGTCAGAAGCATAATTCATTATTACTTACTTATAATTTTCAAGTCTTCCCATATTTCTAACTTGTTGGTTGGTCTGTAAAATGAAAAGAATGCAAACATTTACAATTAATGGAGTCAGTGAAAAGTTTGCATCAAATTGAAAAAGTCAAATGTTGCAATTTCTGAATCTATGAGTGAAAAGAAGTGCTTATTCAATATTGGGATTATGGGAAGTAATATTAATGAAGAGATTACTAGCAAATGACTCTGAGGAAATTTATAAAATCTGCTTCTTTGTGGCCTTGGGAATACATATTTTAGAAGTTATCTGAAACACAGCAGGATTTGTTTTATACTATAGTGGAAGGTTAAACTTATATTTCTCAGTGAGTTTAATACAATATCTAATTGCATGCCAAGACAGATATTAGACTTTTAAAATGGAGATTTTTCTCTCCCTCTCCTCAAATATTTGTGAGGCTATATATGGTATGTTAGTTTAAGCCTTATCTTGCTTTGTTAGGATACAAATGCTTAGCAGTCCATAAAATACAACTGCAGATAACAGTTCTCCCATACTATCATTACACACATATAAACCACTTAACAGTCCAAATTTTGAAAAAAAGGCAAGTTATACTTACTTGTTTTTCAGCAGAGAGGTGAGGGTCTCAGAGTTCAGCTGATACATTAAAGTATCCCTTAATGTTGGAAGCATAGATAGTACTATCGATGGGGGAAAATGATAATGAAAAAACAGCATAGTTTGAGACTCATCATCAAATTAAAAATAATCTAGGTTTAGTTCATACATAATAGTGACAAATTGTAAGAGTCTAAAAAAGCACAAAGTTAACATTGTAACAGAATCCTGACAAAAAGCCTTTTCAATATAGACTTTGGAAAATCAGAAAGGACTACCTGATTTTTTTATATATATAAAAAACAGCCCTTCAAAAAGAACACAAATAGAATCATTTACAGTGAAGCTTCTCAAATTACTGTTTCCGGTTTTGGTCACTAAAATTAAAAAAAGATGACTGCAAAAACAAGAACAAGTGATGTTCTTGTAAATACAAAGATGTTTTAGCTCATTAGAGTAAAGGAAGCTTTCTTACAGGCATGATTGCTTTTAAAAATACAAGGGTACACGGAAGTACAGAAAAGGAATACAGTTGACCCTCCGTTTTCATAGACTTCGAGTCCGCATCCCTTGTCCCTGTTTGCAGGGGACAAACAGAGGGAATTAAAATGGGGCACACATCTGTGGCATGTGCCTGTGGGTGCCCGCAGGCATGCACCACTATTCAAGCCAATAGGGCTTTAATATTGGTGATTTCTCGTTTTCCTAGGGGTGGGGGGGCCCCTGGAACAGATCCCCCTGCGAAAATGGAGGAGCAACTGTATATCATAAAAGGCACATGAAAAAAAGCAAACAGAAAAATTGTCCTTGTTTTGGATTAATGATCCACAACTTTCAAAATTGCAGATTTGTCATGCACTGTTAGCAACTGTTATACAAAAACTCACAAAGCTCTTTGGAATAACAAACTTGCTGCAGTTCATTGAACTCCAGCTATTATTCCCATCTCTCATATTATCTTAATTGGGAATATCAGCAAAATGCAGGAAGCATACAAAACCAAAGTAATTTTAACTATGGCGTGACAAGCCGACAAATCAGAATTATGATCAGCTAGCAAATTGGTACAAGAAATCATAGCTCTAATGTGTGTCTAGAATTGGTTGGTTATGTGATGTCTGAATGGGCAAACTCCTCTATTTTGAGGCTGTTGCACCATACTAGAAACTGGAACAAACATTATAATATATCCAGATAAAGTAGGCACTAAAAAGCAGACTAGGAGCAAAAAAACTTGGGTTTGTCTGAGGTACAGTGTGTAAAAACCATGGTGAGGACCAAACTGAACCAAACATCGCTATGCCTTACCAGTCATGTTGCAAGTTCTTTGGTTACTTTCAAAATGATACTGCCTTCGTGCTTGAGCTATATATTCTGCCGCTTCCCTTTCTTGGATTTCTTTCATTTTTTTCTGCCCATATTTTCCAAGTATATAAACTCCTACAAAAGGTATTTTAGAAGGGTTAATGGTTTGCAATACTATAAATTTTCTTTTCTATTCTGTTCTGCTTTAGATGGTACTTACTTTTGATATTTAAATTATAACAGATGAAGTTGGAAATAAACAGTGTATATGGTTAAACTGCACAAATTCCCACACTGAAGATAATCAGGCAACTGTGTTTAATATGCAGAATGACAAATACACTTCTGCGAAGGCAACATAGAAGTTGATCCCAGTGTTAAGTTAAACAAGAGCCCTGATGGCGCAGTGGTTAAATGCTGGTACTGCAGCCACATTGTCAGTTCAATCTCAGAGGGCTCCAGGTTATCTTGGCCTTCCATCTTCATAGGTCAGTAAAATGAGTAATTACTTACAATGTGTAAGCCAATTGCTTGTTGGGGGCAATTGGCTCACACATTGTAAACCGCTTAGATCAGGGACCGGCAACCTACGGCCCGGGGGCCGGTTAAAGCTCCAGGCCCCGTACTTACTGGCCCAGGCCGGAGGTTGCCGCCGTTGCCGCCACCATGCGCCGCCGCCGGAGCACGTTTTCAGCCGCGCTCGCAGTGATCACCATTTGGTAAGTCAAAATGGTGGGCATGATGCGTTTGCGCATGCGCAAACGCGTCACAACTGCCATTTTGACTTACCAAATGGCGGCCGCGAAATGCGCTGTGGCGGCTGGAGCCGCGAAATGCGCCGCGGCGGCGGAGGGTGCGGTGTGCGCATGACCGCGCGCACCACCACTCCCCCCCAGCCCAGCCGGGACCTGGCCGACGGAAGACCGGCCCAGGTCCGAAAAAGGTTGCCTGTCGCAGGCTTAGATAGTGCTTAGTTCACTGTTAAGCGGTATAGAAATGTACGTACTATTGTTGCTATTGCTATTACTTTAGTGATGACTGCCAAGACGAGAAAATCTGAAAACAAAGGATTACAGCAGTTACAAATGCACATTTTGAAGCAATTCCTGTCACTACAACATCAGAGATCATTTATGAACGCCTTCCTACTTTCAGATATTTGGGTAGAGCTTAGTATCAGTTGTAGATTTCATCTACAGTCTGGCTGTAAAGGAACTGTTGCTTTTGTCTGCCTTCGAGTCATTTCTGACTTATGGTACTCTCTAAAGCAACCCTATCATGGGGTTTTCTTGGGCTGAGAGTGTGTGACTTGCCCACAGTCACCCAGTGGCTCACCATGGCTGAGCAGGGAATCAAACCATGGACTCTAGAGTCGTAGTCCAATACTCATACCACTACACTACACAACCACTTGGATGAAGGAATAGGGGGCATGCTTACCAAATTTGCAGATGACACCAAATTAGGAGGAACAGCTAATACCCCAGAAGACAGGATGAAAATTCAAAATGACCTTAATAGATTAAAAAGCTGGGCCAAAGCTAACAAAATGGATTTCAACATGGAGAAATGTAAGGTACTGCACTTAGGGCAAAAAATTGAAATGCATAGATATAAGATGGGGGACACTTGGTTTAATGTGACTATGGGCCATTGCAAACCGGCTGAAAGGGCTGGCCTGGAGAGATGGGGCGGCCGCACGCCGGCCACCCCAACGCCACACAGCTGTATACAAAGTGTGCGGCATCA
Organism: Phrynosoma platyrhinos; assembly: GCA_020142125.1. NCBI lineage: Eukaryota > Metazoa > Chordata > Lepidosauria > Squamata > Phrynosomatidae > Phrynosoma > Phrynosoma platyrhinos. Next base: position 308,984,854 of record CM034701.1, on the reverse strand, counting down.
GGACGCCCTCCTGGCGAAGCATTTAAACACAGTGCGCCAAAAGGGCGTGGAAGAGCTGCAGCGCTGGCTCTTAAGAGAGGCCTTTTGCCGCTCCTCAAAGGATCAGCATTTTGCCGCTCTTTTCAGGGTGGCAAAAGGGAGGATTTGGGCCGCAGTGTGGGGTTGCTGTGACTCCAATCTGCTGCTTCCCGGGGCGCTCAAATGGCTGGTCTGCTTCGGCCCCAAGTGTGAAAGGGATCTAGGAGTCTTAATAGACCACAGTTTGAACATGAGTCAACAGTGTGATGCGGCAGCCAATGCGATTTTAGGCTACTGTGTCCAGTTCTGGGCATCACAATTCAAAAAGGATGTTGAAAAACTGGAGCGTGTCCAGAGAAGAGCAACCAAAATAGTGAAAGGTCTGGGAACCATGCCCTATGAGGTGAGAGTTAGGGAGCTGGGGATGTTTAGTCTGGAGAAGAGACAGTTAAGAGGTGATATGATAGCCCTGTTTAAATATTTGAAGGGATGTCATATTGAGGAGGGTGCTAGCTTGTTTTCTGCTGCTCCAGAGAATAGGACCTGGAACAGATGCAAGCTACAGGAAAAAAGATTCCACCTCAACATTAGGAGGAACTTCCTTGACAGTGAGAGCTGTTCAACAGTGGAACACACTCCCTTGGAGTGTGGTCGAGTCTCATTCTTTGGAGGTCTTTAAACAGAGGCTGGATGGCCATCTATCGGGTATGCTTTGATTTTGAGTTCCTGCATGGCAGGGGGTTGGATTGGATGGCTCTTGTGGTCTCCTCCAACTCTGATTCTACACCATGCTGGAACAGTGAAGTGGTTTGACTGAGTGACTTATACTCTGGAGATTATGGTTCAATTCCTGGCTCAGCCATGAAACCCATTGGGTGACCCTGGGTAAGTCACATACTCTCAGCCACAGAGGAAGGCAATGGCAAACCTCCTCTGAACAAATTTGCCAAGAAAACCCCATGATAGGTTTGCTTTCAGGTTGCCATAAGTCAGAAACAACTTGAAGGCATATAACACTAGCACACAACACACACATTTCAGACTAACTGTATTGTACATGTTACTCTAATTTTGCTAACGGTGAAATGCTATACATAAGCCAAAGATCCCTCAAATATTTCACATGTAGGTAATTAGCATAGCAATGTTTTAAAAACCAGTCTTACAGCAAAGCCTCTTAGCATTAATAAGATATTCTATCAGTCTGTTTGAAGAGTTTTTGGCACCACTGGCAACGCTAAGAAGGGAGGCCATCACGAAGCCCAGCTGCATGTTAGTACAAGACTAACATTTTGAACTGGTACAGCAGGATGCCTTTGTGCAAGCCACTCACATAAATATAGTGATTTCTCAATGTACCTCTGGGCATACTCCCTCTAAAAAAGCTTCCAACTACTTGTGATACAATGCACAGCACAAGAAAAGATAGATAGATATCTGGACAAGCATTAAGAAAGGAGCTGCCCTTTCCAACAAAACAGAATATAGTAAAAGAGCAGTCAGTGTGGCGTAGTGGTTTAAGTGTTGAACAGCAACTCTGGAGAACAGGGTTCTATTCCCAGCTTGGTCATGAAACTCACCAGGTGACTTTGGGCAAGTCACATATTCTCAGCCTCAGGGGAAGGCCATGGCAAACCTCCTCTGACCAAACCTTGCCAAGAAAAACCCATGATAACCGTCGCCATAAGTCGGAAACGACTTGAAGGTACACAACAACAACAACAAGACTTGTAATTGGAGAAAGGAGATGAGTCTATGCATGCAGCTGTGAGCAGAGACAGAATTTAATTTAGAACAGGCAGATTAACAAAGAATGGGCCTAAACTTGAATTCCTGCATTATTCTGATTCTTACTAAATGGGGAAAAATCTTTCTAAAGCAGAAAGAATGAGGGAAGCTGCAAGGTACTGAAGGTAAGGGAACAGAAGAAGTAGGACTCTGATGGTGAACCGATGGCACGTGTGCCAGAGATGGCACGCGAAGCCATTTTCCCAGACATGCGGAGGGGCAGGAGGAGGAGGAGGTGCGTGCCTGTTCCTCCTCTCTCCCAGCTATTCCAGGCCTTCAGCTGCCTTTCTGGAGGCAGTTGAAGTCTGGGAACGTCACGGGGGAACGTCACGGGCACAGCTCCTGTTCCTCTTCTTCGCTCCTCGCCCCCATGAGCCTTCAGCTGTCTCTCGGGAGGCAACTGAAGGCCTGGGAGGGCGGGGGGAAGAAGTCCTGTCCTGGAACTCTCACCCCCAGAGTGTGGACGTTTTGCCCCTGGCCCCAGGTAATATCTGGTGCTGGAAGGCCTTTTGGGGGGGAAGCAGACTAGGGCGTCCAGGACGCCCTGGGATGGTGCGCCG
>CM034701.1:308950874-308960966 GCA_020142125.1 Phrynosoma platyrhinos | reverse complement strand
GAAATTCTCCTATTCTGTCCTCTGCTCCATTATACTTAGGTTGAGCAAGGAAACTGACATGAAGCCATCCTCTGGGGCTAAAAACCAGAGCAAGAAGAAGCTCTGATACTCTGCCCCAATGCTGAAAAAGTGTATCATTGCACATGTATATAAAAAGCACGGCATGAGTGCGGGAATGCAGAAAGACTGAGGCGGCATATAGAAGCAATCTGGAACATGTGACCTGTGTCTTGCAAGACACTGTCACTTTCCCTGCTGGATGTTCTGTTGGCTGAACATTCCTATAGAACTTAAAGATAATATACTAACTAACACGGCTATATCTTTAAATTCTACCACTATGGAAAACACCAAATTTAGCCAAATGAAGTGGAAAATCCATCAACAGATACAGAGAGATATCTTCTTTTTCAACAAGTGCAAGCAATGGATGTTGTTCCTGGGGACCTATGTGTGGGGAGCCCTTTGCAAAACTACGTATCACGTAGAGCTCATGGGTTCTACTCATGCTGATGAGTTCTGCAGTAGCCAACATTCCTTTTCAATTTTCTTCAGTTAAACTCCTGCACTCCTGTCTATCCCTGGCTTCCACTCTACCATCAGCATCTGAAGAAGTAGACTGAGGTCTACGAAAGTTAATGCTACAAACATCTTTTCCCCCCCAGTTAGTCTCAAAGGTGCTACAAAATTTCTCTCTCTTAATTCCTATAGAATTTGCTTTCAGCTTTCACTATCTGCCCTCCATGCAGCCGCCAGCACCATTGCTTTCCAGAGAATGAGTGCACATGTGCACCGTTGCCCTACTGCTCTGTCAGTGCTTGTCACCCATGGATGGCAGAATGTTAGCAGCATCCACAAGTCAGGAAAAAAGAGGGAAAGGGATCTCCTGGCCCACTGCAGAGACAGGTGACCTCATAGCTATATGGGAAGAGGCCACCCTGTAGCAGGAATTCTTGAAAACCTACCAGAATATTGAGATGTTCAAGAAGGTGGCAGAAGCGATGAAGGAAAAGGGCCATCAATGCACATCTCTGGAATGCAGGACAACAAGCAAAGCCCTCAGAGGGCAGTACCAAAAGGTGACTGACCACAATGTGCATAGCGACTGGTCCTTCCTAGTTCAGTGGGATTTACTCACAAGCAGGGCTGGCCCTTCTACTAGGCAGAATGAGGCAGCTGCCTCAGGCTCCAGATTTCTGAGACCCTGTGTATGCCATGCAGTCCAGCTTGCACCCTTAGGGTGGTTGTGGGGTTTGATAGGTAGAGGGATCAATGTTCTGTTCTTGGGACCTGCAGATAGGCTGCATAGACTACCAAAAACCTCATCACTAACTCCCCCCCATTTGAAATAGCTGGAAGTTTACTTCAAGTTTTGTAAAATAGTTTAAAACAATTAAAACAGTGCAGGGAACCTTGCAACCAAATGAAAAGGTGGGTTACTGCTATCAGAAGCTTCCAGGTCAGATAATTCACCTTCTTTTTCCAGATTTGGTTTACTATTTAGTTCCTCTAAATAGGATGTTCATACGAGGTGGTAGTTGGATGCTGCAAACAGCTGGAGGAATGTGCTTACTCCACATGTGTCCTAAACTAACCTGCGGAGAACATTGTCTTAATGTACATACTTAAGATTCAATTACATAATTCAACTACTAGGGTAGTAAAATGCAGCCTTGCCTCCTTGACTTCCGTACATCAGATGTGAGGAGGTACCATTTTGTCCTTTGCTCCAGGACAAAATACGATTACTCACTCTGCAAAGCAATCTGATGGAGGTATCCTTTGAAGCAAGCCCCACTAATTTCAGCATGTAATCTCCTCATTTTTAGTTAGAGAATCAGTGTGGTATAGTGGTTTGCGTATAGGGCTATAAGTCAAGAGCAGGGTTTGAATCCCCACTTGGCCATGGAAACCCACTGGGCAAGTCACACACTCTCAGACTCAAAGGAAGGCAAAGAGAGAATCCCTCTGAACAAATCTTGCCAAGAAAACTGTGATAAGTTCACCTTAGAGTCACCATGAGTCGGAAAGGACTTGAAGGCAAACAGCAACAGCAACAACATATTTATTTAAGTGTAATAATTGTTATGTATTAATTAAACTTATTTAATGTTTTTTTAAACTGCCTGTCCTCTGACGGTCATAAAACATGGTGTCCTTGTTTCTGGAGAGTTCGAGAGAAAATCAAAAATGATTTTTTCCTGGAAGCCAAAATGACCAAACTGAGGCTATTATCTTTGAACATCTCATGAGACAATGTGACTCATTAGAAAAATATAATAATGCTTGGCAACAATTGGTAAGTCAGCAGGAAAAAGGAAGACCCTATTACACATTGCAGACTTGATCAAGGAAGCTATGGTCCTCTGTTAGTGAAAGTGTGTCTTATAGGTTTCTCATTCATAGAGTCAAGATAAGTGTTGACTTGATGGAAATTAATGACAACAGCAAAATTAATTATGTGCACCGTTATCCTTGAGGGGTTTCCTTCCCCTTTAACAATTAATGTTATTAATCAGGATAGCTTTTAAAAATGCTACTGATTTCTATGAATGGTTGTTAAAATTGGACAGTGAACAAAGTTGACAGGAAGAAAATAAATTCATTTGAAATGTGGTGCTAGAGACACAATGAACTGCTAAAAAATGGGTCCTAGAGCAAATCAGTCCTGAACTTTCATTAGAAGTTAAGTGACTAAAATACTTTGGATATATCATGAGATGAGGATACTGCTTGGTAAGGTGGATGGCAGTAGGAAAAAATAAAGATTGCACTATGGGTGGATTGATTCAGTCAAGGAAGCCATGGCCCTGCATTTGCAAGACCTGAGCTGATGATCTCTTGGAGGCCTCATATTCACAGGATTGCCATGAATCAAAGTCAACTTGATATCAAATGACACAGCTTTTTAAAGAGCATACTTATGAGTACTCTCTATAGCCATTATGGCCTTTATTCTGGCCACTTTAACTGAAATCCTCTGATCCCTATAGTGGGCTTTCAGAATTCAAAGGAAATTTCAGAACTCTATCTCAGAGGACAGGAAAAAAGATCTGGCGCTGCAATGAGAGAGTTCATAACCCCCCCCCCCCAAGTGACACAAACATCTGTAGTCTTTGCCTTTCAAAGTCAGAGTTTGAATGTCACTAGAGACAAAGAGGATAGAATGCTAGTTGTTCAGGCAGATTGGGGAAATTGTAGTTTTCCTATCCCTCAACATGTCCTGAGAATTGATGAAAAATGTACATGAGGACTAGAGCAGACATACATAAATTGCCTCTCTTTGCAAGCAATGGGGTGAAAATCAAAAAAGGAAAAAGGAAAATAAAAGGGGGGTGGGTTCTGTCTCACTGTTCCTTTCCACTAGTATGCAGCCCAACCAACATTTGATAAAGCAGTTCCTACACCTTCAAATGTGCCACCCATCCATTGGTAGGTTTGTGCTGTGGTTATCTTTATTATTTTTATTTTTTCTTACACATTTATTATTATTATTATTATTATTATTATTATTATTATTATTATTATTATTATTACTATTACTATTAATTTTCCATTCAGAAGGGTTCTCAGTTATGTAAAGTAATGTTCCAGCATGAAAACAAAAACACAAAAGAAGGAAATATAACTATGTTAGTCAAAAGTTTCTATAAAAGCTAACCAAATGTCCAAATATAAGTCCCTTTGTACATTTTGTCTATTCATCATTCTTTCAAATGTTGCAAGCATCATTAGATCTACACATTAGACCCCAGGTGCAGGAAAATTATTTTCCAGTAGTAAAGTATCAAGCTTAGCAGTCAAAAGAGCACACTTCCATTAGCCATTTGTTAATTTCCAAGAAACAGGTAAATGATCCTATCAGAACTTGCACATGCTTGAGTATGAAGGAACTTTTCAATACCATATTTACTTGTACGGTTCAAAGACATACCCATGTTAATCTGGAAAATCAGTATGCAAAGGGATATTGTAGCACCTTTGAGACTAACTGAAAGAAAGAAGCTCTATCATGACCTTTCATAGACTTGCATCTGAGGAAGCAGGCTGAAGTCTACGGAAGCTCATGCTACTCGCTTCTTTCTTTCAGTTATTTTCAGTTACAAGATTTCTTAGCATATGTATTTAATTGTCTGATTACTTCCTCCCAAAATGTAGCTTCTGTGGGATAACTTGAAAACATGCCTTAAGGAAGCACATGTTATTACCTTAAAATACACTGCCTGCCTCACCACTAGTAGGAGCAAACCTTTTGAGAACCAGTTTTAGATAATTAGTTGCTAAAAAAGCTCTTTGCTCTTAATAGCTTGAATTGGCAACTAGCAAAGTTGGATTGAGAACACTGAACAACGGGCTTCAGTTCTCAACATGAGGGGTGAGAATAGTGTGGCATTCCACCTGCTGTTGGACTATAACTTCCAGCATTCATCCACATTGACTATGCTGGCTGGGCTGCTGGGGGTTGGCAATTCAACAATATCTAGAAGACCAACAGATTCTGCATCCTTATACATATATATGTAGGCCTATGCTATGGTCTGGGGATTTCTTATGCTAGCATCTTTAATTTGATTTGGACAGTTATTACCATGTCCTGTGCATGGATTGCCATGCCCTTTAGTCAGCACTACTAAGTAATCTGTGTGCCTGTTACCATTAATTTAAATCACCAAATAATAAAGCCATAAATCTTGGGTCTTAGCTTGCTGGTCAATCATCTTGACATCTCAGTCTATTAACTTGCTAGGCAGGCAAGAGAACAAAACTTAAAACATCTCTCAGCTAAGTGGTTTCTTGTAATTGGCAGTCCAAAGATATACTGAGTGTAATCTTGTGACTGACACAACAAAAGAGTCATGAATTTAAATTACAACTTAGGGCAATGAAAGGTTTATTGAACCATTGCAGACTCATTAGGAATCCTTTCCTTTACATGCAATTAAATGATACTTTTACAAGGCAGTTGTGTTTAAAAAAAAAATAGCAAGGAGCTCCATATAATTTAAGCATTTGAAAATCTGCAGGTCTTCTTTTCAGTAATGTATATACACCATGTGGATTTTAATTGCTTTGGCAGATTTAAAGAGAGTACTGATAACAGATTATATTTTAACCCCTTCCTTTTTTCCAGTGGCAGCACACTATAGAGTTGTATTTGGAGCAAGACTAACGGGAGAGCTTTTAGCCAAGGGCTCTGTGTAGACAGTAGCTATTAGGTTTGAAAAGAAGCTGTCTTACACACAAATGGGAAGGAATACGGTGGGCAATTAGAGTCTCAAGAGCAGCTGTTTTATTAATTTGCTTTGTCTTAACTAGCAGTGTGTCCAATTTTATCGTGAAAGTCATCTAGAAGTGGAAAAATTCCCATTGAAATGTATTCATTAGCATGTTTTTTTCTTCAGCTTATTTCTAGAGAGAAAACACAATCTTAAAAAAACCACTTTTATTTGTTTATATATGCACATATGAAAGGATAGTTGGCAGGTGATATCAGACAGGATCCACAAAACTTCATACATAAGTTTGTGCCACAAGAGAATTTTATGCTTTCATCTAAAATTTTGTAGAAACGAAAAATAAGTCTAAAACGGTAGGATCATTCTTAGCAAGACAGTTCTGTACTAAAGGACCACCTTAATACAACACAGCATTAGATTTAAGTACCCATTACCAGTTTCTGACTTTCTCTGCTGTGCCCTTAAACAAAGCATAGAAGCCACCCATTAATCTACATGAGCTGGAATGAAAAGAATCCTATCGGAATCTGTAATCCTCAAAACATATGTAAACAGTCCTATAAGAACTCCTGAAAAGAATGGAGACATATTGGATTGCAAAAGAGGGGTCCCTGTTGAGATGCAAATGGATTTTAAATTCCCTGGACTTTGCACATCTCCCTATAGCCACAGGGCCAGAAGGAAGAGAAGCTTGCCTACAAAAGATATCCTCCCTACCATATACCATTATAACTAAAGACTGAAACAACATGTAGGCATCTGACTAACATCTTCCATTGTTTTTCTCTTGTTTGGTTTGTAAGGTCTTGCCTGATGAAGAAGATTCAAAAGCTTGCAACAAGTATATTGTGCATTTTTAGTTGGCCAATAAAAGTATCACTGATGGGTTTTTTCCCCCCTGAAAAGAAAGGTGGTCTTTCACAAGCTTGCATGGTCTTGGTTTCCTTTTGTCAGTTAATTTTATGGACATGAGTGCATTTGGTCTGTTTGACACTGAAGAATTAATGGAGACAAAATCATTTTCTTTGTTTTATATTATGATGATTTATTCTGTCTTACTGGGGGAGTTTTGCCTGATCCACAAACTGACAAAACCAGAGGTTTAGTTTGGCTTAGATGTTACAGTTCAGAACTAAGTTCCATTAATAGCATAAATTTTAAAATAAATAAATTGAATTAAATTATATTCTGCATAAACTCTATTTTAGTATATCAAACATGATAATTGTATGCCAAAATTATATATACAACGGGGTGCTGAAAAGTTCTCAGCCCAACCAAGAGGGAATGACTTACAGTCATGAAACTTGCATGCTATTCCACATATTCATCCTCAAGTTCAATGCACTTGGCACACCGTTTCTCAAGTTTCTTTAACCCTTAAAAAAAATGATGTCTGGTCACTGAAATACTGCTCTGCTGCAGCTATCAACTCTGAATCATTTAAAAATGTCCTTCCTTTCAAACTCTTTTTAAGGTTTGGAAATAGGACCTAGTAAGAGAGCAAGAGCTACGGAGTAGGGTGGATGGTCTATGCACTCAAACCCCCAATTCTTCAAAACATCCATCATCTTGCCAGACCTGTGAGTAGGTGCATTGTCCTGCAAAAAGAGAACACTTTTCTGCACCTTTCCTAACAATTCCCCTTCAATGCCGCATTTAATCATCACAGCAAGTTATAGGAATATTATGCATTAACTGTCCTTCTGAACATAGCTCTTCTGAAGATAGTCAGTCATCAAAATACTTCCTTGATCCCAAAAAACTGTGACCATGATCTTTCATGCTGATTTTTGAGTCTTGAATTTCTTTGGCCATGTAGAACTAAGTGTCACCAACACAAGGACTATTCTTTGGTCTCTGGATCACAGTGATATAAACATGTTTCACCAACAGTGATGAGTAATTTCAAAAAATTATCAGTAGATCACTCAAAATGCTGCAAAATCATCTTGGGGGTATCCTTTAATTTTTGTTTCTGGCCATCATTCAAACACTTGGCTGAGAGCTTCTGCATAGCCAACTGTTTATTAAACCCAGTGCATTGCTGGGATTTCTGTAGTGTCTCAGCAACTGTTCTAGCTAAGATTCACCAGTCTGTCAAAATCAAGTCATGAACACACTCAACAATTTCAAATATTGACACTGTTGAAGGCCTTTTACTTCATCTTTGGTTTAAAAATCTCCATGCTGAAAGTTGGCACAGCACTTCTTCACAGTTGAGTATGATAGGCACTTGTCACTTAATGTTTGCATCATACACTCATGGATTTCCATTGCAGTTTTCTTCTGCAGGAACTGGAACTTCATGATGGCCCAGAGTTCAGCACTTGAAAATACCACAGTTTTCACTGGCATGGTTCTATCAATTATCTGAAAAAATTCAGAATTTAGAGCTTTGATCTTGCAAATTGGCAATTTACAATACAAAAGAATATGCTTTCAAGCTACAGTGACACTTTTGGAAAGTAGTCAGGTCAGGAACTAGTAATACATTTTATGTTCCTAATGTAGCAATGGGGGGGGGGAATTAACAACAAAAGTAACAAAATGACTTTCATTATTAAAATTTTCTAAGCATTTTCATTTTTTTTCTGTAAAATCAAAACAGAAAAACTATTCCCCTTCACCATTCATTCAAAATTTATGGAATTTTTATAGCTGGATTAAGGGTAAACCAATGCCTTGTTCATAAACTGCTACATATCAAGATTTCTTTGTCAGGAAGCCATAGCAAAAATAAATGTTTGACCTCTAGTTCTGATATTGACAGATATTGGCAAGGTGGTGTGGTGGATAGAAACATTGGAAAACCTGAGTTCAAATCCCACCCTGAAGTTTAATCACTGGATTTATGAATCATTATCATTTAGTTAAACCAAAGTCAAAGGATATTTTGTGACTATAAAATAAGTGTAAAGTCTTTCTACTAGCACTGTAGAATATATAATTAAAGATCTATGGAAATCTTAGAAGCTACTTTAAATGAGCCAAGAAGATGTAATATATTCATTTAGGGAAACTGTGCATCCATTGTGTTTCTATAGAGATGTTGGATGTTTTTCAGTGCTAAGCTATTTTCCCCTCCTTACTCTTTAAAATATATAAGAACAAACACTAGCTTGCATCTCTGTAAACCTTACTTCTTGAAATTGAAGTCTCAAGATTGAACCTTCAGTTCTTTCACTAGTTCTTTCACTAGGGAACTAGTTACCATGAGATAATGTGGGTCTTCCATTGTTTTCTGGCATGACAGCAACTTGGTGAATTAAGCAGAAAATAAATCAGCTCCTTTCTTTATTTTATATCTGTGTTCCAAAAAAACAAAAACAAAAACTTACTCCACTTTTTCTCCCTTCAGTAAACTATGAGCTTGTAAATAAGAGGTCCATCCAGTTCAATAGGGAGATCTACAATTGATTTGTTTGCCTTATGTGAAGCTGGTGAAGAACATCATCTTGGTGAAACAAAATGTTTAGACTGGGCTTAGTCTAGTTCCAGTGATGTGCAAGGTGCCTTTCCAGTTGCCAAGCATTTAGGATTTGTGAGAAATGACTTCACAGGAAAACAATTCAACTTCTCATTTAGAATGAGATCACTATGGATCCTAAGTAGCTCAGGCTTTGCTGTTCAAATGCCTCATTATAGGCCGACTGAAATTTCCTCCTTGACAATCTGGAAGTCCTACATTCCATTTTCATGCAATAGCTTTAAAACTGTGGCATTTTGATGGATTCCTTCACTTTTATTCTCATTTGTTCCTTGCAATGGAGATCACTATTGGAGTTAAATAGATATAGAAATGAATGAGATGGGGGATATCATGGAGCATATCTATGAGTTTAAAAAGATTATTATTTATTTTGTTGATATCCTGCCTTTCTCCCAATATGGGAGTGAAAGTGGCTTACCGCGTAGACTAAAAATAAAATAAAATACAGCTAAAACCATTTGTAATATTTTTTTTAAAAACACAACCATACAAAATAATAAATGAAATAAATACACTATCTTGTTAAAAAGAGCACTAATTTAAAACAGTTTAAACAGTTTAAAAGATCACCTCAAATCCAAACTTTCCTAGGTTTTTCAGTCCAGAGATGGTTACATGATGTCCCCTTTCCATGTCTACTGCATCTGCCTTTTGGCAGCTCTAGAATATTTTAATCACTGGTGTTTGTGTTGTGTGTCTGTGTGTTTTAAAGTTGCTCTCATTCTCACACTCCAAAAAAGCTCCATTGGTTTCTTCATCAGGCAAAGATATTAAGAATCATACAGGAGGGGGAAAAAATAAAACGACAATGTTAATCACAGACTTGCATTTGCTCAAGATGTTATTGGTGTTGTTCTTTGGAGGGATATCTATGCAAACCTGTCTCTCCTTCTGGCTGGGTGGTACTGGGAACAAAGCATTCCATCATCCAGGAGATAAAATTTGAATTCTATTAGCAATATTAAAAAGAGGGACGTCTTCTGAGATCCCAAATGTCTCCATCCATTGTGAAGTCACATTTTTGTTAGTTAGAGCTTGCATGATATATTTTGTGCATCTTGGTTGGTTGATTAAAGGTATCTCTTTTTTTGTGGAATTTGGATGTTATTGTACTTTGCTATATAATAATAATAATAATAATAATAATAATAATAATAATAATAAATTTTATTTTTAGCCCGCCTCTCTGCAATCGAGGCGGGTTACAGCAATTAAAACAATACAGCTAAAACACATTCCCTCCCTCCAAATCTACCCACCCACCCCTTAAAACAGGATTAAACCTAGAATTAAATTAAAACAGACAGAGGATTAAAACAATATGCTAAAAGCCAGCTGAACAATTGTGCAGATCAGACAAGA
>CM034701.1:308922915-308935059 GCA_020142125.1 Phrynosoma platyrhinos | reverse complement strand
GTCAGAGAGCTCTGATGTCACAACAAACTACAATTCCCAGAATTCCATCACAGTTAAAGTGATGTTAAACTGGATTATTTCTGCAGTGTGGATGCAGCCTGAGACTTGGAAGGACAGCTATGAAGGAACTAATAGTGTGTAGATAAGTGAGTAGATATGTCAATGAATACTATTGGTATTAATATCAATGGAATACCAGTGAATACCAATGATAAGGTTGTGATAGATGATAGATAGGCAGTGATTAACCAGGGACTGCCCAAAAGACAAATAAATGGATCTGAAAGCAAGTTAAGTCTGAACTCTCTGAATTAGAAGCCAAATGACTAAACTGAGGTGATTGTGCATTGGGCATATGATGAGACAACATGAATAATTGGAAAATATTATAATGCTTAGTAAAGTTGAAGGCAGTAGGAAAAGAGGTAGACCTCATTATAGGTTGATTGATTCAGTCAAGGAATCAAAGAACATAGTATGCAAGAACTGAGCAGGGCTGTTAATAACAGAGCCTCCTGGAAGTCAGAGTCACTGTATTCAGGGTCAGGAATTCAGGGTCACTGTAAGCCAAACCTAAACTGATGGGAAGGTAACTTTGAGAGCCAGAGGTAAGCTCCGTGGACCATGCAGTTATATCATCACTGCTGTTTGCCCGTGTGCCTTCCACACGAGATGACCAGGTCATTCTGCCTGCTAGTGGGAACAGCTGTGGTTTGAATTGTGGGTTGTGACTGATGGATGAATAGTTTAACTTGAGCTCTGGATTGCCATATTATCTGGCTAGCTGGATTTCTCTGAGGCTATTTACTATTTACTTAAGGTCATTTCCACAATTGGGTGACCAGAACTTGGAAAATATATAACGATGATGATTTTATTAGGAACTGAGTAAATAAAACTCATAGAACTCATAAAAAGCTGTGAGACAAAACAGTGATCCAAAAAACAACGATTCTGAAATGTGACATAGTTTTAGGATTGCCAGATGAACATCAGCTCCCTTCCCTGAGACGTCAGGGCTAAAACCTGAGACCAGGTGGCAGAACCTTATGATGTCATAAGGTGGGTCCTAGTGATGATGTCAAAGATTTGACACAGGCAGGGACTGGCAAGTCAGATGGATCTGCTTCACTGTTCACTGATTGTGGAAGCAGGCATGAGAACCACTTCAGTAAATGGGCTCAAAATAATGGTAGTGGGGAGATCCAGCTAAAAAAAACAACAACAGAGGGAAGCAAAACAATTTATGTGGTTGAGTAGACTGAAAATACTCCCAATAGCTTTTGTGGCTACTAGGGCTTGGTGCCATATGACTACCAATATTACACATAAAATATGGACAGTTTTTTAAAAAAATCTCAGCCGGTGCTGGGTCTTGTAGAAGGCTCACTGCTGGTCCTTCAGGACTTTCTCCCCAGGTCCCACACCACTGCTGCCAGTACTTATATAACATGACATCTCACTGGTGGTTGTCCACCCCATTTCTTGTTCCAAGAGCATGTTGAACCAGAGTGAATGTGTCCACCATCCTTCTTCCCAGTCCTCTTCTCTTCTTCTTGGCTTTCTGGTGCACTGGTATGTGCATTTATTTATTAATTTATTTAATAAAGATGCTCATTTCTCTAGGATTGGGACCTAAGGCAGCTGACAGATAAAATTGATTAAAAGCTTAACAATATAATTTTAGAAGAAATTAAAATAATTTCATTTAAACAGTATAAATTACATTTAAAATTCACAAGTTAAAAACATAAATAAACACAGCACCCAATCCCCATGAGAAGCCTCCCTGAGAATCTGTTTGAAGTAAAACATCTTTGCTTTCTGGTGAAAGGAGAACAGAGAAAGGGGCAGCCTAGTCTCTCATGAAAGGGCATTCCAGAGGGTGGGAGCAGCTACCAAAAAGGCTCTCTCTTGTGTCCTCACCAAGAAAGCCTGTGATGGTGGTAGAACAGAAAAAAAGCCTTCCCTTGATGATCTTAAAGCTCAGGCAGGAACATATGGGGAGATAATGTTTCAGACAATTGGACTCAAGAGATATTGGGCTTTATAGGTCATGACCAGCACTTTAATTGTGCCTGAAAACAAACTGGTAGCTAGTGAAGCCATTTTAACAAGGGAGTTATATAAGACACACACATCTTTGTGATGAGCTAGTGAACTTTTGGGATGCAGTGGCTCAAGTGGTTAAGATGCTAACTCTGTTGATTGCAAGATTGGCAGGTTGGCAGTTTGAGGCTCAGGTGCTGCATGATGGGATGAGCTCTTGTCACTAGTCCCAGCTTTTGCCAACCTAGCAGTTCGAAAGCATGCAAATGCAAATAGATAAATAGGTACCACTTCTCATTGGGAAGGTAAACAGTGTTCTGTGCAATCATGCTGGCCACATGATAACAGAGTAGCCTCTGACAATGCTGACTCTTTGGCTTAGTAACAGAGATGAGCACCACCCCCTATGGTTGGACACGACTTGACAACCTTGTCAACGGGGAATACCTTTATCTTTACCTCTTTGGTGAACCTCTGTGTCAGTTGGAAATGGCTGGAGATGTGAATCTAGTCTATAAAGGATAGAAATGCTGCAGCCCACAGCTGCGTCTTGCCCACAGTGACTTTTTTGCACACACAACACCTCATGTTTTTTCACCTCACAAAACCTTTTTATGGGAAGAAAAATGCTTTGGAAGGGTTAACTGCCACTTTTAGAGGCCTCCAACAGCACAAGATAGTTCTAAAACATCTATCGAAGTTTCACAAAGTTGTTGCAATAAATCTGGAAGTCCCAGTTGAGATATTCAGCCAAAATAGCTTAGTGTGGCCTTTTGTGGGGGTAAAAATTAGCCCGCATGTCCTCTGCGCATGCCCACTCCTCCTTTAAAGCCACTGCACACACAAAAATTGAACTTCCTTCAGTAGTTTTGCTCACCCTGAAATTTGTATGTCTGCCTATATTTGCATGTCACAATGTCTCCCTGGGACTTTGGCTTGTCCCTGGAGATCTAGCTGCTGAGGGTAGACTACTTAATAAAGAAATAGTAGGATTCCATTTTCTTCCAATTAGCAAGGCAAGTGAAAAAAGATTTGACCCAAAATATTAAGATCATCCATTTGACCATTTAAGCTGAAAGACCTTTCTTCTCAAACCGCATCAGTATTGCCCTGGAATTACTTTTCTGTACAATGATGATAGAGCAGCTCTTAGCAAAATTATACAGGTGTCTCATGAATATCTTGAAATATTTTTTCAGGAACAGGTACTGGAGGGTATGTACTATCCCTGATAACTATGAACACTTAGAACCTACTGTCTGCATCCACATGTATCCCTGTTCAACTATGCAAGAAAGGAGCCATCTGGAGACACTCTGAGATCTCCCTGTGCTAGTTTGCCTGTATCCTCAACAGCCTGTATTGAAAAATAAGTCATAAACACCCTGTTCTAACAGTCCTGTGGGCAGTGTTTTGACAAATATTTCCTACTCCCAAGGACAACTCGGCTCACACAGCTGCTCTTCTTGCCTCTGGTCTTCTATTGTTGTCTTTGCCTTTTTTAAAAAAAATCCTGATTTGAATTGTTTCTTTTTTTGCTTCCCTTGCTGTTTATATAATGAGGGCAGACACTTGGAAGTTTCTCCTTGCCTAAGGAGACCTCTGTATTCCCCATCAAACAAGGCACCCCACTGATGCTTCAAATACCAGAAGGCATATATTCTTTCTGTAAAAACATTCAACAGTAGCCATTAACATTGCTTTGCCTTTGCCTTCTACCCTTCCATTTTACCTAAGAAATGGTGCTTCCCAATAATAGCTCAGCTTGATACCCTCTGGATCTGCTGGACTCCAGCTCTGCAGAATTTAAGACTTTGGTAAAACACCATTGGCAGGAATCACTTTGGGGTAGAATGTTATGCTTTTTGTATGTTTTTAATATATGGTTTGATTTTAATATATTAATGAATTATTGCACAATCTTTTAAAATGCTTGTGTCTTATCAACCTAGGAAGAGCAAATTAAACACTAAGCAAGGTTTAAATGTGGCTCTTAAATGCTTAATAGTAAACTTTACATTACTCCACCAACTGTTAAGTTATCAACATTCTTAGGGTATTGTCCATTTCCTGGAACCCTGAAGCTTAGTACAGATATAGCCCTGTCACTGGAAAATTATGAAAATGTTACACCAGGGGTAGGCAAGCTTTCCCCTTTAAGGGCTGAGGGACTTCAGCTCCCAGAATCCCAGGAGCTATTGGCCAACATGGGACTATTGGCCAACATGGCTGAGGCTTCTGGGAGCTGAAGTCTCTCGGCCCTTAAAGGGGAAAGGTTGCCTACTCCTGTGTTACACTCTTATATAGCAGTGGAGAGAGAAAGCATGCCCAAACATGGCTTAGAATTTATACTTTACTTAGACAATTGAAATGGCATAATAGTCTACCTCATAATAGTTTACAGGTTTGTTCCTCAGTGAGGTAAGCAAAGGTATTTTTACATTAGCTAGACAGGTAACAACATATAATGACATAATAATATTTTTCACAGGATTACTTCATGACAGAAGTCAACATTCCAAAGAAGAGTCAGTCAAATTGATTTCCAATAGCAGCTTGGAAGATATATCTTTACTTAGCTTTGCATTAGTAAGTGATCCCAGTAAGACGTCCATAGTCTCAGTCATTGAATGACAGGAGAAATGGTAGATGATCCTTTAATGAAATGCTACAAACTCTACCTCCTGACTATCGAAACTTAACTAATTATGCTCTTCACCATAGCCCAGCATTTTGGGGTTGGGTCCACCATTGGGTGTTATCCACATGGCAATAAAGGATCTCCCCTAGCAAATAAGTGGTTCAGCTCTGGCTGTATATCACTTACTGAGGGAAAGGAAACTACAGTTGCCCCTCTATTTTTGTGGATTTCAAGTCCATGTCCCTCATCCGTTTGCGGGCGGGAACTGGAGGGGGATAAAATGGGGTGCGCGCCTGTGGCGTGTGCCCACAGGTGCCCGTGGGCATGCACCACCATTCAAGCCTTTGGGGCTTGAATATTTGTGGTATTCCATTTTCACAGGGAGGGGCAACTGTATTAACATGAAGAACTGAGAAGATATTGCTGTGGAAAAAAACACAAGCAAAAGTATTTGTCAGAAATGCTGAATGATGCTGAATGATATTTGATTTCAAAACTGAGTATGTGGCAGATGGTACTTGATGGTATTTTATAGTTGACACAAATTAGTATTTGACAGCACTATTGGGTGATGCACAGTGTTGTATCAATAATTATTGAACCTCCTAAGTTTACGAAACATTTTCTATAGAAAATCATACCAAAAAAATCCTGCTTGGGTACCTCTCAGGAAATAACTGCCATTGTATATAGTTCTTGGGTATGGCTTGGAAAAATTATTTGGTCAGAACTTGGAAAAGTTACTTTTTGAACTACAGTTCCCAAAACCCTCCAGTCACTGGTGTGTTCTAAAAAGTAAGTATTCTAAGCACTTTTTAGGCATATTCCAAGTTACAGTTTGAGTTTGCGTGGGACAATTCTAGGCTTCACCACTTAGAATTAATGTTGTGCCCTAGAACACATCCAACATTTTGCTAAGTCTATGTATTGCAGAGAATGAGCAAATTATCTTCTAGAAAACCTGTCTACTCTTACTGATTGTTTCTTTGATGAGCTTTTAAATAATCCAACATTGCTCCAAATAGCATAAAAACATATAGTATATCATAATGGAAAGCATCTGGTGAGATTAATTGGTGCATATTGAAACATAAGAAGCAACTTTATTATACTGTTAGTCTATCCCGCACAGTACCATTAACACCAATGGCCTACACCTCCCCCATGGCTCACTGAGCCACAGTCATTTGCTGAGCCATAGTCACCTCAAACAAAGTTAGGCAATCTCAACTGACATCTCTAAGCACCAGATGAGAGCTTGTTGTTCCTTCTTTGTGGAAGGAGATTTAATGACCTCGGGTGTGTGTATGTGTGTGTGTGTGTCCAGCCCTTGCATTAGTGGCATGGCTAACCCTTGCCTAAGGATGTCTCACTGGAGGGCAAATCTACCTCCTGTATGGTTCTCCAACTCTGCTTTACATTGACTGGCAGTGACTCTGTAGGGTTTCAGGCAAGACTCCTGCACAACCACATCTGAAAATGCCTGAAATCTGAACTTGGGATCTTTTGCAAGGAAAATATGTGCTATATCAATGAGCCATGGTCACTTGCTAGTTGCTGGGTAATTAAAAAAAATATTTTAAAAAATCTTCCAGTATGCTGGAGAAATTTTTATCAGTCTGGATTTTGATAAGCAACATGCAGTAGTAATATGTCTGAAGTCTGCCAAAATCAAAATGGTTGGGAGATGCCCCCAAATGAAAGCAAGCTTAAGGCTGCAGCCCTGTAAACCATGAAACATGTCCTACTCAAAAGGTAGTCTGTATCCAAGGATAACCATGGGGAGGAGGAATCTTCTCCTTCTTTTTTTTTCAAAAGGTAGTTTGCCAGCTTGTCTTGAGTCTCCTGAAAATTATGCAAATAAGATAGTAATATAGCAGCAATATGTTATACGACCCTGGATTTTGACAAAAAGGAAGGAAAGGATTCCTCCCCAGGGTCATCCTTGGATAATGAGATCCTAAACTAGATCTGCCATTCTCCCCACCCCAGTTTGAATTCTATCTTAGTGACTAGCAAAAAGGGGTGTGACAGGGAAGAAGTAGATCTGGATCCATTGATTTAAAGCCTGCTTTGCTCTTAACTATGCTTCTGACATGAAGACAATTTAGGCATGCCTTTGAACATGCCTAATCTAATTCCTTCCCATTTTATTAAATACATGTGAGAATAAAGGTACTTAGAAAGGAAAAGGAGTTGAGAGCATCAAATGTACCACAGCTTCTGAGACTGGAGTTCTCTCTCCAATTGTCCTTTCCCACACTGAAATCTAAAACGTTCCTATTTTACACTCAGAATGGATTATATCCAAGTATCTCAAAATCAGTATAGCAAAATTCAGTGTTGGCCAGTGGCCAGTGTCGCCCCCCCCCCCTTTCACTGGAGTAGTGAAGTTGCACTAGGAGCTATCCAAATCCTGAACCTCTTTTAGGGGAAAGGTTTCAGTACCTTGGAAAGCTCCTTTAAACTTCAGAGTAAAAACCTTGAGCAGATTTACTACCCCATTGATAAGGAAGCCACCAGCTGTCATTGCCAAGATTGGAAGCATCACTGAACCTCAAATATTTTAGTCCTTTTGAAATAAATCTTTACTGACAAGCATTATCAACACCTTTGTTTGGCAGGGGCATAGATTTGGCAGGGGCATAGATCCACATTAAAGACATATAATGTGGAGTTGTCTCTGAGTCTGTCAATACCATGCCCCCAACCTTTCACCAATGAAAACTAGGACATATATGGCCAAACAACATCAGTGTGTGATTAAAATGACAAAGGTTATTAGTGAAGAAGAATGCACAATCCAAGGAGAGGATGCAGCAGTTTGCTTTTGTCTGAGCTTAATGGGAAAAACAGGATCCCACCCGCTCCTCTCCCTCCTGCTGAGGTAACTGAGTGCAAACTACGGTTTGCAGCAACTGAAGCAAGGGGAGGACAAAGCAGAAAAGTAGGAGAAGGAGAGAAAAGCTGTGACATTTTAAAAACATCTGGAAGAGTTGGATGACAGTTGAAAGAGAAAAGCTGTGACATTTTAAAAACAGCTGGAAGAGTTGGATGACAGGGGATTAATTTGAATCGTTCCTGACAAATTGGGACAGTTGCGGGGTATTGAATACCCTCAGACTACCTAATCACATTCTGAAACAGAAGGGAGCTATTTGTGTGTTCAGATCACTCTTGCTGATTTGGAGCATTACAGAAAGCATTTAATTTGTCTTAAGAACTACTTGATAGTATCTCAGGCTGTCGCAATGTACAATTATTCAGTTTGTACATGTGCATGGAAGTCACCTTTGAAAGCTTGTTCTGTGCAATAGGAAGACCCAACAAACCTAATTATGAAACAACTTCTATATCTCTCTGAAGGGCAGACACATTTATGTATACATTTATGTATAAGAGTGAATTTTAGCATGAAGAGCTGCCCCAAGCAAAATTCCCTCTTCCATAGCATTTCATGGCCAGAAGTTTTGCCCTGTGTACTTTTGGACACAATAAGAGGCAAGGCTCTCCTTTTGGTGAAACAATGTCTTGGGCTGGGTCTGGTGTTGTTGTTTGGGAATCCTTAGTCCCTTCCGTCAGCCTCAATAAAGTTGCCAGAATGGGGGCAGGGACTGAGGGCCCTTTCACACTACACAGTTACATAGTGATTCCCCTCAATTGGCATTCTCTAACCATGGCTGCATCCTATGGAATCTTGGGGTTTGTAGTTTGTTGAGGCACTAGAACTCTCTGGCAGGGCATTTTAAACTCCCCTCCCTAAACAACAAACCCCAGGATTCCATAGACTGTTTGCATGGCAGTTAAAATTTAACCCTATAATTGTGTGGTATGAAAGGGCCCTGACTGCTAAAACACTTGAATATTTGCAGTGATGATGGGCCCATCAGTTGCAGTCTAATCTTCACCGTCTGTGCCTATAAGGAGGGTGGTGATGGAAACCAGTGGCATCATTAGGGGGTGCAGGGGGTGCGGACTGCACCAGGTGACACCCTAAAGGGGGGTGACACCACTGCTCCTCAAACACCTACCTTTTGGCAGAAAGGGGCTGTGGCATTCATCTGCTTCCCTTTAAAATGCTTTAAGAGATGCTGGGAGTGGGGTGCAGCTCAGTGGGAGGAGAAAGTAGAGGCCCTAGAATCTTTTTAAAATTAAAATTTCAAATTTCAACATTTTAAATTTAATTTTTTTTGAAAGTTTTAAATTCTAAAATTCTTTTTACATTTTCTTTTAAAATGTCACATTTAAACCAAATCTTCACCATGTATATGTAAATGCATCTAGGTTGTGCTTATGATATTGAAATTTGAAGGTATAATTTTAATTTTGCTAGTTGTTTATGTCACAGCTATTAGCATTACATTCAGTGCTATATGGGAATTATGTCTGATGAGTAACATTAGTGCAAAAAAGTATTACTAAGGATTCTGTATGGCATGAAATGGGAGGACGTCAAGGGTGGGCGACACCAACGCTACTGACGCCACTGTGGAACCAGTCCTTCTGTTCTCTACTCCAGTAATGTTTTGTATTCTTTCTAGAATAATCCCTCTCCTGGCTCTGTCTTATTTTTTGTTTTAAGTTTGGGAGCTTATGGTTCAAAGCAGCCTTCCCAAGGCTTTGGCCCAATATGTAGTAACTATGGAAACCTAGACAATATAAAAGTGGCAAGGAGCCATTCTTTCCTTCACCTCCCTGAATGTTTTGTGTCCAGTGGACCTCAGCCAGATCCAATGGAGGACTCCCTGAGTTTACCAAACTATACAATTTGCAGTAAGAAAGCTTGCTGAGGGTGAACTGAGGACGTGTTGTCAGCTGAAATGTTTGAATTTCCTAGGGCTGTGTGTGTGTCAATTTAAGCCAAATTCTTGATGTTACGTTAATGCCGTTGTTTTGAGTGTGAATAATGTGCTTTTTGTGCCAAACCACATGCCCTGGAGCTAATATCTCATAAAAATGTCTTCCAGTTTAAAGCTAATGGCAGTTGTTCAGCAGACAGTGATGTCTGAAAGAGTTTCAGACTGCTGCTGTTACCTTAGGGAAGGTAAAACATGTATGTGAAGAGTGATTGGTGAGGAATAGTCCAACAGAGCTGTTCCTAATGTGTTAGCGTCTATATGTATTGGACTACAGTATCCATAATTCAGTACACACAGCTGGCATGACTCAAGGCTATGTCAGATGAGTATAAGAGGAAAGAAAACTCAACACATTTCAAGAACACCAGGCTGGGGAAGCCTGGTTTAATTGCAGGATATTTTTTCAATTATTTCTTTGACCTTTGGATGGGCTTTTGCCCTTTTCCACATCTTTCCAACCAACAAAGAATCTGCAAGTATTAATAGCAAAGGTTTTTCACCCCTTTCATAATTCAGAAAACGGGTAGATTTTTGTCTTCAAATCCTGCCTGGTGTAGAGCTGTTTTCTATTCCCCCCTCTTTGCAATGCAACTGTTGGCTTCTACAACCCTCTAGTTTTTCCCCTTAACGTGATTTTCCTCTTGTCTCCCCGACAACTGCTCAGCCCTCTTTAGTTATTCATATTATTCTGACAAGGTACTGTCTGGATACTGAAGCTTTCTTTCAGATATGTAATAGTGTAATATAAGCTTTCTCATACATTCTGTTCCTAACAGGAGCTTTCCAAACTATAGACCTCTTGATTTGTCTTTCTGCACTACGTTTATGCAAGCCCACAACTAGCACCAGTGTTGTGATCCCCTATTACAGTCCATAAATAGTAAAGAACGGGTCCGGAAGAGAGAAAATCTTATAAATCCAAGTGCACACATAACTGCAATAAAACATGACGACAACTTAGGTGGGAGGTAAGTGTCAAGTTCATGTAAAAATGACCTCCTGGTAAACACAACCAGGTCTTGTGGTCTTTCTAATTATTAACAGCTATCAAATAATTAACAGATATAGGCTGATGGATCACCTTGCCACAAACCTGAAGGAAATGCACTGGTTTTCTTTCTGCTTCTGGACCCAAACTAATGTGCAGGATTTTCCCCTTAAGATCCTAAACAACTTGGGACTCAAGTATTGGAAAACGATCTCTATCTACCAGCTTGCCCATGTTTTTAAGATCTACTAGAGAAGCTCTCCTTGAAGTACCTCTCATTGGAGAGAGACTGTAATGGCTGTAAGGGGGATTAGCTTTCCTGTCTTTCCAGCATCAAATGAAAGCATTCATATTTGCCCAGATATTATGGTTGGTTAGTCTGCCTCACTATATATCCCTTTAATGGCTTTATAATTGTACTTTGTATTGTCCCGTTTATTTCTCATTCCTATAGGTCCATTTTGGGGCCTCATCTTGTAAATCACCCTAATATCTTTGGAAGACAGGTAATTAATTTTTTAAAAATAAATTCAAAATGGCAAATTATTTATATATTTATTTACCCATTTCTAATATTTCTGTCTTCCTGTTTCTCCAAATAGCTGAAGTGGTTTATAGAAAATGAAAGTGCTCCAAATAATTTTAAAAACTTTTTTTTTTTAAAAAAAGTAACAATAACAAAAATGTAATAAACTAGGGGAGAGCAGTAATTAATATGAGACCCAGTATGTTGTAGTGATTTCAGTGCTAGACTAGGACTCTGGGAGACCAGGCTTTGAATCTATGCTCAGCCATGGAAACCCACTGGGTGACCTTGGCCAAGTGACACTCTCTCAGCTTCAGAGAAAGGCAATGGCAAAAATCTTCTGCATAAATATTGCCAATAAAACCCTTTGATAGGTTCATCTTAGGGTCACATAAGTCAATAAATGACTTGAAAGCACACAACAAACAGTGCTTAATATTCAAAGGGAAACTTAAACAGCAAGTTTTTGTTTTTTAAAAAATCACTTGCAGCAGCAGCAACATTAATTAATAAGTGTTAGAAAATATGAATTATATGGCAACAAATACGAGCATTACCTGATATTCCTACGAAATTTCTTTCAGAACACATAATATTACAAATTAAGACGATGAAAAAGAAACATAGAAGCATCATGCTAGCTGCATAATCTCTTGGTTGTGCGCTTCCTATGGGCAAATATAATTTAAACTGTTTTTAAGTATTATGTTTTAATCCTATCATTAGTTTAATTCTGTTTTAAGGGGTGGGAGGGTTTGTGGATTTTGGATTGTATTTTAACATTGTATGGAGTTTTAATGCTGTGAGCCTCCTTGATTGTTTGACACAGAGGCGGGATACAAATAAAATTTATTATTATTATTATTATTATTATTATTATTATTATTATTATTATTATTATTATTAATAATAATAATAATAGTTGGCCAGTATTTGAAATGTTGGATTAGATAGACCATTGGTCTAATCCAGCATGGCTCTTAAATTCTTAATAGGAATTAAATATGAAAGATGTAGACTCAATAATGAAAATAAGAAAAAAAGTAAGAATTTCACAGTGGGCATAGCAATTGTATATTAC
>CM034701.1:308890014-308922815 GCA_020142125.1 Phrynosoma platyrhinos | reverse complement strand
GGGGGGTATGAGATTGTACATTTCTACTCTGTCTGGCAATTTGTTTTAAGGCAGAGTCTCCAGGTGTCAGTTTAAAAAGGAGGCCTGCTTTTTATTTATACCAGGGCTGGGCAAAGTGAAGCCCTCTGATTGTTGAGGGAATTGTGGCTCCCATCAACCCTTGCCAGCACAGCCAATGCTGAGGGATATTAGGAGGTGCACTTCAGCAACATCTGGAAGTCTTCATTTGGCCTACCCCTGCATATGGCCTCTTTTTAAAACTAACATGTGTTGAAGGCTGTTTCTCAAAACAAACTGCCACACAGAAATTTATACTTTGTCCACTCCATTTTACTCTGTGTGAGAGATTAGATCCTGCTGGTGAAGCAAAAATAAACCAGTAAAAAAAATATTCCTAGTGGTGTCCAAAATGCATTGGCACAGCTCATAAAAGAATGAGAGAAATTTTTTACTTTAAAGGCCTCTGCCACTTAAGAAGCAAATATTGTTATAGGTGGCACTATTCTTTGTGTTTGTACTATCCTACAACTTTAGCATCCTAATGCTAGAATCTGCGTAACTTCAAGACTAATAGCATTTAATAGTCAAATTATGATAATACCAGCATTCTGAAATAGTTTGTTCATGTTGTATGTATGTCTGCTTATTGTTAAGGCATAGGGTGAAAGATATTTCTAATGCAAATGCACTAGTAGAAGTTACATTTACACTCATCGCTGGTCAAAGCAAGAACTACAGTTCAATCCTCTGATTGATTACTCAGATATAAATCCCACTGGATTCACTGGGACTCATTCCATAATATTTAAACATCATTTCTGGTACTGACTTTGACTCATCAGCCTCAAGGAAGTGACATTCGGTAAAGCTCCTTTTAAAGAAACTGATGTCTGCCTTCAAATCATTTCCAACCTACGGTGACCCTAAGGTGAACCTATCAGGAGAGTATTCTTGGCATATTTGTTCAGATTGGGATCTTCATAAATTCAACCTAGATGATAAAGAAGTTGAAATATTTAAAGATATCCCATTCCTTGGCTCAAACATTGATCAGAATGCAGACTGCAGTCAAGAAATAAGAAGACAGGGAATGGAAAAGGCAGTCATGAAAGAACTAGACCAGATCCTAAAGAGTAAAGATATACAACAGAGCACTAAAATTAGAATAGTTCAATCCATTGTATTTCCCATCACCACATATCGATGTGATAGCTGGATAGTGATGAAAATGGACAGAAAGAAAATCAACTCATTTGAGATGTGGTACTGGAGAAGACTCCTGAGAATACTGTGGACAAATGGAGCCTAGAACAGATCAAGCCTGAACTCTCCCTGAAAGCCAAGATGACAAAAATGAGGCTATCATATTTTAGCGACATCATGCAAGAATTGACTCATTAGAAAAGACAATAATGCTGGGAAAGATTGAGGGTAGAAGAAAGATCGAAAGACTATACACCAGATGGCTAGACTCAATCAGGGAGGTTACAGGACTTAAGCAGAGCAGTGGAGGATAGGGTGTCTTGAAGATGTCTCATCCTCAGGGTTGCCATGAATTGGTGCCAACTCAAAGGCAGTTAACAACAACAGCAAGGGACTGATTGCGTTCAAGTTGTGTACAAAATACCAAGGATCCACTGTAGTGTATATAGATTGGAATTTAAAGTACTGAAGTGCCAATGAAGAAGGAGTGCTTTATCTTCTCCCTACCATTTTTTTTATTTTTCATTTTTATTTACACTATGCCCTTTGCCCCAAACTGTGACTTAATGAGCTTTACAAATTAAAATACAGGCCAGAATCCCCTATCATGGTCTATCTTACATACTTTTACATACAGTTGGCTATGTAGCAGAGGCACAAAGATATTGTGTTAACGAATAGTGAAGATGTGTAATGGGACAATGGCAAGAGTGTCCTCATGTGCATGGAGACATATGGACCATTGCATATTGGTCACTTTGTCAACTCCCCTGTGTAGTAACATAACAGAAGCCTCTTAACAGACATTATGGAACTGCCCAATTCTAATTTCTATAGACGTAAGTCCACTTATGAAGAGGAAAATCCTCAACAGGATTCTAGCCACAATTATTTTAAACTGATAAACAATAAATTAAAATACAACACAGTTAAAGCAGAGAACAATAAAATAGAAATAAACAACCAATAACATTTGAAAATATTTTAAAAATATAGTTTAAAATGATAAAAGCAGTTTAAAGTAGTATAGTAAAAACAGTAAGTACCCTTTTACCCTCTCACCCCCCTTTGATTCTTCAGTTCTCAAAAGCCTGCCAGAATAAAAAAGTCTTTGGACCTTATCACACGGGGTCTAAAGCAAACAGAACCCCGTCCCATCCCCGTCCCATTGCGTTTTTTTTCCGTGTGTTCATATGACATCACACAGAACCCCGTCCCATCCCCGTCCCATTGCGGTTCCTTTTCCCGTGTGTTCACATGACGTCGCAGAGAACCCCGTCCCATCCCCGTCCCAATGCGGCATCATCCCCGTTCTTTTGAATGCCGGTTTCCTGGGGAATTACATTTGCACGACCAGAATGATACCGGAATGATGCTGCTTTCATTCATTGCGCAATGATGCTAGTTGCGTCTGATAGCAATTTCCGTCTTGTGGGGTCTATACCAGTATAGTTCTGGATTGATTCCATACCGCTTTCTTGCCGCTTTGAGACCCGCGTGTGATAACGTCCTTTGTCTGGTAGTGGAAAAACATCAAGCCTTCCTAGGGAGGGAATTCCTAGGGGCAGCCCTTTCTCTTGTCCCTTCGTTTCTTCATCTAGAATTGTCCTCTCCAAGTGGCTTTCTTTATGACTATCAGAGCTCTAAATATGTAGGCAAAAAAGAGTTTGGAAACCCACAGGGGAAGAGGACAATGCAGGACAATCTGGAACAGAGATATGTTAGGTGAATACATTAGGCATCCTTCTGCTCCACTTTTCTGCTCCAAATCTTTCTCCTAAAAAACTGTTTTTCTTTTTGGAAAACAGCACCAGCATATTATTACTTCGGTTTGCATATAAGCTGCATTTGGAACCCCAGAGAGAGAGAGAGAGAGAGAGAGAGAGAGAAAAACATCTTGCAGTCTACTCAGCAGCAAGTCCCATTGCACTGCACCCTTAATACTTTATCTGGATTGTGTCCTAACTATATCATTTATTTTTCACAGAATATGCCTTCCTTTCTCATTAATTTAATATTCAGCAAAAGGCAAAGGAACTATCAGAGCAACATTATTTTTCTGACACCCATAATGGAGAATGTGCAGCTGACAAGGCACACATTCAGGCTCACTGAATTGCAACCTCCCAACAACTGCAGCTGCAAATGCAAAAGAAAATACTTTAAACAATGTAGACATTTTGATCCTTTCTTATCATATATTATCTTAGAAATAAAGGCACTTTCTCCTGTGTTCAGATGGGTTTATTTTCGTCCCATTGGAACACTGGCAGTGCTTTACCCCTCCCACAGATCATTAACTACACATTACTGACAGGAATCCCACACCATGCAAATGTGTACACTGAAAAACCACTTTACATTATTTTTATGCACAGTCATTGGAACTGATTATTAGAAGTAAAAATCCCTAGGAGAAAAGACCTAGGAGAAAATAATGACATTCTATTGTATGTAGTCTTTGAAGGCTTTGTAAAAGGAAAATTTGGACTTCAGAGTGGTGTATGTGAGTATAATTTGCACAAAACACATGAACTGCTACAACACAGACATGTATTTTCTTTGGGCTCATTCCCACTTACATTTAAACCGGTTTGTGATTCACCTTCACTCATGTCAGTGAATCAGTTCCAAAAGGTCTGCTGTTCCCACTACGAAAGTGGATCTTTTCATTATTCCCTTGTAATCACTTCTTTTTTGGCATGATTGTCATTCCCACTAGTTTGCGCTGCTTCAAAATGCATGTCAATCATCTGCGCATCATCGATGATGCAAGTAGCAACATGGTGAGGACGGAGCCATCCCAGGCGCCAAGTGGGGTGACTTTAGCAACTGAGCCTTTTTCTGCTTGCAGCAACCCACGCTGCTCAAGCACACCATTTCCCCTTTGAGCAGGCTGGCTTGTGAACTATATATATTGACAGGATATGCAATCTATTGGTTTTTCAACTACTTGCCTTGCTGAGCTGTAATCTGCCCATAATTGCAAGTAGTTGCAAATACAATGGATCACTATATATATATATTGTGCCCATAAGTCACACCACAAGCACAAAGGCAACGCTGGAGTGGGGGGGGGGAATGGGTGATTTCCCAAAAACTGAGGAGGGATGGTAAACACTCCTCTGCCATTAGTCCCTCCTCTCCAGAATGATGCAATTCAGATATGTCGTTCTCACTTGTTGAATATGCTTTGGAATCGATTTTCAAAAGAACTGCAAAAAAACTAGTGTCAGGAAACAGCAGGTTTTTTGCGTTTGCCTTGCTTCATTGCAGTTGAAAACACCACAGTAGGACTGGAACTGGTTTCAAGTGGGAATGACGGTCATATAACCTGATCAGCAATTCACTTTAAATTATAGTGGGGAAGAAGCCTAAATCTCTGTGTCCTTTGACTCACTTTCCATGATATTTAGAAATCTACACAGAATGAGAGAAAGCACATGGGACCGAGAATTTGACAACACTAACACAGAGGAGTGTTATGCTTAAACTCCATACAAGTCAATGAAAAGGAAGGCCAATCCAAATGAAGGAGAAATTTTAGATCTTTGAGTGGGAGCTGTTAATCTGCATTTCCATATGAAATGCTTAAATAAACCTATTTGTGGGTCTAGGGGTAGATGCCATTCTGGGCACTGTTGGAAGATACAAAATATACATACTACCAGGACTGGATATGAAATATCTACAACTTTTATTGGCTAAAGCTGAGAAGTGCTGGCATGTCATGAGGCACAGATCTAGGTATTGAATAATCCATCCATTATCCCATAAAAGAATATATGCTATAAACTGCCTGCTGCAGAGTCTATCTTTGGGTGATAGATTGGAATCCACATGGGTACATAGCTTTTGTGTGGTTCCCTGACACCTAGGAGTGAGACTGATCCTCAGTTCCTGAGGTAGGCTTGATCCTGCATCCCTGCACCTCCAAGGTCCTATATAGCCCCCATTGTTGCTCTTGTGTGCCTTCAAGTAGTTTCTGACTTATAGCAAGCCTAGGTCAGATAATGTCAGATAATATCCCCAAGTCAGATCCTGGGAGGTTCTTGGCAAGATTTGTTCAGAGGAGGTTTGCCATTGCCTTCCTCTAAGGCTGAGAGCATGTGTCCAAGGTCACCCAATGGTTTTCAAGGCCAAGGTGGGAATCAAATCCTTGTCTCCAGAGTTGTAATCTGACGCTCAAACTATTACACAATACTGGCTCTCAGCCCCCACTATAACCCTCATTCTTCCTAAAATTGGATCTTTCCCCATGTCACAATGACCCAAATTTGGGACAAAACAGGACAAACATCAATGTGATAACATAATGACAATGAGAGTGGGTGAGTCAGAAGGCCTTTCAAGGAGGGCTGATCCAAATCAAGGAGAAATTTACATCTTTTAGTGGGAGCTATTAATCTGCATTTCCACATGCATGGAATGTTTTAATAAAAGCTTATTTTGTAAAGTAAAAAATGGGCATGGGAGTTCAGTTTTTTTTTTTTAAAAAAGGAAAGGGAAGTCTGTGTTTGGTGTAGACTTCTGACTTGTCACGTATATAAAGATAGAGAGCATGTTTCCACAGAGTGAAGAATGTTCTCATGGCTGCTGAGAACTTTGATTTCCCAAGTGCTTCTCTGAGACGAATATGTTGTGGACATCTCATTACACTGATAAATCTGGCCAAAAGATTTCCCTCTACTTAAAGCACAAAGGATTTGTCTCTCAGTGTTGTTGCATTTGACAAGATATTTGTATAGTTTTACTGGGGCTTTCTTCACTGGAGTCAAGCTGCTAAGTTCTAATTATACTTTTAGACCCAAATATTTCCTATAACCTTGGTCCAAAAATACCCCTTTCCCACATCACAATTCTACTTGATATGACCAAAAAATAAAATAAAATAAAATAAAATAAAATAAAATAAAAATCCCTTCCCAAACCTATGATTGAGAGTGATTTGCATCTTTTTTTTTTTAAATGTGAAAACTCTGTGAGGAATAGCTGTGGAATCTATAGAAAATTTGTTTTGGCAATGGGGGAAGGAGGAAATGGGCCACTCAGGATCTGTGGTTCCAAAGGAACATGGACTGCACACTTTATCTTTTACATTGCTATCAGTCTCTTTTTGACTCACTCAAATGAGTCAGCTTTTGCATAAAGTACCCTTTGCATGACTTGAATTTTTGAACTGCACAGAAATTCTTTAGGAATTACTCATTTCCCACCTCCCACCCCAGAAACTGCACATTTTATGTTTGGTTGCAAATAACAGTTCTGTACAAGATGATAATTTTTTTCTGAATGATCCCAATGAAAGACAGCGAATAAGAAATATATTACACTATTTTGGCTAGATGGCAGCAAGAGTGTACAAGATGCTGACCAGAGATGCACAAGTTTTGGTTATACAACTGAATTCTTATATTTCTCTGAAGTGCTGAAACAGCAACTATTGGAACAAGATGTGACAGCCAGTTCAGTTGGATAGACGTTGCCACTAAATATGGACAGTGTCTTTCCATTCTTTTCCTAACACACACATTTATAAAATCAATGGAAATAAATAAATACATATTCACACCAAATTATATGCACAGTGCTAAGTGAATTAAAATATGTAGGACAGAGGAAAAAAACACTTTCCTCCTGCATTGTCAGGTACTTGAGTTGTACATTCAGGGCTTTTCACATCAAACCCTTTGTCATACTGTTACAAGAGAGGCAGTTCACATTATCAGATCAATACTGTGGTGACTGCATGAATTCTAATAGTGTGGTTAAAACCTTTGTCAAACAATTTGCAGATATGTGTCAAGCTTGACATTATAATTATCTGTAAACAGCAAGCCTGCTTTTGTGCATTTGCAGTTTACTTCAGTTTTGTGCCCTCTCCCATCCCATACCTTCTCATCTCAAGTCTGGTATAAAAGTTCTGTGGTGCAAATGTTTATTAAAGAGGAAGTTGCTGTTGTTGATGTGTGACTTCAGGTCATTTCTGACTTATGACAATCTGAAGGCTGGGATTTTGTTAGCAAGATTCATTCAGAGGTTTGCCATTATTTTCTCCTGAAGCTGACAGTATATAACTTGCCTAAGGTCACCAAGTGGGTTTCATGGTCGAGTGGGGAACTGAATTCTGGTCTCCAGAATTATCCGACACTCAAATCACTACACCACAAATAACATAAAAAGAGAACCTACAGGAAGGTGCAAAACAGCCCTGCCAAATAAATTTTGCCAGCTAGCGCTATGGACAAGCCTTGTTCTACTTCCAGTACACATCTAACTGTTCCCTACCACCACATAGGTTGACTTTGGAGATAAAATATATGTTTTTGAATGAATGTAGTAATAAAGGTGTGTATTCATTATGAGCAAGTAATATGTGTGAGCCAGCATGGCATAGTGGTTTGTGATTGGACTATGACTCTGGACACCAGGGTTCAATTCCTACTCGGCCATGAAATCCACTGGGTCACCTTGGGCAAATCACACTCTTTTCAGCCCCAGGGGAAGACAATGGCAAACTTCCTCTGAATAAATCTCACCAAGGAAACCCTATGATAGGTTCACTTTAGGGTCACCATAAATCAAAAATGACTTGAAGGCACACAACACACACAAACAAGCAATATCAGAGTCATGATAAAGGTATCTAGCCTGCACGAGATGGAGCTGAAAGGTTACACTCTGTCATAGAGGAATGGGGCAGGGACATATGAAAAGGTTTAGTTTAATAAATAATTATTAATATTTCTATTCCCATGGACATTTGTTTAGTTTCTTGTTTCAAAGAAGGGAAAGGAACTTCAGAAAATCCTGTGCTATACTACAGATGCTATTTAAATATTACGCTCATTTTGCAAGAGATGCTTTCCCCTGCTTTCACCTGACAGCTCAAGGCTAGTGTAATGTTTTAAAGGCAATGAGCAGGGAAAGGAAGATGTGCCATCAGCCCAGCTTATGAGTAGCAGCCTCTTAAACATGACAGGTGCATACATAGAATCAACCAGAAGAAAATAACTTCTGAGGGAACTCCTATAATTTCTGAAACATTCCACAACATCCACAACTCAACTCTTCCCAAAATGGAAGAGAAAAGGGGAACAGGTAACTGAAGAGCCATTTGACAAGGTAGTTCTCATATGGGGAGTGTAGAGAGACCTTAGAGCACCTTTGAGACTAACTGAAAGAAAGAAGTTGGCAGCATGAGCTTTCGTAGACTTCAGTCTACTTCCTCAGATGCTTTTGGTGAAGTGGAAGCCAGGGACAGACATTATATGCCCTTGGTATATGAGAATGAGAATGTCAATTCAAATTCAAAATCCTTTGTGTATGGAAATGAAATAGCAAGCCCAGTTTTAATGATGGTCAAAGTGATAGCCATTGGGTATGGACATGAGGTGGCAAGACCAGTGTGCCCTTGGAAACTAGCCTGTAGGTGGGGAGAATAGATGAGTGTAGGATGCCCCCCTGAGGATGGGGTCAGATAGTGTTGAAATATGTATAAAGGAGTATGGTAAAAAGATGACTAAGAGAAATATAAAAATATTATGAATTTAAAGTTAAGACGAGGTTATAAAATATATACTATATATTGGTAATATAAACATAATGTATATATCTTATAGGAAACTGAAATGTATGATGTATATTGACATTTATTGCTATAGAAGTATAGCATAGCTTAATATCAATCTCAATATAAGAACTAAGGTGGCTATTGAAGATGGAAAAGGACTTGCTTAAGGATCCAGGAAGTCTTTCAATGTTTTGTGTTTGTGGTTGCATGACAATTTTTTTCTCTTTGTGTTTTTTCCTCTTGTTCCCCCCCCCCCCTTCTCTTTCTTCTCCTTTCCCCTTCTTCTTTTGAACCTTTCTATACCGGTTACTTTTTTATGTGGATTGCGTGAAGTTGTATGAAGCTGTATTTTTTAATTAAATAAAGTTAAAAAAAAGAAAATAAATGTGTGTAGTGAGCCAGGAAGCCATTGTCCCTGTTCAGTCCAGTGCTGAGGGACTACAACATCAACAGTGTAGTCAAGATGGCAAAGGTTATTAATGAGGAAGAACACACAAATTTGGGGAGGCTGCAGCAGTTTGCTTTTTCCTGAGTCTACTGAAGGGCTAGATCCTACCCACACCTCTCTCCTCCCCCTCAATTGAGTCCAAACTACATTTGTACTTTGAATTTTCTTACAACAATTGAAGTAAGCTGAGGACAAAAGGTGAGAGGAAGAAAGAGAATCAGAGACATTTTGAAAGCTGCTGAAAAAGTAGGACAAGGGGATTAATTGGGACTCTTCCTGACAAATCAAGACAGTTGGAGAGTATGAGTTTGCCAAATATCATTAAAGTGAAGTCTAGTCTTTAGCTCTTTAATAAGTTGTGCCTTTGCTTCTCAAGCTATCTGATGTGGTGATCTGGCAGGTATTTTTTTCCAGAGTGCCAAGGACTGACCCCATAGTTATGTCCATTGGCTACAACTGTTCTTTTCTGGAAATTCACCAGGGACCAGCACCTCACAGGCTGATTTGAATCTCATTGTAGGAGAAAGGCAGAATATAAATCTTTGAAATAAACAAAATAAATACAAATTAGCACTAGTTTCAGAATCCCTCCACAATTTATTTCCATGACACAACAGTGTATCATGGAAATCTAGGACACACACATGGAAATCTAGGACACTATAGCTCCTACCTATGCCAACATTATCTTTCCTAGAAATCAGGGTAAACCTTGCATGGAAAGCAGCTCTAGTTCTTCCCCTGTGGCCTAATACTTTTGATATTACATTCTTGGCATAGGAGCTACAATGGAGTATCTCTCATGTTGTGCTGGATCAGCCCAGAGGGCTATCTAGTCCAGTACTCCATTTGCATAGTGGTCATTAGCAGGACAGTAATGCAACACAGCTCCTGCCCAGCACTTTCTCCAGTCTCCAAAGGCATGGTACTGAATATATTACAGAGCAGAAAAGGTAACTGAAAAAAGGGACCTAAGAGAATGTGCTAAGTGAACATCACCCAACTCTACCAGCTACCTCTGACAAGAAAATGTGGACTGCTGCTCTTTCTCTTTTGATATTTACCATTTGTGCACTGAATAGAGCAAAGTACAGACAAAGGGCAGCATCTAGTGTTTAATGAATAAAAAGGTCAATGAGAAACACAGACTTTTAGAGTGAAGACATGTAAGTCCCAACAGCAAAGAATGCATTATGGAAGCCTTGCCACATGAAAGCACTCTTAAGATTATTAACAAATCTGAGGGCTCTTATTTTGACCAACCTGGGCTTCACATTGTTGACAGTGAAATTTTAATTTACATTGCACCACTAAAGTGTTTAAAAACCTTGCATTAAACTTTGTGCATTGTCTATAAATATTTCTAAATTGAAGCCTTTTAGCCTCTATGCTGCAAGTATTCATTTATTCTCATGGGGGTGTGTGTGCCTGTATCTAGAAGACTATCTTGTTACCTACATTGCAAGGGGTCCCAAGAGGGCACCCACAAATTGAATTCAATTGGGAAATTAATTTAGCTCAGTAGGAAAAGCATGACGCTCAGGGTAACACTAGCCAGGACTTTTCAGCCTGTTTACTGGTTCCAAAAAACTAGAAATCTAGAGTACTAAGTACAACTCAATTTTATTATCTGAACAAGAGGGATGTCAACATTCACACAAAGCACTTACACACACAAGAACTAAGGTATATAAAAAGGTGGTAGTGGATAGCAAATTAAAGGATCGCAATGGACAATGCTTACTAATTCCAGAAGCCAGGTTCTAATCTGGGAAATGGATGCAGAGTGGATTGAACTCAGATCACTGCCTGGGACTAAGTTTGGCTAGAAATCCAAGGAATTTTGGCTGGAATCTGTCAGCATGTCTGTCTGACTCCAACTGACACAGAAATAGAAGTGCCCAACCAGGGGTATTTATGGGTCAAACGACTTGAGGCAGTTTGAGTTGATTTTCCAGGAATCCCAGAAACAATGGGATTCCAACCTGGCTGATTGTTTTAACTTCAAAGGTACAAAAGGAATATTTTTGGTTTATGGCAGTGACATTGATTAATTAAGCAGGAATAAGATCAGGACAACCCCAGAGAGCTTCAGATAGGATCAAGTGTGGGAAAATACCATGGGGGCTAGCAGAAAGATTGTCTTAATGCTTTAGGCTGACAAACCTTTGTCTGTCACCGTCAAGAGGAAATGGGCAAAGCAGGGGGTGAGGAAGGAGCAATATTCGCAGCCATAAACTTACAGGGGTCCTTTCCATGTGTCCTCAGGTCAGAAATTCACTTAAAGGTCATTTGACCTTTCCAGTTCATGCTCTTTGGCTTCTCTGTAACTGCTATTATAAAAGTATAACAAAATATTTGTACCCCAAAATAATGCAGGCTATGCAGGGTGTGGAATCAGTTTTTACACACACATGCATATCATACATATAAAATAGTTTTCTAGATGTAGAGATGCCTTAATTTTGCTTCTTTCTGCTCCAGTAGCTTATATTATCAACTGCAAATCCACTTACCCAGGATCAAGCCCCATTTCAGAACACATAATAGGATATGTAGGAATGTGGAGATATGGATTGAATGAGTAGTTATAGCTCACTGTAAATTTCTCACAGACTGGAAGAAACCTGAAACACAGTTTCCCATACTTTTATGGCCCCACAGCTCTGCCTACCAATTGTCAAAATGAGAGGGGGAAGAGATACTTGCTCTTCCTTGTTCAGGCCACAGACCACCCATTGTGCTAGCTAGAATGCTACTGAAAATATATTCCAATTTAACATCTTTGTTTCTGATTATTTTGAAAATATGTAAAAACAATGGGCTGTCCACATTTGCTGTGCACAGAACCCCCATGAAAGTGGGGAAAATTGTAAATAAAAAAACACTATCCAAACTTTTCTAGGAATCTTTAGGTCCTCCAGCACAACTCTGTAGTCAATACCTGCCAGAAGTTGACTATAGAATTATGCTGGAGGACCTCTAAATGCCTAGAGAAGTGTTTTCTCTAGTAATCTCTAGGTCCTCCTGTGCAATTCTATGGTCAATGTTTGGAAGAATTGCACTGGAAGACCTAGAGATTCCTAGAGAGAACATATTAATCAAATCCACAAATAATCAAATATGCAAAAGTTAAAGCTGCAAATGTGGAGGGCTGACTGTATTCATATTTGCATGAAATGGTACGCATATGATCCATGACTGTGAAATGGATGTAGACCATTACTAGCCCCTGGCCGCTGTTTGGAAACCAGAGTGGTCCTTAAGACTATAGAACTTGGCCATCTGTCTTCTGTGACGTTAAAAAGGACTTTGGGACACACTTCCCATACTGCCTAGTGCTTCAGTGATATCTCTGTGTGCATGAAGGCTAGAATTCTATTGGTGAAAAATGATGGCATAAATGGGAGTTACATGCATGCATGTCAATTTTAGAATATTGTGAAGAAGATATTTAGTGCCTCCCTGTTTACTGCTCTCTCTCACGGAAGACAGCTTCTGAGCATTCCTTTCTCAGTCACATAGTGGCTGAGGGTGCATGGGCAGCAATGTGCTAGTTCTGCAGCTAGAAGAAGAGAACAGCTGTTGCTCTCATGGACTTACAGTAAGTTTGGGCCTCGGCAGACGACTAATTGAGTCGTCTTCCGGGCCCAGAAGAGGAGGGGCAGCCGCACGTTCGGCGCCCCTTCCTCTCCCTGAGGTCGCCCTCGGAGTCGCCGGCCCTCCGCACGGCCGGCGCTCCGGGGAAGACCTCACGCCGCGGCAGCCGAACGCGCCGCGGCGGAAAAGACAGCGAAAGTGCGCCCGCCGCTTTTAGTGCGCACTTTCGCTGTCTTGAGGAAGGAGCGCTGATTTAGCGCTCCTTCCTGGGTCGCCGACGGTGCGCCGCGGTGCGGCTGCCGCGGCCCAGCGGCGCTCCGTCCCGCGGCGCACGGGAAGCTCCCGTCTGCTTCCCCTTTTTGTGTGCACATAAGGTCAGGAATGGCGACATCTGTTCTCCAGGCTGCAGGGCTGTAGCTAGATGCTGCCTAGGCACTCCAGGCTGCTGGGGGCAGAAGGAAGAGTTGTGCACAACTGCAGTAGTATAATATTATGTGCCCCAAATGCTCATGACCTTGCCCCTGTGATCCTGTCACTTGATGCTCTCCTATTCCACTCCTATCATTAATTTACATGCCACTCCCCTTCCATGTATTCTCCATGTAATGCAGGTTGCAAACCGATTGCCAAATAAATATTAAGTGCCAAATAAATATTAACTTGGCACTGGATTAGGAAAGGGTACATTGGGTGGAAAGAATGTCACCTCTTCTTAAAAACCTAGGTGTGCCTTATAAAATACTTCTTGATCCACCTGAGCATCCAAAACATTTTTGGTGGTGATAGAGGGAAGGAATGGAGGGTGGGTGGGATGAGAAGTTAGAGAGGCAGGGGTATTCTGTTCTTTATTAATATTGTGCTTCTAAGAAACAATATGCATACATTTTACTTGTTATACTTACCACTTGTAACTGTGAATATTTGGTTTATACCTGACTTTTCTTTGAGGAATGGGAATAATGAAAAATAAAGTAGAGAAGGTAATAACAACAAAGAGCTTAAAAGCATTTTTTCCTATATCTTGAAAGTGTACCATCCGACAAGGAGCATTTCTAACCTTGAATCTTCTATCCCACCCTCATTGTCTCCAGCACTGCCAGCTACTTAATCAAAAAACACCAGTTTTCTTTGATTTGCTAGAAGTGGCCAATCCACCACATGACAAATGATACAGTCAGAAAATACAAATGATTTCCACATGGGTTCAGTCTGGGGCTGCCTAATCTTATTTTAGAATCAGAGCTAGAAAAGACCCCATTAATTCTGCCACCAGAAGAACACAATATTGATGAACATAATGGCATTTGCTAAGGATCTTGTAAAGATACCCATTAAATAAAAGTCTCATAGGCAGAGTTAGATATCAGGAAGGAGGAGGAGGTGATCAGATCAATACCCCTTTAAGGAAATAATAAAAGTATCCTAGATGTTCTTTCTGTTCATGTAAATAGTTTCCTCTTGCAACATCTCTTGACACTGAGATGCTTTCCAGGTAGCAGCAAAGTCCTCTTTTCTGTTCTTTCATTTGTTCAATCCAATTTTGGCTTTTCTTTTTCTTCTTCCATACCTGAGCACAAACAGAAAAACTAGTTACTGCCAATTCTCTCCTTTTATTTTTCTTCTTCCTTCTTTTTAGCAATCCAAGCAGTGAATGCACATTTTAAGTAACTTGCAAGGCACACTTAAATAAGGTTGAAAGGGTATATATGGAAGGAAATGTGTATTGATTACATTTGCTTTAAAATTGCCTTCTTGCATGTTCATATGCTCAGTGTGGGTGCATGTGTATAAGAGATTCTACTTGAAACTCAGGGAAGTTATTTTTTGGACTACATATCCCAGAATGCCCTAGCCATCATGGCCATTCTGCTGAACCCACTTGTGACCATTCATGTGCCAGAATCACAATCATGGTATTAACTGGATTGTGCCCACTTGCAATTTCTGGAAACGGAAACATTCAGCTCTCGCAAATGCATTTTCTTGGGCCAAGTTCTATTATTAGCTCCTGGCAAAAGTTTTGTTCTTTTGTCTGTTTAGCTTATTTGGATTAAGTCTTCTTGCCAAACACCTCAGAAATTTTAAGAAAGTGTTTCTTTTGGAGGTTTCCAATATGGATGCATATCCCAAGGAAAGATTTCTGATCTTGCAATGGGACAAGGATCTAGGGGTGGGCAGGGATGAGAGGAAATCTTTTGAAAGGAGTTGTAAAGGAAACCTGACCATAAATCATATTACAGTTTGAATGGAAAAACTGCTTGGCTCTGAGTTCTAACATGGGCCCCTATGAAAAATGTACGCATCTCAGCTAGGATTTACAGGGGAGGGGTAAAGGCATCTGGTAGTGGCTGCTTTATTGAGGGTCATAATAAGGAAACAATTGAATTTGAACATTGGAAAACAATGGGTTGGGTGTTACTGACAAACCAAAGTATAATTGCATAGCCAGTCAAAGGTTTAAGAAAACAAAACAATGGCATGACTCCAGAAAGTCATATATTGGCTTTGGATTCTGTACTGTTGCCAGATTCAAAGTCTCTTGTGTCTTCTGCTGCTGGAGGGAACTTTCCAGTGGTTTTAAATGGTGCTGTTTTATTTGTCTTTATAAAAGAGCCTCTATCCTATTTTCCTGAGAAGAATTTGAGTGTTGATGGCTCCAGGACTCTGGCAGAAATTCCATATCCTTCAGACCTGTGGGTCGGCTCTGGCTTGCAGAATGGGAAGATTTTTCTTTGCCTGCCATGTTTGTAGTTTAGCTTGGAAAAACTAACTGCAAATTATTTTGTCAGCAGTGGAGTTTTATTGAATGTAGCTTTCAAATGTTGTCTGTGTGTGTGTGTGTGGGGGGCAGCCTTTCAGAAATGCTTTGTAAATGTCTCCTTATCTCCCTCGCATCCTCTGTATCTGATGGTATGTACTCAATGCTTAACTTTGTGATATGTGGTACACCTGTCAAACTCTCTAAAGAACATCAGATTTACAGCAGTTACACAGACTTGCTTCCTCCCAGAAGCATCAAGAAATCTATCTACTATTATTTTTGAAAGTTACATTTCTAAACAGACTCTGGGCCTTTACAGACTGTCAGAAATAATGGAGCTTGAGACCACTTTAACTGTCCTGGCTCAGTGCGAAGGAATCATGGGAACTGTAGTTTATTGTGGCACCAGAGCTCTCTGACAGAGAAGGCTCAATGTATCAGAAAAAACTATAATTCCCATGATTCCCTAGCACTGAGCCAGGGCAGTTAAAGTGGACTCAAGCTGCATTATTTCTGGCAGTCTGTAAAGGCCCAAAATGTGTTACGTTGGTCATCACCTTTAAAGCCCTAAACGGCTTGAGTCCAACCTATCTTAGGGACCACCTCCTTCCATATAGTCCACGCCACGCACTCAGGTCTTCTGGGAAGAATTTATTGCAACCTATAAAAACCAGATTATCTGCAACTGCCCAGAGAACCTTTTTGGCTATTGCTCTCAGATTATGTAATGGCCTGCCAGATGAGATCCGTCACATGACCACCTTAAACAGCTTTTAAAAAGCTGTTAAGGCGGATCTCTTTTGGCAGGCCTTTCCTGAGCAGATAACCGGCCACCAAAAAAGTTATGCCTGACCCTGATTTCCGCTATAGTTATTTTAATTTATTTGTCATTTATTGTTAGTTTGTTATTTTTAAGTATATTTTAAACTTTAATTGTATTTTAGGGAGGTGGGCTATTGGGGGACAGGACTGTTTTATCATGTAAGCTGCCCTGGTTGTACAGAGGCGGGATACAAATAAATTTTATGATGATGATGATGAATAGTTTAAGCACCATATTCCAGCATCCCATGTCTGTGTAAATATAAATTATGGAGAACATCAGTACATAAACCTAAACTCAATTTTTCCAGAACTTCAAAAATGCTGATGAAGGGCCATGTGGAGATAATTCTCATCTAGCAAACACAATAGAAAGGTACTACATAATACATTTCTCACAGCAGATGTTTTCACATATAGATCTCAGGGGGGATGCAGACGGGCAGCCATGGGCCGCCCTGAGAAGCGAAGGATTGAGGCTGAGGCTGCCCCACACCTCGGCCTCAATCCTCCCTTCTGCTGGCCCTGAAAGGAGCACTAAAATGCCGGTCCTTCCAGAGTTGGCAGAAGGGGCGCATCAAGAGCCGCCACATGGCTCTTCTGCGCCTCTTCCGGCGCAGCGCGTTATGACGCTGCACAGGGAGGACATATTCAGGGCGCATGCCGTGCATAACGGTGCACACCCTGATGATGTCCTCAGGGAGGGGTTGAAATGATCACTTATACCTTACCTACACAAAACCACTTTTGGTATTGAAGGTTTCCTGTAACCTCATGTACTGATTTCAATCCATCATTTTTGTGAGGATGAAAAAGCAGCAACATGAAAACATTCAATGCCAACATTATATTAAAACAGTTGAAAAATAATGTTTTCTCTATCGTAGTAATATTATGTGAAATAACAAAAAGATATGGTGCAGTCACACTCTGAGGTCTTAACAGTGCCAGTATGAACATGTGAAACAGCTTTTACTTCGTATTTACATGAGAGTTTCTCAGAGCAATACTTACATTTATGTGTATCCCAGATGCTATTGTTTAGTATCTCACCCAGCAAGTATAAGATGTTAATTATTGCAGTTACGATTGCAAAGAAGACAATTTTAGCCCCTGAGCCAAGGTAATCTAGGAGAGGGTATACCCAAACGCCTGTGACATGATAAATCCAACAGATCCTAATACAAAATAGAGACAGTAACAGAAAGTATTCAGACAAAAGGTTACTCTATAAAACTGATATAACTCCGAACAGCACACTTTTATATGTCTACTGAAAAATAAATCATACTCAGTTCCATGGAGTTTATTCCCAGATCAACTGTTATAGGTTTGCAACCTTAACAAGTTGGAGACAAAATCCAACCCAACCTCTCACTCAGCTTAGTTCTAACAATATTTTAACTGTAGCATTAAAAAATGTGATGAGATCAAAGTCCAGCTTTAGAAATTGTGGTGCGCTAATAAATTTACATGGCTGTTTCAGCCACAAAGGCTGTTTAATTCCTTTGGTAGTGAACTGAGTAGGATTCCCTAGGAAGAGGATTCCATGAAGATGTCACAACACTTGATTCTTGTAGCCATGAGCCTAACCCCAGAAGCATACATGTCAAAGCAGGATTTTGTGTGATTTGCATGAGCAGATGGGGAGAGACAGAGGGAAGAAGATAATATCTGAAATCTCCAGGTACTGCCTGTGTGTTTCCTTGCTCAATCTGGTTTCTCCAGATGTGCTCCACTAATCATCCTGCTCACACCAAATATTTAGTGTCAGGCTTTGTGAACACATGGATGGGAGACTACCAAGGAACAGCAGGAATCATCCTGGAAAGCTGCTGCCAGTCAGTTGACGATAATGGTGGACCAGGTAGACCATTGGGCTGACTCAATATAAGGCAGCCTCCTATGTAAATCCTTCTGGAGTTTATAGTAAAAAGAACAACCTTTTAATAACCCCCCTTCAAAACAAAATAAAACTCTGCATTCCTCATATGACACATATGAAGATGAAGAAAAGTACTCAGCCATTTCCTGTCCCCTAAATCTTGATACTTTCACTTTCAAATTATTGATGCCTTATGTAAGAACAGGAGATTCTACTATCAGTGTGGTTAAAGGAAAGTTAATTTATTTATGACTATGATGCCTGGAGGCAAATGCGCATGAATAATAGAAACACAGTCAGCATGATCTAAATGTTTCATTGATAAGAGAAGGAAATAGTGTGGCACCTTGAAGATTAAGAGATATGCTGCAATCTTTTGTGCACTTACTTATGAGTAAGTTCCACTGACCTGAATGTCCTTCCTGTAAGTTTTTCAGACCATAGAAGCACTAGACCTCAGTGGCAGGGTGTAGTCACCACAGGGAATACTGAGTTCCCTTATTATTTGGTACCTTAGGAGCTGCTGAATATAGTACCATAGGATAGCTGCTTTGTGTTTTTTGTCCATTATTGTTAATTTTCCCACTTCAGTTCCCATCTTCCTCACCTTACCCACAATGCTTGAATGTTTCCATCTTCCTCACATTATGGTGAATGGTTGAAGCTGCAATACTATTTCCTTTCTTTAAGTCTGAGATGCATATGGATTGCACCACTGTTAACAAAAAGTGTTAGATAAATGTCTTTCTTTTTCACTTCTGCCTAGGCATTGATTCCTCCTTCTTTTAATTCTTAATTTCACTTCTCTTTCTTTTTTGTCTCTTTTCTTCTTCGTTCTCAATGCTATACCTCCTGGGTAAGTGCCTTCTCTTTTTCCTCTCTCTTGCTCTCAGCCTGTTTCTGTCTCCGCCATTATTGCCTATCTCATCTTTTCCCTTTCCACCTTGTTCCTCTCTTTTTTTGTGCTCTCCCTCCTGCCCCACCTCCTGACAAATGTCTTTTATTTCTTTTTTCTCACTCCTTCTTTTTAATCCCCTCACCTTCAAGGCTGGGCAACTGTCAGGGCTTGGAGGATACGTTGCTCCCCATGGGACCCTGCAGGCCTA
Source organism: Phrynosoma platyrhinos (assembly GCA_020142125.1). NCBI lineage: Eukaryota > Metazoa > Chordata > Lepidosauria > Squamata > Phrynosomatidae > Phrynosoma > Phrynosoma platyrhinos. Next base: position 308,903,417 of record CM034701.1, on the reverse strand, counting down.
CCTCTCCTTCCCATCCAAAACTGTTTTCTTTCCCTCTCAAATGCCTCCTCGAGCCTCCTGGAGGTGTAGGAGGTGATTGTGACACATTTGGGGCCGTCTCTGGGATGTTGTAGGCCCAGGAAAAGCTTGTTCTTGAAACACAATATGATCTGGAAGTTTGGCTTTTAGCTGCTTCCCTAAAATACCACCTGTATCTGACCCATATTAACTACAGCATCCAAGTCAGAGTGGATCTGAGCAATTTATCAGCACAGTGCTGTGCAAATTCTTCACAGAGCACTGCCGTGTGGTTTATATACTGCACTTACAGAGTAGAATGTAAACAGACAGTGTGCAGATGCAATAGCAGCAGTGAAGGAGGATTGCCACCACTGCCACGTCATAGGCTTTCTAATGAACTCTAATCTATGTTTGCTTCAACTCACTCCAAATCTTCCACCATTGTTGCTCCAGTCTCCATCCTGCTCATTTCATCACCGCCAGCCCCCTAGTGAACTGGGGGCTGTTCCAGAGATCACCCAAGGCTTTGACAGCAAGATAATAAGGAACTCCCCAAGAACCATCAGGAATCCATCTGGATCCATAAGCTGCTTGCGGTAAACCATCTCAATCAGTCCCTCCATCCCCGTAGAGCAGGGGTAGGCAACCTTTTTGAGCCGGGGGCCGGGTTGCTGTCCCTCAGACAATTTGGGGGCCGAAGCACCAAAAATAAATAAATAAATAAATAAATAATTTTTTTTTAATTTAAAAATTTAAAAAATTTAAAAATATATGCATGCACACTCTGTCAGCCCCAGAAAAGCCATGGCAAAACCCCTGTGGAGATTTTGCCAAGAAAACCCCAAGAACAAGTAATAACAACAATAATCAATATCATCATGGCGGGCGGGGGTGCGACGGCAGCGGCGGCGGCAGGACCGGCTTGGGGCCAGTCCAAAGGCCTCAGTGGGCCACATCCGGCCCCCGGGCCTTCGGTTGCCTACCCCTGCCGTAGAGGCTCAGAGTTTCTGTGAGTCTAAACTCCACCAGGTCTATGACAATGGAACTGTAAAAAGTTCCTTTAAGCTCAGATCACCATTACCCAACCTGTGCAGAAAACTAGGTCCAGAGTGTATGCTGAAGCCTGTGTGGCACCAGATACTACTTGGGACAGACTCATGGCTGTCATGGAGGACATGAAGTCCTGAGCTGCTCCTGACAGAGAGGTCTCTGCGTGGATTTTGAAGACAACTATCCAAGGGGACTCCAACACAACTTCTGAGGCCAACTTAGCCAGATCAGGAAGGGAGACTGTTGAGCAGCAGGGCGGGCAGTAATACAACACCTACTCTGTCCCAGCCACCCACTTTTAAGTGTACCTTAAGTACATTCGAACTCAGCAGACTGTGAGGCCGAGCACCTGGTGAAGGGAGACGGAATCACTGCCACTTTTCCTCCCCTTCTCTCAAGCGTCACCTGTTGGTCCATGGAGAAACTAGGTGGACAAAGCTGGGAGAAGTGAACCCCTGGACAGCTTTATCTAGCAAGGTCTCCATAACGCAAGATAGGTCACCATACTCATCCAAGATGAGGTCCTGGATTGTGGATGTTTTTCTGTTTACTGACCTGGTATTAAGCAGTAGCATTGCCAGCTGAGGGGACCTGTTGCCAAGGCTATCCAGACTATTTGAGGTGGGGGGCAGTTTAGGGACAACCAGCACTCTGTGGCTCTCTTCTCTCCTTTGCTGAGAGCTCTGACTACCACTCTGTATCTCCCCCTACTGATTAATGTTGCAATGACTGCTCCCTTGAATGCTCTCCTTCTCATGCTCTCTACTCCCCTTCCCATGCTCTCACATTAACCTCTGCCATTAATATAGAATAGTCAAGCTGGCAAAGCTTTTATGCAAACACAATTGTTTATTCTATATGCATTGACCTGATCACATAAAAACCCTCCTGCAAATGAAAACAAAAAACAAAAAACAAAACAAAACATTCCACTGCAACTCCACCAAGGAAGAGTTGGAGGTTCTGAACTTTATCCCTGAAGAAACACATAAGTTGAGTTGATTGCATAATGATTATACAAGTCATATCCCTTGCATTCCCTTAAAATATTTAATAAAGGAGCAGGAGATGGGACAGATATAACCAGTGAGTATTGCAAGCCATACTAGCAAATACTGAGCTAGATGGTCTGAATTAGTATCAGGCAGCTTCCTATGTTCTATTCCTTTATCAGTGACCTACTTTTGAAAATGATTGTAAACATCTCGATCCTGGACAAAAACCTGGAAGAATTAATTATTCACTTAATTGTACTTTAGTGAACCAAATCTTCAGTCCAAGGCAATTTATTAGGAAATAAGTGTACTATAAATCAGTGCAACTTATGTTGTAGCCTTCATGTTTAAGATTAGACTGTTAAAGATCAACTAAATGTTCTAGCAACATTTATTCAGAATGTTTACATTTGAAAGGTAGAAATGTATCCTTAAGCCCTCCACTATGCATGCCACTGAATGGCATTCATAACTTAATATATACTATATATATAATCATATGCATTGTGCAACCTTTGTACCAAGTCTGGAAACTCCAACTGGTTCAGAATATGGCAGCCAGACTGATTACGGGTAGATCCAAGAGTGATCACATTACATCGATCTTAAAAACACTCCACTGGTTCCCAGTTAGTTTCTGGGCAAAGTACAAAGTGTTGGTTATTATCTTTAAAGCGCTAATGGTTTGGGTCCAGATTACTTAACAGTATCATCTTCTCATGTACAAGCCCCCCTGTACAACAGGAATCATGGGGAAAGGAACCTTTCTTCAGGCAAGGAAAAGGAACTTGCCTGGTGAAAGGCAAGAGTGTAATCTGTCCTCTCTCATCCATCCATCCAGCCTTTAGTGTGAGCACAAACAGTTATATCTGCTTGAGGTTTTTAAAGTTGTTTGGCATTATTTTCCTTTGCTCCATCCTTTAGATTCTTTGTTACATGTCCCTACGTTTTATGTTCCATTTATCCACAGATCATATAAAAATCCACAATCTTGGCTCCAAATTGCCCATGATTTATACATGAGGTCAACTTTTTGTCAAATATATACGATAATTGACATGTGTATTGTATGCTTTGCTGGCCAAACAAATCATCTTTGTACAACAATTAATTTGTTGAGGAAGCGTCACGAGTGACCTTTCCCCTGAGAGACTTCCAGCAGATCCTATTGCCACAGCTGCTATTCCTTGTATCTTTGCCTGCAGATTTGGTCCTGGGGCCCAGCTTGTAATGATCTCTAGGGCAAATGTGTACACTACATCATTTAGATTTTTCTTTACCAACACCTTCAGCACAATGAATTTGTGGTTTTCATTTTCCATATATGACCTAGAGAATAACAGTACAAGCAAATGAAAAACCATTACCTGATACGAGTAGGGAAAGAGCAACTCAGTGTAAGTGCTCCTTCAAGGACAGAATTCAGAACCACCTATGACTAGATAGGCTGACTTTATTTAAAGCACAGAACTCAATTTTACTACGCTACTCATGTTATCCTTCCCCGCCCTAGAGTGGTGGCATTATGAGTATTTCTGCATTGTCTGTATTACAAATGTGAGTAGGAAAAGTAGCAGTGCTACCATGGAAACATTACCTGATGGCCTTTGTGAAGGAGTTCATTCCTTCTTGAATACATGCTAACTCAATACTGCACTATAATGGGCTGATCAACCTTAGGCATAAAGCTTCCATATAAGATTACTTGTTATTAACTCTAATGAATGCCTTCAACAATGCAATTCCTGTCCAACTTCATTATTAGATAAGCACAAGGGAACATGCATTAAGGCACACTTTAGAGTGCAAAGCCAGAGCCACTTTGCTGAGTCCCTACCATTTGCAAGCTTCAGAGAAAAGCAGACAGTTTAGTGCTAAGTATGCCTTGAAGGAAAGAAAAACTCAGGCCTGATAGATACTTCAGTTGAGGTAAGCAAGCCTGAAATTAAATGTACAAAATGTTTCATATTTATAATGATCACAGAAAATATAAACTATCTTTGCCTTCTCTGTTTTTATTTTCCTAAGGGTAAGTTCACTGAGATACAATCAGTACCAGCTTTTCCCAACTATGCAAGGAATTCAACTTTCCTTTGGATTTTGTCCATGTCACAGAGGCAAGATGACACAAGGAAAAGGCAATCCTTTTTGGTAACTTAACTCCACTCCATATTTGTACATCGAACAAGTATCTTGAATTATTATCATTGCTCTAGAATCCAAAAAAATATGAGCTGCAGTCCAGAAACCTTCTACTGCATTGACTTTTGCTTGACTGGCCAACCACCAACAGGTAGAACATAATTCTCACTATTAAGTAAATTTACTTTTTTTTAAAAAAAGAAAAAAAAATAGAGAGAGATAGAGAGGTATCCCAGAGGAAACTTCCACAGTATGAAAAAAAATACAGTTGAAGTTTCTGACAAATTCCTCCTGTAGCATAGCTGGCATATTTGTTTCTAGAAATGCAAACATCTCAAAAAACAAGTCAAAGAAGGTAATACAGCAGTGATCAAGGCCACATTGAAATAGGTGATTCAGTGTCATAATGTAAAAAGGTTTTCCTTACCATAATATGTAGCTAACAGAAAAGATGCTCACAGCAACCAATCCATAGGCCTTGCTGGGATATTCATGATGCGTTGTTCTCATCTCAATTAATATAAAAGGTAAAACGGTTGTATGCTAGAATGAAAACAAAACAAAACTTAGAAAAAACATTTCATACAAGCATTTTTCAAAAGTTTTTTAAGGGAAAAGTTACAGTTACCTTTTTTTCTAGGACATTTGGATAAAATGTGCACTATATAGTTAAATGTAAGCACTGTTGTCACTTTGATATCAATACTGAGGGGAGATTTAATGGGACATAACACTGTGTTCAAGAAGCCTTATTTCCTGACTAATGTTTAAGACTGAAGTCTTGAAAGTGCTTAACTTTAAACAGGATCATATCCAACTTCTTTTTACTGTAATGGAGAAGTTCAAGCACAATAAAAAGACTACACAGAAAAAGGCTGCTTCATCCCTATTCTAAATAATGTTGAAGCAGTCAGTCTATCAGATGGTGAATCTGAAAGAACCACAATTCCTGTCAGACTATTATTTTGTAGTGATCAGCTCTTATAAAGTATGTGGCTGTATCTGCACTGCAGATATAATCTAGGTTGACACCAATTTAACTGCCATGGCTCAATGCTATGGAATTCTGGGAACTGTAGTTTTGTGTGACATTCAGCCTTCTGTGTCAGAGAGCTCTAGTGCCATAACAAACTACAATTCCCATAATTCCACTGCATTGAGCCATGGCAGTTAAAGTGGTGTCAAACTGGATTATTTCTGCAGTGCAGATGGAGCCTATGTGATGGTCTTCCTAGATGCCTTCATTATTATTTATGAATTATGAAGATTTGCAAACTCATATTGTTGTTGCTGTTGTTGTAGCTGCCCTCGAGTTGACTTTGACTCATGGAGCCCCTGTGGATGAGAAATCTCCAAGTCTCCCTGTCCTCCACCGCTCTGCTCATTTCTTGCAGAATCATGCCTGTATCCTTTCTAATTGAGTCTAGCCATCTGGTGTGCGATATACCTCTCCTTCTTCTGCCTCAACCCTTCCCAGTATTAACTGTATTTTCCAATTAGTCATGCCTTCTCATGATGTGGCCAAAGTACAACAACCTCAGTTTCATCATCTTGGCTTCCAGGACTATTTTCAGCTTGATTTGCACATTTGTTTGTCTCTCTGGCTGTCCACTGTATCCTCAGCACTCTTCTTTAACACCACATCTCAAATGAGTTGATTTTATTTTTATCTGCTTTTTTCACAGTCCAGCCCTCACATCCATACACATTCTTGGGAATACCATGGCTTGGATGATTCTAACTTTGGCGCTCAGTTGCATATTTTTACTCTTTAGAATCTTCTCTAGCTCTTTCATGACTGCCCTTCCCATTCCTAGTGTTCTTCTTATCTCTTGACTGCAATCTCCATTCTGGGCAATGTTTGATCCCAGGTACACAAAAACTTTGACTGTTTCAATTTCCTCACTGTCTAATTCAAATTTATGTAGGTCCTCCATGGTCATTATTTTTGTTTTCTTTATGTTCAATAGCAGGCCTGCCTTTGCACTTTCTCCCTTGACCTTCTTTAGTAATTGTTCCAAGTCATTGATGTTTCCCACGATTAATATTCTGTCATATGCATATCTTAAATTGTTGATGTTCCTTCCTCCTATTTTCACTCCTCCTTCTTCTGAGTCTAGCCCTGCTCTTTGTATGTTTTCTGCATACAAGTTGAAAAAGTATGGTGATAATATGTAGCTTTGCCTGACTCGTTTGCCTATTGCGTACCATTCCGTTTCTCCATATTCTTTTCTGACAGTGGCTTCTTGTCCTAAGCATAGATTTCCCAGCAGAAGTATCAAGTGTATTGGTGCTCCCATGACTTTGAGAGCATTCCATAGCTTTTCATGATTGATACAGTCAAAGACTTTACTATAGTCTACAAAGCACATGTTGATTTTCTTTTGGAATTCCTTGGTGTACTCCATTAACCATTGTATGCTTGTAATGTGGTCCCTACTGCCTCTTCCTTTCCTGAACTTTGTTTGTACCTCTGAGATTTCTCTCTCCATATGTGGCTGGAATCTGTGCTGCAGTATTTTGAGCATAATTTTTCTTGTGTGGGAAATGCTATGGTTCTGTAGTTGCTACAGTCTCTTGTGTCCCCTTTTTTTGTGGATGGGGATGTATATTGATCGTTTCCAATCTGTTGGTCAGTGTTTTGCTTCCCATATCTGTTGGCATATTTTAATTAATGCTAGAGTAGATTCTGTGTGTGTGGATTGCAGACGTCCAACCATATCTTTGGGCGCAACACAGCCAAGTGCCTCACTGCTGCATGGAAAGTTCAATTAACTTTATAGACTGAAGTCTACAAAAGCTCATGCTGCCAATTTCTTTCTTTCAGTTAGTCTCAAAGGTGCTACAAGATCTTTCTATGTATTGATTCTAAAGACTAACATGGCTATATCTTTGAATTCTAACTTTATTATAGATATACTCCAGTGTTGGCAACCTCTTTCATGATCTAGGTATCTTCCCTGCCAGATAATGGGACCTGCTAATAAAAGGCAAAAGAGTTGTTCCTAACATTGCAAAATTATCAAGGCAGCACTGAATAGTTAATAAAAAATTAACACCTGAGAACAGAATATGCTTCTCTTCTAAACTCTCACATAATTGTATTACTGCATGGACACTTCATTTCTATAATGAGCTAAGTAGTATGGTGAACTTTACAGTATGATCCACAGTTTGTATGAAGGAGTAGTATTAATAATAAGTGGATTTAGGTAGGGCCTCTACAGAGTTGCCCAAAGGGCCAGCCTGGAGGCAGGGATGGGGAGCGGCAGTTGCATGCTGGGTGCCCCAACCCCATGCCGAGGATGTTGTGACGCCGTGAGCCATTATGCATGGTGCGCAACGTCAAGACGTCCTTCTGGTGCAGCGTCCTAATGCGCTGCGCCAGAAAGGGGGCTGAAGAGCTGCACGGCAGCTCTTAGGGTGCCCTTTTGCCAGCTCTGAAAGGAGTGGCATTTTGAGTGGCATTTTGCCGCTCTTTTCTAGGCTGGCAAACAGGTAAATCGGGGCTGCTGCATGTAGTAGCAGCAGCCTCACTTCTTTGCTTCCCAGGGTGGCCCAGGGCCACCCGTCTGCATCCCCCCTTAGTCTTGCTAATATAATGGAACCAAAAGCAATAATTACACATATATTAAGTGAATAATAAACCAATAGGAGCAGACTTGCTGGAAAAAAAACACTGCATGAAAAGAGCCAAACTGTTAAAAAGGATGCAGATGCTTCCATTCTACTCCAGGGACGTTATCACACGGGGGCAAATCTGCTGGTTAATCCACACAAAACCCAAACAGAAACTGGATTAGTGCCCCGTGTTTTCACATGACGTCACACAGAAACTGGACAGAAACTGGACAGAAACTGGTGTTAACCGCGATCTTTTGAAATTCGGTTGTTTGGAGGAAATGCAAATGCGCAATTAAGGTAATTTCGCATTTACCGTAATGTGATAACCAAATGTGCATTTGGGAGCATTTTCCTGCTTTTCCCATTGTTCCAGTGCGCATGTGCAAGAAGCTCATTTCTAGTAAATTTATGGGCTTTTTTCGCTTGTGTGTGGACGTTAAGTGTGATTACTGTAAATTCGCAATTAAGGTAATGCTGTTTGTGGAATTAAGGTTTATTTCATGTTTATTTTTGGAATGCCTCATTTCCACTTTATTTTTGCTTTCTGGCCCGTGTGTGATAACATCCTAGGTTAAGAATATCATACTTGTTGATATGTGCATTCTCAAGGAAAAGTTGTTTTCTGATATTCAACAAACTCCTGCTGAAGAGAATAACCATAAGATTCTTTATGGGACTTCACTGGGAAAAACTGACTTGTGCAAAATGACACCCTTTCCCCCCTGAGTGGAAAACATGTTTTAAGGGCTTAGAATTTGTCTTTTGATCAAACAGCAGTATTTTTGCATGAGATGCCCTGGTTCCTGCTGAATCACTTTGCTTTTCAGCAAAAATATACCAATTCAAAATCCAAAGTTTGTATAGTTTGCAAAAATTGTGCAGAAGCCTTTGTATTGTCAAGAAGAGGGGAGAAAATTGCTGCTATTATTGGATGCAGGAATAAAAGAAACATCCTACTTTGTGTTTATAACCACAGAAAAACACCTTATGGTAGATTAGTCAATTGATCCATGTAGCCCAATACTGTCAAAACTGAGGCTCTTTGAGACTGTGAGCAGATATTTCTCCAGCCTTACCTGTCCATGTCAGGAATTGCATCTGGGATCCCCTGCATTCAAAGCTGATGCCCTACCACTGACCTACAATGTTTGTTCCTTCTTTACTCCTTGCAATGGGCAGAAAAACACCACATGTTACATTATATAATTGGATTGCACATTTCCCTGCTCTGACCTCAATATGTAGTGGGGGTGGAAATACTCACAGTATAGTGACATAATGTCACATGTTTCCTACATACTGCTGATGGATTTATCTTTTTCTGATAAGAATCTCCCCCTCAACATATCTACAAATATGTTGTCCTTCTTGTAACATTTAGATTTTCCCAATAAACACTAAAACTATCAGAAACTGAGAGTTACCAATATTTAATACACATTTGTTAGGCTTAGCTAGCATCGTGCTCTCTACTTAAAAGAAAAGTTGGTTTTTTAAAAATTATTTTTCCAGAGGTACCACTCACAGGTAGAACTTTCAAGACCTGAACCTGCTGCAGGATGAGAACTCTTATGTTTCCCTCAGAGACATACTGCTTTCTGCTCTTATATGTACAACAGAAAAGCATGATCTCCAAAGCCAGTATCTGGTTAATGGGAATCCATGAGTGAATCTCAACCCCTCTGAGACAGAAACATCTGGGGGCAGCACATAATGGAGGATTATTACCATTAACTGACACACAGGATGCACTTTAAGGTAGCCGCAAGCACTTCATTATTACTGCATAGTTCATGGGTGTTAGCATTCTATAATCTAAGGAAAGACCAGTGCTGTTGTGACAATGACTTGGGATCATAGATAAAAATTTAAATCAATAGAAAAGGTTAATGTTTTGTGGGTGGTTAGTAACACTTCCTTTTAAAATGCATTCTCTTCTCTTCCGCAAAGTTATGGCTATGGAGGATACACTAAATCTGAAACAGCCAGAGTTTCATAGTAGATAATCCTTTTGCTTTCCACTGTTTTTGTGCAGTTGGTTTTAAAAAAAACAAACCAACCCCCCCCCAAAAAACAAGGCAGTACATAGAACACATCATGCTGCTCATCAGATATTTGGTTTTGTTTGTTTAATTTCATTTCTATGCTGCCTTTTCCCCAGAAAGGGACCCAAGATGGCTCACAGATAAAATTGTTCAAAATTTTTACAATAATTTAAAAACAGTTAAAACCATCCAGCTACAAATAGTATAAAGTTACATAAAACATACAAAAATTTAAAAAAAACATAACTAAGGACACAATCCAAATAAACACCTCCCTGACACAATTATATATTAAAAGCATTTCTACCTGGCAGTGAATGGAAAGCAGGGAGGGGTCCAGGCTAATCTTCCATAGAAGGCAGGTCCAGAGCGGGAGAGCAGCCACTGAGAAGGCTCTCTCTTGTGTCCTCACCAAGCAAGCCTTCCCCTGGAGATCTAAGGCTCCTTGCAAGTTCATATTGTGCCTTGAACACAGGCCAGCAACTCCTACTGCTCTGCAATTCTTGGCTGTTTGAAAGGGACTTCCATAGATCTCACTATAATGGAGGTTACCCCAAAACAATGTAAATGTCCTAATGACAACTGCTACCCTCCTTCCCTTTTCCTTTCCTTCTCCTTTTGTCTGCACATGTGTGCATTTTTTGTGTATATTATGTATATTTTTACTGGGAGCCAGTGTGGTGTAGATTGAGCTCTGGAATAGGACAGTGATGGCAAACCTTTTAGGGGCCACGTGCCAAAACTAAAAGGCCTTCTAGCACCGGATGTTACCCAGTGCCAGGGTAGGACTTCTGCCCTCTGCGGGCAGGACATCCAGGATGGAACTTCTACGGACCTTCAGCTGCCTCTCCAGAAACAGCTGAAGGCCGGGGGGGGGGGCTAGGGGGGAAGAAGAGGAACAGGTGTGTGTCTCTTCCTCCTTCCCCGTCCTGTCCCTAGCCTTCAGCTGCCTCCAGAGAGGCAGCTGAAGGCTGAGGAGGATGAACTGTGCATGTGGGGGGAAGGAGGAACAGGTGTGCATCTCTTCCCCCTCCTTCCCAATCCTCCCTGGCCTTCAGCTGGCAGCTGAATGCTGGAGAGTGTCGGGAAGGAGGAGGAACAGGCACGTGCTCCTTCCTCCTCCACCCTGTGTGCCGTCCTCAGCCTTCAGCTGTGCCATCTCTGGCACGCGTGTCATGTTTGCCATTATGGGACTAGGACTCTGGGAGACCCTTGAATCCTGAGTCTGCCCTGAAAACCCTCTGGGTGACCAAATCATACTCTCTCAGTCTTAGAGGAAGTCCATGGCAGACTTCTTGTGATTCGAAGGGCCAAAAAACAAAACAAAACAAAACCCTCTGATACTGTCACCATATGTTGCAGTTGGTCTGAAGACTCAAAACAACAGCACATATTTATTATCTGAGCAATCTGTAAGAACAGTACACCATAAAACAACTATCAACTATTTGAAAGTTATATATGACGAACAATGAAGCTAAAACATGAATGTAAGCTAATTTCCACATTAAAATCCATTTTACAATATTAAGTAAGTGGATTTCATAATCTCATGCATTTTGGATTCTGCTCTGTTTCCTTATGCTGTGTCCAATGATGGATGCCTATGGGTAGAAGAGCAGAATTCAGACGAAACTGGAGGGGTAATCATCCCTCACCACCACAATGCCCCATGTGCCTCCAAAACCAGCTCAGCAAGACTGGGAAGTCCTCTGAGATGGTTTCCTGATGGCACGGATTGCTGCAGGGAGCAATGAAGAGGAAATAAATTGTCAGTGTGACATTGAATTAAGGCTTCCAAATATTTGGATTGTTGGGTGCAGCCACTGCAGTTGCAGATGATTGGCTGAATTAAGCCCATATTTATGGCATATGCCATTATCATTCCCAAAGAGTATATGAATTCTTAGTGATGTTCAAAGCCAACTCTAAATTAAGTTATACTAGTTCTCTTCTAAATCAACTCCCATATTTTGTATATTCTGCAATATCTTCCTTTAGACTCACAGAAGCCATTACTGGAAATGGAGTGGTCAATGTCATTTTTATAGCAAAAGGATTAAGGTAATGGCTGAATCCAAACTCTTTTTGTTGGTGATATAAAGACTGTACTGATGTTTAAATGTAAACACAATAACCAGTTTCTAAATTGGTCAGTCAAATTAAAAATGAAGCTCTCTTACATGCTAAAACTACACATGCATTCCTTTGTGAGCATAAACAAGTGCAGTGTGAGATATTAAAAGAGTATTTCCATCACTTGTAAAAACACCTTAAGTGTATCACAGGGTTACAAAAGAAAAATGTAATCAACATAATTAGATCTGCATCAATTTTTTTAAATACACACACACATATTTAACTTAAGTTTTGCTAATCTTAGCCAAACAAAATGTCAGTGGACCAAGATCACAAATATTATTAAAAGAAGTAGAGTGTACGATTTTCAGTATAGTTTTTTTTTAAAAAAACAAAGCACTAAATATCTTCCCTCGGCAAAACTGAACCCCCCTCCAGGTGACCTTATGTTCCTATTTTGAGACTATGAGTATATCAGAATTAGTTTACAAAATCAAGATGTTGACAAAAACCAAACTTCATCCTTCAAGAGTATTCCCTGCCAACCTATGACAATGTCTTTCACACCAGCGTGATGTGCTGCATAATGATTCGCAAAACCCTAGCGAGATAAACAATTCTTGACATTATTTTCTGATGAATTCTGTGCTCTACTCAATTAGTTATTCCTTTCAAACAGGCATCCTAACAACAATAATCAATAGTAGCATTAAATGACCTGGATCCTTGGGAAGGTAACTACCCCACACAGATGCTGGACTCTTTCCTGTCCTGACTCATTAAAGTGGCCAAGGAGGAACAGGCTAATTGGACAAAGTGAATAGCTGCTTGTCAAAGTGTGGTACAATTTTTAATTCTTCATCTCTGTTTTGGCACTTGATTCCTTTTATTTCCATTTGTTGACTTCACTTTCCCCTCCTCTTTCTTGTTCTATTTCTCTTCCCATGCCTTCATTATTCTTGCCTACATCTTTGGTCTCAGTCCCCAATCTAACACTTTCCTTCCCTCTTTGTTTTCTACTTAACTCCTGGTCAAATGTCTTCTCACTCCCTTCTTTCTCTCTCTTGTTCTCCTTCATACTTTCCTCCATCTTCTAGTTGCACCCATCATCTCCCTTTTTCTGTAGGCTCCCTCCTTTCCTTTTCCCTCTTTCTTCTCCTCCAGTGGTTACATTTGTTTTTTCCATTTTGCTCTTTTCTTCTTTCTTCTTTTACAGTCGGCCCTCCTTATCTATGGATTCTTTTTCCATGGATTCAAGCATCCATGGTTTGAAAATAGCCAAAAAATATATAAATTCTAAAAGGCAAACCTTGATTTTGCTGTTTTATATAAGGGACACCATTTTATATCAATTGTATATAATGAGACTTGAGCATCCACAATTTTTGGTATCCATGGGGGCTCCTGGAACCAAACTCCAGTGGATACCAAAGGCCCACTGTATCCCTGTTGCATCTCATTACATCTC
>CM034701.1:308855306-308890004 GCA_020142125.1 Phrynosoma platyrhinos | reverse complement strand
CCCCCCGCTTTTCACCTAAATCCAAGGAGTCTTCTAGTTTTGAATAAATGCCTGGTATATGTAATTGATCAGATGAGGGGGACACATTGAAACTTAAGCCAAAGACGATTGAGGAGCTACCACTCAGTCTAAAATTAGATCAAGGAAAAATAATCCAACCTCTGCTAGATGGCTTTACACTCCCTGTAAACACTAAGATTTGCAAATGGGTGAACCTTTGGATTCAACCTTGAATCTGTGTGCTCAAGTTTCAGTAGAGGTTGGGAATGTGTTTTTACAGTCAAAGTTGGTGTACTAGTGGTGCTCATTCCTAAAGGTCTCTTATCTTTAACACAAAGCTTGTTTACATCTCTTTTAGATTGCTATAACATACTCAACTTGGGGTTGCCTTTAAAAGGGTGTCTAGGAACTTCAGCTGGTACAAAATATTGCACTCAGATCATTGATCAGTGCTGCTTACAGGAACCATGTGATTCTCTGTAACAACAACTTCACTGGCTACCACTCTACCTCTTGATGCAATCTGAAGTGCTGATCATAATTTTAAAGCCATAAATGACTTGGATCTAGGCTATCTGAAAGTCTTATGATCCTGTTCAGGCTTTTTGTTCTTCATGAGAGACCCTTTCCTCAACTCCACCTCGCAAAGTAGATAGGAGATTATTTGAGAGAGAGCCTTCTTGATGACTACTCCCACGTTGTGGAACTCCATACCAGGGGACCCTAGATGGGCTTTCTCCTGCAGCCATCAAGTGATGGCCTTTTTACATAATTATACTTTTTTTCAACTGACTGGTGGTTGAGAAGTCATGCTTTTTATCAGTTAGATTAGACTTAGGGATAGTACCGTTGGGTGTGTTATCTTTCTGTGGTACATTTCTCAGTGAGGTGTTCCAGGACATTACCAATTAGCCTCGTTTCCACTGCAGTCATGCTTGTTAAAGAAAGTGGAGTTATACCCATTTGTGAGCAGCCATTATTGCATGTCTTCTCAATCGCATGACTGGGCTGCTTCTGCCATTGCACTGTCTTCCTGACTCCTCCTTAACCTTTTCTTCCTGCCCTATGCCCTACGCAGCATGTCTTTCAATTTATTTTATTTTTATTTTTACTTTTTCAAACAATTCTGGAGCTCTGCTATTGCGATTTAAGTTTTAAAAAAGAAAGTAAAAATGAGAGAAAATAAATAAATAAATGGAATTAGCCTGCTTGGGAATAACAAGAGGGAGTGGGATAGGGGGAGAGGAGGCGACACTGACACCATATGTCAATGTCACAACTCCCTTGGCAGTGACATTTTTTAATTTAAATTTTATAGATATATGTATTACAACAAATAACAACTAATAATACATATAACAGCATATAAAACATATAACAACATATAAAAAACATACCGTATTTTCTGGCGTATAAGACGACCCGCCGTATAAGACGACCCCCCATTTTTCCAGTCAAAATATAGAGTTTTAGCACCTCTATCCTCCTTATCCTTATACCCGACACATAAGACGACCCCCCCACTTTAACCACAGATTTTGCAGGTTAAAAAGTAGTCTTATACGCAGGAAAATAAGGTACATCTACTTATACATACCACAACAGAACCACACATCTAAGTTAAAATAAACTTCCAATTGACCACTCTTTGACCAATTCCTTCAGTTTTATCTTAGCTCATTGTTTATCTGATATCAAACTCAAACTTTTTTTATCTGTCTACCCGACATATCATTACAAACCTGTCTAAATATATTATAAATCACAGTATATATTTATTTTTTCATATTATATTTTACTTCTTTAATATATTTTGTCTATATATTTCCTCTTCAATATATAATATAATATAGCTAACAAGTAAAAAAAACACCCTTATATCATTTACTTTATATTTACTGTATGTTATATATTTGCTATACATCATATATAATATATCTTGCATGATAATCCTTCGTCTTCAGTTTTTCACTCAGTTTTTTCAATGGAGTCTTCAATCAGGAGATTTGGCCATTTCCTTTTTATGTATCTTATCACATCCTTCTATTCTTCTTTCTCTTGATTCTTCATTTCTCCGTTTAATCTTTTTGACAGGATATCCGCTTCTATCATATCAAACAATTTTATAATCCATTCATTTATATGTACATTTTTCTTAACTTTCCAATACCTAGCATAAACAGTCCTCGAAGCAGTTAACATATAGAAGATGGTCCTACCATATTTCTTTTCTATTTTATCCTCTATCATATTTAATAACATTACTTCTGGTCTAAGCTGTAAATTTACTCTGAGTATCTCCTTCATGGTATCGTTTATGCTCCCCCAGAATTTTTTTGTCTCTGTACACTCCCACCATAAATGGAAGAAGGTTCCTTTCCCCTTTTTACATTTCCAGCATTTACTATTTGTATGCCTATATATTTTACTTAATTTGTCTGGTGAGAGGTGCCACCTATACATGATCTTATAGAATTTTTCTTTTATTTCTTGGCTTGCTGTATATCTTAATCTCATTTTCCAAGACTTCTCCCACTGAGCAAGTTCTAATGCTTTTCCACAATTTTTAGCCCACTTAATCATATTTTCTTTTACCAGATCTTCCTCCATATATATTTCTAGCAGTTTCTTATATATTCCAGATATTTTACTAAGTTTCTCATCCCATATAATTTTTTCTATCTCTGATTTCACACTAGTTATTCCCATTGCTTTTTATCTATTAGAAATCTGGAATTGATTGGATGGTATAAAAACCAACCACAATTATACCCCTCTTCTCTGATTTGGTTAAGTGGTCTTAATTCAAATTCTCTTCCTTTTTTTCTTTAGGATCTCTTCATACTTCAAGCATTTTTCTTTTCTTTGCGGGTCAATCCTAAACAATGCCTCATGCGGTGACATCCATAATGGGATTTGGGGGCATATCCCTCTTTTATATTTTTTCCATATTCTAAACAAAGGGCCTAAGCAGACTGCCAGAAATAGTGCACATTAAATTGAGGCACTGCCCTGGCTCAGTGCTAGGGAATCATGGGAACTGTAATTTATTGTGGCACCAGAGCTCTCTGACAGAGAAGGCTCAATGTCCCAGAAAAAAATACAATTCCCATGACTCCCTAGCACTGAGCCAGGGCAGTGCCTCAATTTAATGTGCACTATTTCTGGCAGTCTGCTTAGGCCTAAAGTCACCCTGATAAAATGGTTATTAAATTCTCGATTTACCTGTACTTTGTCGTAGAAAAGGTAAGCATGATACCCGAATCTTAAGTTCTGAGCCTTCCAATTTCAATAGCTTTTGATTTTCCAACATTATCCATTATTTTAACCATATTAAAGAACTGGCTTCAAAATATAATCTTAAATTTGGGACTGCCAACCTACCTCTTTCTTTTGCATCAAACATATATTTCTGTCTAATTTTGGGTTTTTTCCCCTCCCCATATAAATTCAGAAAGTTGTTTTTGCCAGTCTTTAAGAGAATAATCATTTTTTAGTATTGGAATGGTTTGAAACATGAACAACATTTTTGACATTTTGCACCTGCAGACCAGCATGATTGCAAGCTCATTTGACAGGTTTCTCCCATCAATGAAAAGGGATGCTTTAACCATGCTTCGGGGACACAGCAGCTACAGGTCAGAGGCATTGTCGTCCGATGAGTATCACCAAAACTATTTTTTCTGGCTCTAATTGTGGTTTAAAAGCCATGTATGATAAAGTCCATAAACTGTTTTAGCTGTTTGTAGATCAATGTTTTAGAATTATTGTAAAAATTGTTTTTTTTTTTTTTAAAATTCCATTTCAACAGATGATGTTGCCTGTATTTCAATTATGTTCTTTTATCTAATATTGCTATGCCCTGAGTCTTGTTTCTGGGTGAAAGATGGAACAGAAATCTCCTCAGTATCCCACTGGTGAGATTACTGCACTGTGTGAGAATATGAGAGAGGATCTTCTCAGCTGTGGCAGCCCAGTTGTAGGATGTCTTCCTCTTGGAGGCCCAATGGGCACTTACACTGGCACAAATAAAGATATGTCTGTTTGATTAAAGCCTTTGGGGCATAAATTATTCACTTAGGTTATTTTTGAATAAAAGGATTCCTACTTAAATTCATACATAACAAGAAACATCATGCAAAACAAATTTAGAAGATAATGTGAAATTAACACCATTTACTTTCATAGGGTTTTCTTAGCCAGGAATCCTCATAGATGGTTTTGTCAGTTCCTTCCTCTGAAATATAGCCTATAGCATCTGTTATTTGTTGGTGATCTCCCATCCAAGTATTAACCAGGGTTGTTCATGATTATCTTGCAAGATCGGTCAGGATCTGGTGCTTTTAGGGCATTTGAGTCCTGAGAATTCTAAATACCCCTCACAAAACTACCAATCCAAGGATTTCACAGGACAGAACCATGGCCATTCAAGTAGAATCATAATGTTCTAATTGTGTAATCTGAAAGCCCTGATGAAGCTTCTGAAAGTGTGTGCCAAAGACTAATGCCTTGATTCAAACTACTCCTAAACAGCTCTTCAAGAAAAGGCCCAAGATGTGATGGTCCTGACACCAAGGTGTAAAGATTATTGCTTCAGAGATAACATTACTTCTCATGTCATGATTTCCTCAGAGTACAAATGCAGGGGGTGGTGAAATATAGGAGTTCCTGCACTTCACAGATTTTGTTAGGCTGTAGTAGAGTCATTGGCACTTTTCCCATGCAGTTGCTATGGGCAGTGCTTGTTCAAAAAAAGAAAATTGGTATCACTGAGTGCTGTTGCTAGGGAAGTCACGGTAGAAGGGTGGCATTGCTCTTCCATTTTTGAAACTTCACCTTATCTTTTTACAAGGAGATCTCTCTGTACGCAGAGCTGCTGCTGCCGTACAAGAAAAGCTTTGGATAAGGGCCATAAATGATGCTACAGCAACATATATATTTAGGAATTGTAGAAGACCAAGTGAATGATGTTAATTTCACATTACCTTCTAGATTTATTTTGAATGATGTCTCATATTATGCATGATTTTAAATAACAACCCTTTCATTTAAAAATAACTAGAGTGATGAAAAAAATCTTATGTATTAATTTATTGACAAGAGATTAGCCTCTGTGCCAGAGTGCTAGAAAGTGCTTAATGTACCTCATGTTTTAAGAAGAGATCTAGGCCAGTGAACGGCCTAGATAAATGGGTGGAAACCATTGTTGTGGTTGTGTGCCTTCAAGTCATAAGATATCATGGGGTTTTCCTCTCAAGATTTGTTCAAAAGCAGCTTCATTTATATACCGCTTCATACCACGCTGTGGGGTGTCTAAGCAGTTTACAACTATAAGGTCATTGCCCCCCAACAGTTGGGTACTCATTTTAGTGACCTCAGAAGGATGCAGGCCTGAGTCTAGCCTGAGCCCTGGCTAGTATTGAACTCGCAACCTTGTGGTCTATGAGTGAGTGGCTGCAGTATAGGCATTTAACCACTGTGCCACCA
Organism: Phrynosoma platyrhinos; assembly: GCA_020142125.1. Classification (NCBI taxonomy): domain Eukaryota; kingdom Metazoa; phylum Chordata; class Lepidosauria; order Squamata; family Phrynosomatidae; genus Phrynosoma; species Phrynosoma platyrhinos. The sequence goes on along the minus strand of CM034701.1, from coordinate 308,884,517 downwards.
GGGCTCCACCAGGGTTCAGAGGGGATTTGCCTTTGCCTTTGCCTTCCTCTGAGGCTCAGAGAAGGGATTATTAAAGATAAAATTAGCAGTACAGAAAAACATGTCCTGCTATAAAAGCATCAAAATAGCTTCTGCAAAAGTAAGTCCTGTCTCACTAATCTTTTTGAATTCTTTAAGACTGTGAATAGGGGTGATCCATAACACAACTGAAAACGCAAGTGTCTTCAGCATTTAATTAATTATTATTTTGCAAATAAAGAGCAGGGAGTCCTTTAAATCAGAGGTAGGCAAAATCTGGGGACTACATTTAACCCTATAAGGCTGTTTCTGTGCTTCCCTGGACCTTCAGGGATAACATCCTTTGGCCCCTAGGGAGTATGGAAGAAGTTTTGCCACATTTTTGGTCTCTTGGACCGTTTTAGGCCTAGGAGATGGCCTATTAAAAAAAAAGAGAAAATGAAACATGTGATTTCCAGGTCACGTCCTGTTTTAAAGAAAGACCTATCTTGGCCCTAAAATGGCCCAAGGGAGTTCACAAACATGGCAAAAATGTCCCCCCCCCCAGGCATTTTTGACTAATGTGAAAAAGGCAAATTCCATAGTGGAGAATCAAAACTGGTGGGAATACTGTACACTTTTGGTAAACATATCTGAAAAGACCCTTGTAGAACTGGAAGAAGGTGAATGAAGGGCAATGAAATGGATAAAGGAGCTGGACCAACTGCCCCATGCGGCATGGTCTCAATAATAGGGCTTTTTCAGGGGGGAAAGGCAAGTGAGAGAGAACACGACCAAGGAATAAAAGTATGCATGTTGTGAGGAGAGGGGTTAGGAAAGGGTTTTGCTCTTTCTCTCTCTTATGTCTCAAGAATCTGGAACCATATACTGAAACTGAATAGTGGGAGGTGCAGAACAGATGAAAGCATGAACTTCTTCACTCAGCACAAAAAACTGTGGCATTTGCTGTCACAAGATGTTGCAATAGCTATCAGTGTAGATAGGCTTAAAAAGTACTTAGACCACTTCATGAAGGAAAATACTTTCAGTGTCTTCCTGTCATGATGCTTCTGGATACAAGTTGTTGGGAAGCATGGCTCTGAGAGTCATATTGTGCTCATGTGTTCATGGGTTTCTCCAAGGCACCTGGTTGGCCACTGTGGAATAAAATGCTGGGTCAGATAGGGCATTGGTCTGATCTTGGAAGCTACTGCAGCTGCTACCCCCCCTTCTATTCTCTTTGTTATGCTTGTGCCCTGCCTGATGTATTACAGCATTTTTATTCCAAAGAGCAACAAGCCTGTATTATTTTAATTAGCCATTGTTTATGTTGTGTTATTTTGACTGATCAGTAAAAATCTGTAAATACCAATATATGCAATTAAGCCTGGCATTGTGACATTCTCAAATGTATGACCTGAACCTTTAAAAGTTGACTCAAACCATCATATTTGACTTATGAGAGCAGTTACAATACTGCCTCATGCAAAAAGCATTAAGCTAATGCTGGATCAAGCTACATTGCCAAACATGCTCCAGCATAATTAATCAAAAATATTTCAGAAACCAATTGCCGCCAAGAGGTTATCGATTTCTTGTCACAACACATTTTCCTTATGAGGTGCTGCATTGCTTGTGTCTCAGATGTTCTGGCATGTGTTTTTTTTTTTCAATGACTAAGCCTTAATCCATATTCTTGGCTTGCTGCCATTGGTGCATTGACATCTGCAACTACTCATGTCTGACGGCCTCATGCATGAGGTATGTGGCTTTAAAGTTGGACAAGATTAGCACAGAAGACTTTCTCTCTACTAAGAACACAATTGAAAACAGATATGTACAAGGATAGATTACATATCTATAAATGACATCAGGTAAAATTACCAAGAGAGCCAATGTGGTGTAGTGGTTTGAATGTTAGACTAGGACACTGGGAGGCCAGGACTTGAATCCTCAATCTACCATGGAAACCCACTGGATAATTTTGGGCAAGTCACATGCTCTCAGTCTCAGAGGAAGGGGAATCCCCCTCGAACAAATTCTGCCAAGAAAACCCTATGAAAGGTTTGCTTTAGGGTCACTGTAAGTCAGAAATGAGTTGATATCACATAACAGCAACAACCAGTGTATATGTTTGCATACCAATACAGTATTATGTATAAAAGTCATCTATTAGGTGAAATAAGATACTATCCATAATTACTGAACACCTGAATATTGTTAAGTAAAGAAACAGCCATCGCAACAGTCATAGCACAAGCTGAAGTCTGATGGTGGAGATCTATAATTTTCCAGTGGGTCAACAGGATCTTGACTTATTTGATTTGTTGTATTCTAAGAATGTCAGGATAAACATGTTTTCTTGGAGACCTGTATCATATTATCAGCCAGTTTTTTTCTGTGTACATCTGGATATGTGGTACTTTGACAGTTAGATGCACACTTATAAGGTCACACAGATATCATCCATCATCTACTTTGGCTGCTCTCTGTACATCTGAACATGTGGGCTGTAGCCCATGAAAGCTTATGCTGGATAATCTTAAAAGGTGACACTTGAGTACATTTCCTTACCTTTTTATACATAGGTCAGAGCCAGCATAGTGTAGTGGTCTAGTGTCTGACTATGACTCTGTACTAACCAGGGTTTGACTCCTGGCTCACCCATGAAACCCACTAAGTGACCTTGGGCAAGTCACATGCTCTCAGCCTATGGGAAGGCAATGGCAAATTTCCTTTGTGCAAATCTTGCCAAGAAAACCCCATGATAGGTTTGCCTTACATTTGCCATAAATTGGAAATGACCTGACAACAAGGCCCACCACCTCTTATTTCCATAAAGCTCACAAAAGCTTAAAGGCCTTTGATCCACTCTCTAGTGCTTGTTTCACTGTAATTCCTCTATGAATTAAGGAAACATCATCATCCTTTCATTTGACAGATTCAAGACAAGAACAGATGGCCACCATCTACAAGGCTACAGCTGGCATGACAACCATTCACTTCAGTGGAATGTTTTTTGTGCTTTGCTTTGGAAGTATACTTTAACAATAAAGACAGCCCATCCACAATTCTAACGTTATAAACACCTTCAGCTCATTCAATATCATTTCATCACTGGCTGTCTGTGATAAAATAAAGGCATCCAGGCCTTGGCGTGTGTAGCCAACAGCCTCTGGGCTGTTTATTGCAGCTAATGATAACACAAATGTGCACATGGTTGCTTTTATTATATTTTCTTTCTTTCTATACAAATCCCTAAGTGTATTTTTATGTACATATTTTTATTAGCAATAGCAAGTACACTTCTGTACCACTTATCAGTGCACTTAAGCACTCTCTAAGTGGTTTACAATGTATAAACTAATTGCCCCCAACAAGCTGGGTAGTCATTTTAGCGACCTCAGAAGGATGCAAAGCTGAGTGGACCCTGAGACCCTGGCTGGGATTGAACTCACGACCTTGTGACTGCAGTACAGGCATTTAACCACTGTGCCACCAGGGCTCTTTGATTTAAAGAATAAAAAAGCATTAAAAAGCAACACATGGTTAGATTAACATTGTATTAAGAAGTGATGTCTTATTTCTTATTTCCAATATTTACTGCTAAATTTAAATAAGTACAATGAATCTCAAATTCAGAATCTGTCTACAAATCCCCATGAATTTTACACCTCTTCAAAGAAAAGGCGAAAATGCATATTGCTCATTTTCATGCATCCATGCTGTTTATTTTCATGCATACTGTCATATTCAAAAATCAGTTTTCAGAATAAAATATATTTATAGTGGTTAACAAAAGTAAATCCTGCTGACTTCAATGACACTTACCGTAGTTCCAGGCTTGCACTTTCACTGATCATGACACTTTGTAACTGGATCACGCTTCATTCTGGCACACATTAAAAAATTAAGCTATGATGAACAAAGTAAGTGGCAATTGCTTTGAAATGACAAAACCTTTGGATTTTAACCAGTATAAATTGTCTTGCTTTATTTATATTTTGATTGCCTTTTAACATAGGGCCTTTACAGACTACCAGAAATAATGCAGCTTGAGGCCACTTTAACTGTTCTGGCTTAGTGCTAAGGAATCATGGGAAGTATAGTTTATTGTGGCACCAGAGCTCTCTGACAGAGAAGACTCAATGTCCCAGAAAAAAATACATTCCCCATGATTCCCTAGCACAGAGTCAGGATAGTTAAAGTGGCCTCAAGCTGCATTATTTCTGGCAGTCTGTAAAGGCCCATAGACTATCTTAAATGCACCAGAAGCAGCAAATAAATTAACATATAAATATGGAGTCGTAGGCTTTCATGGCCAGTATCCATAGTTTTTGTGGGTTTTTGGGGCTGTGTGGTCATGTTCTAGAAGAGTTTCTTTCTGATGTTTTGCCAGCATCTGTGGCTGGCATCTTCAGAGAATGCTGGTGAAATGTCAGAAAGAAACTCTTTTAGAACATGGCCACACAGCTCGAAAAACCCATAAAAAACTAATGTATAAATAAATGCAACCCAATTCAACAAACTAATGAACTTTAATATCTTTTGAAATACCCAAGTGAACTCTAGAGCTAAATCAAATATTAATCACACTTATAAAAACTTGGTAAATGCATATTTATGTAAGTTCCGTTAAATTAAATGAGTCCAGCCTAGTGAGGTCTGACAATTATTTTTAGGCCACATTGTCCAGTGTAAAAGTGGTATGGCATCCACTGTAATCACAGCATTCATTGCTAACTATCAAATCTAACCCAGTAGATGGAAATGAAATTAGACAGCATAAGAATGTGAAGGGGAGAATGCTAGTGCTTCTCAAATAAGTTGGGCCCTTGGTATCTGCTGGGGTTCAGATCTGGGACCCCCCCATGGATACGAAAACCCGTGGATACTCAAAATAGTGTAGTACTGTGAAATTGCATCCCTTATTTAAAATGGCAAAATCAAGCTTTGCTTTTTGGATTTTTGGGGGAATATTTTCAAGCAGTAGATGACTGAATCCGTGGCTGCAAAATCTGTAAATATGCAGGGCCAACTGTATTTCCATCATTCATGTGAAGGGTGATCTGAAGAGGAGAACCTTCTCTATGTCTGGAGACTTCAATGCATTTTCAAACCTAGGGTTATAGATTATTTAGGGAATCTCTACCCGTAGAGGAGGTTTTCCTCTTGAGAAAGTTGCTACTATGCATGAAAAGCAACAGGAATATGTAAGGAAGGGCATGTCCGTGTACTTTCTTCACATATTAAGACTTTCGTGTTTCATAACATGTGAACAAATGTTGTGCAATACACATTTGACTGGAATCTTTTGTATAAATGGAATGCAATTAATAAATTATGGGTGGAAGTCACAGAAGCTAGTTACCCTGTGATATTCCTAATGGAATAAAACATTTTAATGATAAAATCCAACAAAGATGGCCTCTGAATAGAAAGGGGACACTGAGCCCTGTTGGAGTGAGAAGAAGCTTTTTAGTTTTGTGCACTGTATTTAAATTATTGCATTGTGGGTAACTTTTGTTCCATATTAGCTGTGTCTAGTAGTGACAGAGACATGATGACTTTTGCATTCTTTTTTAGACCAGCACAAGCATATAGGTTAAGGTAGTCTATAATTGTACAAAAGTATACCTGGGTGTAAGACTTGTGGAACTTCTTATGTGTACAATTGCTGTGAGAATGGGACTCATGTGGAAGAACACTATGACATTTTGCTGTCCTCTGGAAAAGGCAAACAGTAGCATTGCCATGATTTCTATCATGTCTCTTTCACCAATGTACATTGATTCTGGTTTTGTTTTGTCTTTATAGGTCTTCTAGATCTATTTGATACATCTATACTGTTGCTACAAATGAGTATGTTTGCATAGTTTTTAAAAGGCCAGCAACAAGAGTGGTAGTAATCCATTCCTCTTTTCACAGCACAATGACCTATTTAGTTAGTTAACTAAACATATTATATATATTATAAAATATAATTTTAATAAAAAATTATCAACCAGTAAGCAAACAAAAAGGGTACAAGAACCACTGGTTATGCAGTCTGCTTTCATTCAAAAGTCAAGCAGGCTTTATTCTCTACAAAGCAATGCAGTCATTTGCCTTGCACACAATAAGAAACAATTATTCCCTTGATCCATTAGGGAGGACTGGAATCATTGCCACCCAGGGTTCCACAATTCAACCCTCTACTGGCCAGAAGTGAATATCCCTGGTGCTTCCAGAAAAAGCTCTGTACTTTGGAGATATGACATCTCTACTTTTGTTCCCTAAGGTGGAAATGAGGTGGTTTCCTCACCCTCCCATCTTTTTTTGCCTTTGATTCTGTGATTCTTGCTGAAACCTGCCCTGCCCCCCCAAAAAAAGAGAGACAGTGCTGGTTGCCTCCAGGGGTAGACCCAGAAGGTTTATCTTGTATCAGGAGTAACACCAGTTCCACACCCTCCAAGTGTCCTGATTTAGCAGCAACAGTCCCAATCAATCCTCGGTCACCCCACTTTTTCAGCTGCTTCCAAAATGTTCCAGTTTCAGTCTCATTCTCCCACTATCCCCTTTTTTCTTCAGCTTAATTGAACTGCACTCAAAAGAGAGGAACAGCAGAATCTTCTCATTCCCAGTGTGTGTGTGTGCATGCACCTTCAAGTCACCTGTGACTTATGGTGACTGCATGAATTTTAAGGAAGGATTATTCAGAGGTGGTTTTGCCAGTTCCTTCCTCTGATACAAGAATTAATTGCTACTCTCCCATCCAAGTACTAACCAGAGCGCACCCTGCTTTGCTTCAAAGATCAGACAGTATATGGTGCCTTTAGGGTATTTAGGCCACTCTTCCTTGTAGCTTTTATATTCTTCCTCTTTATTAACTTTTGCTGTCCTGACCACATTCTGATATTACTTAGCCACTTGTGTCCTAGTTTTCACCTGTGAAGTATTGGAGAGCTCTCAGCTTTAGGAGACTGTAGGAAATTAAAATGGCAGCTCATCATGGTGCTTGCTCATGGGTTTCTTTACAAGCCCAGTGTCATTAGAGATATGCCCTGCTTTCTCTCCACAGATAATCTGTAAAAATATGGATCAGTGGATTATGCCTCTCTTTCTCATTGAGATTCTTCAGGAAATAAACACCACTGAAGAGGTAAGTGTACCTTCTACAGAAGCCCAGCCCTTAAGAGTAAACATTCCAACTTGTCTTTCTATGAGGAATCAGAAAAGTGGGCGACAACCACAGATAATGGGTTTGCCTAGTAAACCAAGCTAACAGATTTGCAGCTTATCTCTGCCCTTTGGGATCAGGAGCCTATGATATGAGCAGACAGGGCACATAAGCTTACCAATGATAGGCAAGGCACATCCTTCTGCTTTTGGCCCTTTCTGACTCTGCGTAGGTATGCATTGCCCTAAGCTTACTTCTATTCTAAGTTACTCCTGAGTGTGAGAGTCCCAGGTTTGGGATTCTGAAGTACATTATGATGTCAACCTGCAGAAACTGAGCAGGCCTTACCATAGTCTGTACCTTATTGGAAATGACATGGGACTTCTATCTTTTACGTTCCATGGTGGAAGAAAGCTGGAATATAAATGTGGTAAATACATACATGTCTATTTGTATAACTTATTTGTCTTTTTAAATTTAGGTGTATTTTAAACTGATGTCTTTTAAATGGTGTAGTTTGTTAATTGTTTTTGTTCCCCACCTTGATCCATGGGGAGAGGTGATAAATAAATAAATAAATAAATAAATAAATAAATAAATAAATGTTGTTGTTGTTGTTGTTGTTATAAAGCTAGTTCTTATAGAACTTGCTCTCCTTCTGTACAACTTAGAATGGCTTACAGAATGACCTCACAGTGGTATTCCATCCATTCCGTGTTGGAAGATGCAGAAGATTCTGCACATGTCCTAGCTATTCTCTTGTTTACTAAGGATAAAATGGCTTAACCACAGTGTGATTAGGAACATGACATTTCTTTTTTTGCCTGATTGCTTTCTCTGTCACCTATCCCAAAGCATTATGAGTAGATTACATCATCTGGTTCAGCCACTGTTAATCAAATCACTGTCCTTTGTTGTACAGTACTATCTTCATATCTGCAGGACCGGTACACGTCGTTTCACTTACTCATGTCCAAAAAAATTATGTCCTCTCTAGGCATTTTCTAGGTCCTCCAGTGCAATTCTATGGGACACTTCCATTTCAATGGGGTTTGCTATTATCCATAATTCCTGTTCCCATGATAAGTCCAGGAATGCTTTTCCCGTGGATACAGGAGTCATGCTCTGCAAAAGAAGAAAAAAAGAAAAAGAGAGAGAGAACTAATCTGGGGCTGAGCACTCCCTCTCTCTCTCCCTCTCTCTCTCTCTCTCTCTTTTTTTGCTTCTGCTGTGCGCTCTCTCTCTCTCTCTCTCTTTCTCTCTCCCTTCACGGAGGAAAGCATGCTGGAGCATGTCTGCCCATTATCTTTACTCTTTTAGTGTAGTCCAGCAAGGCTCAGACTGTTTTATCTGAAGAATGGATTTCCTTTTGAGGATCCTAAAACCTATCTTCTGCCTTCTGCTTGCAAACTCATCCTCCTATGATGGGCACTTCTGCTGTTGTTGGAGAAAAGATTCTAACAACTCTTTATTTCCATTAAGAATCTCTCTGCATCCAACTCATTGAATAGTCAGTTCTCAGGCCAAGCCCATGTTGCTTTTGCAGATTAGCTACAACCTGCACTTTCAGACCCTCTTTTGGGCCATACAGCCCTAATGTAACCTAACTTAGCCTAACCTAACCTGCAATGGTAGCAAGTGCTGGCCTTGCTCACTGGTGTTCTTGGTACACACCCATCTGTGCTTTATTAGATTTCCATGAGCTTTAAAGCCCACTGAGAACAATTTAGCCTGCTTCTTCCTCTAAAAAGCAAAAGCTTTTTGCCAAAGGTTTAACATTCCTCTTAATATGAGACACTTGGGAGATATTTACAAAGACTTAAGTCAAATGCCTTCCTAAGACACCATCGACAATGACGATCACCTTGGCAAAGTCAGTGCAGTTTATAGAGGAGAATGTAGACCAAAGATTATTCTAACATCCAGCTACCACAGGGTGACAGAACAGTACTTTGACTTAAGGATAGATCCAAACATTAACCCCCCCCCCATCTAGAACTACATCACCAGCACCATACATCATCCAGTTTGTCCTGTTGTCCTATTTTTTCAGCTGCATTAAAAAGGTCCATATTTCTCTCTTCTCCTCCCATCCTCGACCTTCAGCTGCTGCAAACTGAGTTCAAAGTGCAAAAGTAGTTTGTGCTCCATTACGAAAACAGAGGGCAGAGGTGAGGAGGGGAAAAAAATCTTGCCTTTACCAGTAGACTCAAGCAAAAGCAAATTGCTGCATCTCCTAGCTTGTGCGTTCTTCCTCATAAATCTTTTGCCATTTTGACCACAATCTAATGTTGTTTGGCCACATGTGTCTCAGTTCTCATCTATAAAATGCTGGAGGCTATTTCATCATCACTATTACTGCCATCACCGTCACCACTTCCATCACCACTGGATTCTAGTTCTGGGATGAGGGAATGTTTTTAACTTTGTATGTTTTAAAATGCTGTAACCCGCCCCGATTGCCGAGCAGAGGGGCGGGCTATAAATAAAATTTATTATTATTATTATTATTATTATTATTATTATTATTATTAAATGATCTGGTATTTAGAGAAATTCACAACTGCATGACAGCAACATGCATCTAGTAACACAATGTAGGTGTTATAATAGTTTACATTAGCTTTTTAATTTTTACTTATTCTGTGAATTGCCTAATAAAGGTCAAAGGTGAGACAGAATAGAATGGACATGAGAATTACCCTTCTTTAGGACAGATAGCCTTGGCAGTGAAAGTGAGTTACTACATTTCACTCTGCTCAAAAACTACATCAGCGACTTCTGCTCCTAAAGAGGTTCAGCATTTTTGCTAAATTCTCTCCATAGATACTTGTTTCTTGCTCAGGTAATACAATAATAATAATAATAATAATAATAATAATAATAATAATAATAATAATATTTATTTCTTATACCCCGCCTTTTGCCTTGGCAATCAAGGCAGATTACAAGCACAAATACAGATTAAAAACTAAATACAATAATAAAAGCATAAAGATTAAAACAACATACGTTCTGGGACACCAATAGGAGTGTGTAACAGAGATGTATATCGATGAGAAGCACAGTTCACGTGGAGTAGTCCATTCCGGGAAGGCCTGCCCAAAGAGATCTGTTTTGATAGCATCCAAGTTGGTTATTTGACAAATCTCTTCCGGCAAGGCGTTCCACAGTCTGGGAGCGGTGGCAGAAAATGTCTTCTGGGAGGTTACTGCTAAATCTAGTTTTTATCGGTTGCAGTAAATTCCTCCCAGAGGACTTGAGGGTGTGAGGAGGATTATATGGAAGAAGGAGATCCCTAAGATAGGTGGGACCCAAGCCATGTAGGGCTTTAAAGGTCATCACCAGCACCTTATACTGTGCTCAGAAACCAATAGGCTGCCAGTGGAGAAATTTCAGAACAGGTGTAATATGATCACTCTTAGATTTCCTGGTGATCAATCTGACCACCATGTTTTGTACTAACTGTAGTTTCCGGACTAGGTATAAGCGTAGCCCTATGTAGAGTGTGTTGCAGAAGTCGAGTCGTGAGGTTACCAGCACATGTACCTCAGTTTCTAGGTCCCTTACTTCCAGAAAGGGGCACAGCTGGTGTATTTTAATCCATGGAGGGTACACAAATTGGAATATGAGACAGTAATAACTAACAAACAAGCCCAAATGTTCAGGGAACACAAATTGGAATATGAGACAGTAATAACTAGCAAACCCAAATGTTGTGGTTGGGTTCTTCAACTTTAATAGAAGTGGTGCAATTTAACTGATGGCTGCTTTCTTCTCCAGTGCCAACCACAGACTATACAAAAGGGTTTTGATCACCATGTGTAACTAAGCAGCTGCAGAACAGCTCTTTGAAGAGGTCAGTGTCCAACAGGGCAGGAAGGCAGGTTTAAAGTGAGCACAAACAACCTCAGATGTACTTTGAGAACACCTGAGGACATCAAAAGAGAAAAAGTTTCAGGGTCAACAACAGCATCCAGAATCAGCCACTCTCTCTGGCACACAAAGACCATACCTCAAGGACATCAGTAACAAGTGGTGAGCAGGTACTTTTGTTTGTTTTTACAGCATTATTGAAACTGATCAAATAGAACATAGTGGAATACAGAAATCATGCCTGAGGCATGTTTTATGCACTATGACCCATTCCTTCTCTATCACTGAAGAGGAGTTGAGATCTAAAATGCAACAACACCATAACTACACAAAGAAATCTAAAAACAGCTTTTTGACTAAAGTACCCCTGTGTCTTGTGTTTATTTATACTGTCCTAACAGAACACCACCTACATTTGATATAAGAAGTATTACCTTCTGGTATATACAGTCCTGTAATAATGACATTATCTAGCTGTCACCATTCATTAATCCTATCTCAAAACAAAGCTGAATCTGGTAGAAAACTTGAATAACCAAGGTAGTAGATGCATTTTCTTCTTTTGAAAAGATGGATTTATTTATTTATTTATTTATTTACTGTATTCCCACACTTCAAGCACAAAGGCTCTCCGAATGGCTTACAAATTGTTAATTTGACACTTTCCTGCCCGATGTGGTAAAATGATTGTTAGCTTTGTAAGGTTGTACAAAGACACACCACTGACACTGGAATACTGTAATCTTTCCATATAACTAGGATCCTCTCTTGCATATAACATACCTCACACATTTACATAGACATACCAGAAAATTTGACTTCAAAAGGAACTTGAACATTATGTTACAACAATTTTTACTTCACTGTTAAGATGAATTCCTTGGATGGCTGAAACAGAGAAGTTTAACAGCAGATGTTTCAGCTATGTTTGCAAGTTGTCATTTAGAAATACATTACACATTTAGATTGTGATTTCACAATGCTTTATAAAATCCTTCTGTTTCCTCCAGAAGTCATCTTAATCTTAAATTTGCAGAGAAGAATTTTATTCATTACGGCAGTCCTAACATTATTTTGTTATGAATAATTCTGAATGGCAGATTGCAAAGATTATGCACCAAATATATAACATCCCTTTGTCAGAATTAACATTATTTTGCTAACTTGTATGAGCACAGGTATACATCTTATTATAAAAATGGTGTTCTAGTAGCACTAACACTGGCCTTGCCTGCATGGGCCAAAAGGTCCATTTCCCCCCTATTCTGGTGGCGTCCTGTTTGGACAGTGCATGACCGAAACCCCAGTTCTGGTGCGAACAGTCTGGACAACATTTGGCACATTCAGCACCAGAACCAGGGTTTGACACCATTAAAATAAATTAAAATAACTTGTCTCTTAATCATGATCTTCCAGGAAGATCCAGAACACTCCGGCACAGAGGCAGCTGTCTGCACAGGGTCCTACTGAGCCACTCTGCATGACTGCCAATGTTGCCAGTTGTTTGATTTAAGCTCAGAATGATGTGCCCGGTCATATGATCATCACGGGGCACCTTGTTCTAACTTCAGAAGAAAGAGACCTGCAACAATGGCAAACATGTCAGGCAGCTTAGCAGGCCGCTCATGCAGACAGCTGCTCCCAGGCAAGAAGGAAGGGCCACATAATGTGGGGCGGTTGGGCAGCTCTGGGGCCAGGATACTCCAGGCTGCCCCCAAAGTATTCTGGTTCATGCAGACAGGATCCTAGTCTGCCTTGCAAAACAGCTTACAAATTTGGGTGCAAAGGCTTATGAAAATCAAACTATGGGGGGGTTGCAGACTGCCAGAAATAGTGCAAATTGAGTCCACTTTTAGGGTTAGGGTTAGGGTTAGGGAATCATGGGAACTGTATTTTATTGTGGCACCAGAGCTCTCTGACAGAGAAGGCTCAATGTCCCAGGAAAAAACAACAACAACAATTCCCATGATTCCCTAGCACTAACTCTAATCCTAAAAGTGGACTCAATTTGCACTATTTCTGGCAGTCTGCAACCCCCCCTATGTGAGTGCACTGGTTCATCAGCCTTAATGCTGATGGACCAGTAACAGCCATCACCAACAGAAACAGGAAGTATGTGGTACAAAGTAGCACACAAATGAGCAAATGCATAGCGCTATGTGGGCAGAATAAGACATACACATAGACTACCTACTAGTAAAACATTGTTCAAGTTCAAGACACCTCTAAAACACCATTATAGCTTCCCTACTGACATTTGCCATCTTTAATAAATTCAAAATGCTGGTACTAAAATAATTTTATTCCATTCAGACCTTATTAACCTTCTCCACAAGTCTCTGCACTTGTTCCCTATCACTTATTTTTCTAATCTTACATTTAATCTCCTGGAAATTTCCACTGAAAATACTGTACTATATTTTTGTGGATTTTTTGAGATGTGAGGCCGTGTTCTAGAAGAATGTATTCCTGACGTTTCACCTGCATCTGTGGCTGGCATCTTCAGAGAATGGTGGCATGGAGCTGTGTGGGGTATAGATACTGTGTGACCCTTGGTTGAGAGTATTAGTATGTAAATCTGTGCATTGCTCTGTTGAGGCAAGGCCTCAGGGTGGGAGGATATGTGAGGAGGATTAGAGTCTATTTAATTAATGGTCCATTGTCTGCTGGGAACTAGTATGTAAATTAGCATGTAAATCTGTGTATTGTTCTGTTGAGACAAAGCCTCAGGGTGGGAGGATATGTGAGGAGGATTAGTGTCTATTTAATTAATGGTCCATTATCTGCTGAGAAACCCTCTGACCCTGGGTAAAGTTCATTTGCATGTGCTGAGTCCTGATTTTGATGTTTTTGAGGACTGCTAACCAAACTTTGTTTACTTTCAAGGTTTCTTCTTTCCTGTTGAATTTGTCCAGGTGCTTGTGGATTTCAATGGCTTCCCTGTGCATTCTGACCCAATAGTTCTTGGCATGGTCCAGAATTTCAGTGTTTTCAAATAGCATTTTGTGCCCAGGTTGGTTTATAATATCTTCTGCTACTGCTGATTTTTCAGGCTGGCCCAGATTGCAGTGTCTCTCATGATCCTTGATTCGCGTTTGAACACTGCGTTTTTGTGGTCCCTATGTAGATTTGTTTACAACAGTATGGTATGCAGTAAACTCCTGTGGCTGTGAGAGGGTCTCGCTATCCTTCACTAAGTGCACCATTTCCTGGATTTTCTTGGTTGGTCTGTAGATCATTTGGAGGTTGTGTTTCCTCATCAGTTTCCCTATTCTGTCTGTGACTCCTTTGATGTATGGTAAAAATACCTTCCCTTTGGGTGGTTGTTTTTCTTCACTCCTGTCATTTTTTTCTGGGTCTGGCCGCTCTTTTGATGTCTGAGCTGGAGTAATTATTAGCCTGTGGAGCTCAGTTTAGGTGATTCAGTTCATCTTCCAGGTAGTGGGTTTTACAGATCCTTTTTGCAAGGCCTACCAGTGTTTTTATTGTGCTTCTTTTTTGTCCTGGGTGATGATTGGAGTTCTTGTGTAGGTATCTGTCCATGGGTGTAGCTTTTCTGTATACCATGTGGCCCAGTTGTTGGTTTGGTTTGTGGATGACTAGGACATCCAAGAATGGCAATGTTCCTTTCTTTTCTTTTTTCATTGTGAATTGAATATTCGGGTGGAGGTTGTTCAGATGGTTCAAAAACACGGTCAAACCTTCTTCTTCATGGCTCCAAATGGTGAAAGTGTTGTCCACATATCGGAACCATGTTGTGGGCTTTTTTTTGGTGCTGTTTCCAGGGTTTGCTTTTCCAAGTGCTCCATGTAAAAGTTTGCTATCATGGGGCTCAGAGGGCTTCCCATGGCTACCCCATCTCTTTGCTCGTAGATGCAGGTGCAACGTCAGGAATACATTCTTCTAGAACATGGCCTCACAGCCCGAAAAACCCACAAAGCCTATGGATGATGGCTGTGAAAGCCTTCGATTTCACACTGTACTATATTATTATGAGTATATTGTTTATGGCAGGGGTAGGCAACCTTTCCCCTTTAAGGGCCGAGGGACTTCAGCTCCCAGAAGCCTCAGCCATGTTGGCCAATAGTCCCATGTTGGCCAATAGCTCCTGGGATTCTGGGAGCTGAAGTCCCTCGGCCCTTAAAGGGGAAAGGTTGCCTACCCCTGGTTTATGGCATGGGAATGCCTTTGGTCACCTTGGTGGATGACCTATACTGGGAGAGGGTGCTGGATATTTCAGAGGTTTTGATACCATTGGCCATGATATTCTTCTGGACTGTCTGGGATGAGATGTGATAGCACTATTCTGCAATGCTTCAATCCTCCCTAGTGACAGATTCAGAAGGCGGTGCTGGGGGACTGTTGTTCAATGCTCTGGCCATTGGCTTTGAGTGTTCCTCAGAAGGTCCTGTCCACCACGCGACTAAAACTTACACTATAGTACTAGAAATATTGGGACTGAAGTGCTAGAAATGTGGAGACTAAAGGGGGAAAAAAGATGGTGGAGGGGAGAATTTTTACTGGGAGGCAATGTCCACATTTTGCTGTGTCCTTCTCCTGGGCTTTCAGCAACTGTCTGATATTTCCAAAGGATGTACTGAACTTTAAAACATTTTACTGCTTATTTATTATTAGTTTAGTGTTTTAACACTGTTTTAATTTGGTTTCTTATCAGTATAATTGGTTTAATTTGTATTTTAATATGTATACTTTTATTGTGATTTTACCTATGTTGTAAGCCACCTTGGAACCTAACTGTGGGGGAGAGGTGGGATATAAATAGAAGCAAACAAATCACTGTTTTCATCAGCACTTTAGGTTTATCAGATGAATGAGAGGCTTGTTGTCAGAATCAGATTTATTGCCTCATTTCTTGGCCTAAATCTCATTGCTAGCCTCATTAGAGTAGACCCAGTGGGGACTTATTAAGTGTTGGGAGTAGCAATTGAATTTAGGCCCTAGTTTCCAGGTTCACCAAGACTAACATCCAATCCCTTCTCACCAGCTGTCAGTGATGGTGATGGTGATGATGATGATGATGATGATTGTTATTAAGCTGGTGCCTCTGGTTTAGGATATGAGACACTGCCTGAGCCTTCCCACACTCCCATTCTAAATTGTCAGACTAATCATTATTTTAATAAACCTTGGATCTCCCCTTCCTAAAGTTCAGGCCAGAAACAGCTACTTGAGGTTGATTTTATGGTGATGTGGTCTCTACATAAAACTGAGCAACCAAAATGCAACATAAACTGGATTAAGGACAGCACATTTTTGTTAATGCAAGTGGCAGACCACAGCTTTCATTCCATGGAACATGTCAGAAAGTGCAGAACAAAGGGATCATTAACCAGTGGCAATCAGCAGTGGAGATATAATGAAAAGAGATACAAAATGATAATAAAACATCTGCCCTTCAGAACAGATGCCTCACTGGCAGCTGGGCATCAGTTGCAAGTCTCAAATTACTTTCTTATACAAGTTCTTCAGGTTCTCAGAGATTAAATAATACATGGGTAATATACATGTCTGTTGGCAGAGCTGGGGAAGAAGGAAAATAAAATAAAATAAAATAAATGTCTGTTCAATGGCCTCAAAAATCCCCACCTCCACACCCACAGGTGCTATGACTTTATATAGAAATAATCCTGATCTAACCTTCTTGATTTCACATTTGTTTCAGTTCAGCTACACCAGTTTCTCACATGACCTCATCTTTTAGGCCCTTATGATGCACAATCTGTTGGGGCAAGCAGTTGCTTCACTGAAATGCCCAAGAACAACTCAGTGTCACTTTGTTGGGCTACAGCCTCACATGGATTCCAGGATGAAATCTCCAAATGGGCTCCTCTGGCTAGAGAAACAATTTGGAGGGTCAACGACACTGCTCTATGATTTTTTAAAAGCCAAAGAATTGGGCAATGAAAAAAGTAAAAAAGAATGTGACAATAACTTTCAGGGCTTTCCACAAAGGAATGTCCCATGAGAAGGGGTAGCAAGAAGCAGACATGTTCAATAGATACTAGTCCGAATCCTATTTTCTCCCAACTGCAACAGATCCATCAAATCTGTGGGGTTTACATAACTGTTGACTCATTATTCACCGCTTGATTCAATGGGTCATCTTCAGCTGGAACCACTGACAGGATTCAGGGTGATTACTGTGGTCTAGCAGAGTTTTGGAAAGTAAACAATGTCATATGCTATAAAACCTGTGTCTCCTACAGTTGGCAGAAGGAATTTAGGGGGCCAGAACAGAAGCTGGTGTTCTCAACTGCAGCCATTACAACTAATGAGCTAATTTTACAAAGTACACATCAAACTCCTCTAACTGGTGAACAGATGGTATATAACACAATAATAAGCATTTTCTAGGCTGCCTTTCTCATTTCAGTCATAGGATTGTATCTAATTAGCTCCTCCTACTGTTTGCTTCTATCAGCAGAATGGAGAAACTCAGGGCCTCTGCACATGGGCCCAAAGCGGCAAGTCAGAGGCAGGGGAAGGGAGGATCAGCCTCACGCTGGCTGCCCCAACCCCTCCCTGAAGACGTCCTGATGTCACATGCTCTTATGCACGGCGCGTGTGTAGCGTCTTCACGTGCTACGGCGGAAGGACCAGAGAAGAGCTGTGCGGCAGCTCTTGGGGCAGCCTTTTGCCGCCTCTAATAGGAGCAGCAAATGGGAGAATCAGGGCCACTGTGTATGCTAGCAGTGGCCCCGATCCTCTGCTTCCTGGGGTGGCCCAGGGCCGCTCATCTGCATCCCCCCACTATTTGCCCTCCTAGTTTCATCCCTTCCTTCATAGTTCCTCCCCACTGGTTTTGAAGAGCTGAGAGAGCCATAGGTATGGATTAGGGTTGGATGCAGTAAGTTGCAAGGGGAGGCAATGAGGGAAATCTCCCATTGCACAGGTAAACGTTTGCTTACACAATACTGATATTATCCATCTACAGTTCACTACATGAACACAGTTCATATATATATATGTTTTCTATATTGTAGACATTTTGAGGTATTCAAAGACTACACCAACAAGTAGGAAGGATTAGATCGCTCAATCGTTGTTACACATTCTAAAAGTGAAAAATCAGATAATCTACATCACCTTCAGGCACCTACATTAAGTGGTGCACTGTCTATGTAGATCTAAAGCACCAATAATGTTATCATTTTGTAATTTACATTAACATGGTGGCATGGGAAAGTTCCTTAACCAAATTTATCTGGACACAAAAATGTCGGTCTCCTCCCCTTCCCCCTGTCCCTGGCTTGCCTTAGTTTCCACAATAGATTTTGCATTTGCAAATCATCCATGTAACAGCTTAGCACTTGTACAGGTACATACAATACAATTTTTAAAAATGGGAATGTCCTTTCCCCTTCCTCTATGCCTTCAACAAAAAGCTACAACGTACAATAAACAAAGCTCTGTTTGGAGATCTGATTTTGACCTCTGAGTCTGAGCTAAATCAAAAGTTTATAAAATGATCTTTCCCCTAAATTATCAAAAATGAAATCAGGAAAGTGATACATATTTATGTTTAAGAAAAAAACAGGAAAATATGTTAATGAAAATCAACACTGCCCTTACAAACAAATAATGAAGAAGCAATTAGTATATTTAGAATAGACCATAATGGTAATTACACTAGTGGTTGCCACACTTTCTGATATTCCAGAATATTGTGCCAAAGACTGAGGAACTCAATTCACATTTGTACTGAGCACTACTAAATATCACCTTTTTGTTCTTCATACCTTGTGATTTAAAAGACATACGTGGAGGTGATACAACCTGGAGCAGATGGCTCAAGGATGCCAGAACAAATGGATACCTACTGCTGCTTGAGACAACAGAGATGGAAATTTATGGCTGCCAATTTGGCTTGGCTTGAGATATGCCCTACAAACCATGGGACTGACTCAGGAAGGGCATGATGGCAGAGACATACATTAATCACAGGCAAGTTAGTAAAATGCACACTGACTGTCTTTGTGCTGGACTTACACACATATGCGCACAGCAAAGCTTGGAAGCAAATATTAAGAAACAGTAGCAACACAGAATAAAGATCGCACATAGGTTAAATATTCACTGTCTATGAGTTATGATGTCTTTACTATAATGGGAAAAGAACAGATAATATCTGATGATGATGATGATGACAATTATTATTATTATTATTATTATTATTATTATTATTATTATTATTATTATTATTATTATTATTATTTCTTACCCACCTCTCCACATGGATTGAGGCAGGGAACAACAACAATTAACAGATACACCACATCAGGTAAAATACATCAATTAAAATATACATCAATTGAAAAGCATATGCATGCAATTTGAAAGAACAAGATAGACACATATTAAAACAATCCACATTTAAACATCATTTAAAATTCACAATTTAAAAATCATCTGGGTAAGCCTGCTAGAAGACTGATCTTTAATGCTATTTTGAATTCAAACAGTGTTGAATTTCTTCCAGTAGGTCATTCCACAGTCTAGGAGTGGCCAAAGAAGAAGTCATCTGGCTGACAGTTGCTAACCTAGTCTTCACTGACTGGAGTAAATGTCTGCTAGAGGACCTGAGTGTATGGGGTGGATTATCTAGGAGAAGGCAATCCTGTAGATAACCTGGACCCCACCATGTAAGGCTTTAAAGGTAATAATCAATACTTCGTATCATAATACCATTAATACCTACACTCCCATGCCAGTGAGATGTCTGCAACACTTTGAGATTTTTCATTCATAGAGTCAACATAAGTAAAAGATGACTTCACCATAGGTTTGGGTGTGAGCATGTGCCTTCAGGTCACCTGTCAGGTGACTACATGAATTCCATAGGGGTTTCTTAAGCAAAGAATACTCAGAGGTGGTTTACCAGTTTCTTCTGAGATACAGTCCACAGCACTTGGTATTTGTTGGTGGTCTCCCATCTAAATACTAACCAGGACTGATCTTGCTTAGATTTCAAAATCAAATGGGATCTGATGTCTTTAGGACATTTTGACCCTTCATGACAGGTAGGGCTGCCAAACTGAAAACTGGGGACATCTACAACTTGAATGGTTGTACTTGGTTGTGTGTCAAGCAGTGTCTCCTGAAATTCTCCTCTCTATACAGTTATTAAAAGTATAGGAGCTCAGTCTAATTTTTCAGTCTGGCAACCTTAAAGAGGAGTGTTAAGGTTTATTCCATCATATGAAGTGTCTGGAAGCCCTGAAAGAAATGACACGAAACAGACTTATTCTGCTCCCCATTGCTTCCATGTTAATTCAGCTTTCTCCCAAAAGTTGGTGCTTTCAAAAATAGGAAAAAAGCAAAGGAAACAAAGAGTGATCCTTTGAGCAATGTTTCCTTGAAAATAAACACATTACATTGCTGATAATAGCAGGTAGGGTAGAGATGGTATGATTTGCAATGTAACATCTCGTTACATTGCTGATAATAGCAGGTAGGGTAGAGATGGTATGATTTGATTTTGACTGAATATTTATAAACATCCAAATATAGTCTTGCTTTACCCTGTTTGTACAGTAAGTGGAACATTTGGCTGCACTGTGGTCTTCTCAGTGGTATTAGCTGCAGGTTCATGATTCATTATTTATAACAGCACTCACTCTGCAAGGTATCAAAACACAACCATTGCAAAAGAAAAAAGTGTTATAAAACCTGGATCCCATCTTTCTTTTTTGAACAAGCAGTGTGTGTGTGTGGGGGGGGGGGTCAGGGAGATGAACTGATGACAGGAGAGCAAGATTTCTGGAACAGGTTTAAGATAAATGTTTGTGCTAACAAGTTTCCTAGATATAACAGGTTTCAGGAAATAAGGGGCAAATGGCTTCCTGTAAACAAAATAAACTAACTAAATTTTGTACTTTATAAAAGAGTTTGGGAAGGATATTTTTGTGAAGATGTCCAAAACAACAACCTTAGTTCTAAATTTAAGTTACTAGTTTTTAAACGCATGGCACAGCTCTCTTTTATAATTTAATTTACTACTACTGAAGCAGAAGCAAAATGCTTTACACACAAAAAGATAGGAATACTTCTACTAAGGTTGTCTACAAAAAAACAAGACAGAGTTCCTGAGCCTTTAAGAGAGAAATTTAGTAGGTATTGCTCCATCTGCTGAAATTAGTGGTGTGGGTTTTCTGTAAAAAGTAAAATGGGAATTTCCCCCCAGTAATCTAAATCAAACATGGGTCTGTTGAGTCTCCCCTGCCCCCGCAATGCCCAGAAAGGATCTCTAGAGGCTGTGGAGGACATTTCCATAATGTTTGTAGCTCCCCTGGAGTCCCAAGAGTCAAAATGAAATTTTGCTTAAAACATTTATAAAAAATGTTTTGCCTCCAGAGACCCAGGCAGGTTCAAAAATATACCCTCAAGTCCTCTTGAGGGTGTTTGGAGGCAATTGATTGAGGATGTTTGGAGCAGAAGCGACTTGGAGAGCCCAAGGACTTCTAGAGTACTAATGCCTTTATTACTATGCACCATCTACAACCCACTATAACTTCAGAAGACATCTCTCAATCCTGCTATTATTTACCAGGTTGGCAGTTTGAAACCCAAGTACCGTGTGATGGGGTGAGCTCCCACCACTAATCACAGCTTCTGGCAAACCAGCAGTTCGAAAGCATGTAAAATGCAACTAGATAAATAGGTACCACTTTGGTGGGAAGGTAACATTGTTCCATTTAATTATGCTGGCCACATGACCATGGAGTCATCTTTGACAATGCTGGCTCTTCATCTTAGTAATGGAGATGAGCACCACCCCCTACAGTTGGACAAGACTTGATAACCTTGTCAAAGGGGAAACCTTTACCTTTTAACAAAATGAAGGTAGCCTATCAAGTCCCACAAATAAAAAGATTTTGCTACAATGAATATTGAAACATTAGTAATTTGAAACAGAAAAAAGATACTGCTCTAGTCATAAAGAAAAGATCTGACACAATCTCACAATACTAATTTTACTGACTGGCCAGAGTTCAGGAAAGAGAGTGTAACTGATCTATGAGCACACTTTTAAAACTAGATTAGGTTCTAGGCATTCCAACTAAAATTTCTTGAGTTGTATATCCATCTTTTTTACTCACCCTGATTATATCATACAATATGATGACTATGTGTTCTGGAATGATCAGTTTAAGGTAGGTGATACAGAATATGCACTCATGCTGTACTTCATGTTATGTGAAGGCACATGGGCCTTATTCAGGCATGTACTGTAAACATGCAAGGAGTGAGAACTGTAATACTGACCCTCCACCACCATCACTTCTGTCACCTTTTAGTGTGAAGTAAAATGTACTGGAGGTGAGAGCCTCCTGTATCTGTGGAGGGCCTGGACATGATTTGGGATGTTAATTTTCCAACGCCTTATAACATGGAGAGCTTTCACACATGCATAAAGTTTCTCTCCTTGGACGTTAGCACACGGGGGCAAATCTGCTGGTTAATCCACACAAAACCCAAACAGAAACTGGATTAGTGCCCCGTGTTTTCACATCAGGTCACACAGAAACTGGACAGAAAGTGGACAGAAACTGGTGTTAACTGCGATCTTTTGAAATTCGGTTGTTTGGAGGAAATGCAAATGCGCAATTAAAGTAATTTCACATTTACCGTAATGTGATAACCAAATGCGCATTTGGAAGCATTTCCCTGCTGTTGCCATGGTTCCAGCGAGCATTCCTCTATCTGCGCATGTGCAAGAAGCTCATTTCTAATACATTTACGGGCTTTTTTTCGCTTGTGTGTGTACGTTAAATGCGCTTACTGTAAATTAGCAATTAAGGTAATTACGTTTGCGGAATTTTCTGTTTATTTTTGGAATGCCTCATTTCCACTTTATTTTCGCTTTCTGGCCCACGTGTGATAACGTTCCTTATTCATACAAACCAGGAATGTCTGAATAGTGTTATGATCACAGCCCACAGTTTACATTAACTAATCCAAAACAGCTACCAACATGATTCTAGGTTGCATTGCACATCTTAATTTCTAGGGTAAACTACCACGTGTATTAAAATTCATGACGGTGTTTCTCTATCAGGTCTGCCTTTTTAAATGCTTTGATCTGACTCCTTGACCAGCAAGCATCAAAGAAGTTTCTTTGTTACTGGCCGGACTGAGATGTTAGATACTGCATTTCTTTGCAGCCAGTGTGCAGTCATTGTAAGCCACCAAATTACATCACTCTTATTAGCATTTTATTTTTTAAAAGCCTCCTAAATTTCTAAACAAGCTTCATCTGACATTTATTTAGTTTCATAGCACAAGAAGGAAGATGTGTATTTCTTAAAATGAAGCAAGGAAGGGGGAGATTAAATGACATCACTGCATACAAATGCAGTGATAATTGTGACTACATTTTGCCAGAAACTGGTTAACTAAAAAAAGACAAAACTGAACAACATAATTTGGCTGTGATTCACATGACTTGAATAACTACTTGTTATTTCTGTACTTTTATGGATCTAGGGAAAAACCTACTAAAATCTATATATAGAAAGTAGTGAAAAGGTTTGTGCCAGATATGCTAGATTATAATGAGATAGGGTATTCTTATTTCTAGAGAATTCCTTTATTGTTTTTGTGCTTAAAAAAAGATGAAGGAATATAGTTTGAAAGAAAACAAAGCTCCAAGCATAGTAAATGGTACCAAAACAAACTGATAACTACTGAATTCACAATAATTTGATGAATAACCTGCCAAGATCCCTTCCCCCCTTTACCTATAAAAGTACTTAGCATTTAAACAGTGCACTGGAGAGCTTTTAACAGATTACAGACTTGGATTTCTAAAAGCATTTGACAAAGTACTTCACCAAAGGCTGGGGGGGACACACATAGTAGTCATGGCAACAGCCACTCTGATGTCAATGGGGTGGTGAATCTGCTTGGGAGCTATCCAAGGTGCTGATGACTATCCTCCAAGTAGCTCAGCACCCTTGATAGTTACTTTGTAGTTAGACTCAAACCTGAAGCAGATTCACTGTCCCATTGACACTGCTGCCACCATCTTCCACTGAGTCCTAAATTAAGAGGATCAGTTCTCTTATTGATGGGAAACTGATTAAACAAACTAAAAGGGAAGACAGAAGTGCTTTCAAGAGAGAGAAGTAAGTGGGATCGCCAAAGAAATATGATACATAACTACTTTAAAAAGGACCTAACATCACCGAATCGTAGGGTTAGATGAGACCACAAGGGCCACCCATTTCAACCCTCTCCCATGTAGGAATATACATCAGAAGTAATCAGTGCTGTAATCACTGTTGTAGGTGAAACCACTTTGTTCAACTTGATTAAAAAAACACCCAAGTGAACTGTGAAGTACTCTAAAATTGTATCACCAAGCCTGAGAAATAGGTGAGACCCAATCTAAAGTGATGCATTTTGGGACAAATAAATAAACCCTAACCATACATGCATCCAAGCTACTGATAACTAACTTTGAGAATACTGCAGATAGCTCAATTCATAGTAGCTGTAAAAAAACAACAACACACCAGGTTCCATACTAGGAATCTTTAGAAAAGGGCCTGAAAACAGAAACTCTCAGTGTAGTACCACATTTATATCGTCTCTGGTGTGGCTATATTTGGAATGATATATACAGTTCGAGTTGCTCAATTACTTGACAATAGATATAGGATCGACAAGAGACAGAGCTTATTCACCTAGTACATGATAATGTTTGGAATTCCAAACCAAAAGATTATGGGCCTGAACAGACTGCCAGAAATAATCCAGTTTGAGACCACTTTAACTGCCCTGGTTCAGCAGTAGGGAATCATGGGAACTGTAGTTTACTGTGGCATCAGAGCTCTCTGACGGAGATGGCTCAATGTTTCAGAAAAACCCCACAATTTCCTTGATTCCCTAGCATTGAGCCAGGAGAGTTAAAATGGTCTCAAGCTGAATTATTTCTGGCAGTCTGTTCAGGCCCTAAGTAATGTTTACTATTTTAGATAATCTGAAGAGAGATCAGGCAAGCTCATGGAACATAGATCTTTCAATGGCTATTAGTTACAATGGGCAATACAGTATAGAACTTGCATGTTCAGAGACAGTGAGCCGGTGCCTTCCAAATGCTAGGAAGAAGTTATGAGAGAGGGCCATTACTACATTCACTAGCTTGTGAGCTTCCTGTGGAGGTTGTGGACAAATTGGACGTTTAGTCTGCTCCAATATGGCTCCATTTATAATATTCCAATTTATTGTCTTCCTGCAAACCTTACATTTACCCTGTAAGTCAATATTGTTATTCCCATATCACATAGAATACTGCTGAGGCTAAAAGGATAGAGTCTCACAAAAAGCAATCTAGACAGTTAAAGGTAGAAGTTTCAAAGACCAAGGATTTCCTAACTGATAGCTCAGTTTCTTGGCTACATCTGATATGCACATTATTTTTCCCCATTAGGAGTGTGTATTGACTTCTAAGAACTATTTATTTACTCCTTCATCTAGTGCACTCTCCCTGAAACTTTTTAGTATAAAATTGTTAAATATTTTTAAAAAAGCAGTAAACTCCCCATCTTTTTGTCTTGCATATGTAAATCTGTGTTCATAGTATAGTCAGAGTGTACATTTTGCTTCTTTTGCCAACCAGGAGTTGGCATTTCTTTGTCGCCTCACCATGGCATCCCTTTCCTCTCTTCCTGTAATTTGTACAAAATTATTTTATAATCTGAATACTGATTTGCTGATACCCTGTTGTCATACTTTTCTGGAAAATGATTCAACAAAATTGCTTGGTGCAATAAAACCAAACACTTTTTCCCCCTTCAAAAATTCATTGTCTGTTTTGTGACTCCAACCTTGTATAATATTTTGGAAAAAAATACCCTTTTCTGTACTGAGCAGAGTAAATATTTTGTCAGTTGTTAAGGATGAGCTACGGAGCAAGACCCAGTAACACATCCAAATTCAGCAGGAAGACTTGGAACTGCTTTAGAACTTTGTTCCAGATCATGATTGGTAAAATACTTCAGAGGCCAGCAGAAATACCAGCTACTCAAGTAATTCAGGAAAATATGACTGAACCTTTTTCAGAGAAGTGGAAATTCCCCCCTCCCTTCCATCCCACATAGGGGTTTAAACATCAACATAGATATTTATCTTACAAAAAGAGGACACAGATTTCCTACCCCAGTGTTCAGTCATTTGGTATTTATTCAAGCAATGGTTTATTAACAGGCTGCACACATATTTTCTCTGATGAGCAGAACTGTGTGATGAACTGAGAAACAAGAAAGAAAGAAAATGACTCTTAAGTTACAATAGCCAAACTTCAAAAGTATAGGTATTTCAAATTTAACATATGCTATATTATAGACCAGCTATACTTTCAAACTACTTTTCAAAGGCTGCTTCACAAGAAGATGGTTTGAACCTGTGCTCCCCTAGACTGGGCATGTTGGGGCATTCTCTTTCAGGGTTAAAGTTTTTTTTTTAATTTTTTTAGCTCTTGTGTCAAGTAGTTCCCTAAATACATTGGGATTTTGGCCTTGGTACACTACTGGTTATAATTCTGCCCTAAATTGCATGTTTCAAGCACACTTTCCTTGCCTTTGAGGTGTACATGAGTGTGCTTTCCTGCCATCCCCTCCATAAACTCAACACCGTCCCTATTTCTGATTTTCTGTTCAATCTCCTCTTCCCTTTTCCTCCTATTTTCATAGTGCTAAAATGGTACCAGACTATGGACGTTATCACACATGGGCCAGAAAGCGATAATAAAGTGGAAATGAGGCATTCCGAAAATAAACCGAAAATAAACCTTGATTCCGCAAATGGCTTTCACACGTAATTACCTTAATTGCAAAATTACATTTAACATTCACACACAAGTGAGAAAAGCCCGTAAATGTACTAGAAATGATCTTCTTGCACATGCGCAGATAGAGGAATGCTCGTTGTGGAACCATGAAAGAGCAGGGAAATGCTCCCAAATGCACATTTGCTTTTCACATTATGGTAAATGCGGAATTACTGTAATTTCGCAAATGCATTTCCTCAAAACTACCGAATTTCAAAAGATCTCGGATAACACCAGTTTCTGTCCAGTATCTGTGCAACGCCAGTCTTGAACAAGAAAATTCCTGCTCTGTGGCGTCCTTGGAGCAATCTGAATTTAAAATTTGTGCCATTATATTTCCTTCCTGATGTCAATCTTTTTTTATCTGGTTTGGGTCTAGAACTAATTGAATAATGGAATCTTCATTTTATGGTTCCAGCTATTGTCTTTTCACTTATTCTCTCAGTGTCTCTTTCTTGAATTTCTGTTTGTAATAGTGTCCTAATCATTCCATCCACATTAACACCCATCTTTTGACATAGGTTTGTGTAGGCTCCCTTGGTCCCATGCCCAACACATATTTACAGCATCCAAGTTCTGTTATTGTCCAGTTGAATGACAATGTTGTTTTACTGTACCTTATCATGACAAGTCAGTCAAAGATCAGCTGGGCCTATCCTATGAGGCATAATAGGGTCACGTGAGAAGTTACAATTAAATATGATCATTGCAAATGATAATTACTATAAGAAAACAGCTATTCCAGGAAAGGAGATTAACTCAATAAATAGATTGTAGGAATGGATGAATCACTTATCCACCTTGGACACCTTAAAAATGGACTATAAATGCTGAAAATAAATACACTTATACTGATGAGAATAAAAACTGCCCAATCATTTTTTAAAAGAGCAAAGTCATTCCACAGAGACATGTGTCCAATAAATAAACTATCTTTAAAAATGCAGGCTTATATATACAAAATGGGGTAAAGATGAAGGTAGAATACATAAGCCAAGATTAAGCAGAGAGAGACTGGCAAAAGAGGCACTTGTGAGAGGCAGCCAAAGAGAGCCTGGGGAAAAAAAATGACACCATCTACCCACCCACCCCACCCTCCATGACTATAGCTCAGAGGAAATTCCCTTCCTCCCCCTCTCCTCTTCTGACTGCCAACAGCTGCACAAGATGTCTGGGAAACATGGACAGGTGGTCACATATTTCATCTTGCTTTGTGAAGGTCTAATTTTGAAGTGTGAAAGCAGATACTTAGTGACACCACTTTCTCTGACTGGAAGGTGAGTAAGTCCGCTCCACATTATCTCACATCTCATTATGGATTTTTCAGAGTATTTCCCTGTTAAAAACTGAGAACTGCCACAACTGTTGATAGGCATGAGCTTTTTCCATTTGAATGTGAAAAGTAAACAAAGACTTAGGACTACATTTTTTTTGTGTATGGCTACCGCAGTGTTTCCAACACAGCCTCAACCACAGTTGGAAGTAACTGTTCTACAGCAAGACCAAGGAGATTATCGCATTACACTCTTAAAACGTTGCTATTCCACTTTAACTGCTCTGGCTGCCTCCTATGGAAATTCTGGGACTTGCAGTTTAGGGAGGGCCATTTAGAATATTGAGCCAGAGAGGTCTTAGGCTTCACTGAACTACAAACTCTAGAATGCAACAGGAGGCAACCAGAGCAGTTAAAGTGGAATAGCAATGCTTTAAGAGTGCAGTGCAAGAATCTCCTTGATGCAGAACAGTCACTTCCAACTGTTGTTGAGGCTGTGTAGAAACAATGCAGTAGCCATACACAAAAAATATGTCCCAGACTAGTCAAACTCAGCCAATACCAATTGGCTCTACCAATAGCCAAAATGGTTTCATTCTTACCACATTTGATATTACGGATTTAAAAAATTCCAATGCGACACAGTTTCTTGTCTAAGCAAGTTCTGAGTGCCCTCTCTTTAGCACTGTCTTTGCTGATAATTTAATAGTCAAACAAAAATCCATCAGTGATACCTTTATTGCCCAACCAAAATGCACAATTTAATAGTCAGTGGAATGACAAAAAAGAAGAGGAGAGGTTTGAGAAAAACTCCCTCATCTCAGTTTTTAGACCTCATGGTGACTGAACCTTGGGTACACCTGTATCTCTGGCCACCTCATTAATTCTAGTCAATTAGCATAATCTACCACCTGTTTGGACCCACCCAGTGTGTTTCTGTTGGATCTTATCAGTCAGGTTGGGAAAGGTTTGATTTTACATGCAGATGGACAGACGGCTTCAAACATCTGACATCAATCCCAGGAAAGATTCTGGAGCAGATCATTAAACAGA
>CM034701.1:308819300-308829822 GCA_020142125.1 Phrynosoma platyrhinos | reverse complement strand
TTACTTTTCTGTTACTTTTTGCTTCGTGGCCAGCGTTTGATAAGGTCCTATGTGTTGTTCTGATTTAAGGTATTATTTTTCTCATTTACACATTACTCTATGAGTTAAAAATAAAAATAAAATCCATAAATTGATGTCAGAACACAATAATAAAGTAACTTGCTTTCTGAGAATAATTCTCAGAACTAAAATTACTGATATTAATGTTTAGGGTTTTTTTTTCCCCTGGATAAAATATTAGAAACATGCAAACACATCAGTAACATTAATTTAGATGTTGACAGCAACTGGAATCTTCTTAAGCATTCCCACTTCAGTTTTAATCAGAATCTTGATAAACACTTTATTCACATCTGCTTATTTTTCTATTTTGGGATTCCCTCTTGTGTCTGTTGTACGCAACAGAACTGTGCCCCTGGAAAGAGGCACTGTGAGCACTCAGGCTGATGCAAATGAAAACAGTAACACATTTCTACAGGGAGGGTAGTGTTTAGACTAAGAAGTAAGAGTATTGTTTTTCTTTGTATGTAGATAAACTGCTGGAAAACAATTTCTCTACAAGCTGAGAGAATAATTTTTTATAGCAGAAACTAGAACGGTTAAACACAGTTAAACAAAATCATTTACAAATTTAATATGGATTGGGATACTGTTAGGATTTTTGGTTTCTCTCTTGAGGAAACTAGATAATCTTTGTCACTCGTATATTCATAATCTTTTAATTCTAGTTCTGGTTAGGTTCTTTCTCATTTCCCTGTCCTTTGGTGCTACCTGCTTTCCTCTTTCACTGAAAGAAAAAGACATGATACTCATTCTTCCATGAATTCTTAACATCCTTTCAGGAATATTTTAACATAAACAAATGCTTAAGGGATGACCACAGCCTTCAATGCCAAGTACAAGGCCACTCAAGTGGTGTCCTTTCTGTTCCTTTGTTGTGTGGAAAGTTGTCCTATGAGCTACCACAAGATTCAGCCATTCTCCCATCCCACTGCACTTTTTAACAGTTACATGAAAATGCTAGGAAAAGTTGTGCAGAGACTGCAACTCTCAGAAATGACTTAGGGCTATGTGGTCCAATAAACACCTAGATGCTGCCAGTGTGAAATAAAAACTGACCACAACTTTTATTGATTGCAGCTGAAAAGGTTGACTTGGCATGGATCCATTACTATAAGATTAATGTTTTAGCTGATAAACCACTTCTCTACCAATACAAAGGCTGGAGGGAATCTGGAGGGACAGAACTGGGGCAGCACACAGATAAAAGTTACTGTGTGGTTTCCCTGTCAGCTGGGACTGAAGCCAGACACATGCCTGATCTGCGTGTTTCCTTTAGTGTTTCAATCCAAGGTCCCTTAAGAAAATCCTTGAACACCATGGCTGATGGGTATACAGCCTCATATCTCCCCAATTTTTTTCTGGTCCCATGTCCAATCCATCCTAAGCTGTGAAAAACCCAATTTACAAATTTTGTTGGGGTGGTGGTGTTGAAGTATTTTGCCCCAAAATGGCTAACAGTATTCTCAAGTCTCTTGAAGGTACTACTAGCCACTTTGCCATGTTTTGCTGATTTAGCAATATACCATGGAATCTTGGGATTTGCAGCTTAGGGAGGGGTATCTAGTTCCATGAGAGCCATAATAACGTAGTGCTTTGAGCAATGGACTACAGTTCTGGGTTCGAATCCCTCCTCGGTCATGGAAACCCACTGGGTGATATGTAAGTCACTCTCTCAGCTTCAGAGGAAGGCAAAACAAACTGCTTCTGAGCAAATCTTGCCAATAAAACCCTATGATAGGTTCATCTTAAGGTCACCATTATTTGGAAATGACCTGAAGGCACACATCTACAACACTAGTTCTGTGAAAGAACTAGATAGGACCGTTACATGTAAAGGTATCTCATTAAGTATCATTGACCCAAAACAGATGGGCCAAAACTAGCTTCCAGCCACTTCATGCACATGGCGTGCAGATGATGCATGCCCCTGATGCAGCTGGAAGCTGCTCTGAGGCTACCAGCAAAAGAAGCAGTGAAAAACCATTCCTTGCTGTTGGCTTGTTGGGACTGTCATGGCAGCCTGTCTGGTCACTGTGGTCCCAGGTCGATTGGGGGCTGATTGTAGCTGGAGTGGCCAGAGGCTGCTCCAAGCCACCTGTCTGCTTTGCCCCAAAGTCAGAATCACAAAGGCCACAGTATTTCCATTTTCTATGAATGAATGTGAAAATTGGACAGTGAAGAAAGCTATCAGAAAGAGAATCAGCACATTTAAAATGTGCTGCTGAATGAAAGTTCTTACAGATACTGTGGACTGCCTGAAAGACTAATAAGCTTATTGCACTGTGTTCTCAGAATGTAATGAGTACATAATGAGAATAGAACGGAACGTATTTTATTGCACGGTATGATCCTCATCGAGTTCCAATTCTGTGCTCTGACAGTCCCTAGCCCGTTCCAGGAGGAGAACTGTAAAAATGTGTCCTCAGCCAGCAAGAACACTTTCAGACCGTTCAATATGATGTGTGTGCGATAATCTTACCTCCTCCCTTCCCGTCCTAGTATGTCCACAAACTCAATTCAAGTCTTCCAGTGTTGATGCAAGGAAGGTGCCACAGGCAATTTAAAAATATCTTTTTAATTTTGTAGATTGAATTGCATCATGTTTACAAGAAAAAACAATGAATGCTTGTAGACCTCTAAGAACCCTCAGCTGCCTTGCTCTGGTCTTGCAAATTCAGGGCAGCCATGGCTTCCTTGACTGAGGGCCTCTGCAGACAGTGCAAAGCACTGTCATGGAGGCATGGAAGGGGAGGGGCAGCCATACAGCGGCTGCCTCAACCCCTCCCTGAGGATGTCATCATCCTCCCAGCGCAGCGTGTTCACGTGCTGCACTGGAAGAGGCACAGAAGAGCTCGGTAGCATTCTTTCCAATGCAGATATAGGGGTTTTCACAACAGTGAGCATGCACCAATGAGGGATGGCTGAGGAACTACTTTAGCGCCGGTACCAGTACAACAGTAAATGCAGTGTGATAATATGTGTTCTCATGATGTTATTATCCCGTTATCAATAGTCAAATGCGGTGACATCTGTTCCCATATCGTTATGTTCCAGGGACTCAACAGGAACGTTACAGGTACTGGTGTGATAAGCTTAATTGACTCATAAATCTTAGAGCTGGAAGGGACCAAAAGGGCCATCTAGTTCAGGGGCTCCCAACCATTTTGATTTGCAGAGCCCTTATTTCCATGGTGGAGCCCCTAGGAGCCCTATCCTATGTCTTACAAGCTAATGGTGTTTAGAAGTATATACAGTTGGCCCTCCATTTTCATGGGGATCCGTTATGGAACCCCCCGCAAAAATGGAGACTCACCAATATTCAAGCCCCATAGGCATTTCTGTGATAAGCTTAATTTCAACAAAAGTCACCCCTCTGTCAATATGCAAAACTGTGGACTCCAGAGATAATGGAGAGGCGACTGTATAAGAATATATTTTTATTCTTTAATTCCATTCAATTTTTATTTCTTTCATTTTCTTTGAGCAGCTGTGGAGCACCTGGGAAGTGGACACGCAGCCCTACAGGCTCCTTGGAGTGCAGGTTGGGAACACTTGATCTAGTTCAACCTCATGCCATGCAGGAATACATAACTAAAGCACTCCTGAAAGATACACATTCAATCTCTATTTAAAGACCTTTAAAGATGGAGAGCCCAACACCCTTTGAGGCAATCTAATCCACTGTCAAACAGCTCTTATGGTCGAGATGCACTTCCTAATGCTAAGGTGAATTTTTTTCTTATAATTTAAACCCATTTGAAAATAAATGGGTTCAAGGGCAATAAGCCTGAACTCTCGCTAGTAACCAAGATGATTCAACTGAGGCTGTTGTACTTTGGACATATCATGAGATGATATGACTCATTGGAAAAGTTATAATGCTTGGTAAAGTAAAATTCAGTAGGAAAAAGGAAAGGCGGCCCCAATCCTCCCTTCTGCTGGCCCTGAAAGGAGTACTAAAATGTTGGTCCTTCCAGAGCTGGCAGAAAGGATGCATCAAGAGCTGCCGCACAGCTCTTCTGTGCCTCTTCCAGTGCAGCACGTGAACACGCTGCGCTGGGAGGATGATGACATCCTCAGGGAGGGGTTGAGGCAGCCGCTGTATGGCTGCCCCTCCCCTTCCATGCCTCCATGACAGTGCTTTGCACTGTCTGCAGAGGCCCTCAGTCAAGGAAGCCATGGCTGCCCTGAATTTGCAAGACCAGAGCAAGGCAGCTGAGGGTTCTTAGAGGTCTACAATTCATTGGTCAATGGTGATTTGAATGCTGAATAATAACAGTTTAGAATTCTTATCCAGAACATTCCTCTATTCTCAAAACTACAAATCCCATGATTCCTTAGGATGATATAGGCTGGGGCAGTTAAAGTAGGATCAACAGTGCTACAGTTCTGTAGTTTGAAAATGCTCCTGGTTAGTTTACTTTGGAAGAGGACAATCTTGATGTGTATTCACACACACCCCATATATACAAAATAACACACTCTTTTCCAGTTTGTTTCCTATCCAAGAACTGGCCAAGTTGACCTGGCAAAGCATGTGATAGGACCTGCAAAGGAGGTAGGAGAGCATGGCTTGTGTATGAGAAAGAGAGTAATGCTAAGACTCTACATATTATTGTGATTATTACATTATTATTTTGCTTTGCAAAACTGAAGTTTAGAATCATACCCGGTGCACTTGCATACTGTGTTTGTGTGAGTTACAGGGCAGGCTTACTGTCAATATTGGACAATCCTCCCCATCCCAAAAAAGTTTCTTGCATTGTTCTGCGACAACAACACAAATCCGAAGTCCACCAACAGGTGATATAACTTTATTAGAGCCAATGTAAATTTATTTAAATACAAATACATTTAGGTTGTGTGTATGATAATTGTAATTTAAAGGTGTAATTTTAATTTTGGTAGTTGTTTATATCACTCCTATTGCCACTACATTCAGTGATATACAGGAATTATGATTTAAAAGTAACATTAATACAAAAACTTTATTAAGGATTCTGTTATGGTATGATACATACAGTCTGTGGTGGTGACTGGGTAACACCAAACTTACTGACACCACTGGTCTCAGGACCTCTCTCTTCTTACTTATAGAGCTGAGAAAGGCAATTCTCTATCTAGATGAAACTGGTGCCACCGCTTCTCAAGCTGATTCTTCAAGCCTGTAACCTCTGTCTTAAGACATTAGTTTAACTACATCTAGCCAGGACTTTTCTTTAAAGAAAACTTGTGTTTCTCTTGCCATCCCAAGTTCTACAGTGCCCAGCCTGATGAAGTATTCTAGAGAACTCCTAGCTCACCTTTTAAAAGATATATTAGTATTCTAATAAAGGTATTCCTTAACTCTGACTTTTGATCTTGGAAGATAGTTACTCACTCCATGAAACATGTTTTGGTAAACTTCATAGCCATGCAACTGTAATCTGCTCTACATATTACATGTGGTACATGGGGAAACTGCTCAGAAACTTCAATTTCTGCTTGAAACTTCCAAGTGCTGTTAGTACAGCATTCCACCTGTGGGCAGG
Organism: Phrynosoma platyrhinos; assembly: GCA_020142125.1. NCBI lineage: Eukaryota > Metazoa > Chordata > Lepidosauria > Squamata > Phrynosomatidae > Phrynosoma > Phrynosoma platyrhinos. Next base: position 308,824,228 of record CM034701.1, on the reverse strand, counting down.
AGTGAGCTGACAGAAACATATTAACACCTGTCTTGAACAAACTACACTGTTTCCTAATTCAGTTGAGCACAATTCAAAATGTTTGCATTAGTCTTCAAAGTTGCAAATAACCTTAATCCAGGTAACTTGATGGAGTGGCTCCTTCCACAGGAAGCCTTAATACATTGAGTTAATCTAACAGGACAGTGTTCCGGACTCAGCAGTTACTGGTCTTTTGGGAATGACACTTAAAGTGATAAAGTATGGCAGATTTTTACACTGTTTTACTTAGATTTCCATGACAAATGTGTGTACATAAATTGATTTTTTTTGTTTTGATTTAATTGTTTTAAATTGTTTTTATGCTATGATGATCACTGTCCCAAGTGCTTTCTGGAGCATGTTTAATGGAACATAAACAATAGAAAAAAAGGAATTATAGTATGTATTTAGACGAAACTGCTGTCCCATTTTCCATTTTACAGTCATGAACACATAGATAATGCTCAAGTGCTGTAGCTAATAATAAGGTAATTACAATACATTATAAATATAAACAATTTACAAATGCAATAAGTAAATGATATACTGTTTCAGAATATACAAATTGTGTGAAAGGAAAGAAATACATAGTTAAGAGGGTTTTTTTCTTTATATAAAGTAGCCCATTTTGCTAAGTCTAAGACAAACTTTTTCCTATAGATTAAAAACAATGCAAGAGTTGTATGCACCAAAGTGGAAGGAAATTAATTACTTCACAAGATACTCACAACTCCAATTGGGAAAGCTAAGACAGCCATCATCCAGTCGCGGAGGGAAATGAGCTTTCTTAACTGTCTTTCTTGTTCTTGGCTGTCATTTCCTTTCATCAGAAGGCTGGAAAGGTCAGTCAACACGCAGATCCCAAAAAAGACTGCTTGAATAACCTGTGTTAAAAAGTTAAATATAAATATGTTGAAGGCCATGGCATGCACCACAAATCCCACAAGCTGTACAACTGATCCAAAGGCTGTGGATTTAAATAACAGAGAGTCACAAATTATGCCACTGTGCACCATCTCTACAAAAACTAGCCAGTTGCTGGTTGCTTTTACATTACATGTTTTCAGAACAACCCTAATTCCTGTTGAAAGTGGACTGATGGAATTATGATGGGATGGGAAAGCCCCTTTGCTGATAGAGAGAATCCTTTGGCCACAGCAGGCAATGATAAATCCCAACCCTTTCCCCAAAAGATGTAGAATAACAACTGGTGGTGTTTCTTCCCCTCCCTGTCCATTCCACCATTCATTTGCCTGTAATGCACAGAAAGTTCTGCAAGAAGTTTCAGTGTATGTATGGCTGTACATGGGCAACTGGAGTCAAGCTGAAATAATGTTTAGGTGTCAATATGCTCAGAGGTGAAAGGAAAGTCTGAAGCTGCATAACACATACTAAAGGAACATGGAATGTTGAGAAGCATGAATCAGGAGAAGCTAGACATTGTAAAACAAGAAATGGAATGTATAAACATTGTAATACTTGGGGCGAGGGAGCTAAAATGAAAAGAAATGGCACAGTGTTTTACTCAGGGAATGAAAATCTAAGAAGAAATGGGGTGGCATTAATAGTGAGGGAATACAAAGGCTGACTGAATAATATCAATAAGACTTCAAAGAAAACCCATCAATATAATAATAATCCAAGTTTACATTTCAGCTATAGAGGCTGAAGAAGAAGACATTAAGACAGGGGTAGGCAACCTAAGGCTCGGGGGCCGGATGCGGCCCCTCGAGGCCTTTGGACCGGCCCCAGGCTGGTCCTGCCGCCGCGCCGCCGCCATGATGATATTGATTGTTTTTATTACTTGTTCTTGGGGTTTTCTTGGCAAAATCTCCACAGGGGTTTTGCCATGGCTTTTCTGGGGCTGAGAGAGAGTGCATGCATATTTTTAAAATTTTTAATTTTTTTTTACTTTTTATTTTTTTATTTATTTTTGGTGCTTCGGCCCCCCAATTGTCTGAGGGACACCAACCCGACCCCAGGCTCAAAAAGGTTGCCTACCCCTGCATTAAGAGATCCTATGCTGGAGTCCAGAAGGAAATTGATCACACGCTGGAACAAGACTTCTTGTAAATCATAGGTGATTGGAATAAAAAAAGTAGGAAACAGAGCAGAATCAAAGATTGTAGGAAAATTTGACCTGAAGCAGGAGAGTGACTGATTCACATTTGCAAGGCCAACAGTTTGTTCACTGCAAACACATTCTTCAGGCAACCAAAGAGGGTACTGTATAAATATGGACATCTCCTGTGGTCAATACAGAAATCAAATAGACTACATAATTGGAAACTGAAGATGGAGAAGCTCCACTCTCTTTGCAAAAACAAGACTAGGAACAGTTTCTGGCACAGACCATGAACTACTCTATTAGCAAAAATTAGAGTAATACAAAATCAGTCATTGTGCAAAAATACAACCTGAAGAAAATCCCCAGAGAATATTAAAATAATGTAAAAAAAGAAAAGAATGGTATCAATTAAACTTAATTGATTGGGAGGCAGAAGAACTTTGCACTGAAGTCAGGGGCATTGTCAGGAAGGATTGCAGCCAAAAAGAAAAAGAAGCCACAATGGATGACCGATGAAATTCTTCAAGCACAGACGAGAAGCAAAAGTGAGGTGAGAGAAATAGAGTTAGAACCCTGAATATCATTGTTCAATGACTTGTGCACAGGGACAAAGAGAACTACTATAATAACCAATACAGAGAAATAGAAGAACAAAACAAAGAACAAGAGACTTCTTTCATAAGATCCAAGAAATCAAAGGGAAATTTAAAAGAATGGGGATGCAGGGAAACACATTGCATGACCACGTAAAAATAAAGACAATGGAAACAATATATTAATGAACTAAATGAATGAGATTAAAGGATGACATCTGAATTCAAGGAATAACCATATGAACATGAACCTACCATTTTAGAAAGTAAAGTGGAAGCTGTATTCAGAGCACTTGGGAAAAATCAATCACCAGGACTGATGACATACCAATATAGCTGCTTCAAGCTACAGAGGAAAAAAAAATACTCTAGTACCGTACTAACTAAAATCTGTCAACACATGAGGGAAACAATATAATGGTCCACATAATGGAAATGCTTAATATACTTTTCAGTCCCCAAGAAATGGGATTTCAAGAACCACAGGAGCCTTGCATTAATTGCCTATGCCAGCAAAATGATGTTGTTAAAGAAATGGGTATGCCACAACATTTGATTGTCCTGATGTATTCAGGACAAAAGGTTACAAACAGGACAAATTAGGGAGAAACTGAATGGTTTCCAATTAGCAAAAGGGTCGAGCAAGGCTGCATTTTATCCCCCCATCTGTTGAGCTTGTACTCTAAACATATCATATGTAAAGAGGATTAGATGTAGAGGAAGAAGGCTTGAAAACTGAAGGAAAGAACACCAACAATTTAAGAAATGCAGATGATGCTGTACTACTAGCAAAGAAAAACAAAGCCTTGGAGTAATTACTGAAGAAAGTCAAGGAAGAAAGTGCAAAAGTAGGTTTACAGTTTAACATTAAAAAAACAAACAAAAGTAGTGACCATAGATGATTTATATAACTTAAAAGCAACAGCAATAGCAAGTATATTTCTATACCACTTAGTGCACTTAAACACTCTTTAAGAGGTTTACAAAGTGTAAGCTAATTGCTCCCAACAAGCTGAGTACTCATTTTAGTGATCTCAGAAGGATTCCAGGCTGAGTCGACCTGGAGCCCCTGGCTGGTATTGAACTCACAACCTTGTGGTTAATGAGTGAATGGCTGCAATACAGGCATTTATCCACGTCATCACCAGATGGCAAGACATTGAAATAGTTCAAGATTTTCCATGCATTTGTTCAGTCATTAATCAGAATTGAGACTGTATTCAAGAAATCAGAAGACTAGGACTTGGGAGGGCAGCTGAGAAAGAACTAGATAAGATCCTGAAGTGTAAAGACATATCATTGAACGCTAAAGTTAGGATTGCCCATGCCATTTGGATGTGGTGTATTTCCAATTTCTATTTATGCTTGTGAAAGCTGGGCAGTGAAGAAAGATAGTAAGAAAATCAACTTATCTGAAATGTGGTGCTGGAGGAAAGTTCTACCATGTGATACAGTGGACTGGTAAAAGGACACATAAATGGTTCTGAGAGCAAATGAAGCCTGAACTCTCCATAGAAGCCAAGATGACTAAACTGAGACTGTCATACTTGGATATATCATGAGAAGACATGACTTCCTAGAAATGACAGTAATACTTGATAAAATAGAAGGGAGTAGGAAAAGAGGAAAACTGAATTCTGGATGTATAGATTCAATCAAGGAAGCCATGTCTCTGAGTCTGCAAGACCTGAGCATGGTGGCTGATGATAGGGTAACTTGGAAGTCTCTCATTCACAGGGACAACATTAAACTGAAGTTTGACAGTTAGCAACAAGAGATGTGCAGTCAACATGACAATCAGACCACCTGATGAGGCATGCTGTTAATTTTAAAAATTAGTGTTCACAGAGATCCAGACTGAAACTGGTTGCTCATTTTATCTGAAGTTATGAGAGGAAATTTGTCCAAACTAATTGAAACAAGAGTATTTTGTATGATTTAACCCTAGCTGAGTTAGTGGTTCTCCCACTGTACACTTGTAAAAATAAAACAAAAGAGTAGACTGATTACAATAAGCTAAAATATTTGCCTTTGAATCAGCCTTTCTCTAATATTTTTACCTATTTAGATTCAGATTCCTCTGCTTAAATTAGACTCTGGAATTTAAGGAGCAATAGTGTGGAAAACAGGAAGGCAATTTTCAAGAGAGGTTTTAATTGAGCAGCTCATTGCTACGAGGAGGTATCGTAAAGTTTTAAATAAAATAATAATAATAAAAGTTTTATTTATACCCCGCCTTTCCAGAG
>CM034701.1:308792795-308806213 GCA_020142125.1 Phrynosoma platyrhinos | reverse complement strand
CCCCCCCCCCCCCCCATAGTTACATCCAATTGTTTCAATGATTCTACTCCAGTCTGGACTAACAATGATTTCAGCTTCTGTGAAATGGTCACACTTTTAGAACTCCACCTGTACAATCATGAACTAAATACATTTGTTGAGCAACAGCCAAAAAAGCAAAACTACAGTGGGCCCTTCTTATCCGCAGGGGTTCTGTTCTGGACCGCCCCCTCCCACAGATGACAAAACCACAGGCCTTTAAGTCCTGTGGTATTCAGTGGCAGGGTGTGTGCAGTTGCTCTCCTGGGGCTATGCATTCATGGCCACTGAAATCAATTGAGCTTGCCACCCATGGATCGCGAGCCTACGGTTGGAGCAGGTGCACTATACATGTATAATGGTGCTTACATATTTGTATGATACCAACAGCATTCTGGTTAACTAGGTGCTAGAAATGTGATAAACAATAACACACAGGTTATGAATGCATGAACACTCAGATCTTGCCAACAAAATTAGATAAAGACAGCTGTAATCCCACTTTGGGATATCTGGACAGGGCCTTGAAGCCAAGTAGCTGCCAGACTCCTTTTCCTTGGTTTCCATCCCGTAAAGGCAAAATGTGCTTCTTTTCTACTGTTGCCATATTTGGATGTGTGTGCAGGGGATAATGGGCTGGTAGGATGTGAGTGTTTGCCTCAAACCATCCCTTACAATCTTTTATACGGATGCTGCTGGTTCTGAAAACAAGACAAGGGACAGAGCCATTATTAAAGAAAGTCTAACTCTCTAATTTTCCTTTTTGGTATTTAATTTTCTGATCATACCTGGCAACTGCATGTGCACTTCTGTTTGTGAAATGGAAATCCAAAGTTCACCTTCATAGGTACCTATTACATTTACAGTACTTTTTATTTTAAAACAGATCTGGCTAAATTCATTTTGTAATAATTGCTTGTTCCCCCCTCCCTTCCTGGAAGAGAACATGCAAAATCTTCCTTTATTACTTTCCTTATCCTGTTTACAAGACAGGATAATTTCATTAAATCTATATCATCCATTCAGCAAATATGTGTTTATATGGAATACATTTTTATTAGATTACATCTTTTTATATTTTCTTTTCTAAAGCTCAATTTTGTTTGGCTCTTTTTCAGCATGCCAACTACACCATTATTTTGACTTAAATATTAATATTACACACAATATTACAAATGTGATCTCTGATATATCCCAGGCAATGTGCCAAGAATCAACAAACAGTGGGAAAGGCCATGAAACACAGACTAGGTAACATTTGGGACAACTAGTGAAGTGGGGGGAAGGGACGCGCACTGCAGCTGTTTGTACTAAACTGGGCTTAAGGATAAGGTTTCTAGTGGAAGGAAAGCCCCTAACATTTTCTGAATAAATTAGTCACTCAGTGAGTGAGAATATGCTTGAATTCAATGAATTTATTTATGTTAATACATTAAGTATGTGAACTTTATGTGTCTGCAGTATGTGAACTTTGTATCTAAATATGGAGGCCACATTGCACACTTAATACAAAATGAGGGGGTTTATTTAACGCTTGAAGTGGTATTGAAGCCGTATTAATACTCTTTAAAAACCTGAAACTCAGAACTTCCCATTAGCCCTCTTGCCATGATCTTTTTAATGACTCCTCCTCCTCCTGACAGGTCTAAAAAGCATTCATTGATATTTTAGAAATAACTTTCCAATTCCACGGATGAAGGCCTGTGTAGCATTTCATGAGAGGCTCTCACGGGTACAGGGTAACATATTCTTTGGCCACACTTTGATGGAAATAGCAAATGAAGGGATATATTTACTGCATTCCAAATTATTTCTCCATATTATAGAGTAGGAGTATTCAATAGTATGGTTCAATAATATACTCAGGGCCCCCAAACTTTTTTTAAACGGGGGTGTCTCAACATTGATAGTTTTTCCTATTTGCAGATACTTGTATGTGGAGGGATTATTATTTAATTACTCCTATTATTATTATTATTATTATTATTATTATTATTATTATTATTATTCTTTATTTAATTCTTATTTAAATAATTATTTATTACTTACTGCTTTTATTATTAAAAAATAATACAATATTATTAAAACATTTTTAACTATGAAGGCATTCTGTGTAGCTTACTCCCATGTATGCACAGGACAGACTGTAGGCATTCTTTATTATTCCTGGGTGGGCTCAGCAACAATCCTTGTCTTAATATTTTCTAGTGTGTAATCATTTAATATATATCTGATTTATATATCTGCTATTTAATGTAAATCTAATATATATCATTCCTGAGTAGATTCAACTACATAGGCATCTTCTTGGTCTAATTCTGAGGTTATTTACTTAGCCTCCACCCACAGTACTGGAGGAGGTTAGGCCTTCCCACCACTCCCCATTCTGGCGTTCATAAACATACTCCTTAAAGAGAACAAAGAGATGATGTGCATTTGAGAAAATAGTTGGGTGACAAGTATGCATAGGAATCCACTATTGCTGGTAATTATTATTTTTTAATTCAACCTTTTCCACTCACTTTCATGATCTTTCTGTTTCTTTATTTCACAGTTGCCTTCTGTCTGATTAGATGCTTCATCAAGATACAGCTAATGAAAGAGCTTAGTCACACCAACCTCTGCACTTGATAAAGTCATATATGTAAAATATTAATATTTATTGATTACTTATCACAGATCAGTTTCAAAATGCCACCACTCTGAAAAGAATTACAAAGACAAATATTGTTTTCCAACCTTTCCTTCACTTGGCAACTGAAGATAAAACCGGCAAGGCTACAGTGACTACAGAAGACCACCTGTTGGCAAACTGTCTGCACAGACTACCTCTATGTATACAGTTGGTGCAAAAGATAGCATTTGCTTAAACAGTAATGGCCATTCAACAGCAGTGGACAGCTCAGTGCGGTGTAGGGGGTTGCTATTCAGCTGTTTCAAACAAGTGTCACTCAATAGGGACTTCAGATTCACCCTGTTTCAGTTGTCACTTAGTACCAGAGTCTGTTCATGCCTTTCCATTGTCGAATTGTGGAATATTTCATTGGTGTTTCTAGAATGTTTCTGTTCAGAGAGAAGAAAGACAGTGAAAAAGGATAAACATGTGAAGTTAATCACTAATATGCTAAAAAATCTAATTCATTTTTGTTAATGTTCGAGGGGGGGGGACTTTTAATGAAGTTTTTTAAAATTGACATTTAAAATTATGTTACATCACTACACAGAAGCCATACCAAAATTAAAATGAAAACCCCATCCATGATACATGATTTTATTCTTCCTTTGCCTACCTCCATCCCTGCTTTGACTTTTGGAGAGAAGGAAACAGTGACCTTAACTTTTGGAAATCTCATTCTTCCACTGTGTGTTCGTGGATGTGCCTTCAAGTTGCATATTGAATTATGGTGACCCCATGAATTTCATAAGTATTTCATAGGCAAGGAATACTCAGAGGTGGTTTTGCCAGTTCATTATTCTGAAATATTGACTACAACACTTACTCAACCAAGATGTTCTCTTGCCTTCCCCTTCTTCCCTCCCCTTATAATCTCATTTCTTACCCTTTATCTAATTTACTCTCCCCTTTACTTTGGTTTACTGTTACCACATGGATATTGGCAAACCCAGACTTAAATTCAAATTCAGTTTATCTAAAGGTCTTCCCCTTCACACTTTATAATCTCAACAATAGTGTGAGGTAGATCAAACTGAGATATAGTGAGTGAATTTCATGACTTTGTGGGTATCTAAATTTTCAGTTTTAGTACAACACTCTAACCACATTTGTAAATAAAATATTTGTAACATATTTCAGGTTTCTAATACATAATAATTTGTTTCATGATTTAATACAGGGCTGGGCAACTGTGGAAGGCTATGGAGCTATACTAACCCCCCATGACTTCTTGGGGGCTGCACCCTGATCGCACCTGCACTTGCAAAAAAATAATTCAAATATTTTGCCTGCCAAATATCTTCTAGGGAGAATTGCACCATGCTTTTGGCCCTTCCTAGCCCTCTAGAGGGCATTTTGAGGGGAAAATATTTTTGGAAAAGTAAAAATTTATTTTGACCCCTGGAGCAATCTAGGGATGCTCCAAATATGATGGAAATGCCCTCCACACACCGAAAGATCATTTTGGAGGGGAAGAAAACAAACCCTGACTACTAGGGGCCACAAAATGTCCCATGGTCTGCCCATCCCTGCTTTAACAGATGAAAATGGTGGCAACTGCTCCTATTCTATGTCATTACTGTATAGTAATGATAACTATACAGACCTTAACTGTTGCTGTTGACTTCTGTCGAGTTGACTTCAACCTATGTTAACCCTATGAGTTGGAGTCTATCCTCCTGTAATAGGGTCTTCCACTTCTGCTTTCTACCTTGCCAAGCATCATAGTCTTTTTAGTGAGTCAGGTCTTCTCATGATATGACCAAAGTATGATAGTCTCAATTTAGTCATCTTAGCTTCTAGGGAGAGTTCAACCTTGCTTGATTTGCTCTAGGACCCATTTATTTGTCTTTTTGGCAGTCCAGGGTATCAACAGAATTCTCCAGCAGCACATTTCAAGTTGATTTCTTTTATTATTAGCTTTCTTCACTGTCCAGCTTTCACAACCATGCATAGAAATAAAAATATGATGGCATGGACTGTGGTAATCAATTATCTATTTTTGCACTTGGGGATTTTGTCTAGTTCCTTCAATGCTGCTCTTACAAATTCTAGCCTTCTGATACATTCTCCATTTTGATTAATGACTAAGCCAAGGTATAGGAAATTTTGAACTATTTCAATGTCTTCATTCTCTACCTTAAAATAAAATCAGCTGCGGTCACTACTTTTGTTTTCTTAATGTTCAACTGTAAACCTGTCTTTACAATTTCTTCCTTGACTTTGGGGCTATGCAGACAGGCAGGCAAAGGTGACCTGAAGTTGCCTTTTCCCTAAGCTGCAGCAACCACACTGCCAGCCCCAAGAACACCGCAAAGGGAGACGGAGCAACCACATGGGCCGGCAATGGCTGCTTTAATTTTTTTTCATTCTCTCTCAAACACATGCACACGTGCGGAGGAACACATCTCTCCACACCTGCGCATCTGCGCAGGAAAACATCCCTGCGTACCTGCACAGGACCTATCATAAGCTAGTATATAGTCTGTCACTCTCTGTGTACAAAGGTAACTGAAGTTCGGCATCCCTGTGCACCTGTACAGGATCTGTCATACACCCACATATCATGAAAGGATTCACTGACCTCTGCTTGCCCTCAGGAAGTGGGTGCAGTAGACAGGTACCACTGTCTGATTGTGCCACCCTTGGGGTGAAGGAACAGGTTTGTCAACTGAAAAGACACTCCATCATCCTCCACAAAACATGTCCCACACAGATCAGGGGAGAGGGGAGAGGTACATGCAAGGGAGGTTTGTGTGGACAGACTTGATACATGCAACTGGTGGTCATGCAAGGGCATGGTCAACAGGACACATGGACAAACATTACTCCAGGAGCCCCTCCCCCCAAGCATTCCAGGAGGTGGTGAGCAGGTCTTATGCACACCTGCACAGAAGAGGTCACAAAAGCCTCTTTCATACAAACTGCTGTGCTTGCTGACAGCAAGCGTACATGCAACAGAATGCATTTATTGTCATAACAGAGGACAGTTGCTAGGGCACATATGTAGGGTTACAATTAGGGTTAGGGTTCTAATATTCAAGCACACCTGCGCCAGTGTATCTACACTGCTAAGCATAGGGTGCTTTAAATTAAAGCTTATATCATAGGACGCAAGCTCTGGATTGCTGAGTCAATTTCCGCCACACGTGCGACAGTGGATTTATATGCCCGTTTTCTGGTGCATCAGTGTCACTGCAAACATACGCACATGTGAAGGTGCCCATCTTCACCAAAGGAGCAGAAAAAAGTATCTCCTTTTTGAAGTGGCTTTTCTCAACATACAATGGCTAGAAGGCGCTTTCTTGGAGACTTTTAGGCGTGCGTCATCTAAAGGCCACACCTGCAAGTCACCCTCAAAGCACCCCCTTTTGCCTGTCTGCATAGCACCTTTCTTCAGTAGTTGTTCTAAACATTTGTTATTTTCTGCAAGCAGAATGGTGCCGTCTTTGTTGTTCTGTCATGTCAATGTATGATTACCTTTTGAATGGGAGACCTTCAAGATATCCTATCACCAACAGCTCTTCTCAGGTCTTGTAGACTCAGGGCTGTGGCTTCCTTGACTGAGGTCCAAAACACATTGCAGAAATAACCGAGTTTGCAACTGCCTTTCTTACCCCGGTTCAATGCTACAGAATTTTGGGAACTGTAGTTTTGTGAGACGTTTAGCCTTCTCTGTCAGAGAGATCTGGTGCTACAATAAATTACAATTTCCAGGATTCCCTAGCACTGGATTATTTTTGCAGTGTGTTGTTAGTGGACGTCCTCCATTTTTATTATATATTTTAGCCATGTGGAGTTCCCTATGACCCCATCCTGACCCTTGGGAGATGGCAGCCCTAATCCCCTAGATGTAAGGTCATGTAAGCAAGCTAAAATTGCTTAAGACCATTAAAGATTTCCTGGACAGGCAGGTTTTGGGAGTTGCCCTTGGGAATATCCCATTATATTGGAAAAGATGCCTAATGGTGTTTGTTTGTTTTAGTCTCACACTTGATGAGACAGTGATTAGATTTGATTGCACCCCTTTTCTCTTGCTTCCTTTCCTTGATAGTTTTGAAACCAAATGCATTGTTTAGACTATGCCCAGACTTAAGTAAACAATAGTAAACCAATCAAGCCTTTGTCCACCTATTGTTTAACTCATGACCAGAAGGCAGAAATCACCCTTTAAAGCCCCTGGATTTTAGCAGACCTCGTGCTACCTTGGGAGTGCATGCTGAACATCTGTCAGTCTGCACTCTGAGATAGTTCCCGTGACCCCCTCTCTTGCTGGCCATGCCCCTTCCATGGAAGTCAGCCTCATTTGCTGCCAGAAGCCCAGAGGAGTCTCTCAGGTGTGAGTATATCTCCCTCTATCCTAGTTTCCCTCTTGCCTCCCCTGCTCTCGCTCTTCCTCGCTCATTCTTCTAGTATGTGTGTGTGTGTATGTGTGTGTGTGTGTGTCACATTTGGATGTTTGCTATTGTTGTGTCAATAAACATTTTAGAATTGGAGTTTGGTCCGTTTCAGTGTCTTTCCTAGCCAGAATTCTTATGTCTCCTGTAGACAATTGGACAAGATCTCAGAAGCGAAGTTGGGCGCTTCCCTCTCACATTTGAGCTAATTATAATTTCCCAAAATTAGGTCTTGGTTTCCCAACAGTGTTCTGGGACTGAGTCAATCTATCTGAAATGCAGTCTTCCTCTTTTTTTACTCCATTCTACCTTATAAAGCATTATTGTCTTTTCAACTAAGGGCCTTTGCAGACTGCCAGAAATAGTGCAAATTGACTCCACTTTAAGGGTTAGGGTTAGGGTTAGGGCAATGCTTCTCCATTATTTTCTGTCACGCCCCCCTAGGAAAGAAGAAAACATCTCGTCCCCCCCCCCGCGCAACTGTAAATAGTCACATGGGTGGGTTTGACCAATCAGGATAGAGCACATCGGGCTGCTACTGGGGCTGCGCTGGGACAATCTCCCTCTCTCCAGCCGTAACGGGCCCCCCTTTACAGAGCCTTGCGCCTCCCCTGGGGGGCCCGCCCCACTATTTGAGAACTGCTGAGTTAGGGAATCATTGGAACTGTATTTTATTGTGGCACCAGAGCTCTCTGACAGAGAAGGCTCAATGTCTCAGAAAAAAACAACAATTGCCATGACTCCCTGGCACTAACCCTAACCCTTAAAGTGGACTCAATTTGCACTATTTCTGGCAGTCTGCAAAGGCCCTAAGTCAGGGGTAGGCAACCTAAGGCCCGGGGGCTGGATGTGGCCCCCCAAGGCCTTTGGACCGGCCCCAGACTGGTCCTGCTGCTGCCGCTGCCACCCCCTGCCGCCCACCATGATGATATTGATTATTGTTGTTATTACTTGTTCTTGAGGTTTTCTTGACAAAATCCTCCACAGGGGTTTTGCCATGGCTTTTCTGGGGCTGAGAGAGCGTGCATGCATATTTTTTAATTTTTATTTTATTATTATTTATTTATTTATTTATTTATTTATTTATTTTGGGTGCTTCGGCCCCCCAATTGTCTGAGGGACAGCAACCCGGCCCCCGGCTCAAAAAGGTTGCCTACCCCTGCCCTAAGTCATGTCTTCTCACAATATGTCCAAAGTTTAGTCTTAATTAAATGAGTTTATTTTCTTCACTGTCCAGATTTCACAACCATACATAGAAGTTGGAATATGATGCCATCATACCTGGTGATTTATTTATTTCCAGTGCTCTGCATGCAGTTTCCAATTCACTTTCTAAAAGTACATCTTCAAATGGATCTTCCTTAAATAAATCTACCATCCTTTGATCTCTTTTATATAGTTCTTCAGTGCATTGTCTCCATTTTTGTTAATATCTTCTTGAGCATGCAGTGTGTTCCATTGTTGGTCAGAGCATGCCCACTCTTGGTTTAAATTTCTCTTTGAATTTTCAGACCTTGTGGAAGAGGTCTCTTGTTTTACCTTTTTGGTTGTGGTCTTCTATTTCTTTGCACTATAAATAGCAGTTCTCTTTGTCCCTGTGCACAAGTTTTGAACAGTTTTATTCCTGTGCAACAGTTTAACAATATTTCTGATCCTTTTAATTTTGTTTCTGATCTGTCTTTAAATGCTTGAAGAGTTTCATCTGTCATCCAGTGGGGCTTTTCTTTCTTTTTTTGGCTAGAGATATTGTCTTTTTACATTTGTCCCTCACGAGGTCCCTTGGAAACTTTAACATGTTCATACAAACCCACTTCAATGAACATTTACATCACCTTTGATAAAACCTAAAACATTCTTGTACTTGCAGAACTGAATTTTATATGTTCCCTTAAGTATGGTGATGTCCTTTTTTGGGTGCTGCAAAAGTTGGTATTCCTTCTTCCATTTGCAGTGGCTAAGCCCCCCCATACTGAAACACCCCCAAAGATGCCCCACACACCTATTCCCTGCTTAGTAGCAAGAAAACAGGATCACACAAATGTTTGGCTACATCCCCATAGCCAGACATGAAATGATGGCATTGGCTGCATCTGCACTGAAGAAATAAACCAATTTGACACCACTTTAGGTGGTGTCAAAGCCATGGCACAAAGCTATGGAATTCTGGGAAGTGTAGTTATGTGTGGCACCAGTTTATTTTAATTTGTTCATTTCAACACTGTAAGCCACCTTGAACCCTATGCTGGGAGGAGGCAGGATATAAATAAAAATAAATAAAAATGAAATAAACACTATTTCAATTACCACTGGTTTTGCCTCCTCAGGTATTGTCTACTTTCCATCTCCTCAATTTAACTCATAATCTTTTTAAAACTGTTATTATTATGAAGAAAATATTTTAAATATTTTAAATTCCTCCCAAAGCAATTTGGGCTAGGATGAAAGAACACTATTATACTGTACCTCTAATTTTTTTCATCTGCTATGATTGCCTATCATTAATTAAGCCTTTAATTTTTTTCCTGAATACGACTTCCAGCAACATATTCTCTTTGAGGTGTTCTTCAGGTATTATTTTTATCTAAAAGAGAAACAAGCACTTTTAAATTTTGCTTCTGATAGCTTTAAGTCAGGGGTAGGCAACCTTTTTGAGCTAGGGGCCGGGTTGCTGTCTCTCAGACAATTGGGGGGCCGAAGCACCATAAATAAATAACTAAATAAATATAAAGAAATTTAAAAAAATAAAAAAATAAAATAAAAATATGCATGCACACTCTCTCAGCCCCAAAAAAGCCATGGCAAAACCCCTGTGGAGATTTTGCCAAGAAAACCCCAAGAACAAGTAATAACAACAATAGTCAATATCATCATGGTGGGCGGCGGCGGCGGCGGCGGCAGGACTGGCCTGGGGCCGGTCTAAAGGCCTCAGGGGGCCGCATCCGGCCCCCGGGCCTTAGGTTGCCTACCCCTGCTTTAAGTCTTTGATAAATTCTTTATATAACACCAGGAAGCAAAACTTAGTTATATTTATTTCATTAAATGGGTTTCAAAAAATGCAAAGTAACAGCTACCATGGACACTCTTGACATAGCTCATCTGTGCCCTAAGTTGGAAAGGTTCTAAAAATGAATTAAATATTTGTTTAATGAAAGCAGAATAGCTACAGCAAGTACTGCTATTGAATTTCATTGTGTTCTTAAAGAAATAAGTAGTCCTCCCTCATGGCTCATTAATAAACTACATTGGCTATACTACATTGCAGGATTTTGATAACATGTAATTTTCTTCACATTTCATAAATATAGGCATCTTATCTTATAATGTACAAATCATTTTAAGGCTACCTGATGACTATGAAAATGGAGAGGCATTACCGTATTTTTCCCTCTCAAATTGTTTTCAAGCTGATCCACAGACTCCCTTAACTCTTCCTCTTTTGGAAAAAAGTGAATGATAAAGAAAATAGTGAAAGGAATTTCAGATCTTCAATCCTAGGTCCTGGCAAAATAAAAAAGGGGTCCTGGGCACTACCAATGACAGAGTTAATTCTGAGGAGTGACTTTTTGCAGTATGAAGAGATGCAACCCAATCTAGTCCCAAAGCTAAGCTCCTGATATCTATTTCAGAGAGCTGTTAAGGTCTTCTGAACAATTTACTAGCCAGAGGAATCTATGCCACCCATACTTTTATCCAAGAAAAGTTTATGATGCCTGACCACCAGACAGGATAACCACAAGAACCAATAGGAAAGCACTTTGCTTGGAAGCCAGGTTTAAACACAGTCTGAGCTTCATGGGCTAATAAAACCAATCTTAGATCAGGTTCAAAACCAACTATTATTAGTGAGTAAAACAACTGCCATGATGGAGCTGCAGTACTACAAAGGCAGTCAATATAAACAGAGTAGTTGTTAGACCAACATCTGATTTTGGCCTAGCTCTACAGTCTCCAGCCCAGTTTCTGGTTTCCAGACCAGTTCTGCAACCTTGCTGAGAGTCATGTCTAACACTTTGCTTGCCAGATCCCTAATTATCCTGTACAACCCATGTCTGAGAACATTTCTGAGCCACTTATTAATGTCTGAATTGCTGAGTTTCCTCTATAGGTTGAGTCTGTGAGTGTCCAGAAATAAGAGCATGCCTAAATTAGAGAGGGAAATGGCTAACACGTACCACTGAAAACAAGACCCATAGTAAGAAACCAAACACTAATCTTGAATTTTCATGGGGATTATCTACTTGCCAAAAACAAATAAACAAACATGGGGGGAAGCGGGTGGCAAGAAACGCCATCCTCAATCCCAGGAAGGAGAGGGGCAGCCAGACGCTGGGTGCCCCATCCCCTTCCTGAGGATGTCATCGGAGCAACGGTCCGTCCACACGATGGGCACTCTGATGACGTCCTTCTGGCTCAGCATCCGGACATGCTGAGCCAGAAGAGATGCCAAAGAGGCACGCCATGCCTTTTGCAGCTTGCGAAAGGAAGGATCGAGGCTGAGGTGTCTGGCAGCCTCGGTCTCGATCTTCCGCTTTCGGGGGCGGCCCAGGGCCACCCATTTGCTTCCCCCCATAATACTTTTTCTGACAGACAGTGCCCTTGAGTAGTATTCTTTTGAATATTTACAATTCATTTCAAAGATTGACAATAGTGACCTTCCAGATTTTGCTGGCCTGCAACTCCCATCAACCCTAGCCAGTATAGTTAATGATAGATAATGGGAGCTGCAGTTCAATAACATCTGAAGGGGACAAGTTGCCAATCCTGAAGCAGAATAACAATAATTGAGACCTTACATTGAGGTTGGATAGTGTAAACCTCTGTGTGCAGAGTTAGGCACTGATTGTGCCATGCAACCCTTTGTATCGAATGGCACTATAGCCCAATGGAACAGACATCTAAATATGCAGCCTATTGCAATTCTAATCCCGTTAACTTGAACTGAAAGCCAAGATCCTGTATCAAGAAAAAATGTTTCCACTTGCAACAGACACCAACAGGATTCCAGGCAAAGCCTTACAATCTGGGATATGAAATGTAAATCCCATCTGTCTCTCTTTTCAACTCTGTAACCACATTAAGACACACAGTAAAATGCCTCCCCTTCCTCTCTGTTCTTCAGCACACTTCAAGTCACTCTTCCCACACACAGCTGCCACTCTCATACATATTTCAAAGATTCCATCTGGGTGCACCAACTACCTGACTTACTTCCAGCCAACAAAAAGAAACATCATACTCAGACATGTCCGATCATACCTGCTTTATATGGCTTTACCAAAACATTCTGCTATCTTCAAGCCAAAGCATGGTATCACTCAGGACTGCCACCAGGTTTAAAATAGTAAATCAACAAAAACAATGTATCTGTTATAATAAGTGTAACATTGTATTAGAATTTATACTATTAAGAAGAAAATACAATTAGAATTAGCAACATGACCATTGGGAGGACACTTTTTTGAGCGGAGGGACCCATTTGTCTGAATAACCTTACAAGAAAGACTGAGATCAAATTGGGTTACCAGAACAGCAATTCATATACTTTGCAGCTGGATTAAAACAGCTGCAGTAATTTTGGCTTTTAAAAAAGGAAAATTTATTGTTTTATGTAATAAAGTCCTGGCTCTATAAGCTGAAAAACAGTATGTTATGTTAGGGGACTCCAACTTGCTGATGGATAGAAGGTGAATAAAAGAGAGGAGTGTTTCTTTCTGTTATATTCACAGTGATCATTTGCCACTGTGTATTATTTTTAATCTCTCATCTCCCTTTACACACCAGGGATGGAAATTGGGAGTGAGGATCAATTGTGCCAAATCCAAGGTGTAGCACCCTTTTGAAAACACAAATTCCAACAGAGCAAGGAATGGATGCTGAGAAGCATACAGCTGTATAAGCACCTTTGCTGGACCAGAACTTGTAAAAGTGACTGGGTTTATTTACAACTTTTAAAACCCACAGTTAGCATGAACACTGGCCATACTGGCTAGTGGAGTCTGGTAATTCTGGTTCTCCCGTCCCAAAAGTGAGTCAATGTGGTGTAATGGTGCTGGACTATGACTCTGGAGACCAGGGTTCAATTCAATTCCCAGATTGGCCTTGAAACCTTGGGCAAGTCACATGTTCTAAGCAAATCTTGCCAATTGCCATGACAGGTTCACCTTAGGGTTGCCATATGTCAGGAATGACTTGAAGGCATGTTGCTAATTGTAACTGTAACAACAACAACAACCTCCCAAAAGTAACCTTCCCAAGCTCTGTGATGGAAAAACTAATTGCCAACCACCGTATTTTCTGGCGTATAAGACGACCCCCAACTTTTCCAGTTA
>CM034701.1:308774866-308788700 GCA_020142125.1 Phrynosoma platyrhinos | reverse complement strand
GGCTCAGTGTCCAGACACGCTGAGCCGGAAGAGATGCCAAAGAGGCGCACAATGCCTCTTGTGGTGCCCTTTCCACGCCTTGCGGAAGGAGCGCTATTTTAGCGCTCCTTCCAAGGCTGGAAAAAGAGTGGATTGGGGCTGAGGAGTGCAGCAGCCTCGGCCCCAATCCACAGCTTCTTGGGGCAGCCCATGGCCGCCCGTCTGCAGAAGCCCTTATTTGATATTTTTTCCTGAGCAACTTTTATGCACTGGCCCTTTGTTTCTTCCAAACTTTTCCCCAAGGTATTCTGCTTCTTCAGCTTCAAACTCCTTTGAAGCTACTTACTACATTCCACACCCTCTGTACTTCTACCATTTTAATCTCTCTTATGTTCTTTATCTTCTATGACCTCTTTCTGGTCAATGTACCAATCTTAGCCCACTTGGTTGTTCAGCAACAGAAGCCAGGGCTTATAATATTGAGCCTATATAATTTCTTTTGGTGTTTCCACATTAACAAAAGTGGTGTGGTGGCTCCTGTCACTAGTCCCAGCTTCTGCCAACCTAGCAGTTTGAAAGCATGTAAAAGTGCAAGTAGATAAATAGGTAGCACTTCAGTGGGAAGGTAACAGTATTCTGTACAATCAGGCTGGCAACATGATCACAGAATTGTCTATGACAACAATGGCACTTTGGCTTAATAATGGAAATGAGCACCGCCCCCTACAGTCGAACACAACTAGACAATCTTGTTAAGGGAAAACTTTTACCTTTTATCTTCCACATAAACAGGCCCATCATCTCCTTTCTATTGCAACTGCAGCAGTTAGAATATTCACAGAAACACTATGATAGTACAGTAACTTATCCAGCTATTGAGGGAATTTACAAAACTAGGAATCAGGAGTCTTCCCTAAGTTCAGAAGGCAAACAACCAACCGCTTAGTTGGAAACATGAAACACATTTAATTTCAAATACTGTATTATAATTCCTCCCTAAAAATTCCTTTAATCTAAAACCATACTTTAAAAAGCATTGAACTAAATTCTGTATTTTGATGATTTATTTAAATTGGGTCTAGGAAAATTCTGGGTAAGCCAATTTCCAGGCACTTCAACAACAACATATTTCCAAGCAGAATCTGGGCAGTCTAATTCATTTTAGGAAGGAGATACCACTGCAAATTTGATGGAAATAATGCTGAGGAATAAAGCATTTCCAGGTTTGCTAAACTCATGCAGACACACAGTATGCCACTGCCACGCTGGACAAGGCAATGGGCCAAAACCAACCAATTCCTTTTCAAAGACAATTTCCAAAAGAATTGTTAAAATTAGTAAATCCCTTTTGCAGATGAAATCAAAATACCACAATAAAATGTTTTAAACTGTGCTCCTTTTTGTGGCAGCATGAAGCCAAATAATTTAGGCCTGTTTTACGATGAGCAATTATACAAAACCAATGTGCAAAAGGAGTTCAAAGTCAAAATATTTGGTTATATTAATATGACCTTCAGCTCTTTGAAACTTTGAGACATAAGATTTGCCCTGTTTCCATGCTGTTAAAACACACAAATTTGGCTGTAAATCCCTAGTTCCCAAACTGAGGCTGCTAGCCTTGCCTTAGTGCTTGTTCCTTGTCAATGTACAAAACTGCCACATGTGGGTACTTTTTCATCCTGTTACAGGTTAGAAAAGAAGAGAGTATAAGAAGAATGTACAATCTTTTGATTTGGTATCATAGAAACCTCCAAGATCCTGCAAGCCAATTTGAATCTACACAACAATTTCATTTATTCCTACTACAGACATTGCTGGTCATTAACAGTTGTACTTTTCATTGTTTTAAGTGATGAAATGTCATCACTTTGCAACTCTCTTTGAATGTAGTGTATCAAGAAAGATGAGAGAGAAAAAACACTAGGATTAGCCTAGGATGACAGGAGGAAGAGTGTTGACAGGTCACAGTTGTCTTGATTAGCCAGAACATTGCAAACCATAATTTGTATCGTCACTGCTAAAGGCAGCTATATATAAGATTGGTCTATCCTGTTGGGAATGTAGTATTATTATTTGGCCATAAAGCATAATTTACAAGAAAAAAAATGCTATACCCCCCCCAAAAAAAAGCTAATGAAAAAAGGCTAAGGACATCCTTCTTTACTTATTTTCCTCCCTCTTGCCTTAATCATTTGGTTACCAGTGTATTTTAACAAAGCAAAGAAAGAGATTTTAAGACAGTTCTTTTTACTAAATGCAATTATTCCTTCATGGTCCCCCTTCCACCAAACCATTAACACACCCTGTGTTTCTCCAGGATGGAAACTATTGTTCAGATACAAAAAATGATAAAAAAGATATTGTATTACTGCAAGGCCACTGTGGTCAACTACAACCAATTTCTTAATTCATGAAGATACAGACTAATACTGGGAATAGTCTACACATGAAATCTTGGCGATTTATCTAGCTCTTACTATATTTCTAAAGGACACACTGCTCACAAATTGCTGGCAGTCTTCAAATTCATCAAGAACTCAAACTGTGTGCCTGCAAGATGGCAAAAACTGAACTTCTTAGGAAGCAACATCTGGTCAAATGCTCTTGTGTCTACACACTGATTAGGCATTATTGTCCCCAGAGTTTGAAAGTTGATAGCAAAAGTAAAAGTCAGAAGGACGGTAAGAGTTTCACAAGTCCTAATTCCATAGCCAGTCAACTAGAAGTATCCCTGACCAATTTCCTTTTTCAAAATGAATAATCGTTCTTTATCTAATATTATATCTTCAGGAAGAAAATCTAATGGGATAACAAACATGTTTTTCTTGAATGTAATTGCCATCTGGACATCACTAAATATCATTTAAAACACACACACAGACACACACAGAGAGAGACACACACACAATTTTCTGCCTAGTAGAAAGAATTTAAAACCGATACAAACAATCACTTGCAAAGTAAGGACAACGTTCATGCGAGTTCTCAATATTTTTTCCTTGAATTACTCCTGGGACTTTAATGCTGGTTGTACGGCAGACAAAAACTCAAAATGTATCAAGCATTTTCCAGCATATAAACTGCAGTGCTCAACTTCTGTTTCACTGAACAAATACTTTGGTTCAATAAAACTTTGTGATTTGAACAAGACACTTGCAGCAGCTTAAAGCCTAAAACCAATAACCAATTGTTAATTCAACTAGAGTAGTCCCATTCAATCAATTGCTGAATAGTAAATCAACTCTTAGGAGATTATCGCATGAGCCTCCTTTTCACTGCAATCATATTAAAGGAATCGGATACACACCAGTTTGGGAGAGTGCTTATTGCACATGTCTGCAATCGTGGGACTGGGCTATTGCTGCCATCGACAGTCCCCACTCTCTTTCAGACTGCTCCTTCATTCCACCTCCCTGCAGAAATAAAGCATGCAATCCTGAATGGCTATTACTTTTCCCATGAGCACAATTTAAAAAGTAAAGATGACAGTATCAGGGCTCTGTGAGGACTTATCCCATATCTACCAACTATTATGGCAGCACAGGTGAGGACCTCCACTTGTCTCACTCTGCCAGTATTACTTGTGGGGACCTCTAGTCATCTCTGTGTTTCTTGTATGAGACTCTTCCTATAATCCTACAGCTATACAGCACTGCTGTTGAACCACTGCTGCCACCATAGAGAACTCAACCAATAGTACTACTATAGCATTGCCAGGGGCACAGCTGATTACTAAATGGAATTAGGAAACAGAATAAACAGAAGTATAACATAAAGTTAAACATTATTTATGTAACACATCTAAATCTTAACTGTCTCTACTAACTCTTTTTCTATATCTGCATAATCACAGCAGAAACTTACAACAGAAATGTTGAGTCTAACATGTGGCTTTAAACCACAATTATAGTAGTAAAATAGCACCTTTCGAGATACTTACCACAAGACATTGCCTCCGACCCATAACTGCCGTGTATGCCAAATATGTTTTTCCACTGACAGGGGAAACTTGTCAATAGCTCCCAATTGTATGGCAGTCCTATTATTCCTCCTGTGCAAAATGTTGCTGCCAAAGCAGTTGCAATATTGGCAGTCACATGGTGTCACAGTCTCTCCCTCTCCTCCTTCCACCTTGCTATTCTCAAGCATCCTGATTTGGGTTTTTTGTATTTCTTTTTTCAAACTTAAATTGCATTGCCAGAACTGCAGAATCATGTTTAAATACTAAATACTAAAATACTAACAATAAGAAACAAAAGACAGACTGCATAAGGCAGGGAGATAGGGTTAAGAGGGAGTCCAAAAAAGGGCCCAATGGCAGCAGCAGCCCCAGTTGTACAATTGAGAAGATGTTCAATATTGGTTGCTCGCAAACCAGTATGTTTGTGTTTTTATTAATTAGGGTGACTGCGTCAAGAATAGGGATGGTGCGATAATGTCCTTAATCCCCATCTCTCATACTAACAAATTTAAATCTCTCCCTGCTTCCTGACTGTTGTAAACACATAGGACGTTATCACATGGGGGAGCTGCGGGGAGAAAGTGGAAATAAACCGGACGAGCGGAAGACTTTAATTTACGGGATTTGTCCCGTTCCGCCTCGTCTGATAACTAAATTCAAATTTAAAAGGGGATTAATTCGAACAAAAACCTGATCTTTTCAAATCCTCAAAAATCCCGAAAATGAAAAGATCAGGTTTGCATTCGAATTAACCCCCTTTTCAATTCGAATTTAGTTATCAGATGAGGTGGAACGGGACAAATCCCGTAAATTAAAGACTTCCGCTTGTGCCCGTTTATTTCCACTTTCTCCTTGCAACTCCCCGTGTGATAACGTCCATAGTTTTTTTGTGTTTTCTTCAAAGATTCAACCAAAATTCCATAATCTCAACCTCTTTTCTTGGAATGCTTACGTTATCATGTATACTATACATCACATATAGAACCATATTTACCTTAAAGTCTCCATCAGAAATCTGTGATATGGACTTTTGGGGGTGATGTTGTTGTGTTTATTAAACAACTCCCCCCAAAAAAATCCATAACATCAAAGGTTTCCATGAAAATAAATGGATAGGCTAATATGGAATGGTTCAAAGCAAAAGCAAAAGCAAAGCAGCTTCATTTATATACCGCTTCAAGAGTTGATATTTACAAGGGAAAGTACAATTTCAATCTCGTAGCTCAATAACTGGTTAAACATAATATTGATGGGAAATACTTTAACTGGGTCATGATTTTGTAAAGCTTTCATAAATAAAACCAAAGAATATAAAAAAACGGCCCACAGATCAGTGAAAAAAAGGTTTCCCTCAGCTGTAATCATTTTTTCTACATCATATAGCCTGACCTACCTCATGTAATACTTGAGACAATAGTAAAAAGAAATAGTGTAAGAAAAGGTAGATGATCCATCAATAAGACAACCAAATCTATCTTAAGGTCCAACTGAACTCCTGCTACAATCAATAGCCTCCTCTTTATATTAAAGAAAGCTGACTCAGGTCTTGTATTTTCATTGTCAGTAAATGGAACATCACATGAAGAGGCAATGACTGCAATTAAACTGTCCATTAGGAAACAAAACGGATTGCCCTAAATACCAGAAAAAACATACAGCAAACATTCACTAACAGCATCAATTCAAACCAGGAAGAAAAGGCATAATTTAAACTCTCTTTAAAAACAAGAAAGTTAAATTATCATTATGCAGAAGAAACAGAATATACTCAGAAATGAAATAATTTGCTACCCTTTAGAATAAACAGAAAGAGTCATCAACATCATATTAATGTTCATTTCTTGGGAATAATCCTTTAAAAATGAGTTGCTAAAATAATAAAAGGTAAAGCTTTCACTTTTGACATGATTGTCCAGTTATGTCCAACTATAGGGGGTGGTGCTCATCTTTGTTATTGCGTTGAAGGAGCCAGCGTTGTCAAAGACGACTCTATAGTCATGTGGCCAGCATGACTGCATTGAACACTGTTACCTTCCCCCCAAAGTGGTACATATTTATCTACTTGAGCTTTTACATGCTTTTGAACGTCTAGGTTGGCAGAAACTGGGACTAGTGACAGGAGCTCACTCCATCATGTGGTGCTTGCATCTTAAACTGCTGATCTTGTGGTGTCTGATTCGGTGTCTTAACCGCTAAGCCACTGTGATGCAAAATGAGAAAAGCAAACACAACTAGGGCAAAGCTTACTATATGAATTACTGAGTTGTGTTAGACAATGTGACTGGAAGAAGTCAAATAGCTCAAACTTTCTTCTTTTTTGCTATATTTAATTTGGTTCAAGAATAGTGTGCTAAAATTCAAAGTACACAGGAAATATACAATGGATCTGGAGTTCCCCTGACAAATTTTGAAAAGTAATACTTTCCTATAAACCAACTCTTTCTGAAACACACACACACACAAAAAGTCTATCCATAAACGCACAGCCTTTATTGTTGGCAGGAACATTTTATAATTCATTTTCATCTTTAAAATTAAAACAGCTTTTGCATTTCTATTAAGGGTTGAGTTTTTAAAATTAATAAATGTAAATTATATTTATCTACACAAAAATTTGAGTTTAAAATGTTCAGTTATACTTTAAGTCACTCCAAAAACTGTTAAAAGCTTATCAAAATTGAAAACTATGATGAAAACCAACTGCTAATCCCAAAGAGAGTGGACCTATTGAATCTACTAAATGATAAATGACCTACTAAATGATAAATGACCTACTAAATGATAAATCAACATTTATATAAGTCCCACAAATTCAGTGGGTTTATTCCATTTGGAATTATTAACTGGAGGTAGGCTTATATTTGTCTAGTCCACTGTTTCTCAAACTGTGGGGCAGGACCCCCAGGGAGCTGTGAGAGTTGCTCAATGGGGACATGAGACCTGGAGGCCCTGATCTCTCCTCCTCCTCCTCCTCCTCCTCTTTCCAAACCGTTTCTTCCTGGAGAGAAATATAAAAGCAAGGAGAGGTTTGGCACATCTGCTGAGGAAGGAGGGGGAGAAGGAGAGGTACAATATGCCCTTGCTATCTGTGAGGGATCCATTTTGGACCCCTGCACGGATAGCAAAAACTGTGGGTCCTTAAGTCCCATTCTTTTCAATGGGCAAGCGCACCCACTTGTAGCACTGTGTGCACATGTGCCCATTGAAAAAGCTGGGGCTTGCTGCCCATGGAAGCTCAAAACGCAGATGGCAAGCCCGTGGTTGGCGTAGGCGCACTGTATTTCCTTCTAAGATGTTAAAATATGAATATAGATGAATGTGTCAATGAAAATACACAGACTAAACAACAAAATATTTTTATTCATATACTACATCAAGTAGGGGTGGGTGGGATGTCTGGATGTAGATGTAAAGGGAGTCACATGGGTAAAAAGATCTAGTCCAAAAATACATTCAGGCTCAGAGTAGTGATTGTCTGATCTGGGTCCAGTGGAAAACTGTGGCTTTCTGTTTATATATTAAAATAAGCCATGGGTTTTTATGATATGCACTTCCTTTTTGTGTAGAACAAAAACTTTTACTTTTAAATAGACCAATTATCATAATTATTAAACCTGAGAGATTATGCCTTGTTTAAACTATGTTTAGTAGCACCTAGCCAGGATCCAATGGAAATATCTTTGTGACCACAGAAGAGGAGGAAAAGTGAAGGACAAAACTGCATCCTGTTCATATACCAGGAAACCATTGTTTCCCACTACATCCAATGTAAGCAGCACTTATTTTCAAGCTTATAATATTTTGTGCCCTCAAATGGGAATAAATCTGTCATTTAGGGCAACACAATACATTCTGCAGCAAGCATGCAGTTCCCAACTGTGTGTTGACCTTGTGGAGGGATCTGTAGTTGCTGAAAGGAGCTGAGGAGGGAATCCTTATTTCTTGTGCAGACTTCTGGTCTGTCAAGCAAATCTTTCCCCTATCATCATTAATAATTTTTCCTTATGGCAAAGAGCTGACACAAGAAATAAACAAGCAGAGGGGAAAAGCTAGAGAAAACATTGCAAGAGATGGTCAAAATTACTGGATTGGTCCTTCCTCTTGTCTCTACTACAATCTTGGCTTGCACATTAGCTAAACAATTTCAGCAAGTTCTGCCCTTAAATGAGACACTGGTAACCTGGAGATAGCCTTGAAGGCTTCCCTAATTCATCTGCCAACCTTTCTCCAAGCCTGCTTCCTTTCATGTGGTCCATGATGTAATCTGGGGCCCTCAGAGTGAAATGCCAATAGCAATAGCAAGTACATTTCTATACCACTTATCAGTGAACTAAGCACTCCCTAAGCAGTTTACAATGTGTAAGCCAATTGTCCCCAACAAGCTGGGTACTCATTTTACCAACCTATGAAAGGAAAGAAGGCTGAGTTGATCTTGGAGCCTTCCAGGATTGAATTTACAACGTTGTGGTTGCAGGACTGGCATTTAATCACTGCGCCACTAGGGCTTTTGAAAGCAGTTATCCGTTTCCATTACTTAGACAAAAATTGTGGAGAAGGTACTTTGAAGCACAAGTACTATGATTGCAAAACTTCTGACCTAGTGCCAGGAAAAGTACTATAGATACTCATGCATAAGTCTAGAAATTTTAGTCAAAAAATTGACCCCCAAGGCCTGGCTCTGCTTATCCACAGGTCAATCATATTTTAACTCTTACCAAAAAATACATTATCCTGTTGTCTGAGTAGACTGGCAAAAGGCGCCATGGTGCCACTTCTAACCTTTTTTGAATGTCTGAGTGGTGATGGAAGCTCTTTGGCACTTCCTGTCAAAAGAGCACTGAAAAGAATTAGGCTTTGAAAGATCTGAATAAGACATTTGTGTATAGCTTCTTTAGGTTAAAATCAGGCAAAGTTATCACATTAAAGGTTACAATCACTGTTAATATCGTCACCATTTTTTTTTTTGCTTTGTCTTTTCATACTTTTTGACATGTGGGCACTTTCTTAGCCCCACCTGTGCCTTGTCACGTCTATCACACATCACATAGCCACTATTTAACATGGGGGGGGGATGCAGACAGGAGGCCCTGCCCCCCCCCCGGGAAGCTGAGTATTGAGGCCGCTGTTACCACATGCAGCGGCCCCAATTCTCTCATTTGCTGGCCCAGAAAAGAGTGGCAAAATACTGCTTCTTTCAGAGCCGGCAAATAGGGCACCTGAAGAGCTGCCGTGCAGCTCTTCTGCGCCCCTTCCGACCCAGCATATCAAGACGCTGTGCCAGGAGGATGTCCTGACGGTGTGCTCCATGCATAATGGCACGGGCCGTGATGAGGTCCTCGGTGTGGGGTTGGGCGCACAGTGTGCCGCTGCCTCTCCCCATCCCTGCCTCCAGGACAGCCCAAAGGGCCATCTCTAGAGGCCCATACTTCCCCCTTCATCCATCCAGACTTTAGAGTGACCACAAACAGTTATGCCTGCTGGAATTTTGTAAGTTCATTGGCATTGTTTTTCTTTGCTTCATCCTTTACATCCTTTGTTCCATGTCCCTATGTTTTATCTTAGACTTATCCATGGGTTATATAAAAATCCATAATTATGGTCCCAAATCCTGCTATTGATTTATGTATAAGTCAAGTATATGCTTGTCATGTATAAACATACAGTTTTAAAGAGCATTTAGTCACAGTTAAGAGGCATAAATCTAACATGGCATTGGTAATGCAGAAGATGGAAAGCTTGCTTTCTCTCACCACTAGTGTTTGGAACTGCCCTAACACCAACTTCAATGGTGCTTCAGAGCAGATTTTTGGGATGTGAGAGGGGATGCAGTGGAAAAGGGGAATTATGCCCCTTCTGCTTGATTCCACAGTTCCACCAAAAGAAATCTAGCATTGGATCCTATCTATAGTAACAAGTCTCCAAAAGCAGTTCATTACTGTGATAGTTACCATTTTTAAAATTGCAGTAACTCGATTCCTTTTCTCAGAAGTAACTAACAAATATTTTTCATAACTAATTTCTCCTTCCACATGGATCTGAATGCTATAGGCATGTGTCTGAACAGACTCTCCTCCCATTTACCTCAATTCCTACAACAAAGCATGAGACAGCAGCATAAGATTGTGCTTGAACCATACTATATTCTTCTTCTGCCATTTAGATATTATTATTGATTAATAATATCCACACCCAAATGCTGTGCATATCATTTACGTCCAGTTCATGTTAATGTTTCATATGGATAGCCAAGGATTAACATGTTTCCATTCTATATGAGAATGGCAGATTGTATGAAGGATACTGAAGCATCTTTCTCATTTCCCTAGGTGCTGCCTTAGCTTTCTCAGCCACTGATATCATCATGTAAAAATGGAGGCAAAGGTATCGAGGCCTTTTTCACTTCTGTTGACTTAGCTCTCTGTGTCACAAAGGAGCTAGGCAGGCTGCAACCAGGCACCTGGCTATAAAAAAGGCACTGGGTGGTCTAAAACTATGAATGCACCATAAATTAAAATTAGTGTCTTGACAAAACAGACTTTAAATGACACTATGTGGGTGCAGACTGACAAAAGTATTTCTGAACCTTTTACTGAAAACAAAACAAAAAGACAAAGGAAATAAAACAAAGGTAGCCATGCTAGTCCATGAGGAAAAGTAACAACAAAATCCAGACTGGGATAACAGCTTTATTAGGACTGGCCAAACTACCACAAAAAGTGTGTCATCTCTGACTCTTCAGCAGGCCAGGTGATGCAGAGGTGCAGGGATGACAAAAGAAACAGAATAATCCAAATATTGTATCAGATGTTTGTAGTCATGATGTCTTTAGTCAAATTCATTCCAAAGATGGAGACTACATCAATCACTCATAGAGGTGCAGGTATCAACTTACAGCTGTCAGTGTACACTGGGACAAAATAAATGCTGCTTGTAAAATGGATGGGAAGGCGACAATAAACAGCTCTCCCCATCCTGAACAAGAAACACAGGAAAAATAAATAAACAGTCACAGGTATGTGTAACTCTAGCACTCTTGGCTGGGTGTGTTTGAATAGGGTCCAAGTCCAGTGATTTCAGTTCAAAGGAAAACTATACATTTTGTTCATGATGAACTATTTTCCTGGGTAAGAGTTGCCCCAAGGATTTATTTGGAAAAACCTACAATAAGTAATAATACTGGCAATTACATTGCCACTTAGTAGAACTTTCAATTCCAACATCCCTAAGTATCCATCTAATATATTTTTTTTAAAAAAACACCAACCCTATAAGTAATCCAGAATACTATTTCTCTCTCCCCCCATTCCTATTTGTGAAGCTAAGAAAAACATGTACAGCTTGAGGAGCCTGTTTTCCTCCTATTAATGCAGTTTGACACTGCTTTGATTGGTGGCTCCATTCTATAGAATTAAGGAACTTGCAGTTTTGTGAGACAGTTGACACATAGAATGAAGATGAACCCCCAAATTCTAAAAAGTGAAGTGGAAGCACCAATAAGAGAAATTAGGAAAAATAAATCACCAGGAACAGATAATATTCCAACTGAACTGCTAAAATGCACATTGATAGAAGCAATTCTAGTGCTAACTAATATATGCCAAGAAATATGGAAAAGAAAACTGTGGCCAACAGACTGGAAACGAATAATATATATCCCAATCCACACAAAAAGGAGACACAAAAGAATGCAGCAACTATAGAACCATAGCAGTCAAAGGCCATGCAAGCATAATCATGTTCAAAATTCTGCAACATTGACTCTAATCATACATGGAGAGAGAAATCCTAAAGGTGCAAGCAGGATTCAGGAAAGGAAGAGGCACAAGGGACCATATTGCAAACATGCAATGGTTAATGGAGTGCACAAAGGAATTTCAGAGAAAAATCACCATGTGCTTTACAGACTATCTCAAAGCCTTTGACTGTATAGATCACAAAAAGCTACGGAACAGTCTCAAGGACATGTGAGTGCTAATGCATTTGATAATCCTAATGAGAATACAGGACAAGAGGCTACTGCGAGAACAGAATTTGAAGAAACAGAATGTTTCCCCATTGGCAAAAGGGTCAGGCAAGGCCTATTCTATTACCCTATTTGTTTATTTTGTATGCAGAAAATATAAGAAAAGCAGGGGAAGACTCAGAAGAAGGAGGAGCAAAGATAGGAGGAAGGAACATCAACAATCTAAGATGTGTGGATGACACCATAATACTAGCAGAAGTTATCACACACTTGGAACAAAGAAAGGTCAAAGACAAAAGTACAAAGGCAGACTTAATGCTGAACATAAATACAAGAAAACAAAAATAATGACCACAGAAGAAATATATAAGTTCAGCCTAGAACAATGAATAAGTCAAAATAGTCAGGGAGTTCCTGTACCTATGATCAAACATTGATCAGAATGGAGAGTTGCAGCCAAGAAATACACTGGGCTCTTAGTATCTGCTGGGGTTTAGTTCCAGGACTTCCTGTTGATGCCAAAATCTGTGGATGCTCAAGTCCCATTAAATACAATGGCATAATAAAATGGTGTCACTTATATAAGGTAGCAAAATCAACTTTTGCTTTTGAGAATTTAGATTTTTTGGAATATTTTCAATCCATGGATACTTGAATCCATGGGTAAAAAAATCTGTGGATACAGAGAGCCAACTGTACGAAAAAGTCTAGGACTGGGAAGGGCAGACAAGATTCCACCTAAAGAATAAAGATATACAACTGAGCATGAAAATTAGAATTGTACAAGCCATTGTATTCCCCATCACCATGTAAGGATGTGAGAAAACAGACAGAAAGAAAATCAACTCATTTGAGATGTTTGAGAAGACAGCTGAGGATATCATGGATGTCCAAAAAGGAGACTAGAACAGATCAAGCATGAACTCTTCCTGGAAGCCAAGATGATAAAGTTGATTCAATGTGAAGTTGAAGGCTTTCATGGCCGGCATCCATAGTTTCTTGTGGGTTTTTGGGGCTGTGAGGCCATGTTCTAGAACAGGGGTAGGCAACCTTTTTGAGCCGGGGGCCGGGTTGCTGTCCCTCAGACAATTGACGGGCCGAAGCACCAAAAATAAATAAATAAATAAATAAATAAATTAAAATTAAAATTAAAATTAAAATTAAAAAAGAATTAAATTTTTTTTAAAAATGCATGCACACTCTCTCAGCCCCAGAAAAGCCATGGCAAAACCCCTGTGAAGATTTTGCCAAGAAAACCCCAAGAACAAGTAATAACAACAATAATCAATATCATCATGGGGGGGGGCGGCGGTGGTGGTGGGGGCGGCGGCGGCAGGACTGGTTTGGGGCCGGTCCAAAGGCCTTGCTGGGCCGCATCCGGCCCCCGGGCCTTAGGTTGCCTACCCCTGTTCTAGAAGAATGTATTCCTGATGTTTCACCTGCATCTGTGGCTGAGAAAATGTCAGCCAGAGATGCAGGGGAAACGTCAGGAATACATTCTTCTAGAACATGGCCTCACAACCTCCAAAACCCACAAAAACCTAAAGTTGAGGTTGTTGTACTTTGGGCACATCATAAGAAGGCACAACTCAATGGAAAAGACAATAATGCTAGGAAAGATGGAGGGAAGCTGAAAGAGAGGAAGGACGTATTGCCAGATGGATGAATACAATTAAGGAGGTCCTGGGCCTGGGTTTGCAAGGCCTGAGCAGAGCTTGGAGGACAGGGTGGGCTTGGAGATGTCTCATCCATAGGGATGAACTGGGGACGATTTAAGGGTAGTTCACAACAAACAAGATAGTCAGCCTTCCACATCCACGGATTCCTTATCCACTGATTCAATCATCCATGGCTTGAAAATATTTCTCCAAAATTTAAATTTCAGAATGTGAGCCTTCATTTTGTCATTTTATATATGGGCCACCATTTTA
>CM034701.1:308747088-308773224 GCA_020142125.1 Phrynosoma platyrhinos | reverse complement strand
GCCACACAGCCCAAAAAAACCCACAAAAAGCTATCATTCATTCATTCAATCTTGCCAAGAAAACCCTATGATAGGTTTGCCTCAGGGTTGCCATAAGTCATGAGGCAAAGGGGAGGGGATGTCTTGGAGATGATGATGATGATGATGATAATACATTTTATTTATAGCCCAACTCTCCCCGAAGGATCGAGGCAGGTAACAATCATAAAAATACGATACAGTTATAAAACAACATAAGAAAATAACATGAT
The DNA here is from genome assembly GCA_020142125.1 of Phrynosoma platyrhinos. Lineage (NCBI taxonomy): Eukaryota > Metazoa > Chordata > Lepidosauria > Squamata > Phrynosomatidae > Phrynosoma > Phrynosoma platyrhinos. The sequence continues at coordinate 308,772,973 of CM034701.1, read as the reverse complement.
CCCCTAACCTCCAATTGAAACTAACACTGCATCATAAAATACATTCAGTGAATAAAATTAACTAAATTAAATATAATTAAAATGTGGCATGATGAGATGAACAGAGCAGCCTACATTAGTATCATGGAACAATCAATTGATCTGTGAGGGAAGGCCTGTTGGAAAAGATCCATCTTGACAGCCTTCTTAAAAGTGTCAAGGGTCATAATATGACAGATCTCCTGGTCGCATCCATAGGGCTGACATGAGTCGGAAATAACTTGAAAGCACACAACAGCAAAACAACAACAACAACAATGTATTTTCATACATTGGCACTGTGGTGTAGTGGTTTGAGTGCTGGGCTGTGACTCTGAAGAGAGCAGGGTTTCTATCCCAGCTCGGCAAAGAAATTCACTGGGTGACCTTGGGCAAGTCATGCTCTCTCAGTCTCAGGAGAAGGCAATGGCAACCTGCCCCCCCCTGCCCCTGCCTTGAAGAAGCCTTGCCAAGAAAATCCCATGATAGGTTGTTGTTGCTGTTGCTTTTACCAGTATGGCATGGTGGTTTCTGTTGAAACGATGGAATTGAAAAGACAAAAAAAAGGTAATATAAATAGTCTTTATATCTGCTTGAAAAAGTAACAAAACAACCTATATAACAAAAACATTCAAAACCAATAGATACACAAAAGATACAAAGTGAATAAGAGCAATAATGGTTGACAGAATAATACAAAGTAGCAAATATAGAAAGTACTATAAACTACTTTGAATCAGGGTAACACAAAATATAATGCAAAAGAAAAAAAGGCTTGAGAGAGAGAGAGAGAGAGAGAGAGAGTTGATTAGGGCAATGCACACAGCTGATCTCCTATGCAAGCAAAATTATGCTCAAAATACCGCAACATAGACTCCAACCGCAAATGGAGACAGAAATTCCAGAGGTCCAAGCAGGGTTTAGGAAACGAAGAGGCCACATTGCAAATATATGATGGCTATTGGAGCATAGCAGGGAGTTCCAAAGGAAAATCAGTATGTGCTATATAGACTATAGCAAAGCCTTTGGCTCCATAGGTCATGAAAGGCTATGAAATGCCCTTAAAGACATGGGAGTGCCAACACACCTGATAGTCTTAATGATGAATCTGTACTCAGGACAAGAGGCTACTGTCAGAACAGAACATGAAGAAACAGAATGGTTCCCAATTGGCAAAGGAATCATATATGGCTGCATCCTTTCACCCTATCTGTTCAACTTATATGCAGAACATATTGTAAGGAAAGTAGGCTTGGACATGGAAGACGGAGGAGTGAAAATAGGAAGAAGAAATATCAACAATCCAAGATATGCAGATGACACCATAATACTAGCAGAGAACCTCACAAACCTGGAACACCTACTAAGGAAGATCAAAGAAGAAAGTGCAAAGGCAGGCTTGCTGTTGAACATAAAGAAAACAAAAATAATGACCACAGAGAACTTACACACGTTCAAACTAGACAACGAGGAAATAGAAATAGTAAAAGAGTTCTCATATCTGAGATCAAACATTGATCGGAATGGGGACTGCAGACAGGAAATCAGAAGAAGATTAAGAATGGGAAGGGCAGCTTTGAAAGAACTAGAAAAGATTCTAAAATGCAAAGACATACTCAGCATAAAAGTCAGAATCATACAAGCCATCGTATTCCCTATTACCATGTATGGATATGAGAGCTGAACTGTCAGGAAAGAAGATAGGAGGAAAATCAACACATTTGAGATGTGGTTCTGGAGAAGAGTGCAGAAGATTTCATGGACAGCCAAAAGGACAAACACGTGGGTCCTAGAACAGATCAAGACAAAGATATCCCTAGAAGCCAAGATGACAAGACTTAGACTGTCATACTTTGGACACATCATGAGAAGGCATGAATTGTTGGAAAAGACAATAATGTTAGGAAAGGTGGAGGAAAGTAGAAAAAGAGGAAGGCCACATGCTAGATGGATGAACTTTATTAAAGATACCATAAATATGAGTTTGCAGAAGCTGGGCAGAGCAGTAGAGGATAGGGGAGCCTGGAGATGTCTCATCCATAGGGTCTCCATGGGTCAAGACCAATGCGAGGGCAGTTAACAACAAGCACAGCTGAAAACAATTTCTGTCTCAGAAGCTCACCCTTAACTAACTTTTCTGGATGGATCTGCTGCAAGCCACTCAGAGTTCCCATTCCAGGGTGTCTAGACACCCTACTTTTCCAGGACATGTCCTACACTTCAGCCTTCTGTCCTCCATTCTGAGCAGGACTAAGGAGAATGAATTTATATTCATATGAGTGTTTTTAGCATTTAGGTTGTAATGTCCTCCATTTTTCTTGAATGCTCTATGTTTTGTGGTGCCTTGTCCTCCTTTGCAGTTAGGACATCTGTCCAACCTGCTCCTATGCATTGCTGAGTTTCTTTGTGTTTTCCTGTGGGCTGCTTTCACTGTCATGCCTAAGGAGGGAGAAAAGGGAGCCAAGAAGTTTGGTCTCCTGACAATTGGGCTGTCACTCTGCACTCTGCTTTTCCTTGCTCTGTAGCCACAGGTTTTTGTAAGGCGAGCTTCCGGATTCTTCTTCAAGTCCTGACAGCTGCCTGTCTTTGAGCTGGTGGCAATTGCTGGCCAAGGAGAGGGGTGCCTTGCCAACACTATGCCCTCCATTGCTGACCCCATCTACCACCCACCTACAGCTGAGGAACAAGTTCATGCCTTTTTAAAACCATATGCTCTTGTGTAGAGAATAAATGCAAATATATTTTTTAAAAAAATCTTTGAGTGAGGGGAGCTCTGTAAAAGTTTTTCAGGCAAAGAAGAAGGAAATTAAAGGCAGTCATTGGCTGCATCCTTACTGCGGGAATAATCTGATTTGACGCCGCTTTAACTGCCCTGGGGCAACAACAAACTACAATTCCCAGAATTCGACAGCACTGAGCCATGGCAGTTAAAGTGGTATCAAACTGGATTATTTCGGCAGTGCAGATGTGAGTCAAGATCTCTTGTGTAGAAAATAAATGCAAACATATTTTTTTTAAAAAAATTCTTCGAGTGAAGGAAGCTCTGTACATTTTTTCCAGTCAGGGAAAAGAGGAAATAAAAGGCAGTCTTTATTTCCTTTTTTATAAATCTTTTAAGTAGCCAGCATATTCTTAGTGCACTATGCAGGTGTCCTAGAGTTTTTTCAGGGTTGTGCTGTGGTGGTGAGGAAAGACAGACAAAACCTTTTAAAAGCAGCATATTTCTCCAATTCTTCATACTCCTCCTTCTGCCACCACTTATGTTGATGTAGGGAAGCGCAAAAATACAAAGTCTTAGCATGGTGGCTCAGTGTGCTTATGCACTCGTCTGGATAAATATGGTCAGGTTAAATTAGAGAGAGAGAGAAAGAGAGAGAGAATGAAAAAGTTGGTGATTGGGCCAGGGACCTATGGGAAGTGTGGATGCCTGTTTTAGATGGAGCTACACTCCTTGTGAAAGAGCCAGTGTACTTCTGCTCTCAATGCTAAGAAAGTATTAATGGTCTGTTATTCTTTCGTTGGTTAAAACTCGATATGTTGACTGTGTCTTTTTCTAGAGTTGACCAGTACATTCCAATAATTTAAGAGTATAGAATCACAGAGTTGGAAGAGACCACAAAGGCCATCCAGTCCAACTCCCTATCATGCCAGAACACAGTCAAAGCACTTTTGAAATATCATCATCCAGCCTCTGTTTAAAAACCTCCAAAGAAAGAGACTCCACCACTCTCCAAGGCAGTGTATTCCACTTTTGAACAGCTGTCACTGTCAGGAAGTTATTCCTAATGTTTAGGTGGAATCTCTTTCCTATAGTTTGAATAGATTACCCTATATGTGGAGCTGCTATTGAAGAAGATCCAGGGCCCACTCACCATACACAGTTGTAGCACTATCACTCCACTTTAATTGCCAAGCATCTAATGGAATCCGAGATTTGCAGTTTAGGGAGGGACATTTAGAACTTTCAGCCAAGGAGCTCTAGTAGCACAAGAGGTTACAAACCCCATGATTTCATAGGATGGAAACTTGGTGATTTTAAGTGGAATAATAGCATTGCAACTAGCAGACAGCCAGAAATAGTGCACATTAAATTGAGGCACTGCCCTGGCTCAGTGCTAGGGAATCATGGGAACTGTAGTTTATTGTGGCACCAGAGCTCTCTGACAGAGAAGGCTCAATGTCTCAGAAAAAAATACAGTTCTCATGATTCCCTAGCACTGAGCCAGGGAAGTGCCTCAATTTAATGTGCACTATTTCTGGCAGTCTGCTTAGGCCTTCAGTAATCTGAATGGGGCCCAGAAACTTTAGCTGATTTTGCTGTCTGCTTTCTAATAGGGTTTTGAGAGTGAGAGACCAAATTACTTTCATTAGAAGCCAAAAGTTGATGCTATAGTGCTCTGGACATGTTATGAGACAACATGACTTACTGGAAAAGATGATAGTGTTTGGTAAAGTGGAAGGCAGTAGCAATAGAGGAAGGCTGCAATACAGGTGGATAGACTCAATCAAGGAAGCCATGGCTGCCCTGAGTTTTCAAGACCTGATTGGGACTCTTGGACTTTTCATTTATACAGTCACCATAAGTTGAAGCTGACCTGACAGCAAGCCTATGCCATCATTTCTCAGAAGGTGGTCCAGTCAATCCAGATGGTTTGCAAAAAGGTTGATAACTACCATACTGTACTTCCAAAGTCAGAAGCAAGATGAATATTGAATCTCAGTTGAAACTAAAGCTGACAAACATTACGCCCAACTTCACCAAATATTGCTCACTGCAGATATGTTCATCACATGAGAAAGATAAGATTATGGGGTTCTACAGATGGCCCCTAAGGGGCAGCTCCATGCCACCCCTGGGAGCGCTGAATCAGGGCCGTGGCAACCACATGCTGTGGCCCCGATGTGGTACTTTGCCACTCCTTTTTGGAGTGGCAAAAAGCCACCCTTGCTGCTGTGGCAATGACTTTTCTGTGCAGCGTGTCTGTACACTGTGCCAAGGGAGTGCTCTGATGTCGTGCGCCATGAGGTGGGGCACGCGGCACGACAGCGACATTGGGGTGGAGTCGGGGCCACCCCAGGTCAGCCCTTTTGACCGGTCTGTACAGGCTGTATGTTTATTGAAATATTACTTTTCTTTATGCAACTGACTTGTAGCACAACAACAACAAAAGCTAACCTGAAGTCCAAAACACACTGCACAAATAACCCAGTTTGAAATGACTTTAATTCCCCTGACTCCATGCTAGGGAATTCTGGGAACTGTAGTTTTCAGAGACATTTAGCCACCTCTGTCAGAGAGCTCTGGTGCCACAACAAACTACAATTCCCAGGATTCCCTAGCATGGAGCCAGGACAGTTAAAGCAGTCTCAAACTGGATTATTTCTGCAGTATGTTTTAGACCTGAGATTCCTGCACTTTTTAAGTATTCAGTGGGAGGAAAACATTTTGCACACTACTCAGCTTGCCTCTGTAAATCTCACCATTCATTGAAACCTCTGAAATTCTTACATTTGAACACATTCTTCATTGAAAACCTATTTTCCATTATATGCATCTGTGGCAGTAGACTGAAGTCTATGAAAGCTCATGCTGGGGTTGCAGACTGCCAGAAATAGTGCAAATTGAGTCCACTTTTAGGTTTAGGGCTAGTGCTAGGGAATCATGGGAATTGTTTTTTTTTTCCTGAGACACTGAACCTTCTCTGTCAGAGAGCTCTGGTACCACAATAAAATACAGTTCCCATGATTCCCTAGCATTAACCCTAACCCTAAAAGTGGACTCAATTTGCACTATTTCTGGCAGTCTGCAACCCCTAGTCTCAAAGGTGCTACAAGATCTCTACATACTGATTCTACAGACTAGCATGGCTATATCTGTGAAAATCTGTTTTTAAGTATAGGGAGAAGAGGGCCCTTGAAGTTGCCCATCTGGGCACCTGGGCAGAAGACTGAGCAGAGAAAAAGATCTGATTATGGGTTTATATTTAAATTATGGTAATTATTTCTAAATTTGTCACTGTATATATAAATTAGCATGCAAAAATTGACCATCTTTTCTTATTTCTTGGTGATGCATTTCCTTTTTATCTTTTCTACCTTGGGCAATGCATAAATGGCTAACCTATTTGTGGAATTTTTGCTGTTATGGAATCCCTAGTAAGACTCTCACTTAGTGAAGAAAGAGTTTACATAATATGTTAGCATCCAAATAAAATATATGTATAATTATTTAATGGAGCAGTCATTTAATTGGAAGAAATGAAACATTCTGCCAAATTATTGTTGAATATCCCACACCATACCCAATTGACAAATCTTTGTAATATTTCAAAATTCAAAATACAACATACTTTTATGAACAAAAAGACTATTGTTACTTTTAAAGATGTTATGAATACTTCCAGTGGGACAAATAAAGATGCTTTATCAAAGCTGCATCTTATCAAAGCTGCTTAGTTCAAATTTGTGATATAGAAGGTTTGGAAAGAGTTTGCAGACAGTTGCATGTAATAACTTGCCATGTGTTTACATGCCACCTGTTGCCACATAAAATATGTTTATACTATTAACTAAAGAAACCTGAAGGATATTCTACCTTATTCCATTGAAAGAGCATCCTCATGCATCATTAATGGGACCCGAGAACTGGTTTTGAGGTGTGAGAGGTTCAGCATTGGCAGGCAAGTCATCATCACTTTGAACTGCTTATAGGTACGGTACTTCTTTTTATTTACAAAATAATGAAAAGGTGAAATACATTGCATAATAGTGGTGAGGATGATGATGATGATGAAAGGCAAGGGGTTATGCTGGATGACCCTTACCTTCCCATTCAACTTTATGTTACGGTGACTCAGATATGAGTCATAGTTGTCCAGTTCACTAAAGTATTGAAACTAGCACCAGAGCAAATGGAGAATGCATACCAAAATTACAGGGAAAACCTATTTTCTGAAGGATATTTATTAAATATTACTTTGAGTTGCAATAGGCCTGCCTTTGTAAAAAATGGTTGCTGCAAATTTCTCTGCCCTATTCTCCTACTCCAGGAGGTAAGCCCAACTTTGATTAAATAAAACTGTAACTAAGAAGCAGACGGCACAAAGGGCCGTTTTGGGGGCAAGGAAGGGGAGGGGCAGCCACACAGTGGGCACCCCAACCCCTTCCCGAAGGCATCATCAGAGCGCTGGCCCCTCCGCACGGCCAGGGCTCCAACAATGCCTTCCCGCTGCAGCGTCCACACACACTGCAGTGGAAGAGTTGCCGAAGGTGCGCCACCAGCCTTTTGCGGTGCACCCTCGGCGACTTGTGGAAGGAGCGCTATTTTAGCGCTCCTTCCAGGGGTGGCAAAGCCGCACCGTGGGGCCGAGGTGTGCAGATACCTCGGCCCCGTGGCGCAGCTTCCCAGGGTGGCCCAGGGCTGCCCGTCTGCTTCCCCCCTTTGGAACTTAAATGCTTCCTAGGGCCAGTGAGAGCAGGAAAATCTACCTTCTGCTTCTGTGATTTAGAATTTCCAGTCAGGCCATCACAACAGCTATTATAGTGCCTAAGGAGGAGGACAAATTACTTCTACCACTCATTATTGTTTAATCATCCATAACTAGGAACACTTTTATAAGCACAATGTATACTTAGATAAGCCTTCTGTGTATTCAATGTAGCATACTCCAAGTAAGTGAGCATAGAATAAATAGCAGGTAGCCTTTTTTTATTCCTGGGAAGACTCAACTACAATAACTCAATGTTGGTGTGGGTGTGTTTCTGACTGATAATTCCTGAAGGGGATCAGTTGCATAATGGTGTTGGTTCAATTTTGCCTTGACCATTTTGGTAGGGATCCTATCTAATCTGGGGTGTGTGTGTGTCAAGTTCCCATTGCCCCCCACTCCAGCATCTGTGCATTTGTAGGGTGGGGGTAGACTGAAGAAGCATTTTCCTTCCTTTGAATTTATGCTCTGCCGTTCTACCAACATGGGACCCAAGGCACCAAGCTTTAAAGAAAAATGCAACTAAAAACTTGATCATACGATCCTTTTGTGAAAACTGGATTAGTTGCTGTTCTGTTAAAACATTTAAAATTTAAAACAGTATAAAATCAATTAAAGAAAAATATAAAGATTAAAAAAATGTAGTGCATGCACCAATCCTTCTGCAAAACTCATTAATCATGAAATGTTAGTTTAAATAAAAAGGCAGCATGGGAGGGAATTCCACAGCTTGGGAGCAGCCACAGAAAAGGCCCTGTCACATGCCCTCACCAGATTGTCCTGTGACAGTGTTGGGATAGAAAGAAGACCCTTGGGCAGGTTCACGTAAGGAGATACAGGGGGGTTGCAGACTGCCAGAAATAGTGCAAATTGAGTTCACTTTTAGGGTTAGGGTTAGTGCTAGGGAATCATGGGAACTGTATTTTTTCCGGATACATTGAGCCTTCTCTGTCAGAGAGCTCTGGTGCCACAATAAAATACAGTTCCCATGATTCCCTAGCACTAACCCTAACCCTAAAAGTGGACTCAATTTGCACTATTTCTGGCAGTCTGCAACTCCCCACAGTCTTTCAAATAGTCTGGTCCTAAGACTTTTCTGTAATTTTTCCAGCTCTAGAATATCCTTTTTAAGATGCAATCACTAGAGATGTAGAGTAGACAATATTCCAGATGTAGATGGACCAAAATTTGTATAAGGGCAATATGATACTGATATTTTATTTCTGATTCCTTTTTAAATGATGAACAATTTGGAGTTCACCCTTTTTTAACAGCAATCACACATTGTCTTGACATTTTCATATCTGTCTAACACAGCTCCAAGTTCTCCTTTTTAGCCACCCACTGCCATCTCAGATCCCATCACTGTATGTTTAATGTTGGAAAATTTCTTTAGATTTTGGGTATCAAGTTTATTCTGATAGAGTGATGCCTCAGTTTTATGTTTGGATCTTTTATTCTGATCTGTTCATGCAGTTTAAAAAGTGTACCATCAAATTTTGGTAGTTGTTTGTTTAGGTCAAGTAAAACAGTGGTGTCGGCTTTAGTTTTGTTTCCATTGTCACTTTTTGATGGGCATGAATTATTTCTTTGAAATAGGTCCTCTTCTAAAGAAGCAATTGTTATGTATTTTATTGCCTTGTAGAGTCTCCTTTTTTAAAAATACACAAAATAAACAGAGATTATGTGTGCCATTTCTATCACTTCCAGTATCTGTTTCATGCAGTATTGCATTAGAATGTGAAGAACAGTGTAGGTTTTAAAAAAAATAATCAAGCAACAAACACTGGTTCCAACTAAATGTAGGATCACGTTACAAAAAGATAATATAGCCATATCTTGTGGGGCCATTCTAAACAGGTGTCTACAATAGTCTGTGAGTCAGATGGTCATCTTAGTAAATGGAACCCTAGCATCCAAGAGAAAGTGCAACTAAATAGCTATTACAAATATGTAATCTAATTATTCAGGACCCTTGCATGGTCTAATGGAACATTATGGATGCCAAAAATATAAGCCTTCTGTTAAAGGATCTATGTATAAACATACATTATTTTTACTGAAATAATTATCCAACCATGCTGTAATAAGGTAGATGTAAAGCTTTGAAAATATTTTTATGTGTCACATCTCCTTCTCTCCCTCTCTCTCTCTGCATGCACATGTATATACATAAATTTTTGCTTGGGATGCAAGTACCAGACCTTGTGTCCTCCAAGTTATCAATTTTCCTGGTTGCTTCTTTCTGTTGCTAGCACTCTTGGTTAGTAACATTGTTGTTAGAAGGCTTCTCTTAATCACTATTTTTGAATTACAGTCTGGTACTACAAGATTGTATTTCTTATGCATGCTCATGTTTTATTTAATATTTGTACAAGTACAAGATTAAAGATGTCTGTTTTAAGTGTGGACAACTGTGACACATTCAGTCTTGTGAATCTGCAGTATCCCCTCCCACACCCAAATCCCCAGAAAATTGCAACCAGGATCCCATTCACATTGCATAATTTTAGCAGTTTGATATCACTTCCCAAGGCTGCATCCTAGGGACTCCTGAGGTCTGTAGTTTGGTGAGGCACTAGTGTACTCTCCCTGAGAATGCTAAATACTCCTGCCTAAAGAAAACCCTATGAATTTTACTGGGTCGCTGCTCCTAGAGGCCTTCAATAGTGGTGATTGACCATTTTTAGGTATTTTCTGCACACATCTTTCTTTTCTTTTCTTTTCTTTCTTTTTTCTTTCTTCTTCATTTTTGGCTATTTGAAGCAGGAGGGACACACACAAAAACAATTACAGTGGACCCTTGGTATCCGTTGGGGTTTGGTCCCAGGACCTCCTGTGGATACCAAAATCCATGAATGCTCAAGACCCATTAAATACAATGGCATAGTAAAATGGTGCCCCTTATATAAAATGGAAAAACCAAGTTTTTTTTTTTTGAATTTATACATTCTTTGAATATTTTCAAGCTGTGGATGGTTGAATTCATGGATAAAGAATCTGTGGATAGAGAAGGCAAACTGATAATTTATTCATTTACATCCCATATTTTCATCATAACTGAGTCTTAAGTCACCTTACAAAAATTAAAACAAATACAGTTAGGAAACATATACAAATACATAAGTTAAAACATGCAAAATGTTATTTTTTCAATGCAGTTAAATTATCCATAGAATTTAATTCATTTACAATAAGCTCATTACAATACACACACATACACAAATCAGTAAAATGACACATGATTAAAAGTCCTTGCAGGCTGCATCTACACTGCAGAAATAATCCAGGTTGACACCACTTTTAACTTCCATGGCTGTATGCTATGGAATTCTGGGAATTGTAGCCTGTATTGGAACCAGAACTCTCTAACAGGGAAGGAATCCTCTTTGGCAATCCAATATGTCTCCATTCCAGTGAGGCCACAGGCCTCTTTGTAGCAGAGAACAATGGATTCCTCAAGAAGTCTCCATGTGTTTGCATCAGGAATGTTTTGGTAGATGTAGAGGTAAAACATGTGAATTCAGTCCAAATTTAAGAAGAAAAAAATTGTTTTACTTTGATTGAAGTTCTCAGTCTACAGGCTGTTCTTCCTGGTTCCCCTGTTGCAGCTACAATGCAGTATCTCACAATATAGAAAACATTCAGGGGTAGCTGTGTTGGCCATTTAGCAAATTCAAACAAAAATACATCAGTGATGCCTTTATTGGCCAACCAAAATGCACAAGATACTTGTTGCAAGCTTTTGAAGCTCCATGGGCTTCTTCATCAGGGAAGATGTTACAAACCAAACAGGAGAAAAAACAATTGGGATGTTCAGATGGTATATATTTTACCTCTACATCTACTAAAATATTCCTGATGCCAACACATGACTTCTTAAGGAATCCGTTATTCTCTGCCAGAAAGAGGCCTGTGGCCTCACTGGAATGGAGATATATTGGATTGCAAAAGAGGGGTCCCTGTTCAGATGCAAATGGATTTTAAATTTCCTGGACTTTGCAAATCTCCCTATAGCTGCAGTGCCAGAAGGAGGAGGAGCCTGCCCACAAAAGATATTCTCCTTACCATACCATCTTAATTAAAGACTGAAACAACATGTAGGCATCTGACTAACATCTCCAATTTTTTTTATCCTGTTTGATTTGTAATATCTTGCCTGATGAAGAAGCCCATGGAGCTTTGAAAGCTTGCAACAAGTATATTGTGCATTTTGGTTGGCCAACAAAGGTATCATTGATGGATTTCCTATGAGGAGTGGTTTAGGAATATGGGTATGTTTAGCTTGCGGAAGAGAAGGTTAAGAGATGATAGTGGCATCACTAGGGTTGATGTCACTCCAGTGCAGTAACTCATGCTGTCTTCATCAGGCTGCTTGGCACACCCCCATTTGCTAGCCAGGTGGCCTCTGCTGTGGTAAGGTGGGATGCTGCTGGCCAGCAACCCCTTCCGGGTCTGGTAGTGATGGTGTCTGAGTGGAAAAGGGGGAAAGGACTCTGTTTCCCACTCACCCAGCAGCCCTGTCATACTGGAAGGCATTCCCTTCCCACCACCAGCTGCACCTAATGGATGGCTGCTGGAGGAGTGGTGGCTGGCTTGTGTCTCTTGGAACAGATGAGAATGACTACACCACTAGATGTCAACTTCTCTCTCTATTGTATTGTATTTTAATTGTGTTAACTTGGTTTTAATTCCAATGTAGTTTAATTTAGCTTTAAAGGGTGGGAGGGCTAGGGTGTGGAATAATGGATGTTTTAACTGTTGTCTTTTTAACCTTGCTGTACGCCGCCTCGATTGCTGAGCAGAGGGGCGGGGTATAAATAAATAAATTATTATTATTATTATTATTATTAATGAATCTATCTCCCTGTAACCTACCCCTGTCAATAATCTGAAATTTCTGAGCACTACAGAGGAAGGCCCATATACAGCATGTTACAGTAATCTAAAATGAATGTTACTACAGCATGTGTCATCAAGTCCATTTAATACATTTCCAGGAATAGGTAGAACTGCTCCACTAGCTTTAACTGTGCAAATACACTCCTGGCGACCACAGAAACTTCAGCAGCAAGGTTCATGGCTGAATCCAGGTATATAGACCCATGTTTTCAAGGGAAGTATTACCCCAATCCAGCACAGGCTGAATCCCTATTTCCTGGTGTGCCTTTTGACTGTCCAGGAACATCTCTTTGTTGTTTGGAATAAACTTCAGTTTGCTCACTCTCATCCATTCCATTATTGATTATAGGTATTGGTAGAACAAAAACAATTGTGGGTAGGGGATAGGTAGAAAGGAACAATACTGATTACTGATTACTGAATCAGCATACTGCTGCCACCTGACCCCAAAACTCTGAACAACCAACAATTTAATAGATATGTTACATAGCATTAGAGATAAAACAGCACCACAGGCAACAGGGTAGGAGGTTAACTGGAATCCCTCATCACCACCTTCTGAGTTTGTCCCTCCAAGAAGGACAGAAGCCATTGTAAAACAGTGCCTCAAAGCCACATCCTGGTGAGGCAGCCTAGAAGAATACCATGCTGTTGAAAGCTGCTGAATGATCCAATAGAACCAAGAAGACAGTTCCTCATCCACTTTCTGTTATAGGCCATCCAGCAAGGTGGCTAAAGCTATCCTTGTCCCATAACTCTGATGCCAAAATCAAAGTTGTCCAGGAACCACTGGAGCATGGAGACATCAGATGCTCCAGTGCCTTGTCCAAAGATGGAATATTGGAGACTGAACCATATGTGCCACACTTTGCGATGCCAGAGAGAAGGAAACTCCATCAATAATACTTTGTTATTAAAGGTAAAGGCATTCCCCATTGATAAGGTTGTCAAGTCACGTCTGACCATAGGGGGTGGTGCTCATCTCTGTTACTAAGACGCAGAGCCAGCGTTGTCAGAGACTACTCTGTGATCGTGTGGCCAACACAGAATGCTGTTTACCTTCCCATCAAAGTGGTACCTATTTATCTACTTGCATTTGCATGTTTTCGAACTGCTGGGTTGGCAGAAGCTGGGACTAGTGATAGGAGCTCACCTCATCATGTGGCACCTGGGGCTCAAACTGCCAACCTGCTGATCTTACAATCAACAGAGTCAGCATCTTAACCACTTGAGCCACAACATGAAAGTGGTCTGACAGACACAGCATTGTGATTCTGGTGTGCACCTTCCTTCAGTTTGTACCACTATTCTGGTCAAGCAGGTTGTGTTGGTTTTCGAACACGACAAAACACTGTAAATCCTGTTTTATCAGCAATGGCTGCAAGGTGAGTATTGTTGTTGTTGTGTGCCTTCAAGCCATTTCCTGTAGTATACACTTCATGGAATTTCAATGTTTTTTCATATCACCTTCTGCTTTTTAGTGTTTTTTCTTGAAACCTTTTCAGAAATGCCAAATAAAATAGATAAGTCTTCAGTCATAATAAGAGATAACCTGAATAGGTGCTACTTTGAAAAAAAAATTCTTGCAAGACAGTCTGTATTTTCTGCAGTTCCCATGCTGTGAGTCTTGACTTATTCTGGCATTAAGTCCCATCGGGGTAACATCCAAATAAATATGCATAGCCTTGGGCTACCAGAGAGGAGAATATCATGAGAAGTTTTAATGTCTTTTTAGCAATATATTTTTATAATGGATTTCAGTGTCAGCTTATATTTATGTTCATATAGAAAATCTAGTTGACTCCTTCTCTTCTTCCCTCCCTTCTTCTCCTCCACCCTCAAGGAGACCTGTTTATCTGCTATATTTTGTCATCAGAAACTTGGGTGTTCTATATTCCAGCGTCATTCTCCGCAGAGGGTTGATGACAACCTATCATCTGCTCACAGAATGTGTGAACTGCCAAGCATAAGAATTAAGCTCAGGGGACTATATATTAAGTACTACTTTTAGAAGAAAATCCTGACACTGTGAGTCATTTCAGACCTTTCTGTGACCTATTGTTTAAGCAAGACTAAAGCCTTTCTGTAGCAGCATGACTAACGTCTGGTGATGAGAAATGTGGGACCCAGAGGTAAATGTGGGAAGAGTGCTGAGAGGAAGCTAAATACAGGCGTACCAGCAAATACTTCAAGACAAGGAAGAGGCTGTGAATAATAAGTAAAAACCCAATGGATTTTACAATGCAGTTCCAGGTTGTTGGTCACAGGACACCAGGAGTGCTTGGAGAACAAAGGCATAGCCTAAGAGTATCAAGACCAGAGCTGCTGTCACTCTGCAGAATTAATGCAGTAAGTGGTGTGAAACTGCATTAATTCTGCAGTGAGATTCAGCCCTTGTCAGGACTGTGGGTGATCATATCCAAGCCAAAGGATGTGCAGAAACTAGTACCACAAGTGTGTGGATGCTGAAGGCTAAAAAGCACTGTTTGATAAAGTAGTGAGAATGGAAGGCTGGGGCATTGTAGTTTTGGTCAAGTGTGGCCAGGAGCTTTATTCTGCCAGTCATCTTCAGGCCCTGAAAATAGTTGTTGTGAATAATGAAACTTAAAAAAAATAATTTTCACAGATAGCATAAACTGAGATTTAAATTAGAAAATGCAGGAAGAAACTTTTTTCCCCACAAGCAGAATTGATATGCTATAATGAATCATGTGCAACTCACTAATTTCAGTCAATTTATGAAATTCAGTTCTGTTTTATCAGCTGTCATCAACACTGCAATTCCCCTCTGAAAGCTCCCCGGAAGTCTAGACAGTATGTATTTCTCTGGGTGATAAATAATGAATAAATATGGAGAGTGCCATTACCCATTAATGTAGCCGATTGATTCCCTCAAGCACACGGTCTTCATTCTTGTTTTAATGCTCATGCTACCTGTCTCTCACACTTATCATTTTCATTTTTAGGAAGCATGAATGAGATTCCCTTATCATTCTGTGTTTACTTCATTTTTATCAGTATACAAACATGCCAGCAAAAACAGAGCTCCATCTTTCTACAGTGACACAGGAGATACACATCAGAAAAGAGTGCTTAATGTGGCCATACTTCTAGAAGTTAGTGTAGTGATTTATATAGCTAGTTTATTATTGAAGGGCTCAGAAAACACAAGCTTGTGTGTATGTAATAGCTATCTGAAAATAAATTACCTTAGATTAAGAACAAAGATTGTCATAATTGCTTATATTTGTTACCCTTTTATAATCCTTGTACTCTTTGCTACAGTTTCCAATCCAGTATTTCCATTTCTTCCTTCCTTCCTTCCTTCCTTCCTTCCTTGTTGGGGTGGTGGCTATAAATCTGACCATAAACAAACAAAGTTAAAGAAATTTGAACTAAATCATGTTGTCTACAGAATACCTGATGCAGTAACTGACTGAACGTAGGCACAGCTGCACAATCCTCCTCCATGTCTGACGGTTCTGGTGTCAGGAAGCTTGGCTGCAGGGTGACCTCCTGAAATGCCACAGGCTCTGCTGGAGGCTCCGCAGGAGTTTGCAAAACAGGGCTGCTAGGACCAGGCTGGGGCTCCTCCACTGTAGGCTCAGGACCCAAAAGAAATTCTGGCTTGTCCTGCTCATCCTCCAAGTCCTTGTCCAGGCAGGACATGACAGTAAGGATAAATAATATTATATTATAAAGTACTCAACAATCCAACAAAGATGGAGTCTTAATCAAATTTCCTTTATCTGCTCCAGCTTATTTAGTTAATGAGTATAGTGAAACCTTCCTCCTAAATAAAGCAGCAATTTATTCTCACAGCACCCTTCCTTGATCAGTTAAGTAGAAGGATGGTGTTCGGTGCAAGTTTATCCAGGTAGCTTCACAGCTATGCAGAGACTTCCTGTATCTGGACTCCAATGGCTCCAAATATTAGCTTTTGGAAACATAACAAGGTGCCTTATATAATGTTAGATGAATTGTCCATCTAACCTGGTTGGCAGTGGCTTTCTACAATCTCAGGAGGAGAGAGGTCTTTCCCATCCCTTGCTTGTTAAGCCTTTTGACTAGAAAAGTGAGTGATGCAACTTGAGACTTTGTAAAGCACAAAGCTTTACCCATGCGCTGTGCTCTCTTCTTCTATCTACAGTAGCCCTTCCCAATTCATGGGGGATCTGTTCCAGACACCCCTCCCCCATGAAAATGGCGACTTTCAAATATTCGAGCCCCATTGAAAATAATGGTGCCATTATATCCCTCCCCACTTCTCTCTCTTGCAAAGAATGGGACCACAGACTTGAAGTCCGCAAAGAGGGAAGGACAAATGTACAATCCACCTACATTATTTTAAAAAATCATAACATATCCCAAAGGGAACTTATTCTTTAAGTCACAGTCATTATGAGGGCTAAAGAGGGGGTGGAACCAAACTTCACAAGCCCTAAAGCACAATTGTACCACAGTGGATATACCCACTGAATCAGTTGCTGAATAGTAAGTCAACATTACACAGAATTAGTTGATTCAATGGGTTGAGACTAGTTGGGACTAGTAATTCAATTTAAGACTTGGGGCCCTTTCATACTACACAAATGTAGTACTATGATTCCAGTTTAAGTGCCATGGCAACACTCAGTGGAATGCTGGAGTTCATAGTCTGGTGAGGCACTAGAGCTCTCTGGCTGGGAAGTCTAAATACCTCTCTCTAAACTACAAATCCCAGGGTTTTGTTGGATGTTGACATAGCAGTTGAAGTGTAATCATAGGACCTTATCCCACGCTGCTCTCAAAAGTGGCAAGAAAGCGATATGAGCATCATTGCAGTACTATAGCGCTAGTATAAATATGGCGCTAGCGCTATAATAGCGCTATGGATAAGCTCGTGCTATTGCAATGCCTGCTGAAACTGACATTCAAAAGAATGCGATTGATGTTGCATTCCGAGCGGTTTCTTGCTGGATTCTGAGCGACGTCGTGTAATCACACGGAAAACTATAGCGCTATAGCGCCTGATTCTTAGCAGATTCTGAGCGACGTCGTGTAATCACACGGAAAACTATAGCGCTATAGCGCCTGATTTTTAGCGGATTCTGAGCGACGTCGTGTAATCACACGGAACACTATAGCGCTATAGCGCCTGATTCTTAGTGGATTCTTGCTGCTTTTGGCCCCGTGGGATAAGGTCCATAGTGCTGTACTTGTGTGATATGAAAGAGCCATGATATTTATACATCACTGCAGGATATCAGACATAGTGCAATGCACAAATGATGGCTTTTGGAGATCCACTGTGTAAAAAAACTATTTCTTCATAGGAACATAAGAGATTTCCTGAATCACAGCAAAGACCCATTGAGTCAAAGCTTCCTGCTTGTCACAGTGGTCAGTCAAATGCTTACGAGATGCCCACAAATGGGACTTGAAAGCTAGAAACCTCCCACATCCTGGAAACTGGTATTCAGAGAGGCATCTCTCCTTTCAGCCTACAGGCTGCACCATGACTAATAGCTATTTCCAGTTTTGTGCAAAAGCAGCAACAAAAACTAGAGAAGAAACACTGGTTTTGTTTTTCAAGGAAAACAATTATAAATAAAAGCTTGTTTTTTAAAAAAAAAAATAACCCAGAAAATAAAATAAAAGAAAGGCTTTTTCACAGTTGCCTCCCTCTCAGCCCCATATAGAGTAGATACAGGCAATCCATAGATTAAGCTCTCCCTTTCATGTAACTAGAGAAGCGACTGAGGAGGAATCAAGGACAGACGACTTGTCATGCAGTAAGAGAGGACAAACTCAGCAATTTCATCAAATGCTTCCCAGTTTGTCTGTTGCATAATGGCAGTGCTAAATGCCACTCTGACTAATTTCTGCTGCATACGGAGCCAGAATTTTACATCAAGCTGAGGCCAGATTGTCAAAATCATGCAGCACCTGACAGGCATGCCAAAACACTGAGATCTTCTGGAAATTCTTGTTCTGTGCAGTACAGCAGCAATCTTGGTCATATTCACAAAGAAGAGCTGCCTGATCATAGTATCTTAAGTATGATTAATCTATTGACTTCATCCACACAGCTCTGCATGTCATTATAGCTTCTAGGCTAACCCTTGAGTCCCTCAGTACTAATTCCACAGAGCTGAGTTCCATATAGCAGCTTTCTAACTACAAACTAGAGCTCCATTATATGGAAGAGGTTTCCAGAGTGCAGAATTGGATACCATTCACCAGCTTCCCAGGCTTTAAATAGATTCTATCTCTAATCATTGATTAGAGATAAGTGAAGATGGGCAGATGGGAAAGTTCCATGGAACACAGATGGGCCCACAAGGCTAGAAGTTCTCCATCCCTGAACACAATGGGGCTGATATGCACTGATTATTTTTTAAATTATTGGTCTATTGGCCATAACAACAACAAAACAAATAAAAGATTATTGCAGGCACAATCATTCCATGGTCTGTTCGTCTTCAGATATTGATCTTCGATTACAACATTAAGAAGTTGGACAAAATTAACAATTAACAATTAAAATTAACAATTAAATTAATAATTCAACAAGTTGAAAGAACTGTTTACAGGTGTAAATGAAGTGCTTTGGGGGGATATTTGGTTTGTTATGTTAACAAACTAGGGATTGCTCACTTATTTATTAGTTATTTAGTCTTTACTTATTATTAAAAGAGTTTAATTCTCACCTTTCCATTAAGAAAATAACACCTTTCCAGGCAGTTTACAAAAACAATTTAAAACAACCTATCAACAAAAAGAAATCTATAAAAATCAAAAGAGATAGAGACAACAGCCCCCATCATATTCTAAAGCACAGAAGTTCAGGATGTAAAAAAGTGAACCCTAGCTATCACATACAACTGTTATATTTTTAAAAAAAAAAGATGGCAAAAGACCTTTAGAGAGATTCTAAAGGCAAGATTCTGTATGAAATTAATTCAAAGCCTGGGTACATGCCAATGTATATTTGGGAATTATGAATTAGCTCAATGGTAGTGGCTGGGTTACTTAGCCATGGGATCGAGTCCCTATGCAAATCCAGAGACACAAGGGATTCCCGAGGCAGGTTTCTAATTAGTTTATTTTACAATGGGAAATCAAAAATCATTTAAAAACATACAACCAGGCACACTCACAAGGACTAAGAAAATCAAAGGTGTTATACTGGAAAAGAGAAGGCCAAATTAATGAAAATACTGCACCTAGATTTAATAGTTGCTCCACTTGTTACAGGTCCGGAGATAAAAGGAACTCACTCACTCCCAAGGCAAACAGAGGTTGGCAAGCAAGAGAGGGATTAGCCAAGTAGACTGGCAGCATGGATGCCTGCTACTGAACTAAGCAGAACAAACAATGGAAAAGCACCAGTCTATATGGGGAATTTTAGCCTTGAGGCAAAACTCAGGGTTTGGAAATAGTCGAATGGTGGTGCTTCCTCTGAAATAGATTTGAATCACTTTGAAGTTAGTTTTCGGAGGTGGTAACACTGGGGTGTGAATGTGGGGGATTTCCAAAGCAGGACCAATTAGTGGTCAAAAATGCCAATTATGTTATACTAGACTATATAGCAAAACCTCACTGGTCTGATTCAATGGGTTTACCCCACTGCAACTATCAACTGAACTTAGATCATTTTTTCCACCAAAAAGACAAAAAGAAGAGAATACCCAGAGTCAGGAAAACTGTGACAACATAAAACAGTGCTTTTTAATATAACAAACCAAAAACCACAGTAATATACTAACTTATTTTGCATTGGTAGATTTTGTCTGGAGACTGTCAGCTTCACACACTGTAATTGCTGTTAATTTCACCTAGATTTCTCCCCCCCCATGCCCCCTGTGCTGCTAAGAATACAAGTATCTCACCAGATCATAGTCATATTGTAGTTCACCAAACAGGCCACTTTGAGTAAAAAACAAAAAACAAACAAACCATCTATCTATTTTGTTTGGCATTTCTGAAAAGGTTTCAGGGGAAAAAACCAAAAACCTAAGAAGCTTTACAGGTGGCCAGAAGATCATAGATAAAGAAGGTCACAAGAATCAGCAAGTGAGTAACAGAGTAAATATTTTGGGTTTATAGTTGCTGTTGATAGCCTATTAGAATATTAGAAAACAAATGTTACCTTTATTACCTTTATGAATGTAAGCTGAATTTCTATCTGAGTAAGATAAAAAAAACTTACATGTCAAAGATCATGGAAGGAAAAGAACAAGTAAAATGAAATGTTATGGTCATTCAAGCTATTGCACTTCACAGACATTGTACATCTGATTAAAAATGTAATTTATTAAAAGGAAAACAGCTACTAAAATAGAAAACCTAGCACACTCTGCAAGATCCTTTTTCCTCGAGCAATCAGCTTCCTCCCTCCGCAGTTTGACCAAATAGTGGTTTGTCAACAGTGCTTCTGAGCTCCACGACACCCAGATCACAAATATCTCAGTTGTTTTTTAGCTTAAAAGACAAATGAGTCCTTAAACAGATCAGACCTGAATTGCCTTGGAAACTAAGATGATCAAACCGAGGCTATCATACCTTGGCCATGTTGTGAGAAGACACAACTCATTAGATAAGACAATAATGCTAGAAAAAGTGAAGTGAAATAGAAAGAGAGGTAGTGTCATGGCCAGCCAGGCTGAGGACATGGAGGACTCAGAGGATGAGGAGGCTGAGCCAGGTCCTGACTTTCCTCTGCCAGTTCCAGTGGAGTTGGCTGAGCCTAGACCTGACTCTGTTGTACCCACTGAAGCACAGCCTCTGCCTCAGCAGCCTAGCCTCCCCCCCAACAGAAAGCCTCCCCCCAGCAGAGGTTCCAGGCCTGGGAGATATAGAGGAGCAGGACGAGGAGATACCTACCTTTAGACAGAGAAGGACAGAAAGGGCATGCCTCTCTCATTCTCTGAGATTATATGAGAAATGCTCTGCTAAGTCCAAACAGCTGTGATTGGGAGCTGGGCAATATAAACAGCTGGGAGACACCGAGCTCTTTTGTCAGAGCTTATCTGTGTTCTCTGGAGGAAGCATCAGACTCTGACTTCTTGGCTTCATAGACCTTGGATTGCCTTGAAACCCCTGACCTTTGGACTGGACTCGACAATCTGCTTGCTAGAACCCTTGACCCTGGATTGGACTTACTGACTTGGTCTCTGGACTCTTGAACCCTTGGCTTGCTCCTGATTTTGCTTCTTGGAACATTTGGACTGGCATTGTACTTTGTGAACTGCCTTTGTGTTTCAGACTTGTATTGGTGTGCTGGCTCTTATCAGTTACTTGGCTGCTTTCTTGGACAAGTAGTCCACACGCTAGATGGATAGACTGAATTAGGGTCATGGGTATGAAGTTACAGGACCTAAGAGAGCAACGGAAGACAGGGAGTCATGGAGATGTCTCATCTACACAGTCACCATGAGTAGGGGATGACTTGAAGGCAGTTAACAACAACTAACTTTTAGTGTTGATTCTAAAAGTGTGTGCAGAATTTTGTTTTCCCACACAGAGCCGAAGAAGGACAAGTGCTCTAGCTGAGGAGTCTCTGCTGGACCAGCCAGTCTGTTGTCTTTGCACCCTAGGTTCCTCTAGTGCAGGGGTGGGCCGAAGGAATAGATCTGAGATTACCAGTCAGTCTCTGAGTGATTCACAGTAGATTGGCCATGAAGAGTCTGACTCATGACTGTTTAACAATGGAAGCAATTTCAACACCAGCATATACTCAATTATAATGGTAAAATCAGGAAGGCTGGGGGGAGGGAGGGTAACCAGGAGTGGAATTTTGCATGGAAGGACTTGTGAGTTCTATTCATTTTGGGCAGTGAAAATAAATAAATAACAAAAATCAGACTCAAAATAGATCTTTCTATTACAAATATTTGTCTTTTACCCTAAACTCTGTTTGGTTGAGCTCAGTATTCTAGTCACATAGGTGAGTTAGGACAAATTTGTGCCTGTCCTAATGCATTAATCCTAAATTAAGATAAAATAAGTCATCAACATTCAAAGTTTAACAGTAATGTTTGAAATTTGTTATGATAAAGTCTGATAACCATAACAAAAATCAGTTCAGGGCCCATTCACACTTATGTTTTTTGCATGGAGAGATTCGCATCTGTGAATTGATTCAAAATTGTTTCACCATTCCCACTATGTTTTAAGGCAGCGAATCTTTCCATGGCATTAAAATCCAGTCTGAAGTTCCCATTTGGCACTGTTCCAGATCAAAATGGAGGTGCGTCTATTTCCTGAATGGTGGCTGCACGATCCAAATCAATCCGATAGCTTACTCACACTATTGAAGATGTGGACATTGTGGTTTTTTTAAAAAGAGCCACTAAGAGATCTGGTGCCAAATGCACCAGTTTAAATGGGCTTTTTGCCCTCCCCCAATTGCACTGAGTACAATTGGTGCAAATCTGAATGACAGGAAAATAACTCCGCTTCTAAACCAGGTTATTTCGTAGTATGAATGGGGCCTCAAATTACTAAGAAGTGACAAAAATGGCAGAAAACTCACCTCCATTATCCTTCAAAGTGCGAAATTAAAATAATGTGAATTACTAATTGTTACTAAAGGGGAGAAATATCCTTTGTGTTTAATGAACCCTTAAATTCATTGCTGAATTTTTTAATGAATTTTTTAATGAATTTATGAAGTAATTTTAAAAAATGATTCCAAAGCACTGTAAAAAAAAAGTAAAAGTAAAATTGAACTTGTAAGCCAGCCCCTCTTCTAGTCTTCCTTATGATATTGTGTATGCATGTGGTGTGTAGTACAAGCACACTTTTAAAAATAATACATTAAAAAATGACTAGCTTGTGAAAGTCATATGTTGTCATAAAGATTTTATTTCTGGTACTGGATGCTGTTGCTGCTATTGTGGCAAAAATGTAAGTGTGAAATATAGAGGGAGACAGGCTCCTCCAGGAGCATCATTTTAAGGCATATGTGACTGTTCCCCAAAAGCACCATTTATCAGCCATTTTCTCCCTCCTAGCATCTCCTGCCTGAGACTGACTGGAGGAAAGGCTTAATGATAGAAAGATGGGATAGATTTTGCTCTTTCCCCCAGGATTGCCTTTATATAGGGTGGGCAGGATGTAACTGGCAGCCTTTATACAACCCTCTGTGCCATTTTTGCATTTTGAGAGTGTCCACCTCATCCTACCCCAAATCTCTGTCATTTTTTTTTTTTTAGAAAATAGTTTAATTTTAATCTCCCAGAGGTGACCAGGAACAGCAGGTTTATGTCAAAATGGGGCAGAGAACAACAGCAGCAACAATAAAAATATAAAGGGAAAGGAAAGGAAACCAGAAGTAGACCTCTTACCATACCTGGTTTGGCTTCTTTTATCTTGAAGTAAGGCATTTCTGGTTGTGCTGTGGGCTGCAGTGGTTACTGGAAGTGAAATAGTTGTTCCTGGAGCAAGGGAAATTAGCCTAACCCTGGTTTAGCATTAAAATTGACCTGTGATCTGAAATCTGAAACTTTCCTGGAAGGGTTGGGTTCTCTGTTTTGTTGGTAATAATGACAAGTACAAGAGTGCTCCATGGGTGTGTGTGTGCAGTCAGCCCACCTTATTCATGGTATATTACAGGGAGGGGAGTCCTGACAACAAAGTCTCCTGCTTTCATCTTTGTTCTTATCTCAGAAACCAGAAAACAATGAAAAGTGAAAGTTGGAATAGCTGAGCCATGTCTTCTGACTGATAGACCTGGCTGTCATTCAGTTAGAAAGATCCAGAGTGAACTCCAGGAAAAACAATAAGTTCCTGGTAAGAGCTGTTTTACAGTGGGACATGCTGCCCTAAAGAGTGGTGGAGTCTCTTTCTTTGGAGAGTTTTAAACAGAGGCTGGATGGCTATCTGTTGGGAGTGCTTTGATTCTGTTTTCCTGAATGGCAGGAGGTTGGCCTAGATGACTCTTAGGGTCTCTTCCAACCCTGTGATTCTGTGATTCTCAACATCTGTTGCTAGGGGGCAAACAATGGGGAGTGGATGTGGCTATACTCATGTCTTCCTTGAGTGCCTTGTGGATGTATTGGGCAGTCCTCTGTTAGAAGCTGGATACTAGACTAAATATCCCCTTGGTCTAATCTACCAGGGTTTTTCTTTTATTTATTGCTAAATTGTTACATCTCTTTTGTTGCTACAATGAATATCCAATGTGGTATGCATACATAACAAGGTGGTATCTTTGTACGAACGCCACTAATATAAGATAGCTATATAGGTTTAGTCATAGTTAATCAGATTCATCACAGAATCATAGAAAGACACAACTGCATACTCCTCTTAAATTGTGGGTAGTAATGCTCATGTAGCATTGCTTCAATTCATATATTCTTTCTGATAATTTTCTATGCCAATCATTCAGTCAGTACTCCTGATGTCACTTTGCTCCTGCATATGTCTTTCCTAAAGCCAGGTCCTTTAATTTTTTTAACATCAGCACAGTTGCAAGTGGTCAAATATGATTTTCCCCCATCAAATAATCTAATCACTATAAAAATGAATATTCAATATGGTGTGGGGGTGGCACTCAAGAAATCAATTTATCTCCACTTTGGAGTGCTTTTAAGAGTTTGGCAGATTTTGTAGGTAGTTTTGTGCAATGGCTTGGCAGATCTTTTAAACAGCTCCTGTTCATTTCAATAGGTGGAGGGATCTGACAAGTAAAATATTCATTATTCAATTCAAATGTATCAGGATCTAGGGATCTTAAAATTATTTCTGCCATTAAAGACTCAAAATTCATAATTACAGTTTTTGGAGAACTTTACACATTGTGCATTCTGTTAGGTGTCATTATAACCATTGGTACATCAATGTAAACTAATAACATACATTCATGCAGCATAGACTAGCTCATAACTTGTTTAAGTTTTAGTTATAGATTTTTTTCCCTGGCAATGAAACTTGCTTTTAGAATATAAAGCTCCAGAACAGGGAGACATGCTCCTCAGATAAATGATTTGATGAGACCATTGCTATGCAAGCACCGTAGTATGTCTTTTCATCTGAATTCTCCACTGCTAAGTTGGTTCACCCTTCACCTTATTTGAGGAGATTCAAATAATATAACAGGATCATCACAGAGGTGGAGAATTGGGAATGGCCCAAAGGTCTTCAAAATCAATACTGTGCATTTAGACAAGACACTCCACATGCACAAGTTCTTAATCCATTTGTCTGTCCCACCCACATCATATTGTGCTACCTATATAAGTAGGAGCTACTCAGTTATCACTTTAGAGAAGCATCAGTGATAAAGAATACAGTACAGAAACGGTGACACAGATGAAACAACTGAATTTTGTTATATGTTAGAAAGAGTCCTGGCACTAGAATACAACCTAAGGTCAGAAGGGAGCTTGGGTGGGGTGGGGGATTATTTTTGGACTGCAACTCCCAGAATCCTTCATCCAGGATGGCCAATGGCTAAACTAGCAGAGGGACACTGTGAGTTGTAACCT
>CM034701.1:308711404-308729684 GCA_020142125.1 Phrynosoma platyrhinos | reverse complement strand
CCTGCCCCTGATCTAGACACTATACTTCTATTGATGCAGCCTAGAATTCCATTGGCTTTTTTTAGCTGCAGCATCACACAATTGATTATTCAACTTGTGGTCTACTAGGACTTGCAGATCCCTTTCACTTTCACATTACCATTGTCAAGCCAGGTATCCCCTGTCTTATATCTGTGCATTTCATTTTTTTGCCCTAAGTGTAGTACCTTATATTTCTCTGTGTTGAAATTCATTTTGTTACTTTTGACCCAGATTTCTAATCTATGAAGGTCATTTTGAATTTTCATCCTGTCCTCTGGGGTAGCTACTCCTCCTAATTTGGTGTCATCTCCAAATTTGATAAACATGCTCTCTATTCATTCATCCAAGTCATTTATAAAGTTGTTGAATAGTACTGGGCCCAGGACAGAATCCTGTGGCACCCACCCCACAGGCTTATGAGCAAGGAGGCTGAACAGAGTTGGCTGAGGAGTGCCGAAGTAGAAGGGCAGCTGGTGAATGAAGTTTGGAGAAAAGACAGATGAAGCAGCAAAAAAAGAGCTAATTGAAGAAATCTCACAGTGTTTGAGATTAGGTGAACGTCTAGATTAGGAAGGAAAGGGGTGCTTAATAGGCTTATCAAAAGACAGATGGTAAAATGATGTAGAACTAAGAAAGTTCAAAAGCAGGGATGGTGGGAGGGAGGCAAAAGGTGCTGGAATCAACACATGTAAAAATTATGGGCCAGTGAGGATGTAATTATACATGGGGAACCTAGATAATGAAAAGTAGAATGGATAGGAGGAAAGCACAGAAAAGACAGTAAAGCTGGGGCTATGAATGAGATTGCTAGAATCTGGACGAGCCTTCCACACTTCATGTCCTCTAGATGTCTTGGCCTTGCTGGCTGCACCATGCTGACTGAGAGTGAAGGGGATTGTAGTTCATTACATTGGGAAGGTACCAGGTTGAGGAAGGCTTGTCTAACAGGAATTCTGCCAGTTGTAGCTCATGTAGCATTGTAGCTTAAATTTACTGCATGTAAAGAATGCTCACAATTTTTTATCATCCTCAACAAGTAAGGGTTTCTTGATATACAGAACCACACAGTTGAGAAAATGGTCAACTGACAAAATATATTTTTCATTTTAGGCATTTTTTGGGGGGAAAAATTGCTTAGAACACTTCCTTTTGTGCAAAATGTCTTTTTAAATTCAAAAGACAGTATATTTTGCAGAAATTACACTTCTGCACATTTTTTTTGGGTGCAAACCCACAGCATTAATTTTTTTTAAGAAAAAAGAACGTCCTGAAATGCAAAAAAAAAAAAAAAAAAAAAAAAAATTAAGAAGAGGAAGAGCCTGTGGGTTTTCTGCCTTGAAATAACTTGCCTGGAATAACTCCAAGTCCACAAATGGTGAGGGACGAGTGTAGAGCCTTTCTGATCTATGAAATTAGTCAAATCTCCAATATACAGCCATCCCTCCCCATTCATGGACTTGGAGTCCGCAGTCTTGCTCTTCCTGGGACAGCAAACGGGGAGGGACAAAATGGTGGTTCCACTATTTTCAGTGGGGTTCCAATAATAGCAAGCTCCCATTTTCATGGGGTGTGTGTCTGGAACATAATTCCCCCCAATAGGGAGGGGCAATTGTACTTTAGAGAGTTGGTCTTGTGCAGCAGCAAATTAAACTGCTGCCAGGAAGTGCAACCAGGAAGTCAACATTAAGCTATGATATCATTGTGACATCAGAAGCCAATTTCTTTGCTTTAGCCCACTTGGTAATATGAGGACCTACTTTATGATGCTGTTGTATATTAATGAGAATATAGGAGGTGTACTTTGAACACTGGAAGTGCCAAGTACAGTAGTCCCTGCCAATTTGTGGGGGATCTGTTCTGCCCCCCCTCTGTGAAAATGGCGGCTCACAAATATTTGAGCTCCACTGAAAATAAGGTGCACGTGGTTGTGATGCGTATGTGTGGCAGCATGCAGGTGCACGCCACCATTTTATTCCTACCTGCTTGTCCTTCCCATGAAGAGTGAGACCACAGACTTGAAGTCTGTGAATGGGGAGGGACAACTGTATTATTATTACTTAACCTGGCAAAATAGTGGTGTTACATTCTGGATATGGATCATTTCCCCTCATTCCTCTGGTAATGAGCTGTATCTCAATCCCCAGGTATCACAGGTCACCAAAAACCTGAGCATGCCAAACTTGTACATTTTAAAAGGAGGAAGCTTCAGTTAACAAAATCTTAGTATGTTCAGTAAAATGTCATTTTTTCATTGTCCTTCAGTTAAAACAGGGGAAAGCAACCTTTTTAAGACCTGGGCCGGTCTCCCGTAGCCCAGATCTCGGTTGGGCCGGGGGGGGTAAATGGCAGTGTGGGTGCTCACATGCACGGGCCCTCCGCCGCTGCGCGCGACCCCCCGGTGCACATTGCTGCCGCAGCCACCGCTGCGGCGCATGTTGTGGCTGCCATTTTGGAAATCAAAATGGCAGCTGCAATGCATTTGCGCATGCGCAAGAGTACTGCACATGTGCAAACGCGTCATGACTGCCATTTTGATTTCCAAAATGGCGGTTGCGGTGAGCGCTGCCGCAGAGCGGCAAAAACGTGCCGTGATAGATAGCGGCGTGTGGTGGCAGCAGTGGCGGCAACCTTCGGCCTGGGCCAATAAGTCGAGGGACCGGGGCCTTAACCGGCCCCCGGACTGTAGGTTGCTGGTCCCTCAATTAAAAGATTAACTTGTTTGAGTTTCCTCTTCTGCAAAGCTATCTAAGGTACTATAGTCTTGCAGAAGCATGAGGAATGTAAATCGTATGTTCTGTAGATCATACTGTGGAAATCCATTACTCTTAGTGCAACTTAAAATGTGTTAAGAAATGTGTTTTTAGAATATAGTCAGCCCTCAGTATTCGTGGATCCGCCATCCACGGACTCAAGCATCTGCGGATTGCATGCCTGCATTGTCCCCAGTGGCAGCACGTGCACATGGCCACACCACCATTAGGGACAGGCCCCGTTGTCCCATGGCAGTGCATGCATGTGGCTATGCTGCCATTAAGTTCTGTTGTCCCCAGTGGTGACACAGCTGTGTGCACACACCACCACTGGGGACAACGTGGGCTTGAGCATCTGTGGATTTTGGTATCCACAGTCCAGAATGGATCCCCTGCAGATACCGGGGGCCGACTGTATTATCATAACAAGAAAGGTAACAAAAAAGATATGCATGTGGTCATGATACTTTACACAGGAACTGCAAATTTATGAAAATAAGCAGAAAGAGGGACAACATAAGTACATTTAAAAGTAATTTTTTTAAAAAAATTCTCCAGAGGAAACTGAATTTACTTTTTGTTTACTTTCTGGATTATTCAGTTTTGTTTTTTTTTTTTAAAGTAATTTGATTTGTCATGATTGTACTTAGTATTTTCTGGGTGTTGAGGTGTTTGAAATATTAGGAGTTTAATCTTGTTTTTAAGTTACAGTACTTATTTGCATATATATGAACTTCAGCTCCCCTACTTCTGTTTAATCATTCCCTTTGTCATTTTCTGATAAAGGTAAATAGTATTTCCTTTATGGATTTGCGTTTATATTTATGAAACATTCTATCATCCTAGTCTGTATTTCCAGAAAACTTTCAGACAAGTGTAAATGGCTCCTCCCCAATAAATAAGGGCCAGATCAGTTCCAAATATCTGGTAGCTTTGAGTATATCAGTTTGACAGAGGAGAAACTGAGCCAGATGGTGGTAAAAAAGGCAACAGGAAATGAAAACCTCCTTTGCATGGGTTAGGAGTGAGTGTGTGCCTTATGTTTTGATCTAAACTAGAGACTGAAGCAGAGCTAAACAAGTCTTTCTGCAATCAAATAGAGAGCTATACTGAGCTTATTTCTGACTTTAATACAGCTCTGCTAGGAATTCAGTAGTTGGATTTATAAGACCCCCCATGCAAACCAGTGCCAGCAAAGATGTGGGACAATGTGTTAGGAGATGGCTCCCACATCCAAACCTTTAGGTGTGCTTTCATGTTGGACTGACACCACACGATATTGAAAAGACATGGGATCACCACACTTCTTGCTTGGCTTTCCTGTACAGCCTCAGGGCCTGCCATACATAGGGTCATTGGTAAGGTGTTGCCATTGGTAAGGTGATTTGCCACAAATGGAACAATACCCACAGTGAATTGATCTTGTCTGTTACAGACACTGTGTAGGCAACTGTCTCCATAACAATTGTTTTAAGCATGGAGGTTGTAACATAAGAATTGGTAAAGAGTCTGTCTGTTTGATTTTGACCACTGTTTATGTTTGGAAGTTGTGGCTTCAGCACTCTAATAACTTCATACATGATAAGATACTATATAATAAAAGTAGGATTATTCCTAATTGCTGATCTCTAGTCTGCTTTTGGAGACATATTCTTTGCAACAAGTATATCCTAGATTTTAGTTGAATACAGAAGTAGGTATAATCAAAAGTTGTCACTGTGTGGTTTGCATTTTCATTTTGGAGTTGGTGCATGCCAAGTATAATTTTTTAAAATTTAGTTTTTATTTCTTATGCCATTTCTCTTGTTATAGACAGTTCATGTTTTGTACTATTGGCAAACTGACAGTCTTAACAGAAAAATATTGAGCTCTGCTTTCAGACCTCATGCTGAGTGTTTAAGAGTATTTCTGTTTACATTTGCTTCAATGCAGTTTTGCTTTAAAATACCTCACTGTGTCACTTGATCCTGGTCAATAGTTCAGCTCCGTAAGACAGGCTATAATAGTGGAGGACAATTTGGATCACATGACACTCTGTCAACCAAGTGGATTGTGGTTGGCAATCCAAAGGAGGAATAAATAGACACTGTGATTATTTACAGGCATGTGTGTTGGAGCACAGAAAGTCCCCATATGTTTCATGTTGCTGATAGGGAAGACTAGCAGGGTGAAACTGACAATGTAATGAACTGTATTACAAAAATGTCCCAAAGGAATGAAACCACAACTCTACCATATATTCAATGATCATATATTTATATGTAAGTAACTGTATTGCAGTAATACTACAAAACACAGAATACACAATGTAAAGTGTTATAGAGAACTATATATCTCACGTTATGTCTGTTGTGCTTTCTGTGGTTTTCACAACCTGTGTTCCAGCAAAATGATTTCCACAAGTGGTAGATAGGTAGCAGACAATATAGTTGACCCTTTGATTTCATGGGGGATCTGTTCAGGACACCCCTGCAAAAATGGCAACTTGGCAATATTCAAGCCCTATAGGCTTGAATGAGGCATGCTCCCACAGACATGTGTAGGTGTGCCCCATTGATTTCAATGGAAGTCACGCAAAACCATGGACTTCAAGTCTGCGAGAACAGTGTGGTGACTGTAGGAGAATGTGCTTTCTCATATCTTCACAACCTCTGTTCCAGAAATAATATTTCCACAAGTTCATAGACAATAGTCAACACATTAGTGGTTGCAGCAATACAGCAAAGAGGTTGTGGAAACTGTAGGTAGTATATAGACAGCAATGGTAGTGGAAAGATGACTACCTCTGAAGTTTTTTGAAGCCATTTCGATATTTCTGTATATATGGCAGTGTTGTGGTTTCATTCCTTTGGGACATTGTTATAATATACAGTTGCCCCTCTGTTTTCATGGGGGATCTGTTCTGGATCCCCCCCGCAAAAACAAAAACCTTCAAATATTCAAATCCCATTGGCTTGAATGGCCTGGTGCACATACCATTTTATCCTTCCCCGCTTGCCTGTCCACAAACTGAGAGGGGTGACTGTAGTTCATTACGTTGTCAGTTTCTCCCTGCTATTCTTTCTGTGTTGTGTGTGTTTTTGTTGATAGGGAAGAGCCATTCATTCTCATGGTCTGGGTTGTAAATAGTCGTGCTTATTCTGTTGAACATACTTTAAAGGTTTAAATTTTGTCATCTTCTAAAATTGTTACAATGGAAATTATATATACAGGTTGAGTCTCCCTTATCTGAAATGCTTGGGACCAGAAATTCTTTGGATTTTGGATTTTTTCCTGATTTTGGAATATTTGCATATATGTAATGAGGTATCTTGGAGACGAGACACAAGTCTAAACATGAAATTCATTTATGTTTTGTCTACACTTTATAAACATAGCCTGAATGTAATTTTATACATAATATTTTTAAATAATTTTATGCATGAAACAGTTTGTGTACACTGAACCATCAGAAAGCAAAGGTGTCACTACCTCAGCCACCCATCTGGACAATTTTTGATTTTGGAGTATTTTGGATTTTGGAATTCCAGATAAGGGATACTCAGCCTGTAGAAAATTTCTACATACATACATACATACATGCACATGCGCATGCACACACACACACACATACGCATACACATCTGGGTGTCTGTAATCTGGTACCAAGTGCTGTTCACTTCACAGTATGCTATGCACCTTTCTATTTTAGACACATCTTGTTTGCAAATTACACCTATCCATTTCTTCAGGTTTCTGGACAGGGATGACCTTGTTTGTCAGTGAGCTAGATGCCATCTCCTTTAGGCAGAGAGCCTGATCTAAAGAAGTATCAGTAGAACTCTGATCATGCTGTAAGGCTTTCCTGCCTCTTCCTCCTGCAGTTTTCACCTCTGGCTATTTCTGAGAGCCTGGGGAATCTCCGGAACAGTGTGGGATGGGTTATTCAGGGATATTAGAATTGGCAGGTGGAAATGTTATCTACTTGCATAAGACATCTTTGGATCCAAGTCAAAATACTTACAAAACTCTTTATGTAGTCTCTCCCTATCATCAAATACTTCTTCATAAAGACCTTGGAAATGTTACTTTTCCCAGCCAGCATGGGATTGGAGGCATTGGCTAGAGCAATGTGGAAGATGTAATTCTGAGAAGTAACTTTTCCAAGTTCTAGGTCAGCATTAATATTTTCTTATTCCAGATGACTGACTGAGAGTGAGAGAGATTAGGTTGCTTAGGACTACTTGGCTGAGCTGAAATTTGAATTGGGGAGGATGGTGATTAGTTTATAGTAAATGCTTCAAACTACTGTGCAATGTTAAGGGTGTTTCTGGCAAGGCGTCTGTCCTAGAAATCCCACTTTTATTCATGAAAATTAATGGGAGAGGGAATGTTTTGTAGCCTACAGGGTTCTGTCTTTACCTTCTCTTCTCTTTTTTCTTACCTTGTTTTTTTGGGAGGAGGGGAAGGGGTCCCATTTAATTCTGTTGGGAAAAGAAAGGTGGATTAGCCTTTTGTTTGGTATTATTATTATTATTATTATTATTATTATTATTATTATTATTATTATTATTATTATTATTTATTTCTAAAGCGCTGTCAATGTACACAGCTGTACAAAGAGATAATCAAAGTATTAAAATAAATAAAAACCTGCCAAAGGCATACAATCTTAAAACAATAGGTAAAATAAAATTAATTAAAAACTGGGAACAATTAAAAACAATTAAACAAGAAGATCCACTGTCTGCCCCTCAGGAGACTTCTGTCTGGAAGCAGTTCAGCCCTTCTTGCTAATTAATAGTATTACATGAGTTTGAAGAAGGCTTGCATCAAGCCTCAGTCCTATGCCTACCTGTCTGAAATCAATGGAATTTATTAGTGGAAGTACACATGGATAGGTTTGGCTATTATTTAGAGTGTTGGACATAGCAAGAACAACACTATTTTGGGTAAATAATTTTTGATATGTAATTGAAATCAATATTTAGGTAATAGATTCAGAAGATCATACTGACATAAAGATTTACGTGGTTTTAGAATGTTTGAGTTGAGTTGGGAAAGAAACTTGGTAACTGGAGTTTTTAGGTAAGTAGCTCTTAACTGCATAGTAAAAATAATTTTCACAAAGACAGGCAGCAGTATTGCTTTGATGTGGACTATCAAGAAGATTCCTTTATACCAGTTTACAAGTGACATGCCTGTAAGAGCTCTGTGAAGTGAACGAAAGGGAGAAAAATCTGTTTTGGGGTTGATGCAGATGTTTGTTCCAGTTATTCACAATATAGAGCAGGGGTAGGCAACCTTTTTGAGCCGGGGGCCGGGTTGCTGTCCCTCAGACAATTGACGGGCCGAAGCACCAAAAATAAATAAATAAATAAATAAATAAAAATTAAAATTAAAATTAAAAAAGAATTAAAAAAGAATTAAAAAAATGCATGCACACTCTCTCAGCCCCAGAAAAGCCATGGCAAAACCCCTGTGAAGATTTTGCCAAGAAAACCCCAAGAACAAGTAATAACAACAATAATCAATATCATCATGGGGGGGGGGGGCGGCGGCAGTGGGGGGGGCGGCGGCGGCAGGACCGGTTTGGGGCCGGTCCAAAGGCCTTGCTGGGCCGTATCCGGCCCCTGGGCCTTAGGTTGCCTACCCCTGATATAGAGTGTCCTCTTCTTGAGGGGTATGTGTGTATATGTGAAGATGCAAATGTTCACACCTCGACAATATGGTGCTAGTTATAATTGCAGTTGTGCTGCCTGGGCAAAATCAGCTCAGAGGTGTTAAGCCATATCTCTTCAGATGACAAAGAAGATATAGGTCTTCAATGGGAAAAAGAAAGCTTTGTTCACTTAATAGGAATAGATATTTTGGCAGGAAAATGTTAACAAATTTTCACTATTCAGCAAAGCTCCCCCCTGCCCTGCTAGTGTAATGCTTTGATGTAGAATAAGCACTTCCATAGCACCTTTCTACCAGCTTTGCTCTTGTCTGGACAACATAGGCATCTATACTTTATTTTTCTGTACTATCAATAAATTAGGTTTATTATTATGTTGTTAGGTGTATCAGCTGTTTGCAAATATAAGCTCCTATGTACCATTGACAGAGGTTTTCTTTGCTAGCCAGCGTGGTATAGTGATTTGAGTGTTGGACTAGGACACTGGAGACCAGAGTTTGATTCCTGGCTAGAGTATTAAAACCCACTGGATGACCTTGGACAAGTCACACTCTCTCAGCTTCAGAGGATGGCAATTCCAAAGACCCTCTGAAGAAACTTGCCAAGAAACTCTATGATAGGTTCATCTTAGGGTTGCTATAAGTAAAAAATGACTTTGAGGCATATGACAACAATGATAAACAGTACTTATTATTATTTATGTTTTTAAAATAGGATCACAGAAGACAAAAAACAAAAATAAGAAATCAGGAAAGGGAAGAGGAACTATATGGATATGAACATGCATTAGGCATATTCATTAATATAAGCTGACTGTATTTTGAAAAAAATGCATTTATTTGAAGATGGCATCTATAAAATACACACTCATGAATAGCAGTAGGATCATATGATTATTGAATGATAGATGGTGAGTTTTGGTCATTCTAGCTTTGCCATATAATTCTTTTTCTGCAATAGGATCCAACACATTGACTTTAGTTACATTCTACACTGCAGGAATATGATTTAAAAGAACACATGCATCTTCAAATGTCAGAGATTTTTCTAATACAAAATTAAAATTTTGTAATGCAGCTGAACAAATGTAATTTTAGATCTAATGAGACTGTAGATATTGAAGCTAGGGCAGTTTCCCAAACTAAGTTTTCATCTCTCTCTCTCTCTGCAAAACATGAATGAGTGACTGTGGCATAACACTTACACTCACAGCCAACCAAGATAGGCATTACTGGGCTCCTGCTGGGTCCCACACCTCTGCAAGTGGTTCACTGGGGTGCTCCGCAGCCTCTTGTTCCTGTTTCTCACTGTCTTTCCCTGAGAATATATGTAAGGACAATCGTGGTAGATAGAGCAAGGTCCTCTGCTTCACTTTTGCTCCCTTCTAGCCACTTGCATGGATTGAGCCCAGAAGGAGATGGCAAACAAAGTGGTTGTGAAGCCTTAGAGAAGATGAGAGGGTCGACAGAGAAGGAAGGCCCAGTGAGGGACCCTTCCAAGGCATGGAGAAAGCAGTTTCTACTGATGCAGTAATCAATGGCTTATTAAGAACAGTAGTTTTTCATGTGAATGGGAGCAAGCCTCTA
The DNA here is from genome assembly GCA_020142125.1 of Phrynosoma platyrhinos. Classification (NCBI taxonomy): domain Eukaryota; kingdom Metazoa; phylum Chordata; class Lepidosauria; order Squamata; family Phrynosomatidae; genus Phrynosoma; species Phrynosoma platyrhinos. Next base: position 308,719,668 of record CM034701.1, on the reverse strand, counting down.
TGCTTCATGGCAGTAACCACTGTCCCCCTTCTGTCCATTGGAAATCTACATTAGAATGTGACCAAAAATGTTTCCAAAATTATGTTTACTGATCTGATGTAGTGATTAAGAACATCTCCTAGGAGATCCCTAATTCAGATTCTAACTGGAAATTAACTCACAAGGGAGTCTTAGTCATGACGTTATTCTCTCAGCCCAATAGTGCTGAGGAGAAAGCATGATAATGATGGCAACACTGGATTTCCAACTGTGGTATTGTATGTACCTTTGAGATATAGTTGAAGCCTGTAAGCTCCTGAAACTTGACTTTGTTGTTGGTGTTTGTAGTATCTCATCATCATCATTATATTTCTGAGTAAAAAGAAATGATGATACTTTTTTTAAAAGGTAAAATTAATACAGATGAAGCCCTTTGTTTGCAAGAGGCAAAGTGGTAGATATTTCCAGGGATATTATACATGAAATATGAAAATAGCTACATAACTCAGAAATATAACCCATGTTTTTACAAATACAAGAATTTGAAACTTCCTATATGGCAGGGAGTTGGACATTAGATGGTCCTTGTGGTCCCTTCAACCCCCATGATTTTATGAAATCTGTGTCAAATAAGTGAATTCTCACAAAAGTAAAGTCTGTTATTGTTGATGGGCAAGATTTAAAGCAAGAAAGGATGAAATACAGCAGAACTGGTTGTTTTTGATATTATATTGCATATGTATCCAGAAATTAGGCATAATCAGAAATAATGCAAAAATAGTGACCTCAGTAAATGTGTAACAGTCCACAATTTTACAATTTTTTTCACTACATTCATGAAACACTGTAGGAAGCTTGGAGGGAAGAGAGATTGGGTGATAATTGTGTTGTAACCGAATAACAATGGAAAGAAATATCGTGGAATGCATGAAAATATTATAACCTTGGGCAAAAGAGATCATTTAGCAGAACATATTATTGAATAACCAGATTATTTGGTGAAGATATAAACCTGTAGAACACGTTAATGGGAGTTAGAAGTAATTTTTAAAAAAAATATGTTTCTTATTGCATATGCAGAAGCATGTAAATAACAACAACAAAATTCTGAAGATCACTCACTTTTTAGTATAAGACTTTCTTGTTATATTTCACCAATGATAAAGTTTCCACAAGAATGAAAGGCAAAACAATTTTAGAAACCTGAATATACCATCATTTGTGTAAAATAGAACATTAATATGCAATGCAATGCAAAGCAATGCTATGCTATGCTAGACTACAGTATATTATGTTGCAATAAAGTGCTCCAGACATATTCCTTCCCTTTTCTTCTATACTGGAAGCAGAACACAAAGATGTGTGTGTGTGTCTGTGTGTGTGTCCACACACAGTATGGCTGCTAAAAACCATAGGGAATTTAAACAAATATCTTGTGGGGGATGAGTAATCAGTATCCTTGTTTGAAACAATACTTAAAAAAACTTCTATCCTGCCCAATCTGGTCAACTCCACTAGGAACCAACACAGTTTATAAGTTATCAAGAATGGGGAAGGGGTGAGAGAAACAGGTAATGTCCAAAGCTGCCCAAGAAAGTAGAAAATACAGGTAATGTTGGGCTCTTTATGAGCTTGTGGGACCCTGTGCTTGGCACTCTTTGCACCTCCTGTATGGGTGCCATAGTTGATACAGAATAGTCATGACAAGCTATAGAGAAAAAAATAAAAAATAAAATAAAAAATAAATAAATGTCCTGGCATTTGCTGTGACTTGCAACCTGGTAGCATCTTTTTCACCTCTCAAATTGGTTTCAAGAGTGTTCTTGCAATGAAGTGGCTTTTATTTCAGTGTGCCAAGGAAAGTTGTAAATCCTGACAGGTTATTATGCTGATTCTGTCTGCTTGCTATAACTGCAGATGTACAGACTGTACTAGCTTCTAAGGTTGTAGTGTGTCTAATATTGGCTCTTTTTCAGTGGCTTTACATAGCTGTATCCTCTGTCGCTTCTTTTTCTTTGAATAGATGACATATCATGTTGAGTGTTAGCAATGATTCCCCCCTCACCCCCCCATTTTCATTAGATTTGATGTCCATGTGGATATTGTTTTGTTGTAGACAATTATATCACACCTATCTTATGTCTAATTCTTTGAATTTACTTCATTTTCGGAAGTGAAATGGCAGCTGGCTGTGCAAACTCTTGCTTAGCAGAAATACTGAGGCTATAGCTAGCATTTTCCAGGACCATCCAAACATAAGTTCAGCGTTCATTTCCCCCATCCCATTTTGTGTGCATCAGCACAGAGAAGCAAATTTGTGCCAATAAGATACCAATGTATACATTCCAGATTCATGTGATAATGCACAATTGCTGTTTTAGGACAGGAAAAGAAAGAATATCACATGTACAGAAACAATCTGGAAACTCGAGGATATTGGAGACATCCAGCTTACTTTCTGTGACAATTCAAAGGTGTCTCCAAATGAGGTACTCATTATGTAAATTGTACCTTTAATATCAACTTATGTGTCTTTTGCTTGTAACCCTCTTGTATTTTCCTACTGCTGTTTCTGTCTTTTCTCTCTGTTGAGAAAGGAAAGACAGAATGGCTACCCAGTGATTTTTGAGTGACAGCTTGCCTGCTACAGTATAAGCTCTGATTTATATGTCTTAAAATGTTTAAAAGCGATGTAGGAACTATTTTCCTACATTTGTTAAATGTGATTATTAAATAGCACATTCCAATGGGTGATGCATTTTGTACAACACTAACTGAATTCAGTGGGGCTTGTTTGTGTGAGAACCCTGCTGGATCACTCCCAGTGCCCAGATCTAGATGTCTCTGAGAAACCCAGAAGCAGGACAAAAATGGAAATACCCTTTATTGGTAATTTATATCCTGCCTCTGAATCTAGAACCTGTGTCCAAACATCTAGACTAGTAGCTCTTGTTAGACAGCCTCTATGAATTTTAGTACTTTTAATTGATATCATCTGCTCATTGTCAGTTCAAATGCTTTGTCCCTTGTGAAATCTGTGCATTGTAAATATTATTGTTGCCTAGGTTATACTTGAATTTATGAGCTAGCAGCTATGAAGCTGACTGTCCAGTTGTTTCTATAGGTTTTTTTTTGTTTCTGTTAATGAATTTTCCCAGTAAATATTGTAAGCTTGAAGATAATTTTTGAGAGCCTGTGGTTCTAGGTTTCATTTGGAAATCTGTTCTCTTGTAAAGATTTCACACTGAAACTTTTAACTTGAAATATGGAAGCCATTCTTTAGTGCTTTGTTTTTTCTACTATATTTTTCTCTCTCTCTCTCCAAAATATGTTTATGGCTTGTGTACATGTGAATTTCTCTTCCTCTCCTCATTCTTTCTCTTGCTCTCTTTAGAGCATGTTGATGTAAGAACTATAGAATAATGGCAGATATAACTTCTTCATACCTGAAACAGTTTGCATACCTTTGTTTTGGATTCTCCAATCAGAAGGCAAAAGTTTGCACTAACCTGTTTTTAGACAAGCAGAATGAAAAGAGGAGAACTGCAGAACCACAACAGCTACCCTGTTGGCTGAATACCTCATTGTCCAGGGAAGCTGGGTGTGGTGAGGCAGGAAGTTAATGTGGTGAACCACAGTTTTGCTGGGCCCTAAAGGACCTATCTAATCCCTGCTGAGATTAATAAAAAAAAGTTTGCTTTACCTCCTCTATGAGTTAATTTAGAGCTTTAAAAACTGTGCATGTTCAAAGACACTTTTAATATATGCATATGAGAAGCTAGTGTTCCTTGTCTCCTTGGAGCTCAAGCAGATATTAAAAGCACTAAAGACATCCTCTTTGAGACAGTTTTCACCTCCTACTGATGGAATGACTTCATGACTGTATATAGTTGTGATAAAAATTAAAACACTCACGTTGAAGCTTCACTGCAGCCTTGCATGTACATCCTCTTTTTCAGTTAATGTCTCTTGGCGTTCATTCCATAGTGCTCCATTTATATTGCACTTAATTACCAAAGGGCAGGGTTGAGCTTGTGGGATAGATTAAACAACCTTCTTGTTGTAAATAGATTTTTCTTATTTTAGGACAAATCTAGATGAGCTAGAGATGCCATCTCTACTTTATGCATATGTCTGTTTGTTATCCATGTACAACATGTGGGGTCTGAATTAATTTTCTTGACCGTACCCCACTTTACCTGTGTGTGTGCATGTGCCTTCAAGTTGCCTGTCAATGTATGGTGACCCTATGAATTTCACAGGATTTTCTTAGGCAAGAAATGCTCAGTGGTGGTTTTGCCAGTTCCTTCCTCTGCCATCTTCACCTCCCTCACTGTATTTGCTTGCTTTTACACAATTTGTGTCAACTCTGGGTGAAAACTTCTTAAAGCAGCACAGCAAGGCAAGACAAAGAAGGGAATAGAATATTGTTCCTGTGAAGAAAAGATCCAGCCCCAACTCCACCCTCCTTTATGTGGCTTAAAGACAATTGCTGTTCTCAGCTAATATAGCCTTGTTGAATGAACTGCTGAATGGTAAATCTGTTGACACTTATGTAAGTCCCATTGATTCAACGAGTTACCCTAGTGGGACTATCAATGGAATTTAGGCCACTGTGATCAGTATAGGAGTGGATGGTGGCTTGCCAAATCTGCTTTATCAGCACCATAATAAAACGCATGCATGAAAAATATAATTCTTATGTTGTAAGTGTTGTAGGATGAGAAACTAACTACAGCTGGCCCCCCATTTTCATGGAGGAACTGTTCTGGACCCCTCCCTGCAAAAACAGAGATTAGCAAATATTCAAGCCCCATAGGCTTGAATGGGGCACACCCCATTGATAAACAGAAGTTGCCCCTTTGTTAATATGTAGAACTGTAGACTTGAAGTCTGTGAGACTGGAGGGGCAACTGTAGTCATCTGGCTATTTTTTATCACCTTGTTTGTGCATAGTTTGTGTGTGGGGACATAACTAAGAACATAGTTAAATAGTGTCGGAAAAAGTTGTTAATCTTATCCATGAAGAAGTGGGGTATAGCTAATTAGCTAGTATAGGTTAAATTATTAGTGGTGTATTCTTGATTTCTAAGGTCAATTCCATAGTAAAAAACACTTGCCTATAGACATGGAAACTGCTTTTAATTAGCAAAAGAAACATTGTTAAAGGACAATCTACAAGTCGAGACTCTTGATTTAGGGAAGTTACAGGGGTTGCAGACTGTCAGAAATAGTGCAAATTCAGTCCACTTTTAGGGTTAGGGTTAGAGCTAGGGAATCATGGGAATTGTTTTTTTTCTCTGAGACATTGAGCCTTCTCTGTCAGAGAGCTCTAGTGCCACAATAAACTACAGTTCCCATGATTCCCTAACCCTAACCCTAACCTTTAAAGTGGACTCAATTTGCACTTTTTCTGGCAGTCTGCAACCCCCCTTAGTTACCTTGTATTTATTTGTTCAAGGTCTTTTTAGGTTACCTTTAGGAAAAGTCCTCAAGTAAATTTACAATATGCAGAACACAGTGAAACCACAATTCCAGTAGAGAAATAGAGTATGGAACATCAGATTCTAAAAAGCAAAATGTCAAGGCAAGACCATTAAACGGATTTAAAGTCAGTAATTCCATAAGGTAGACATCAGACAGTGCAAAAAGTTACTGATAATGAAATGACAAGTAATGTAAAAGGCTACAGAGACCCAATAAATTTGCATGCTCTTTTAAATGCCAGAATTGATGGGACAGGACTTAATGGAGGGATCTGTGAACAGGTTTTCCAGTGCTGATCTTAGGACACAAGCAAGTTCAAATGGATTGGGCATACTTTCAGATAACCTGGGCTGCATCTACACTGCAGAATTAATGTAGTTTGAGACATTGCTTTAAGTGCCATGGCTCAATGCTATGGACTTCTAGGATTTGGAGTTTTGTGCGATAGTTAGTCTCCTCTGTCAGAGAACTCTGGTGCCACAACAAACTACAAATCACAAGATTCCATAGGACGGAGCCATGACAGTTAAAGCTGTGTCAAACTGCATTGATTCTTCAGTATGGCAGCAGCCCTGGTCCTAAACTATTTGCAGTTTTACAGGTCAAAAGTTGCCCCTGGAAACGTACCAATAACCAGTGCAGCTAGTGTAATATTGGTGTTTTATGTTCTGATTGGTAAGCCCTAAAAAACACTCAAGCAGTCACATTGGCTATCAACTGAATATTGTTTTCCAAGGCAATCCTACACAGACTATGTCACAGTAGTGGAGTCTACATGCAGCTAGTGCATGTGTGAATGAGGCTAGGTCTGCTTTCTCTTGCTAGGGTTGCAGATGGATCTTGTTCCAATTCTAGAGGACCAATATAAATTAGATAAACATAGGTGATTAAAAAACATAGTTTGGGTTGTGCAGACCTTGCTTATTGTGGATTATAAACTGCTATGATGTTAGCAATGGATGTTTGGATACCACTTTATAAGGTGCAACATTTGTCTTTTACTGTGACATGCAGGTGGTGTTTGTCTATTCTCTGCCAGAGGTAGATTAATACAGTTCTTCCAGTGACACAGATCAACAAGAGATAATTTCCAAAAGATTAAAGTTCCACATGTGGATACTTGCTCTACAGATTCTTATTACATTTTATTATTAGCAGGCATAGTAACAGATTTTAACATTTATTGTCCTACTCTTTTCACAGCTGTATCCTGTGTTCAATGCCTATGTACCCATAGATACAATGTTATTCTGTTGTTTCTCTTTCCTCCTTGAAGCTACATGGTAATTATTCTCTGTTATATGAGTTTGTCTTTCAGCTGCCCTGGTTTAAGGTATAGGTGTTGCTGGGACTTGGGAAGGCTGCAATCTGTGCAGATCCCATCCTGGCAGTGTCTTTTAGTGATCCATTTCACTTTCAGTGAAAGATTCCTGTGTACATTTGTGCAGGAAAAAATATTAAAACGTTGTACTAGGCATTTATTTGCACCAGGGACTTTATAACAGATTCCTGTTATGATGAATTTTGAAACAGGTAGGCAATAGTTCTTTTCGGATTGAATTTGTAGAAGGAAAGTAACTATTTTCAGGGTCATAATACTGTGCAGTCTTTTTTTTTTTTAAAAATGTTTTATGACCTTGTCACTATTCAGCAAAATGTCTGTTTCTATTCATACCTCTTGCCCATTTTCCAAGTGTTCAATTTTTAACATATGATGACATTACCAGTGGGAATGGGAATGTGTGTTCCACTCCAGAGTCTTTGGATTTCACCTCCATTAGCATAACAAAATAGGCTGCATCTACACTGCAGAGGTAATCCAGTTTGACACCACTTTATCCGTTGTGGCTCACTGCTATTGTAGTTTGTTATGACACCAGAGCTCTGATAGAGAAGGATAGTCTCACAAAACTGCACTTCCCAGAATACCACAGCATTGACCCATGGCAGTTAAAGTGGTGTTAAACAGAATTATTTCTGCAGTGTGGATGCAGCCATAGAGAGGCTTTATAACATCAGGAAGGCCATGTGTTTGCCATCCCTGAGCATGGTTTGTGTTGGGTGCTAGTAGCAGCATTTGGCAGCATGGTTTGAGGTGCTAGCACAGAGAACTATCAGCATGAGAAAGCATAGCAGTGTATCTTCTCTTGTCCTGCTCCATGCTGCAAAAGCAAAAGAATAGAGTTAACTTATGATCATAGCATTACCATATGACTTCTCCCCCCCCCCCCCCATGTGCAGATATGACTAATATGGTCATGGATTTTTTTTTTAAAATGACATGTCCAGAAACAGGATTTCAGTTCTGCAGAACAAGTACAGCAAGCAAGGATTAGGCTGTGAGTTCCTTGGAAGCTGTGAATGTGCTCAATATGTAGACTGTGTTGCATCAGGAGTAGTAGTAGTAGTGATAATAATACAAGTTGTGTCTTCCTTATCTAGAATCCTGAAATCCAAAATACTCCAAAATCCAAAACTTCTTTCATGGGTGGCTGAGAAAGTGACATCTTTGCTTTCTGATGGTTCAGTGTACACAAACTTTGCATCGTGCACAAAATTATTAAAAACATTGTGTATAAAATTACTTTCAGGCTATGTGTATAAGGTATATATGAAACATTAATTAATTTCATGTTTAGACTTGTATCTCAGCTCCAGGGTATCTCATAATGTATATGCAAGTATTCCAAAATCCGAAAAATTCCAAAATTCATAACACTTCTTCTGATTCTAGGCTTTGCAGATAAGGCAGACTCAGGGCCTTTGCATACTGCTAGAAATAGTGCAAATTGAGTCCA
>CM034701.1:308697365-308709665 GCA_020142125.1 Phrynosoma platyrhinos | reverse complement strand
GGCTGTCTAGAAGCTGAGCCAACCACAGTTAGATTTTGGAGAAGCTAGGGCTGAGGGCAGACTGTCAGCAAGTCACAGTTTTGGAATGTGTTCTGCAGTGGAGGAATGTCCCTCCCTGCCTCGCTTTCCTACTGTCACCTTCTAAAAGCCTCCCTGGAATGGCCTCCCTTGAACTTCTGGAAAAACAACAGCAATTGTATTTGCTCGTTCATGAAAATGAACATGCAGAAGTCTTGCTGGTAGCATGTAGATCAGGGGTAGGCAACCTTTCTTTCCCCTTTAAGGGCCGAGAGACTTCAGCTCCCAGAATCCCAGGAGCTATTGGTAAACATGGGACTATTGGCCAACATGGCTGAGGCTTCTGGGAGCTGAAGTCCCTCGGCCCTTAAAGGGGACAGGTTGCCTACCCCTGATGTAGATGCTAATAGTTTGTAGGTCAAGTGCAGCATTTCAGAGCCAGTATAACACACAGTGTTCTGGAGCAGGGGTAAGCATAATCAGCCCTCAAGATATTGTTCAAGGGCAACTCCCAGCATTCTTCATCATTGGCTGTGCTGATGCAGGCTGATGGGATTTGCAGTCCTACCATATCTGTAGAGTTGTAATTTGTCCACCACTAATCTATAATTATTTAATACTACTGTTTTACAGCAAAATAAATAGTGTGATAGAAGCAGATTTATGGTCCTTCTCTGGAACATACAGATATTTATGTCTGACATATGCATTTTAATGTCAGGGGATGGTGGTTGCCATAGCATTCTTTTGCAAGTCAACTGATCTTTCTGTTATCAAATATTTCTGAACGTATTCTGTCAATTTGAGACAAAAATTCCAAGCACATCTTGATTCTGTAGTGTGGCAATATGGTAGCAGCTAAGTTTTTGACTGCCCTGACTCCTTCCACTGTAGTTTCCCACTGATTTCTATGTTTATCCAGGTATATGGAGGAGTCACGTGTCTCCCCTCCATTTTTTTTTTAATAACAAGAGAGGAGTAGGATTGAGTGGCCTTGCTAAAGTCTAGCCATTTTTAATGACACCTGTTGCAGTGTCTCTCCATGTGGCAAAGCTCTCCATGTGGCAAAGTCACATCTTGCAGGGCTGATTTATGTTATATTTACTGCATAGAGGCAGCGGCATATTGAAGAATATTAGCAGACGTCACAAGGTGACTGCAATGTATAAAATGGCCCTTTTAAAAATAAGTTGATAGTAATGAAGGATATCGTAAGTCCTTTAATATTTTCACCAAGATCAGAATGCACATGGACTGAGATGAGTTATATAGCACTTGGACTTTACCTCATGTCAGTTTAAAGATTATCTTTAGGACATTAGAGATTATCTTGTAAAGATGAATCGTCCAAACACTGTTGTATAGGCGGCACAAAAATTTAAATGAATAGAGGCAGCCTAACAGTAGTTCTTTGTGGATGACACCCTAGTGGCTGTGCTTCTTGTTTTGATGCTTTGTTCAGTTCAGTTCTGCTCCGTTACTGGGTTATTTGTTTGTCTGATGTTTCCTTTTCACAATTTGCATGAACAGTTAAAACCAGAATGGCAGACTTCCTTTCTCCTTTATCCATTTTATTAGACTTTATAGAGTGTGTTTTACCTTGTTTTTATAGTTTTCAGTTTTGAATAAATCTAATACATTGGATAAAAATGTTGCTTTGGTCCTGGGAGACAATATTTAAATTGCTGTTCAGTGCTGAAGTTCCCTGTTTGGTCATGCTATACATTGTAACTGGTTAGCTGAGCTATCAGTCCTATAACTAAAAAGCCAATGATCAGCTTAGTGATGTTAACAAAAATTACATACCTGAATTCTTTGTTAGTGGAGCAGTACGACACTCTTGATATAACTTTAATTGGATTACATAAGCAAGGTATAAAGCCCTGGACCTGTCCTAAGATCTAGCAAATTATTCACCACATGGAACCTCCTTCTAAGGGGTCTGCTAAGTTGGGCATCTTTTTGTTTTCCTTCTCTTTGCATGACAAGGCATTTTTTATTTAAGCAGGATTTTGTCACCTTACTTGTTGCAAAGAAAGAGGCTTTTAATGAGAGATACTGTTCTTTTTTCTTTTTTTCTGTTGATGCACTTTTAAATATTTTTAAAGTTGTTCAATTTGGATGATTTTTTTAACATGATCATCACTTTAATTTGTTTTAATATCATAATGTAATGTGTTTTACTGTAATGTAATGTAACCTGTTTTTAATGAAGTAGTGAGCTGCCAGTTCCAGTAGTGGGAGAAAGATGATTGGTAAATGAATGAATGAATGAATGAATTTAATTTCTTTAGTGCCACCCACAGAGATGGACTTCCAATACTGGATAAAAGGGATGTCTTCCTTTCACTATAGCACCGAGAGTTACCTTATGCATCCCCCCCCCATTGCTCTGCCCTTTCTGCTTTTTATACTTCAAGGTTACGCCAGTGTGGCGTAGTGGTTTGAGTGTTAGACAGTGGTCCAAAACACACTGCAGAAATAATCAGTTTGAGACCATTTTAACTGCCCTGGCTCAATGCTAGGGAATTCTGGGAACTGTAGTTTTGTGATACATTTAGACTTCTCTGTCAGAGAGCTCTGGTGCAACAATAAACAATTGTTCCCAGGATTCCGTAGCATTGAGTTAGAGCAGTTAAACTGGTCTCATACTGGATAATTTCTTCAGTGTGTTTTAAACCTATGGCTCTGGAGACCAGCATTCAAATCCCCACTCAGCTATGGAAACCCACTGGATGATGTTGGGCAAGCCACACTCTCTCAGGCTCAGAAGATGGCAATGGCAAACCTCTCTGAAGAAACATGCCAAGAATACCCCATGACAGCTTCGCCTGAGGGTCGCCATAAGTCAGAAATGACATGAAGGCACATAACAACAATGTTATAAACTTGTACTACTGTATGTTGTCAAGCTGACTCCAATTTATGGTGGGATCCTATGAATACGAGACCTCCTCAACATTAGCCCTGCTTATGTCCTTAAAATTCAGATCTCTGGCTTCCTTGATTGAATCAATACACCTCTAGTGTTGTCTTTCTCTTCTTACTGCCTTTATTTGACTGAAAATTACTATCTTTTCCAATGAATCATGCGTCTCATGATATGTCCAAAGTTGGACAGCCTAAGTTTAGTTGTCTTGTCTTCTAGACAGTGTTCAGGACTAATTTGCTCTAAGACCATCAGTTTTTTCTTTTTAGCAATCTATGGTGTCTATAGAACTCTCCTTGGGCATCACCTTTCAAATGAGTTGATTTTTTTTCTTATCAGTTTTCTTTATTATCTAGCTTTCAGACAGAAATTCAAAATACAATGAAAATGATGATCCTGACTGGTATTTATTGATATATCTTTACACTTGAGGATTTTTTTCTAGTTCTTTCCCTTCTAAGTCTTCTTCTGATTTCTTGATTAGTCTACATTTTGCTTTCTCGTTGTTGTCGTGTGCCCTTATGCTTTTTTCCTGACTTACAGCAATCCTAAGGTGAACTTATCAAAGGCAAGACTTGTTCTGAGGGGGTTTGCATTTGCCTTTATCTAAGGTTGAGAGTGTGTGAATTACCCAAGACACAGTGGGTCCTTGTTATTTACTGGGGTTTGGTTCCAGGATCCCCCATGGATAACAAAATCTATGGATGCTCAAGTCCCATTAAATATAATGGCATAGCAAAATGGTGTCCCTTATATAAAATGGAAAATCAAGATTTGCTATTTGGAATGTATCCTTTTGAATATTTTCAAGCCATGGATGCTTGAATCCATGGATAAAAAAAAAAAATCTGTGGATAAGGAGGGCCGACTGTAATTCAGTGGATTTTCATGGCTCACTGGGGATTCGAACCCTACTCCACAGAGTTATAGTACAGTGCTCACCTACATCACTCTTACTGTCATTTTGATTTCTAGCACTGCAGAAATGTTTCTCTGTCTTGCAGGGCAACCATATGAAAAACTTGCATGAAGGGATATGAAAAGCAGTAACCTCCTGCTGGGGGAAAACCATTGCTTCCAAAGAGTTCATTGATGTTTTGGGTGTGTTTATATCAGGCTGAATGCTGCTGCTTTAGCTCTAGCAGGACAAGTGGAGGTGTGCTGAAGCAGCTGGATCTGAACAGGAGCTATGCTCAGTGTTGAAACCCTTATATTTATCCATTTGCTCCCTTCATGCATCAGATGCTAGAAATTTTCCACAGTGGAAGCTGAAATAACTCCTCTCAATTATATGTTAGCTTAAAAACCTGTAAAAATATAATTTTCACTAACTACTTAGTTGCACAGGATGCACTGAATGGAAATTAGCAGGTGCAAATGAAGTTCATCTAAGGAAGGGGGAGGAGGGAAGGAAAGAGATTTTGCACTGTAGAATTCATTGCTCACATTTTGGTTGCAAATGTATTTATTAGCTCTTCTGTAAGGAAGTGGTTTATGGAAACGAAAGCTAAATGAAATGTTGGCTTACGAGGGTGATCTGAATACAGAATGTTTATTGCAAAAATTGTTGTAGATAATCTTCAGGATACAAGGAACTTCAAATGACTTGTAAGATGAGTGGGGTGGGCAAAAGAGGAGATTCCCCCCTCCTCTGTCTTCCCATCAGGTGGGGCAAAAACACTGGAGAGACCAGCACTAAACGTTCTTGGAGTCCCCTTGCCCAGCTGATCTGGTAGGTGAGAGGAGCCTATAAAGACTAGCGCCCCTTTCTTGACATTAGAGGTATTGTTCTTATTCTCAGATTTCTCTTCCTTGGTCCCAAATGTAGGTTTAAGATTAAAGGATGGACAACTCAGTCCTTTCCTCCTTGTCCCTCATTCCTTTGTAAGGGTTTGTATTAGGTTACTGGAATGACTGCAGCAATCTCTACTTATTTCTTAGGACTTCTAGATGAGTGGGAAGGAGACCGCAAATAGAAGATCCTTGTCAGTTAAAAGACTTGTGAATATTTAAATATGGTAATAGCAACAAATATCTGTCTAACTTAACTATAAATGCCTTACCAATATGAGGCTGATGAGAATATAGTTGAAAGAAGAAGTGGTAAGCCTCTTTCCACTCTGCTAGATCAAGGATAGGATCTTAAAGCATCTTCAAGAGAAGTAGGTGAAAAGGTCAGCTAGTGAAAAGCTGTTCTGCCAAGGGATTGTTTTCAGTTAATTTGCTTGGGCAGTTTCCCCCCAAAGGCCAGCACCTGTTCTGTTTTTTGGTCAAAAGAGCAGGATGGCATCACGCACAGTGTGTTGTGACACCATGAACTCTGGAAGTCCAGAAAAGTGACCTTTGTGAGCATGGGACCCTATTAAGAAGTCCTCTTCTTCCAAGCATGTTACCTCTATTAAAGAGTAGCGGAGAGGTTGTGAGCACTTAAATTAAAGAGAATAAGCAGAATAGCAAGGCAGCCAGTCTCAAGATAAATATAGACTGAGTAACTCAGAATAACCAATATATAACTGGAAATTAAGCATCTTACTTTTCTGCCCATTCTGCTAGTGTGTTTTCTGCCCATTCTGTAAGCGTCTTCAGGAACAGGAATTGTAGACAACACAAGATGCCCCTTACCTATATGACTGTATTTCTACCATCACTCCCTGAATTCTGCTGAGATATCAACTACCCTGAAGTTGGTAGAACTTCCCATCAGGGCTGGTGAATATGCGTTGCAGCCCATAACCTTGGCAGACATTGGGCCCCCGAGCAACCTGTGTTGCTGCTTTCCTCTTGCTGTTAGCACTGCCCTGAGAATATTTTGGGTGATGATGTCCTAAGGATCTATCCATGACAAGGGTTCCTTGATTATGCCATTGATGCTATGAGTTTTTATGAACAGTTTTTATGAGAACTCTGGAACTATAGAAAAGTGAGGGTTTGGGGTCCTTTTTTGCTACATTTTTGAGGTTTGCTCACCTGGCAAAGAGGGCACATCTGGGACCCCCTGTCCCAAAATCCTATTTTTTGTATCCCAAAGTAGATGTGTTCAGTTGGCATTATGTCACAATCTCCTTGTTCATCTTTGCTTGGTAATGTCATGTCTATACCACACTTTCTGTCCAACATCCCCAGCCCCTGGCTTCTGGTTGCTTACCTTCAATCATCCAAGAAATCTCTGCTGGTTCTTTTCTACACTGTGGTGCCACACACCTCCTGGCCCTGATTGTCTCATTTTCAACAAACTGCAGGAGCATAGGTATCCTCACACAACTTCCAAGCCTTTATTCAGGGTATGTGTAATGTATTCTTATGTTGGAGCCTTTGAACCAATATCCATGGAAGGTTATGTATATTCCCATGTTGATATTTTCAGTAATGCTATGGGCATGTTTCTTATTTTTATACCTGGCTCTGTTCCACTTACCCCTGTCTCTAGCTAAGCATGCCACAGAGGTAGGAACCAATTTGTCAGCATGGGAACGGAATTATCTGTAAGTGTAATATGTGATAAGACAGCTCTGCCAGCCATTTCTGGGATCATGTGTACCTGTTATGGTTTAGTGTGAGCTGAATTAATGCTGTTATATTTTAAAGAACTGAGACTAGAGTTGTGAAGAACAGTGGGATGCAGGTGCAGTGGGACCTGGCTGGGAGTCAACAGTTTGTGTTATATATCTGTGAAGTGTCTTGGTTTTTTTCGCCATTTAAATTCTGAATCCTTGCAGCAGGAAAATGGTACAGAAGGATTAGATTATCGTAAATACTTGACTATGAGTCGACCTCATGTATGAGTCAAGAGCAGGTTTTGGGGCCAAAATTATGAATTTTGAAATGACGAAGGTCAAGGGTAAAACTTAAGGGCATGTAACAAAGGATGTAAAGGATGAAGCAAAGGAAAGCAATGCCAAAAAACTTATGCAATTATGGCTGATCCTAAAGGATGGATGGATGAGAGAGTAGAGGGGGGTTAGTGGTTTTTTTAGGTGGTCCCAGGATGAACTAAACTCTCACTTTTCTCCCATTCTATTCACAGAAGAGGATGGTTCCTTTTATAATATATATAAAAGTTAAAGTACAGTACTTGCATTTACAGTTTTTTGGGTCAATTTTTTTTACTGTAATATGTATATTTATAATTCAGTATATACAGTAAGTGTGGGTCCTTATGGAGACTTCTTTCAAATTCTTGTGAAACAAAATTTGGCTGAATGTAATTCAGTATACTTTTAACCTCAGTGGTGACCCACAACTATACTAGAGAGATAAAAGGACATTATTAACTGATATGGTACTTATAACAAGTGCTGAGATAATGTTGAAGTATGTTGAACTCACCAAAATACTGTATAAAAACTAAACAGAATTATAAATCTTGTAAAAATTCAAGTTAGCTAGGCACTAGGAATTCATAAAGCAAGGATTGCTCTTGGTTACAGATGACATTCTCTCTGATTCCAAAACCTTTGAGAGATAGTCAGGGAAGTATACCTGATGCCTAAAAAACAAAATGTACTCCAGTTGTATCAACTGGTTATGAGAAAATTATTTGCATATTAGGAGTTAGATTCAGGGAGGGCTGAGCTAAATCATGTTAGCCCACCTAGAATAAACCCATTGTGATGAATGGGACTTTTAAATAACAACAGTCTTGTCCCATTGATTTCAGTGGGTATATATTGCTTTGCATTTAAAATCCAGCATTAGTGTGGCTTATAGAGACATATAAGTTCATGCATAGATACATACTGTTTCTAATCAGGACATTAGATTGGCTATTTGTTTTAAATGGAAGTCATTTTTTCTAATTTTGGTTCTGATTTATTTGATAGAATGTAATCAAGGTTTGTTTGGATTAAGTTCTGGCTGAAACTTATGTTCACCCATTTGAATCTCTGATTTTAGTAAATAGTTTAAAATAGTGCTATTGGACTAGTTCTTCGAGGCTTCTGTTGGAACTTCTAAAAAATATTTAAGATCTCTAGTCCACCATGGCATCTTGTGTTGCATTCAGGTCATATCTATCTCCCCTGCTTCCATCTTCAAATGACTTATTAATAATTTGGTCTGTTTAACAGACCAAAACAACCAAACTGTTTTACAACTGGGTGTTTTATCTTATACATCTGATCTTTCCATTATACGCCTTCATTTGTGTGTGTTGGAATTTGCATTTGATGACTGTCTTAACAATAGGTTGCAGATCTATGAAAGCTTTCATCTTGTGTTTCTTTAATATTTAAAAGATACGATTAGAAGGGAAATGTGGGACTTGTCACAAAATGTTTCAGTGTGGAACACCCCTATTCAGTGTTTGTCTGCCAGCCGTATCTTCTTTTAGGACAGGTATGGGAAGCTTCTGAAGGTGTAAGACTAGGGACCATTTTTGCACTCCTCCTGTGCCTTCCTAAAATACCCATCCCATCCTATCCCATCCCATTTCCCCCCAAAAAAACATTTAGTCCTCATTCACTGGACTTTTTGGAGTTGGGCAGGGAAAATTTCTAATTACTCAGTACTCTGTTTTAGCTACATAGTCTTTCTAACTCAATACCTGATTTGTCTATTAGTATCAGGGGTAGGCAACCTTTCCCCTTTAAGGGCCGAGGGACTTCAGCTCCCAGAAGCCTCAGCCATGTTGGCCAATAGTCCCATGTTGGCCAATAGCTCCTGGGATTCTGGGAGCTGAAGTCCCTCGGCCCTTAAAGGGGAAAGGTTGCCTACCCCTGATTAGTATATACAAGTGCAGCCTGACACAAAATATTGGAGTATGTCCTACAATGTTTCAGCCATGCCCTGTTCCAAGATGGTCCATTCCATTATTTTTCTTTTTTCTACACATTGGTCAGTCAACGTATCATTTTCATATGACCATACTCTGTATTCATAGAGTTGTTTTTATATATGGAATTATGGAAATTTTCTTCCTTTAGATTCCCTCCTCTAAACATCTTTCATGATTTTATAAACATTGTGGTTCTCCTTGCCTATTTATTGTGGCTGGTACCATTTTGGATGCATAAAGATTTACATATAGAAAATGAATTCCTTATCAGTGTAAAAGAAATACGTTCTTTTATTATGAAAAAAGAGCAGTTTGTGCCAAGCTATTAGGATGGATTGTGCCTATCCATTAGTCTGTCTTGATGTCCAAGTCACTTTTTGTTTCATCAAAATCTTAACCTCATGTATAGCCTGAATATAGTTCAGTGGTGTCCATTACACAAAGGAAAAAAAGACATCATACAAACATTTAAGAGCCTAACACTGTCTCTATCTTTCTCACTCTTTCTTTGCACAATTTGTGACTCATCAAGCCAAATGATTACCAGACCTAAATGGTGCAGAAGCAGTGAGGTTGTCAAGTGCTTGGTTGCCCACAATAATATAATTGATGGTTTGCATTTGGCTTGGTAAGTGATGGCTTGCTTGTGCAGGTCAGCTGTACATCATTATTGCATTTGTGTGCATGAATTAATGTAGTTTAGGATCTAGGAGTTTGAAAATCTATTACACACTCAGAACTATGTTCATAACTGAATATTCCATGAACTTGTAAAATTAGCCATGTATTGGGAATGGCCAAAATTTTATAGGTAGAGGAAAAGAAGCACTGACAGATAAATTATGGCCAATATTAGGAATAAAACCCAGGGTTTGTGGCTCTCATTTTTGTTTTAATAGTTTAACGTGACAGCAAACTGAATTTGTTTGTTTATATTTGTACCATCAGTTTTTTTTTTAAATAATATCTGGTTTTAAATTTGTTGTAAGCCCCCAGGGGCCCTTGTTAAGAGAAACATGGCATATAAAAGACATACATATATAAATAGTTGGATAAACTCAAAGAGGAAAATTTATTATCTGCATGTGTTAGGAATATTCTTCAATATTGATGAAATGCAGTATTGCATGGTTTTGATATTCTCTTTTATCTGATAGATTCAGATCATTTAAGCCTTGTATTTTCTTGCATAAACTGTCTCCTGTGTGGCTAAGCTCAGAATGCTGTAGGAGTGATTGCTTTATTCTATATCCTAAGAAGAACGATATAATCTAACCAAATGGAAGATCATTTGGGTACTCCATATCCTCTCAGTAATTTGGAAAAAGAATGAGATAGATATACCTGATACACATTTGTTGGAGCCCTAACAGTATAAAATGTCGCTGTGTATCTAACAGCTAGAAAGATACTAGAAATCCTAGAAATCCTATTACAGTACTAGCAAATCCTGTTGTCGTCGTCATCATTGCTATTGTTGTTGTTGTTGTCATTGTTGTGTGCCTTCAAGTATTTTCTTACTTACGGTGACCATAAGGTGAACCTATCATGGGATTTTCTTGGTAAGATTTGGCAATTTTCTTGCATAATCTATCAGTTTGTTGTTGTTTTTTAGCAAGTGTTCTTGGCAAGATTTCAGAGGAGGTTTGCCATTGCCTTCCCTTGAAGCTGAGATCATGTGACTTGCCCAAGGTAACCCAGTGGGTTTCATCTGTCTCCTATGAAATGAAGAATACACCTTTTCAATAGTTAAGGCTATCTTCTGATGCAAGCTGATCTTCCATGTCCCTGAGGAATGTTCATCAGGGTAGAGATTTTCTAATCTCTACTAAGTATTAAGTCTTTCAGTCTTAATACTGAAAAATAGGAATTTAGTGACCATCCATCTTTATAAAGGCATCTGGTAGGTAAAAATAGTAGCTCAAATAGATTCTGCATTGTGTGTGCTAATTACATTTGTTTTTGAATATTGTACTAACCTAATTTAATTTTTTTGCTTTTCTGGAGTCACTTATATCCATGTGCATGTTTGGGTTCCTTTCATGATCACAACACTTCTTTATGCTTCAGACCAATTCCCTCTTCTTTCTTCTCTCTTTCTCACTTTGGCTCATGTCTCGCACCAATTCTTGTGATCTTAAGAATTACTTTTTAAAAATCGCAATCACATAGCCTGGGCACATAGAGTTATATTTGATGACATGTTCCACATAAAGCTATATTCATTCTAATACTTAGTTTTGATTTCTTTTGCTGAAAAATGGTATCAGGTGGCAGAAATGCTTTGACTGTTGCCTACTTTTAAATTTTATACCATGAGTCTTGCTCCCCAGCCTCAAACAAAGTGGTTGTAGCTCCAAGCTTCACAAATAAATGCTCCGGGAAATTTACTCCACATGCAGATTTCTCTGTTCCTCCATGTCAAAAGGGGGTACACAAGAGGGAAGACTAGAGCTGCTTAAGGAAGTTTTTAGGATCTGAGTGTGCTAAAAATGCACACTTCCTTATCAGAACATATGTTCTGTATTTTTGTTGAATAGGCTGGATAGTTTTCAGTACTGGGTGCTATACTTTTCTGAGAGAGTCGGGATGCCTGTGCTGGCAAAATCAAACTGACTTGAAGTCAAGTTGTTTAGATCACGTTAGATGCAAAAACGGGTGGGAACCAACATGAAGCTGTGCTCTGGGGCTAAAAACCAAACCAAAAAGACATGCCAGTACTCTGTTTTAATGCCAAAAATGTACATCATTGCACATGCATATAAACAGCGGGAACGTGAAAGTACGACAAATATGGCAGGTTGCGAATAATGCAATGGATGTAACTACAACATACACAAACCAGACAGTCCAACAGGGGGGCATGGGGAGAAGGGAGGAAAGGAAGCATGTATGAGGGCCCTCCACAAATATGCTTTTCCAGTGTGTCACTGGGTGTACCGATGTACTGTACGTGCAATGTATTGCACATGAAACTGTGTGGCCAGTCACATGGAATGTCCAATGGAATGGCAGCTGGGCAGGAGGAGGGAAGTAATTGGGTGTCATAGGAGGTATGTTCATGCACTGGTGGGGAGCTGGGGAAAAATAACTGAGCTATATAGCTGGACACCAAATGGCATGGGCGTTCAGCCTGCCTTTGGAGTGGGCTTTGTGGATAGTGGGCCTTCCACCTGCTTTTGTAAAAACCAGTACCAGCCCAGTTTTTCTTGTCTATCTTCTCAGTCCCTTCAGTTTGGAGAAGGTTACAGAGATATCTATGTCATGTTCAGAGAAGTATATATTATGAGATAAGCTTTCTCTTTTTGTATTTGCTATTATTTTCCATTATAGATAAACACTGAGCTGCAAGTATTGCAAGTTGCAAGTATTTGCTTTGTAGAGTGGAAATTAGAATCCAGTGCAAAACAGTTACAGGCAACTGTCACAGGCATTACATTTGTTTTCCTTAAAAACTTATTGGAGAAAAAATAAGCACAGGTGAACTACCCTGTGTAAAACTTTTGAGTTATATAGTGCAGTGTGTAACATCACTAGGGACCTTATCACACGTGGGCCACAAAGCGATAAGAAAGTGAAA
>CM034701.1:308671402-308686426 GCA_020142125.1 Phrynosoma platyrhinos | reverse complement strand
CAAAAATTTAAATAATCTAATTACAATATTCTGAATGAGGGGGCTTTTTATAGGAATGGCTTCCTGAAATGAGTTGCTTCACTCAGAGCAGCTGGAACTGGCCACTTTTCCAAAGAAACATTTATTACTTCCCTGACTGAGTCTGCCAGTCCTCCTGAGTTTGATACGAGACTGAAGGGGCAAGGAGCAAGCATACACATAAGTAAGGCATGCATCCAAGAACCCTACCTACATCTTCTCTTCAGTAGAACAGGACTAGAGAGGGCACTATCCCTCTCAGCAGCAGCCAGAAATTAACTATCAAACTAAATTAGTTAGATAGATTAATTCACTAGCTGAACTCTATGAAGTTAGTACCTGAACTGGTAGCAAAAATTGTATTATTTAGTGTAATGTTGTCTGCACTGTCTTTCTAAAATATTGTAGTAGCTGCATTTTATGACATACCTTTGCATCTTTTAGCATTGTGCCAACATATAATTTACTGACTTCTTGGGCAGATAAGGCGGGCTGAGCACAATGCACACTGCTTATTGAGGTGCAATAGAAAGGAAGGAAACATGTGTAAAGATGTGCAGACAAGAAGCTTGTGATACTAAAGGAATTAATGTTATGCAGTGATTTTACCTCTGTGATAGGAAGTGTAGGAACAGTGTGCTCCCTGGAATACATCGCCATCTGAGCTGTAAAGGTTTCAATTCCATGGCAACACAGAAGGACCAATTGTGTTGAAGGTGTGGGTATTAATAAATTCAGGAGAGGTTAGAATGTGTGTGTGTGTGTGTGTGTGTGCATGTGTGGAGTGAGGTGGAATAAGAAGTAAACACTTAGCACTGTAATTTTTAGTGCCTGTAATCTAGCATCAAGTTTATATACTTGGAAAGATCTGAATTGACCTACATATTCCCCCTTGCTCTTCTTACATATGCTCCTTGTCCCTTTAAGGACAAACTGCAGATATTGACATGATAAATGGATTTAAAAACCAACAACATTGCACATATTTTTTGGCTGTGGCACTGAAATATGAGATAAAGGTAACAAAAACAGGCGCAGAGATTATGGGGTGTTGCCCAAGATATGCAGGTTTAGGCAAGGATATGCAGAAAAGAGGAATTTATTTCCCCCCAAGACTCAGTGCTTCCCTGCTGGTTATATCCTCTGCAATGTTTTCTCTTTACCTCCTGCAGGCTTCCTTTTGCCACCCCTGACTGAGAACGGGAGATCTTCCCAGTGGTCTGTTTCTTTTTCTTTCTTTTTTATTACAAAAGCTATAATATAAAGGGAAAGTAAACAGTGTCCTGACACTCTGTTTTTATTCAGCTTCTGACACTGGTCTATTGTGTGTAAAGGCTTCAGAGGTGGGATTTGTCAAGAATGTCAGGGTTTCAAAGCAGCCAGATGGAGAATTTCTGCATTTGCAGTAGCAGCATCTGGAGTGCCAATGCTAGTAGGTTAACCAGGCAGTCATAAATCTGGCTTTGCTGAGTGAATGAAGATGTATTTGCAGCTGTTTTGCACCAGAATGTGCAATGAAAGAGAATACGGCGTTTTGTTTTCTGTAGGGTCACACAAGTGTAACTGCCAGAATAATAGGAATCTTTGTATTTTTGCATTCTTTGAGAAGAATCTGTCGCTATATATGTCTCAAAGAATGAAAGTGGTCACTAGCTTTCTATATATACTGGTTCTTCCATAAAATGAATAGTACTAGAAGACACAGTGGACTGATTCTGACAACGTTTTGTGTTCATGGACTTGTTTTTTAAGGAAAGGTAGTATTGAACAACATAGCATTTCTGCACTTGAATCTCTGAATGCCAGCCTGTTAAAACATCCACATCCAGTTCTTCTTGCATATCCCTCCAGCTATTATTCTGGTTCCTGTGTAACACAATATGTGTGCAGACATGTGAAAGTCACTTGCCTATTTGCCTGTGGTGAGGAAGATTTGCCCCTAGCCAACAAGCAAAGTTTCCTTTTCTTTTTCCTTTCCTCTGCCTGTGCATCATTTCCTCCCTAGTTTTTAAAATAAGCTGTAAGAATCTCTAGCATATTATTCTGGGTGGGAAGATGACCCAGATATGGAGGAACTTTCCAGAGTTGTGTTATCATAGTCAGCCCTTCATCTGGTGGGCTGTAGACTCAAAGCTTCTGTAGGGGAGGAGTGGTCAATTAATAGCAATAGCAATAGCAATAGCAGCTTCATTTATATACCACTTTTTACCAGCTAATCAGTCTCTAAATGGTTTACAACTGTAAGCTAATTGCCCCCAACAAGCTGGGTACTCACTTTAGCAACCTCGGAAGGATGCAAACTTGAGTCGAGCTTGACCCCTGGCTGGTATTGAACTCGCAACCTTATGGTTTGTGAGTGAGTGAGTGAGTGGCTGCAGTATAGGCATTTAACCAATTAAAAGCACTGATGGCAGAAAACCTGAAGCAGATCAGATTGAACACAGCTTAGAGACCATTGGAAAGTGTGTGCTGTGTCTGTGATGACAATCACAGTGAATGGAAAGAAGCCTCCAACATTTTGTTCCACAAGAAGAGAGCACAGCCCACTAGACAGCCCACTGTGCGGATTTGTATGACATTTTGCCAACAAAAACCCTGAGATCTACTCTCACTTTGATACCATAACTGATACAGGCCCAATGGATGTATACTTGGCTTTTTCTTTTTCTCTGTTGTTGCACATGTTTCAATTTGGGCACCTTCAGGGTGTGGACAAGTTCCTTAGAGGGGTGAGAGCCACTACATGCATGTTGGATAGTGCCCTTCCTAGCTCATAAAAGTAGCCAAGGTGGGACTAGATGAGTGTGTAAGGGGAATGGCGAATACTTTGTTGCCGCAGGGCAGGGTTCTAATCTTCCTAAAAGAGTGTGTGGTGATAATGTTACTGAAAACAAAAAGTCTTTTTTGAATCTCCTCTACTGGACAATTATGGGCCACTCCGTAATATCCCTTTCCTGAACAAAGTTCTAGAACATTTGGTAACTGCCTCCCCCCCTCCCACTTCAGATGTTTATGACACTGGTTATTTAGACCTATTTCAATCTGGTTTATGGCCTGGTTACACAATAGAATTTATTATTATTTATTTATTTAATCTTGGTAGATGACCTACACTGAGGATAAACAGGGAGAATATTTCCCTTTTGATTCTGTGGGATCTCTCAGCTCCTTTCAATACCATCAACCATATCATACTGGTAGCTTTTTACAGTAGCTCTAGTCCTTGATTCTTGTTTGAATCATCCCATTGGCCTGTATTGTATCACATGCTTTTTAAGCTATATGAGTCAAACCTCTGGGAGAATGTTGGGATACGGTCTCACTAATATGCTGATGACACTCAACTCTGTCTCTCCCTTCCATCTAGTTATAAAGAAGCTGATAGTCTGTTATCAGTAATTACTGGACGAGGGTGAACAAACTGAAAAATATGCCAGAAAAGACAGATGTGCTCATGGTGAGTTAATAAGCAGATCAGAGAATAGGCATTTAGCCTGAACTTGATGAGGTAAAATCTCACCTGAAATTTAAGGTTATCAACTTGAATGTATTTCTGAACTTAGCCCTGAATCTGGATGACCAGGCTTCAGCAGTGGCCAGGAATGCATTCATACATTTAAAACTGGTGTGGGAGCTGCACCCTATACATCTTGGGTCCCGACTGTCTGCATCTTCCTATATGGGCCACCAGACTTAAGATCCTTGTGAAAGGTCTTGCTTTTGGTTCTACCACTGGCATCATCACAACTAATGAGGACATGTGAGCAGGCCTTGTTTCCAACTGGAAGCTAGGCTGGGCCCCTCTGTGCTCTTCTTTTAAACAGCTTATAGTCTGGCATTTGCCAATTAACTGGTTGCTTCAGGATGTCTTTTAGTAGGGTTTGTGTGCTCTAATTTTATTTTATTGTTTAAATAAAAAGTTATGTTTTAAAAGCTTTAAAACTGTTTTAAATTAGTGCTATTTTTAATGGGGTAGTTTATTTAATTGTTTCAAATATTGTTATATATATATTTATTTAAAAACCTGTTTGGTACTTTGCTAGGAAAAGGCAGGATATATTTGAAACAATAAATAAAGAAATATTCAATAATGGCAATTCAGGTGTCAGTCTAAAAGTATTGTTTATAACTTGTTTTATCGCTCGTTGAATTTCTGTCCAAAAGCGAACCTTTTTCAGGCACATTCATCATAATGAATACCAACTTTCCAACATCTGCAGTAGTATTTGACATTTATGTGACTTAAATATAAGTACTAGTTATAGATCAGTCTTTTAGCATCTTTAGACAGCTTTAAAAAGGCTGTCAAGACAGATCTCTTCCGGCAGGCCTTTCCAGACTAGTTATACTAGATCAGTCCTTCCAGCCTCAGATTAATAGCTATCCAAGAGATGATCCTCACGTGGCCCCATCAAGTGATGGGAGGTTCATCGCGCCAGGCTTATGGAGTCATTGGGTTGGATGGTTTAATATTTTAACTTCAACTGTTGTTTTTATATTGTTTTGATTTAATTCTGTTTTAAGGGGGGGAGGATTCGCTTATTGTATGTTTTATTCTGTACTGTATGTTTTAATTGTAAGCCGCCCGGATTGGATTACCAATGGGTGGGATATAAATAAATATTATTATTATTATTATTATTATTATTATTATTATTATTATTAAATATGCTTATATATTAGTGTTACATTTTCATTGATACTGCAGATAGTACCTTTATAAGGTTCCCTTTCTATGTTGACAAATGTGCTCTGTTAAAATCTTGCATTTTTATCACTAAAAAAACTTATACAATATATATAAGCTTGCAACTAAGGAACTATTATGTGGGCTAATATCTTTTGTAAGTTCATTTGCAACTGTCAGTGTTCATTGACTTCAAATATAATTTTAGGAGGGGAGATGTAACATTGGGAGTGGAACTATGTAAAGTATGACTTATCCCAAGCGTAGATAGAAAATCTGTTTAAATATATACTAAAATGTAAATGGGGCTTTGAAACCTTAGGTACAAAGGAAGTTGCCTTTTGTAGTCCATTGGTCCATCTTGCCCAATGTTTTGGACAATTTTTTCTGGAGATCCCTGGTGGTCTTGCATCCCAGTATTATCTTAGCCTTGTCTGACCCTACTTACCTTCAAAATTAAACAAAATTACTTAGCTATGTTGGTTGATCAGATGCCATTGAAGTCAAATGAATGTATGCAAGCCTCTTTTGCAGGACTGTAACTAAAATAAGTTCCAAAGGCTTATTTGTAAAAAGAAAGGGGGTGATTTAGTAATTTGTGAATAAGATATTACCTTAATCCATTAAATAGCCCCTCTGTAAGCTTTGGTTGCTTTTCATATTTGTATGCTTACCCTATATACTCGAGAGGACAGGTTTGGGGGCCAAAATAATGGATGTTGATATTAGAAAGTTGAAGAACCAGGTCAGCATTGTAGTGAAAATTAACTATTGTTTTATTCTGGATTCTAAGATACACAAAACTATCCCACAATGGTTAGAATCAATACTTTTTCCAAGTTAAACAACACTTTAAAAATCCGTTGTCCAGCCCCCTCCCCACACTTGTAGCCAGCACTATCTGCCCACTTCAAGGGTGCACTTTGAAGTTTGCCCCTTCTCAATTGCTATTTCCCAGGAAAGGAAGGCACCATCATAAACAGTCATAAACAGCCCAGTTTTCCTGCTGCAGACATCTGCCCTAGTCTACAATTTCCTTTGATTTTCACCCATCACCAACTGCATCGAATTACAATCCCCCTTGATCTCCCCCTTCACACACATCACTTTGATGGCATATTCATATGGATACATAGGAATATGACAGATATGACCTGTAGATAAGTTGAAGGTAAAGCTTAGGGGCATGTAATGAAGGATGTAAAGAACAAAGCAAAGCAAAACAATGCCAAAAAAATCAGGAGTAGTGGAACACATTGTAAACCATTATGGGCATAAAATGCTATTTGAAAACACTGAAATTCTGGACCATGCCAAAAATTATCAGAGCAGAATGCACAGGGAAGCCATTGAAATCCACAAACACCTAGACAACTTCAACAAGAAAGAAGAAACCCTTAAATTAAACAAAGTTTGGCTACCAGTCCTAAAAAACACTAAAATCAAGACCCAGCAAATACAAATGAAAACTACCCAGGGTTAGGGGTTTCCCCAGCAGACAATGGATCACTAATAGACACAAATCCTCCTTGCATATCCTCCCACTCTGAGGCCTTGCCATTCAACAACTGAACAATACACAGATTAACATGCAAAACATCCTCTCAACCAAGGGTCACACAGCATATATATCCCACTCACTTACATGCCCGCATTCTCTGAAGATGCCAGCAACAGATGCTGATGAAATGTCAGGAGTAAACTCTTCTAGAACATGGCCACATAGCCAAAAAAAAAAAAAAAACCCCACAAAAAAACTATGGATGCCGGCCATGAAAGCCTTTGATTTCACAACGCCAAAGAACTTACAAAATTTTAGCAGGATTTAAAGTACAGTAATTACATTGACCCGTGGATAAGTTGACTCATGTTTTTGAGGTCAATTTTTTAACCCAAATTTCTAGATGTATACATAAGTATATACAGTAATTTCCTAATTTCTAAGAAACACACAAAAACTGTATGATACAATTTTTGTATTACAAACTCTTAAACTGGCCTATGTTATCTAGTGCTAGCCTTTTCATTTGCTTTTTACATTAATCCCTGAATTCCTCACCATTGGCTGTGCTGACTAGGGCTGCTGGAAAGCATTCCAAAAACACCAGGAGGACTGCACAATTCTCACCTCTATATTTAAAGAAGAAGCTGCAGGGCTGTACGTGCTGTATGCACTGTCTGGATTCAGGATTCACTCAGGAATATTAGAATTCTTAAAAGCGCAGAGCATTTTTTAATGAATCTGCTAGGGATTCAAAGAATATTTGAAAATGTTCAGTTTAGGACTTACTCTGCCCAAAATTTGCATGTGGTTGCTTTGTCCAGAAAACAACATTTTCCGCACAGGAAACCACATTTCTTTGCTCAGAAATATAATTTTCTATACAGAAATATAATTTCATGCACAGAAATTGTGACTTGTAGAGCACAAATTCTCACATGGTGGTTTTGTGTCAAAAACAGCATTTTCTGCATAGGAAGTAATATTTCTATTTTCTACATGGAAAGAAAGAAAGAAAGATAAAAATGGTGTGCTTGCATTACAGTTAAGATTATTTCATTTTCTTACCAGAGAATTTGGGAATTTCTAGTTCTTTGTATGGTTCGAATGAGATGAAGACTTGTCATAGATGGTTGTCAGCACTCTACCAAACTACAGGTATAGGAATGTTTTGAGAGTGTCAAAATTATGGAAATGCAGTAGAAATTTGTGACATGAATATATATGGCTAGAGATAATCAACAGTGTTTTAAATATCAAGAAATTGAGACTGCACACAACATACAAAGAATGCTGTTGTAGTTTATGACAAAAATGTTTTATAAACTCTTCCCATCTTTAAGAAAGCACTATGGGAATACAAATGGAGTTATAATTAATGACTTTTAAAAAATAAAATGCTATTTTTTTTCTAATACTGAACACCAAGACTGTACCAAACAGTTGGCACAATGAATAAAGGCATGCTTAATTGTGGATTGAAAATTAAAAAGATGACTCCAGAAAGACAGGTCATATCACAATTTGAATTACCTTATATCAGCAAAAGAGAGCATAGTGAAAGAGCACTTGCTATTCTGTGTTAGCTGAATGGCAGGAGGGAATTCTCATATATTGCTCTATTATGTTATCTGATGGAAAGTATTTCCCCCCTTCTATCCCAGGTGTTGAACTGAAATTCAAAACCCTGTATAGATCAGATGAATTGTAATGCAGTAGGGTTATTACATTGGATCAGCTGGGATCAAAACCAGCACAAGTGGAAAAAATAGGTTTGCCATTTCAGCTGAGCATTCAAGAGATATTTATGTATAACACTACGTTTTGTGAAGAGACTCTCCATGTGCAAAGTAAATAACTGCACAATGTGCCAGTCATAGTGGTCCAGAATGCCTTTGCATTCTGTATTTTTGATCTACGAGGAAGTCAATTTTACAAGGGAACATTTTTCATTTAGGTGATTTTCTCCTGGGATGAAAAAATATTTGAATGGTCTGAATTTCTTGTTAGACCATTTGTGTCTTTATGTGTCCCAGTATCATTCACACACCCACACCCATCACAGGATATTCTTCAGTTGGCCTGATGGTGCATAGTAGAGTTGAAAGTTCCAATAAAGTATACAATTTATGGCCTTTTGTATAGTAAAATGTATGTTAAATGTTCACATTCCTCCTGATTTGGAAGCATCTAAATATCTAATGCAGATTCACAACCATCTAAGTAAGAAAATAATTCGTTTTTCAGAATTCTAATCTAATATGCATTGGTCTATCACATACTTTTTGTTTGTTTTACAATTGGGCAAAATAGGCAGAACCAATTCATCCCTTTAAAATTTTATATACAAACACATGAAGGATTCTGGAGGGGAATTTTACTAACTCTCTCATGCCATCTATGCTTACTCAGAAGTAAAATCCACTGAGGGCTGATGCAGACCGGCTTAAAGGGCCAACCTGGTGGTGGAGTTGGGGTGGGGCAGCTGCATGCTAGCCACCCTGACTCCACCCTGACCCCATCTTGGCGCCATGCACCTGTTTGCATGGCGCATGGTGTCAGGACCCCTCTTGGTGCAGTGTGTGCACACACGGCACCAAAAGGGCACAAAAAAGCCACTGCCACGGCTGAGAGGGCAGCCTTTTGCCGCTCCATTTTAGGCCAGTCTGCATTCCTCCTGAGTTCAGTGGAGCTTACTCTCTGGATAGTATTTACTGAAGTAAAGGGAATAAAAGCAGAATAAAGATTTGTTGCTAGAGAGCTCTAGAATTCTTCCTTTATTACATTACTATTCAGAAACATCATGTTAGTCTGGAATATCAGTATGGGAAGAAATATTGTAGGACCTATAATAGAGCAAAATAAGTTGTAGCATAAGATTTTGTAGGCTTAACTCCAAAATACACTGTAGAAATAATCCAGTTTGAGACTGCCTTAACTGCCCTGGTTCAGTGCTAGGGAATCTTGGGAATTGTAGGTTTTTGTGCACCTTCACTCTCTGACAAAGACGTCAAAATGTCTCACAAAACTACAGTTCCCAGAATTCCCTAACATTGAGCCAGGGCATTTCTCAAACTGGATTATTTCCGCAGTGTGTTTTGGACCTTAGTCTACTTCCTCAGATGCATCTACTTCCTGTATCTGAGGAAGTAGACTAAGGGCACTTATGCACTGATAACAATAAATAAATACGAATCAACCGTATGTTTTTCTTGTCTGCCCCCATGGCAACCCGCATGAAATCCACACATACAAAACACTTCAAAAAGATATCGGTACAACTGGCTACACATTTACCCCTGGCAAAGCTGTTGTTTTTCCCAGTTTGCATCAACCTATCAACCAATAGCTCTTATGGTTTGCCGGTCAATCCATTCAATCCCTCTTTCCCCTCTCCCATCCCAGTGATGGAGGGAGGCAGTTGTAAATGTACACACACATGCACACAACAGAGAAAGAAAAAAATAAAAGTGCATTTTAGTTACTTTTTATTTACAAAATTGTCCAGACATGAGAGCAGTGCTGAGAGGTTAGATCAGGCTACTCCCTTCTTCCTCCTCCCCCTGCCAGAATATTGCAGTTGTTTTACTATTTGTACATTCCCCCCTTCCCATCTGATCACTGTTTCCCCCCCTTTGTTTTGACTTCAGTGAATGGAGCATGGACATTCCCTCTTTCCTGCCATCATTCACTTGCTTACTCATGCAATAGCACTCCCTCCCCCCATTTCTTCCATACATACATTGCAGATCCCTGCATGAGTGAGTGGTCAAATGATGAGGGGGTGTCAGAGAGGGACCATGTGCAATTGTATAAGCGAGTGAGTGAATGATGAGGGGGAGAAGGAATGCACATGGTCCAGTCACAAAAGTGAAAACAAAGATATACAATGCTGATCAGGTGAGGGGACAAAGCAGGGAAAGACAGTACAAACAGTAAAACAAATGTAACACTTAGGTGAGAGGGAGGAAGAGGGAGGAGGTAGCCTGATCTAAACCACCATTGCTGCTCTCATGGCTAAATGTACACTGAAGTAGAAAAACATGGTGACACAAACTAAGCTTGTCAGACCCAACCAGTCCCACTCACAAAACACTCCTCCAACCCACAACCTTACACCAACGTCATTATGGAGCACAGTACACACACACACACAAATATCCAACTTTTCCAGTAAAATCTGGAGTAAATCTCTTCTTTCCCATGGATTAAAGCCCTGAGGTGCTGAAAAGACATGGATTTGGTCCAAATCCTCCTGTTGTCTGGACTGCTTGTGGTGAGTAAGGCTGTTTCATTTTGCCAGTGTAGACAACCCTAAGTATACAAAAGCGTATTCTACAAGTAATGGTGCTACAAGATCTGCAGAGAGAAATGCTGTTTCTTGGAACCTTTTACCTTGCACTTTATAAAGAAGGGTACTGTCCATGGCTACCTTAGAAATTGGATCTTAGTGGTAAGAAAAAAAGAGTAGGATAGACCAGGAAGGAATAAGACGATGGATGCAATACAAAGAAAAGTTGTATAAATGAGATGACAGCATGAAGGAACATAGAATGAAGAGCCATATGAAGAAGAACCCCAGATTCTAAAAACTGAGGTGGAAGCTGCAATAAAGGAAATGGCAAAAAACAAGACTCCAGGAACAGATGATATACCAATAGAACTGTTGCAGTCCATGCTGACAGAGTCAACTCTAGTGTTAACCAATGTATATCGACAGATATGGAAAACAAAATGATGGCCAGCAGATTGGAAGCAATCAATATACATCCCCACCCACAAAAAAGGAGACACAATAGACTGCAGCAACTATAGAACCATAACACCATAATACAAAGTAGCAAATATAACAAGTAATATAAACTACTTTGAATCAGGGTAACTGCATAGATCATGAAAGGCTATGAAATGCCATTAAAGACATGGGAGTGCCAACACATCTGATAGTCCTAATGAGGAATCTGTACTCAGGACAAGAGGCTACTGTCAGAACAGAACATGGAGAAACAGAATAGTTCCCAATTGGCAAAGGAGTCAGACAAGGCTGCATCCTATCACTATACCTATTAAACTTACCGTATATGCAGAACATATTGTAAGGAAAGCAGGCTTGGACATGGAAGAGGGAGGAGAGAAAATAGGAGGAAAAAACATCAACAATCTGAGATATGCAGATGACACCATAATACTAGCAGAAAACCTCACAGATCTGGAACAACTACGAAGGAAGAGCAAAGAAGAAAGTGCAAAGGCAGGCTTACTGTTGAACATAAAGAAAACAAAAATAATGACCACAGAGAACTTACACACATTCAAACTAGATAATGAGGAAATAAAAATAGTAAAAGAGTTTTCATATCTGGGATCGAACATTGAATGGAATGGGGAATGTAGCTAGGAAATCAGAAAAAGATTAAGAATGGGGAGGGTAGCTATGAAAAAACTAGAAAAGATCCTAAAATGCAAAGACATACGACTCAGCACAAAAGTCAGAATCATACAAGCCATTGTATTCCCTATCACCATTTATGGATGTGAGAGCTGGACAGTCAAGAAAGAAGACAGGAGGAAAATCAATTCATTTGAGATGTGATGCTGGAGAAGAGTGCTGAGGATTCCATGGATAGCCAAAAGGACAAACAAATGGGTCCTAGAGAAGATCAAGCCAGAAATATCCCTAGAAGCCAAGATGACAAGACTTAGGGCCTTTGCAGATTGCCAGAAATAGTGCAAATTCAGTCCACTTTAACTGCCCTGACACAGTGCTAGGGAATCATGGGAACTATAGTTTATTGTGGCACCAGAGCTCTCTCACAGAGAAAGCTCAATGTCTAAGAAAAAAAA
The DNA here is from genome assembly GCA_020142125.1 of Phrynosoma platyrhinos. Lineage (NCBI taxonomy): Eukaryota > Metazoa > Chordata > Lepidosauria > Squamata > Phrynosomatidae > Phrynosoma > Phrynosoma platyrhinos. Next base: position 308,674,376 of record CM034701.1, on the reverse strand, counting down.
TACAATTCCCATGATTCCTTAGCACTGAGCCAGGGCAGTTAAAGTGGACTCAATTTGCACTATTTCTAGCAGTCTGCAAAGGCCCTTAGATTGTTGTACTTTGGACACATCATGAGAAGGGATGAATCACTGGAAATGACAATAATGTTAGGAAAGGTGGAGGGAGAAGAAAGAGAGGAAGGCCATATGCTAGATGGACAGACTTTATTAAAGCGACCACGAATATGAGTTTGCAGGAGCTGGGTAGAGCAGTAGAGGACAGGGCCCCCTGGAGATGTCTCATCCATAGGGTTGCCATGGGTCGAGATCAACGGGAAGGCAGTTACCAACAAAAACCAAAAATGAGTGAACTCAGTAGAAAGACAATGATGAACATGAGACACTGCAAGATACAGAAAGTTTCAAAGCACTGTAACCTTTTACAGAAGCATTTACATCAGGGGTAGGCAACCTTTCCCCTTTAAGGGCCGAGGGACTTCAGCTCCCAGAATCCCAGGAGCTATTGGCCAACATAGGACTATTGGCCAACATAGCTGAGGCTTCTGGGAGCTGAAGTCCCTCCGCCCTTAAAGGGGAAAGGTTGCCTACCCCTGATTTACATAATGCCATGCATAGGTTTATACTTAGGCCTGGGGATGCCTTTTACATCGCAGCCTACATAGTAGCCATTGTGTTAGCACATGGCAATTGGTGAGCCACCAGCAGGAACAGTAGTACAGTCAGCCCTCCATATCCACAGATATTTTATCCATGGATTCAGCCATCCACAGCTTGGAAAATATATTCCAGATGCAAACCTTGATTTTGCCATTTTATATACGAGATACCATTTATTTACTGGGACTTGTGCATCCGTGGATTCTGGTATCCACAAAGGGTCCTAGAAACAAACCCCAGGGCTTGTGATACCAAGGGCCCACTGTATTGTAGCAGCTTCATGGCTGGTGTATCTGTATGCATAGCTTTTGGATCATAAATTGTTCAGACTTGCTTTCTGTGTACGTATGTGTAGGCTTTCCAGGACAAATAATTATTTTCTTGACAGATAGCACATGTTATGAGAGAACAATTCCAGTATTTCAGGCCAACAGAAATTTCTGCATTTTTCTTTTAGATTTAGAGTGTAGGTAGTTTCATTTTCTACTATTGTTATTTTGTTGTTATGTAAGTCCTTCCTGCAGCATACAGTAATTTGTATTAGTCATTTAATTCTTCCTTAAGTATCAGTTTTCAAGAGGTTACAATAATGTGGCAGTGAAGTCAGCCCTCTGGACTCCCATATTTGTGTGTGTCTATTATTATTGCAAACTTTTTTGCTTTAGGGCACCATGGCTTTTTAAGTGGAAACGTCAAGCACCTTCTGGTACCGGAAATATGAAATGTGTGGCTGCCTGTGGATCAGCAAACATTAAAGTCCCAACCTCTGAGGGCTGAGAAATAATTTTGCTATGCCAGCACAAGCCTTTGTAGTAATTGGAAGAAAATGGGATAAAGTTGCTGGCAGGACTGCTCTCTGCATATTGTTACTTGGGATAAAGTTGCTGGCAGGACTGCTCTCTGCATATTGTTACTTGAATGCTGAAATGTCTGTTCATGGGGTGTGAAGTTGCTGTTGTGGCAGGTTGCTGGATTGTGTGGAGCGTAGACCAGTTGTGATATGGTATCAAATATGATACCAATCTTCTCCAAACTTTATTGTGCCCTTTTCTTAATCTCTGTTCCTTACAGTAGTATATTTCAGGGAAGCCTTTCCTTCCCTGGTACAAGAGTCAATACATTACATTATATGATTGCTGTTTTAGGAGAGGGTGCAGTTTGATGCAAGTTCACATGCTGACAGATATTGGTTTGATCAATGGTATCTCCAGGATCTTATGGGAAGACCTCCTCTTGAGAATTCGATGAGATGGTATCTGATCTGTGTTAGTACCATAATAGACCAAAGTTCTTACACAGATTTTTGTGCAATTTCAGGATCGTTTGGCAACTTTGGCTAACTTTTTAAAATCCATTTTGCATGGAACTTAGAGTGAAACAGATTTTAGGACTGTACCAGTCAAACCTGTGTTTCATTCAAATCATAAGCAAATCAGCACCAACATTAGCAATGCTGGATAAATTTCCTAGTACCTATATGTTCAAAAATCTTAAATACTCTATTTTATATTTCAAATTGCCATGAATAGCTAAAGTTCCTTAAGATCACCTGGTGATAGACTGTGTACCCTGGGTAGTATTCATTCTTGCTTTCATACTATACCACAAACAAGTGGCACTGTATCAGTTAAGATTAAAATGGAACAAAAACTTCTTTCCCCCACTTTTCTCACCTTTATTGAATTGTGAAATGGGTGAATTGTGACTTGCTAAAGATGAGAGTTTTAGGATGAAAATCACAGTTTCCTTTCTGGCCTTCTACTTGAAGAGCATAACTTTCTTTTGCCCTCACAATTTCCATGCACACCAAAATTTGATACCAGATCCCTTATTCCAAGCATATCTTGCAAGGGACTGTGTAACAAAGGAGTACATTCCTTGTGTCTATTCCATTGATGAAAGTGGTTAATATGAATTTACCCTCAGAGAACCACAACAAGTAGGAGTGCTGAATTTCATTTGTAGATGTATTATGCTCAGCATAATGATAGTAGTAGTAGGTTGGAGTGTTGGAGGTTAGTATTCTAATAGTATGTTTATTTTTTTTACCAGCTTTCTTCATCTGGGTAGTGTTCCTAATAGAGAGTGATTCCAGGGATCAGTGTCTGAGGTCCTGATTAATGAATAGAGATACAGGCTTAGGAAAAAATAAAACAGGCTTATTATGTGAACTCCATTACTAGATAGGAAAGTTACTTAGGATTTTAAACTAAGGGCCTCGGCAGATGGCTAATAGAGCTGTCCTCGAGGCAAAGAAGAGGAGGGGCAGCCACACGCTCGGCGCCCCTCCTCCTCCCAAGGTTGCCCTCGGAGCCGC
>CM034701.1:308645717-308657293 GCA_020142125.1 Phrynosoma platyrhinos | reverse complement strand
CTTGTTTTTTCCACTTCTGTGCTATTAACAGTCTTGCAGCTGAGACCACATATAAAAGAATTCTCCAATATTTTCTCTGTAACATATGGTCTGTCTGATTTAATATATTTAATAGATATATTTCTGGTTTCAATTCATACTTAACTTTAAGAATATCTTGAATTGTTTCATGATTTTCTTCCATTAAATTTTCATCTTAGAGCATCTCCACCAAATATGAAGCCAAGATCCAATATTTTGTTTACATTTCCAACAAATATTTGAATTTGTATTATAGATGTTTGCAGTCTTTGCTGGAGTTAGATACCATCTTTGTTCCATCTTCCAATAATTCTCTTTTAAATTTTGTGATTTAGTAAATTTCTCAATTTTCCTTCTTGCATATTCCCAGCTTTCCAAATCAGTTGTTTTCCCTGTATCCATTGCCCATTTAATCATGTTTTCTGAAATTAAATCTCTTTCTTGTTTTCTAAGCAACATTTTATACAGTTTACTTGTCCTTTTCTGATTTCATCAGGATCTCATCTAATTCATTTGGCTCTTCTTCAAAATCCTCTATTTTGCTATCCATCTTAAATCTTTCCCTCAGTTGTGTATACAATAACCAATGCATTCTAGGATCTAGCTGCTCCAACTCCTCAATTCCTTTAATTTTAAATTTATTTTCTCCTGACTTTTTGAGTATGCCCTTATATCTCAACCAAGTATCCACCGCAGTCCATCTTCCAAAAAAAGATTCATGTGGAGATACCCAAAATGGAATTTTTCTATATATCATCATCTTTGTCTTTTCCCATATCCTTAAAAGTGCTCTCCTTATCACATAGTGTTTAAATTCTTTATGCATGGCCACTTTTCCATACCATACATAACCCATGTCAACCAAATTGGTTGTTAAAACCTTCAATATTTAATATCCTCATATTTTTAATAGGATCCAGTCAAACAACCAATTGAGTGCGTTGGCATGATGGTATATTTCTAAGTCTGGAACACTTCTCCCCCTGCTTCTTTACATAGTGTCATCGTTAACCAATTAACTCCCGCTCTTTTTTCCTTCCAAATAAATGCCCTCAAGTCTCTATGCCATTCTTTGAATACTTTTGAATTGTGTATAATCAGGATACACTGAAATAAAAAGTTCATTTTAGGTAATACTACCGTCTTAATTGCTTCGACTCTCCCCGTCATTGTCAAGTTCAGTTTATTCCAATTTATCAAATCATTATTGATTTCTTTCCATTTTGTTTTATAATTATTATCAAACAAGTCCATATTCCTCTTGGTTAACCAAATTCCTAAGTATTTAACTTTATTTTTCACTGAACACTTAGTAGTCTCCTCTAAATGGATCTCTTCTTTTTTTGTCATATTCTTAGTCATTATAACTGTTTCCCCCGATTAATTTTAAAACCCGACATTTTTCCAAAATCTTCTATTCTTTGGAAAGTTTTTGTGATTTGTATCTTTGGATCCTCTAGATCTAGAATAATAACCAAATCATCTGCAAAGTCTTACAATTTGTACTCTGGTTCTTTAATTTTCATCCCTTTTATACCATCCTCTTGCCTTATTCTGTCCATTAGTACTTCCAGCACCATTATGAATAACAATGGTGATAATGGACAACCTTGCCTTGTTCCTTTTGCAATTTTAAATTTATCCGTACATTTCCCATTTATAATCAACTGTGCAAATTGTTCTCCATAAATCTAATGTATCCATCCACAAAAATTTGGCCCCATCTCCATTTTTTCAAATAACTGCTTCATAAAACTCCAGTTCACGTTGTCAAATGCTTTTTCTGCATCAGCAAATATTAGTGCTAATTTCTTATCATTGTTTTTTTCATATTACTCAATGGTGTCCATTATCAACCTGATGTTATTTCTTAATTGCCTCGATGATAAAAATCCTGACGGATCTTCATGAATCAGATCCACCAAAATCTTTTAAGGCTCTCTGCCAATATGAATGCCATAATCTTATAGTCATTATTCTAAAGAGATATAGGTCTATAATTCCTGATTTCTTTCTCATCTTTACCTTCTTTTGAAATCATTGTGATATTCACACTTTCCCAAGTATCTGGAATCCCTTCCTTAACAACGTTGTTTAATGCTCTCAATAAAGGAGCTTTGATCTCTTCTATAAATGTTTTATAATAGATTGCTGTAAAGCCATCTGTTCCTGTAGCTTTATCTTTTTTCAATTTCCCAATGGCTTGAATTAATTCATTCTCAGTAATTTCTACGTTTAATAATGTTTGTTGTTTTGTTGTTATTTTATTGATCCTTTGTTTGTTGAGGTATTTACTAATCCCTTCCCTATCACAATAATCTGCCTTATATATATTTTTTGTAATATCTCTGAAATGCTCCCCATATCTCCTCTTGTACATGTATGATTTTGTTATCTTTTTTTATCTTAGTAATTATTCTTTGAGATTTCTCTTTTAATCTGTACGCTAACCATTTCTCTGGTTTGTTAGCGAATTCGAAATGTCTTTGTTTATCTTTGTTTAATAAATTTCATCTTCATTTCTACTTCCTCAGTTATTTTCTTATCTAGTTGTTTTTGAAGCCATTGTAAGTGTTTATTTTTCTTGTTGCTTGTAGGATCATGAGTAAGTTCTAATTCTGCATTTTGTATGTCCTTTTCCAATCTTTCTATATCTTTTACACGCCGTTGTTTCAATTCTGCTCCTCTTTGTATCATCACCCCTCTCATCACGGCTTTATTAGCATCCCAAATAGATTTAGCTTTAATAGAGCCAGAACTGTTTTCCAGAAAATATTGATTCAATGTCTTCCTTGATTTTTCTCTGAAATTTTTATCATTCAGCAAGCTGTCGTTTAATTTCCCAAAGAATTGTTTTTTCTCTGTTTTCATTCCTAGTAAAATTGGGTTGTGATCTGATACAGTTTTTGGCATTATTTCCATTTCTTTAATCTTGGATATTAATTCTGATGTTATCACAAAAATATCTATTCTTGACAATGATTTAAAGCTTTCAGAGAAAAAGGTGAAACCATCTTTTTTTGGATAAAGATTATCCCGTACATCAGTCAAATTAAGTTCTTGCAGTTCAAAAAAGGAGACAAGTAGTTTCCCTTGATTCTTTTTTACCTTCCTTGTTGAGAATCTGTCCTTTTTGGGGTCAATTACCCCATTCCAATTACCTAGTAAAATTAAATTCATATAGTCTTCTTTTTGTATTTCTTCATTTATTCTTTTGTAAAACTCCAGCTGTTCCTATGCTGGGGCATAAATCCCAAACAAAAGATATTTAAGATTTTCTATTTGTATCTCAACTCCGATATAATAACCGTTTTGGTCCTTAAAAATTTCTTTTGCTCCATATTTATTCTGAACATACATTACCACTCCGCCCCCTTTTTTTATTTGCTACAATGAACATCTGACCGAGTTTTGGATTATTCAAATAATTTCTTTCCTTTTTCTTAATCTTAATTTCTTGTAAACAGATCACATCCAATTTCTTTTTGATTAAGTAGTGGAAAACTTTACTTCTTTTAAATTTCGAATTCAAGCCCTTCACATCCCATGAGATGATTTTGGTTGGCATTTCTTATTTCAATTAATTAACCAATATATTATTCTATATCCAGAAGCCTCAGCCATGTTGGCCAATAGTCCCATGTTGGCCAATAGCTCCTGGGATTCTGGGAGCTGAAATCCTATGACCCTTAAAGGGGAAAGGTTGCCTACCCCTGTTCTATATCTTCCCCCTCCTCCAGGATATTTTTCTAAACTTTTGTCTTCTTCCAAAAACAGCTCTCCCATTATATTTATTTGGGAGTCTTCCTCTTCCTCTTCTCGCCTTTTAGATTGTTTTAATTCCATGTCTTCCTCTACTTTCATCTTTTGTTTTCCTTCATGCTCTTCTTCAAACTTCTCTGATTGAAGTCTTCTCAAGAACTCTCTAGCTTTTATAATGGAGTTTATTCTATATCTTCTTTGGTTATACCAGACCAGAACTCCTTTGATTCTATCCCCCGTGTATCTAATTTGCCTTTGGGTCAATTCCTGTGTTAAAAACCTGTAATTTTGTTTCCTTCTTAATACCGCCATAGGAATGTCCTTATGCATTCTTATAACTTTCCCTTCAACTTGAAGATCTTGATAACTCCTTTGCAAAATCTGGTCCTTCACCCTACTTCTAACAAAAAAAAGTATTCTAACAAATACTTCTAACAAACTTCTAACAAAATCTGGTCCTTCACCCTACTTCTAACTATATCTCTGGCTACATTTTTCTCCCTCACCACCACAGAGCTGATTCTGAAAACTCTATTGATATCTCTCATTATCTTTTCCTTGGATATTCCAATAAAGTCTGCTAGAATAGATGTGACTCTTTTGTATAGATCTTGTGCTGGTTCTTCAGGTAGCCCTCTCAACTCCAGGCATTTTCACCTATAGGACCTCTTGCCATAAATTTAAATTGCTCTCCCATTCTTGTTGCTCAGCTAGCTCCGTTGTTGTCTTCCTCAATTCATTTGTTTTGCCTTTCAAATAATCCACATCTGTCCTTAAACCTTCAACTTCATTGGAAATCTTGTCCAGCTTTTTTCCAAATTCTCCTAACTCTCTCTGTAGATCCTCCTTTGCTTCTTTTCTAGATTGCTTCAATTCATTCTTCACTTCCACCCTAAGTTTCTGAAACTCCTCTAACAAAACTTGCATAGGATCTGTTGTTTTAGTCGCTATGTCTGTGAATCCTCTTCTCTGAAGTGTGGCTCTACTAGGAGTCAGTTTTTTAATTCCAGACGCAGTCCAGCCACCATTTCTTCTGTATCTTTGATAGGCCTTTGCCTTTTAATTCCAATATTTTACTTCTTTTAAATTCTTTTCTTCATCTTCTTCTTAATCTACTTACTTTTTAAAATGTCTTCCATATATTTAAATGCTCAAAAATATTCACTAAGATTAAATATTCAAAATTCACTCCTGGTGTCCCATTCAATATCAATATCAAATTCAATAGTTTTAACCAATTAATTTAACAGGTTTAGCAATCTTTTCTTCTCAGTTCATTCAATATTAATATCCTATATATCCAATAATCCACAATAATCAATTCTAATCAATTGTCAATTATACTTAAACCTCTCTCAATTCAATTCATGCATGTATCAATCCCTTAATTGTTAATAATTAATTCTAGTCAATTATTAATTAATCAAGTTATTTAATTGTTCATCAATAAATCATAGTCTAATTAAAATTGTTTCTAACCTTTCTTGATTCTTAATTTCAATCTAGTTGTATATAGAACCAGAATGGATACTTAAATTAAAAGAAATACATACAAGCCTCTTATCTTTAAATTCATTCCATTACCCTCTGTTATTAAATCACACAATCCCACCAACCTCTGAAATAATCTTTCACACTGCTAAATAACAAAATCCCATCAGCCAAGCATATGTATTTTGTGTTTGTGTTTTAATTTTTTTTTAAGAATCTTCGATGACTCATTCAAAGCAGGTTATATAATTTGTAGCCAGGGAAAGGTTAAACCCAAAATCTTGATGGGGGTTGAGTCATTTTCTGGGGAAGCCAATCATTGAACTATCCTGTGGTTCTATGTTTTAAGAAATATTATGCTTGTATTGGCTTCTTTGAAATTTACAGTCTCTGATGGGAAGAGAGTTCTTTAAAGATAGCTCTGAGAGTGTTGTAGCTATTAAAATTGATTTAATATTGCTGCTGCCATTAAAGTTTATTTAAAAAAATATCACTGGCTACTTTTGTTCATGATATTTGCTGCATCTAGGGTCAGTTGCCCTTGGCCCAGATTAATCAGTGCCCTGGGCACTTCCCTGTAACTATGTGAGTTGACATTTGATTCACACCACTTTTCATGATACTCTGCAGGCTGTAGATCCTGTCTGATCTCTGAAACCAAGCAGAGTCAGGCCTTTTTAGAAGAAAAACCAATAGGGAAAAGTACTGTAGGCCAGTGCTTGTGAGGCTATTTGATATGGGAGGGAGATGGCAACCCCCCCCCCCCCCCCCCCCCCCCCCCCCCCCCCCCCCGCCGCCAGGGACTGGCACTAAATTTGTGTTCAGTGGGTATAATTGTTTCTTTCTTTCTTTCCTGGAAAATTCCCAGGGACTGGCTCTGGTGCAGGGACCACTGCTTCAAGTAGCACTGCTATAGACTATCTTCAGAGGAGGATAATGGCAAGGGTAGCTGACCTTAGACACAGTGAATATTATGAACAAAAGTTGCCACTGATATATTTTTTTTGCCAGGACTAGAGTGGCAACAGTTTCCCAGATGACTTTTTTGTCCGCTGCCTCAGACTGTGGAATGACCTACTGGAGGAGATATGGCAACTGAAACTGTTCCATATGCTGATTGCTTTTAAAACAGCATTAAACATATATGTCTTCCCACCGGCCTACCAGGTCAATTTTAAATTATGATTTTTTTAAATTCTATATGGAATAAGTGTATTTTAATGATTTTATAGTGTTGTATTTTAACTCTGGTTTTATGTGTTTTTAATTGTGTTTTGCATTTTAGTATGTTGTACCCTGCCTCGACCCCTGAGGAGAGGTGGTAAAGAAATAATAATAATAATAATAATAATAATAATAATAATAATAATAATAATATAGTTATTACCTCAGAATACACCTTGCATGACAAAACCTTATGAAATTTCCATGGAGTTGCCATATGTTGAAGGCACACGCAACATCGACATCATATCTATTCTCTGCTGCTTTGTGGTATACAATAGTCTAGTTAACATAGATCAAATTAGTACCTTTTGACCCACCAGACCAAATGGAGAACTGCCAGTAATGGCTTGAAGACTGTCAAGAGCTCAGCAGTTTTTTTTTCTCCTTTCGGATCCAGGCAAACAACGCAAGCATGTTTATTATCACCCCATCCCCATTGGAATGGTCTGGAATGGCTCTCCTGCAAATTGGGAGGGGCTACTGTGTGTGTGTTTTACACACACACACACACACTCCTTGATTTTGTCATTTTATATAAGGAGAATATTTTACTATGCCATTGTATTTAATGACCTGAGCATCCATGGATATTGGTATCCATGGGAGCTCCTGGAACCAAATACCTGTGGATTCTAAGGCCCCACTGGAATTTGTTTTGATCCATCAAAGTATATGTTCCATATGCAATATCTTAAGTGACTATGCACAATAATTACATACGTGTCTTGGTTTAAACTGAAATGAATCAAAAAAATGTGTGGAGAAAACATCCCATGCTTGCTCAGTGGTCCCTTGCATGTTCTCTTTAACATTTGTTTAGTCTGTCTGCAATACCAGCTACATCTGCAGCATCCATCAGAGAGGCTCTCTGAGTGATAAGATGATTTCTGTCTATCCTTGAATCCACACCAATCCTGGAAAAAAAATAAGTAGTAAACAGGATAAGTATAATCATATCCTCTAGATATAACAACAACAACAACAACAACAATAGTATTTATTTCTATCCTGCCCCTCTATCGAAGCAATCGGGGTGGATTTTCTTTTAACAAGTTTAACAATGCAGTCCTATTCATATCTATTCAGAAGTAAGTCCCACTGAATTCAGTAGGGTTTATTCCCAACTAAATACAAGGGAGATCACATTCTAATGGGATTTTGTAAAGCCATTTCCTACTTTAATGTGTTTTGGTTGACCACCACTTAGAAAAAATAGAAGCAGAGTGAAATACAGAATTCCTGTTTTTCATGTTATCTTTCAGAAGACTTGGCAGGTGAATTTGCTTGACTTCATTCTGATTTGGACTACAGCTGGTTAGTCATGGCATGTTACTATAGTTCTTTTATGTAGTGCTTTGCTGGTACCAAAGTCTGAGAATGTGGAAAAAGACCTTAGAGAACCATGGTTGGTTGACTCTGGTTAGTTGGCTCTGGAAGTGAATGCAGTGGAAGGGATAAGCACTTTATTAAGAAAGGTTTTTATTCCATTTGTTTTAAAAGAGATGATGGTGTGCAACTTATTGAAGAAGCTCTCATTAGATTCTTGTAATTGTTGTCCATTAACCCAAATTCCATCTGTAAATGAGATGTTCATGTGGCTAGTGCCAGTTTAGCTCCAGGTTGTCCTGGGTGATGCTAATTATCAAGAGTTTTTGGTCTCGTTGGGTTTCCATCTCCAGTGAAACAGATTGGGGCAGTGTGTCCTCATGTTTTTCCTAGACCTCTCACCAGTATTTGACTCAGTCAACCATAATATCAACCAGGCCCTAGATTCACTGACCATGGCATGTGTTCCATAGCAGTTTTTCTCTGACTTGTGATTGAATATCTCACTTATATGCTCACAGCTCTTCTAACACTAATACAGAAACAGAGTGGCACATCAGTTGCAATCATTGCAACCTTGCTCATTCATTACGCCACATTTTGAATGGCAGCAGAAGGCATGAAGAACATGAACATAGTGACTATCCAGAGCTGGCTTTTGGGTATTTCATAGAAAACAATGTGTAATTCCAGTGATTCTTATTTTGGTTCAAAATTTTTCTTAAAAGAGTCCGAGATCTAAAATTCACATATGAGTTGCAATTGAATAAACAGATACTCAAAACAATTAGGTGCATTCCTTTAATAATGAGGCATTGCCATCCTTTTCACAGATATCTCAACAAAACATTATTAAGGAAAAATATTTCCTTTTAGGCTTAAATCTTGTGTACATCTCTGAATATACTATTGAAATCAATGAGGTGTGCATCCAAATAACCATGCATAAAATGCCAACATGTACACCATCTTAAAACTAAAGTAAAATAACCCTTAGTATACTAAGTGCTACCTGCTTTTGAAATTGAAACTTTTACATTGTAAATACTGCAAATTATCAACAGTCAGTTCATCAGATCTGTTCTTATTGTTTTAACTGGGGGGGGGGGGGTGTTGCAGACTGCCAGAAATAGTGCAAATTGAGTCCACTTTTAGGGTTAGGGTTAGTGCTAGGGAATCATGGGAATTGTATTTTTTCTGAGACATTGAGCCTTCTCTGTCAGAGAGCTCTGGTGCCACAATAAAATACAGTTCCATGAGTCCCTAACCCTAACCCTAACCCTAAAAGTGGACTCAATTTCTGGCAGTCTGCAACCCCTCTAAATCTTCTTTAATTTTCTCAACCCAAACCACGACCTTGAAGCCACTCTACCATAACATGGTTATGGCTGAGTAGTGCAACTGCTGTATTTAGGATTTAAACATAACCCTTCTTTTAATGTGTGAAATTTGGCATGCTTTGACACTCTTGAATCCAATCCAGCCCCAGCTGGAGAAATGCCATTGATTTTAACACAGACAGAATCTGTCCTGAAATCTAATGGTACAAAAATTGTTTTAATTCATTCTTCTTAATCCTTCACAATTTTATCAGTTTAGAGTAAGGATATTGTGTTCAATCAATCAATCAATCAATCAATGCTATTCCTTCCCTCCAAAAATATGAGCCAGTGATTATGAAACAGAGAATAGCAATATTTAAGGACTACATTTAATAGTTAACTAACCAAGGGAGAAAAAGAAAGAAAGAAAGAAAGAAAGATGTTTCCTGCTGTTGATTAAAAGTGGGATGTGTGGCCCTTTGGATAAAGCTGGAAACTAGTATACAATTCATTGACAACAACAATTCATTGAATAATATGGTGTGCTGGTTTACTGTTTTAATAGTTTTTAAAATTGTTTTAATTATGTTGTTTTTAACCTGTTTTAAGCTTAGTATTATTTAATTATTTTTAGCTTTATCTTTTTAAAATATTGTAACCTGCTTTGGATCGCATTGTGGAGAAAAGAGGGATATAAATCCTAGAAATAAATAAAATAAATAAACACTAGGCTTAGGCCCAAAATACACTGCAGAAATAAACCAGTTTGAGACCTCTCTAAGTGCCCTGGCTCAGTACTAGGTAATCCTGGGAATTGTAATTTATTGTGGCACCAGAGCTCTCTGACAGAGAAGGCTCAATGTTCCCAGATATTCCTAGCATTGAGCCAGGGCAGTTAAAGAGGTCTGAAACTGGATTATTTCTGCAGTGTGCTTTGGACTACAATCATCATATTCAGTTAGGCCTGTTGGGGTATGATTGATGTCTACCAAATGTTCATGTACATTTTTTAAAAATGTTGTAACCCTTTAAACAGAATAAAGCAGCTTCCTTTGTTCCTGGCTTCTTATGTAATGAAGAGAAGAAGGAAACTAAACATCTGTTAGGAAAACATTGATGCAGTGTAGTTTAGGAAGGCTTAGTTCAAGGATAAACATGTCTTCTAAAGAACCATCATTTCAGAAATGTTTCTTTTTGCCTTTTTAAGTAGGTCTGGCTTTTATTTTGGGGGGAAAAGTGACATGGCAGCACCATAGCAATAGGGTGACAGACAGCTAGGAGAATATTGTTCCAAAGGTTTTCTTAAGCTTAAAAGAAGTATTTCATGTAACTGCTTCAGTCAGCATATTATTTAAAAAAAAAACAACACACCAGCATCCTCTCCCCTTTCTTTCTTCTGTATGACCTGTACAGAAAATGTAACAAACTGATCACAAGAATAGCTTGAATTCTTGTTAAGAAGCACTTCAGAGATGCAGCAGGCAGAGAGGCTTAAGGGTCAGGTCTGGCTGCTTTTCTTAAACCAGAATCATGGATAGAGATGAGCTGGAAGCTGAGGCAGGAAAGCATTTCATGAACCTTTCCATTAGCACATAAGCCCACTTTTTTCCCAGCAAGATTGTGGGGAAAGTGTTTCTGCCTGCCTTTTTTGCAAGGGGCACTGCAGTTATACAGGGGCCCCTTCACACTACACAATTATAGCATTTTTATTCTACCTTAACTGTCATAGGGCCTTTACAGACTGCCAGAAATAATGCAGCTTGAGCCCACTTTAACTGTCCTGGCTCAGTGCTAAGGAATCATGGGAACTGTAGTTTATTGTGGCACCAGAGCTCTCTGACAGAGAAGGCTCAGTGTCCCAGAAAAAAAATACAGTTCCCATGATTCCCTAGCACTGATCCAGGACAGTTAAAGTGGCCTCAAGCTGCACTATTTCTGGCAGACTGTAAAGGCCCATAGTTCCATCCTCTGGGGTTAGGTACTTGTAGTTTCATGAAGTAGTCAGAATTCTCTGTCTGAGAACTCTAATGCCTCACCAGACTACGGAAGCAGCCGTGGCAGTTAAAGTAGAATCAATGTGCTATGCCTGTAGTGTGAAAAGCCTCTAGATTTTGTAGTCCTTCATCTTCCCTACAGCTTATATTGAGAAATGTAAATATTCTCTGGACAAGTTCCTTTCAGTTTCCTCTCCCCTCAGTGTAAAGCCATATGCTTGTTCCCAAAGGTCATCAGTGATACTCACCCCATGCTTGCAACCTTCCTTTTGTTGCACTTGCCCTACCTGGAAATATCTCTTTCTAGCAAAACAAGGAACAAAAGCTGTGGCACAGTTTAAAATGCTTTTATTGGATATTAAACCAGTATTCAAAGAGATCAAGCAGCACCTTTGAGACTAACTGAAAGAATGAAGCTGGTAGCATGAGCTTT
>CM034701.1:308591998-308606592 GCA_020142125.1 Phrynosoma platyrhinos | reverse complement strand
TGTCTGAGGGACAGCCCCCGGCTCAAAAAGGTTGCCTACCCCTGCTTTGGAGTTATCATTAGAGAAGACAAAAATATTTGGTAAAATCTGAGGTAGTAGGAAAAAGAACACAATATTACATGTGGATACAGGACCTGAGCAGGTTCTCTTGCCAGTCTGTTATTCATAGAGTTGTCATACGTTAAATCCAACAATTAACAAGAAAGAACAGGGAACATTTACTGCAACTAGATATATTATCCATTCATTGTATGTATATGCTGCCTTTCCTCCAATGATTTCATAGCAGCATGTGTGTTTCTCCTCTCCACTGTATCTCACAACAATCTTGTGAAGTGGGTTAGGCTTACAGAGAATGACAAACATAACTCAGTGAGACCTGACCCTGGATCTCCCAAGTCCCGGTCTCACAGTGCAATACTGATTTAAAGATATACCTGCTCTAGGAAGTTAGAAATGGGCAGAAGCCTCTTTGCTGGCTGAACTGGACTTCTATCAGCTGAACTGCTTGTTAATCTCAGATATAACTTCTCCACTGTGTAAAGAAGGGGGAGAGTGAGGGAGGAGGTGTGTCTGACACAACTCTGATCCTCAACTCAAGTATAGCCTGAAGACAAAAAATGAGACACAGCCAGGGGTAGGGATGTAATTCTTTGCTACTTTTCTTCCTGGTGAAAATAACAGGTAATTTTAGGAATTTTCTTTCCACTGTAGGAAGGTCTGTATAGTTTTTGAAAATTGTTCACAATTCAAGACTCATTCCATGCAAAATTTACATATGGTTGATTTACACAGAAAACAGTATTTTTCTGCAAAGAAAACACTATTTCTATGCAATCTAGGATTCTCCTTGTCATGGTCACTCGACAACCAAGAAACATATTTTTGACCATTTCAGAAATATCTTCAATTTTTCTTTCCATCCTAGCACAGAGTAGAACAGTAATAAATAATTTCCAACATACCTAGGCTGGGAACGGTTCAGAGTCAACACAGCTTCAGGTGGTCTAGTGTTGGCTTAGTTGGCCCTTGGCCATATTGTTGAGTTAGGGTGGCTTTGGATCACTCTAATGATTATACCACATGGCATTTATATTTTCATTCATTCCTAAATATTCAGAAGAGTTTTTTTGGTAGTGCTTTTTTCAATTAATCTACAGTCTCTGAGTGGAAACATACCTAACATTTGTGTATGAGGCAGTTTCAAATCATTTCCATAAAACTACAGTCAAATGTACTTCTCTTATAGCAGGAAGAGGCAACCCAAACATGTGAATTTTCCAGTACATTTGTCTGTGTGTCTTAGAGTGAGAAAGCAGAACAGACAGCCCATAAGCCTTCATAGTATCATCAGAGTGTGACGTTTACATGCCACACACTCTGATGCTGCACACGCTGAAGACGCCCTGAAGCCACCCTAAAGCTGGGTAGCCACCCAGATGTGGCATCTGGAAGCCATGGCAGGGTAGGAAAAGATGGCTTTTTGCTGGCCAAAAAAGGAGCAGATCTTTGCCGCTCCTTTTTTGGCTGGTTTCAAGGTGGATTGGGGCCACAATGTGTGTTTGCCGTGGCCCCAATCCATCTTCACCTTCAGGACCATCTGTTTCTCCCTTAAGTAGGTTTAGTAAAAAAAAAAAAAGGTATATATTTCAGCCTTGGATGTAAAGAAGCAGTGTGAGGATTCACAGTGCCTTTATATTCTGTGTATTCATTTGGAGGCAGTCCTTGAAATCCTTCTGACACTGTGACCTCTGGTTTTCAAGCTAAAACACAGACAAGGATAGTCTGAAGGAGAAATGTTGTTATGGCAATGAATCTTTTAGAATGCTGCATTTGCACATCCTTCTTTCTTTATACAATAAAAAACAGAGTACTCATGAATCTTATTGGGCAGTTAAAATGCCTGACAACCTATTTGTAACCACATTCATTTAGAAGTATGCCCTATGGATATTAATGGGGCATATGTTCATGTTAGTGGACTTGGTTTTCACTATACGTTTAGTCCTAAATATACTAGTAGCTAATAACTTCCTCTGATCCCATTGCCATTAGATGCGCTTAAAACCAGAGCCTTTCAATACAATCATGTGCATGTTTACCATAGTAAATCACTTTAAGCTGTGTCAGATGCTGTTGCTGAATAAACAACGTATTTATCCCACACCCTTTGGA
The DNA here is from genome assembly GCA_020142125.1 of Phrynosoma platyrhinos. Classification (NCBI taxonomy): domain Eukaryota; kingdom Metazoa; phylum Chordata; class Lepidosauria; order Squamata; family Phrynosomatidae; genus Phrynosoma; species Phrynosoma platyrhinos. Next base: position 308,604,417 of record CM034701.1, on the reverse strand, counting down.
ATCAAGGCAACTTACAAAGTATACTAGTGTCAGACCCTTGAACTGATTTTAATTAGCAACAGTTTTAGTATATATCTGTTGGACAACAGACGTTGCTACTTTTCAGTGATTAGAATCCTGTCTTCTTTTGTCATGTTTTTCCTGTGTAAAGCAAAATATTTTGTGGCAGGCATCTTGTGAATAGGCCCACTACCATGCAAATCTCTTTGGGTAGGAACCAATGGCAAGAATAGCTGTTTATATAAGGCAATATGAACTTTTAATCACAGTTACCTTAAAGCATTTCTTTCCTTAACATTTGGTTGCTGCTTAATATTTCCCCAATGAGAAACGTAAGTTTTTAAATCTTACTTTTGGCCAGATTTCAAAATACAGTGTTCCTGTTGTCAGTTAAAAGTCTAGCATCTGAGCTCATCTATTCATCATTCATAAAACATTCTTCAGTATGCTATGTCCATATCAACTCTTTTTCTGAAATTATGCCCATGGCAAACAAAAGAAAACCCCTAGTCCATTTTATTCTTTTTAGAAGAAAGTCATGCTGACCTTTATGAGTTTTCTGTTCAAAGAGGGACATATTTTTTCATTATTTTATATATTGTTATTAAATAGATTTACAGCCTGATTGTCAAAACAAAAAAGTCACAGAAAATGGATTATAGTGCAATTAAATACACAATGCACAATCAAAGCCTAAAAACAATATTCAATACATAAATCATTAAAATTAATAACAACAAATGAAATAGTAGCAGCAGCAACAGCAGCAAATAAAACTTGTGTTAAAAACACAGCACACAAAAATTAACCAGATGCAGACTGAAATGAGTAATTATTTTAAATTATCCTAAAAGAAAGGGGAATATCATTATCATGAGGTGAACCATTTCAAAGACATAAAGCCATGACAGAAAAAGTCTTCTCCCCAGTGCTTGCCAATTTCTCAAAAAACAAGGCCTCAAACAATGTTACACCTTATGAACAGCATATCTGAATAACATCTAGGCATGTTCAGGTGGCAAGTTTGCAAAGGCAACACTTAGTAACTTTTTGGTAAGAAACTGACCTCCCAGTGACTGAACCTGGAAGAGGAGCCTCAGGTTCTAACTCTTTATCAAATGAAGTACTATTGCTATTGTTGTTTCTAGGATATATATATTGGGGGGAAGCTATGATAGGCAAGCCACAAGTCTTGCCTGAATTGAACTTTGTTAGACTTGCCTCCCCTCCCCTTGCTATCTAATACCCCTTTCCCCATTTTTCTTTGTTGATTTTTTTATCTTTCCCCCAGTCATATCACATCTGTTGATTTCAATCCCTCTGGGCAGAAGACTGTAGTCTTACTATTCTGTACATCAGCTAGTGCAACACTGTCTGTATTAGAGCTATTGGGATATAGAATATGTTGAATCACATACATCAAAGACTTCGCTCTCTGAGCTCTCTGATATTTCCAGGAAGGTAAACAGACCTGATTCTTATCAGCCTGCTTTTGCTTCAGATTCCTCTAATAACAGTTGGCCCTCTGTATCCACAGATTTTTTTTATCCACAGATTTTTTTTTATCAATCATCCGCATATTGAAAATAGTTTAAAAATAAAGACTGTAGTTCCAAAAAGCAAGTATTGATTTTATCATTTTATGTATTTTGTGCACAATTTTACTATGCCATTGTATTTAATGGGACTTGAGTATTCACATATTTTGGTATCAAGGGTCTGACACTAGTGTGTGTCTTAGAACCAAGGGCCCACATAGTAATATGTACGGTGGCAGCTAAAACAACATTCCTACCTTTGCAAGAGGGGAAAATGTGATTGGCTCTGATTGTTACCGGGGTCTTCTCCCCACACATATACCAGGAAGAATGTGGAATGCAAGACTGTGTTGTTAGTGTGCATGGGATTGAAAATGAAGACAGCCTTGCTTGGCACCAATAGGACAGTAGTATGGAAGTTAAGTGCAAAAGGGAGCCTGTGTGGAATAGATTCCTGTTGAAGAGGCTAATGCCCTCCCAATGTTCATCACTAGTACAACAAACTCTAGTTTCAAGTGATATATTCACTGATTATCTACATCCTCTCTGCCTTATGCTTACTTTCATTGTATACCTACCTTACATTTCCAGGACAAAGTGCCTTGAGAAAAAAAAAATCATGTAATAGTTCTGCTTCCTTTGTTTCATGGACATTTGGGCAGCTTCTTCAGAAATTGAATAAGCCTCAAGCTGGCATAGCATCTCAGATCCATTTTAAAAGCCTTTCACAAAGGGGTTGTAAACTGTTTTGAATTGAATGTTAGTGAAACAAGTGTACATGGGCCAATGAGGCATATACTATTCCATTTGTTTTTGCCAAAAACACACAGGGCATTGTCTGAACGTCTACATTGTGCAGCACTTTTGGTAGAGTTAAATGAATAAAGGTGAAGGGTTTGTGATGAGGTCAATTAGGCAGCAAACTCCCCCCCCATGTGCATTCAGTATTAGCTGTTTAACTGGCGAATATAATTTGACTGAAAGTCATGAACTTAATTGAATTTGATCCAAAAAAGACACAGCTGAGCAATCTACAGGAAGCATTATTTTCCTAGAAGTGCGCAGTTCCAAACTGTACACGTTCTTGTGCAGCTCATAAAAGTTACTGTATGCTAAACCTGGACAGTTGGGTCTATACAAGAGAGCATTTATGAATTTGAGAATTAAGAAGAACTGGACTTCTGACAGGAAAAAATGTACTCAATGTGCAGCAAAATAACAGTGATATGACATTGGGTTGTTTCTAGTTGTAGTTGCTTATTGAAATATTTGCAGAATCTGGAAAAATGTGAGACTGTTAGTTCAATAATGGTTCCAAGCCTGACTAGTGGAAAATATGACAGCGTTTCCATCAGCAGTTAAGAACAAGTTAAGTCTTTTATTTCTACAAGGGAGGTGGCATACAGTTTACCCTACACAGGAAATTGTCAACGGCAACCTGCAAGCAGCTGTACACTGAGTGTATGTAGGAGGGAGAGAAATGTTCAAAGCTTTCCTGTCTTGATATTTTTTGATAGCTTTACTTTTTCAGGGTTAAACTTGATATGTTTATTGTGGATAGTTCTGATGGAACTGAGACCCAGATGCCAGAGCATATGCTGCACTTGAAAATGTACAATATCTAAAAAAGAACACCACTCAAACTTTTATCATCATCATCATCATCATCATCATCATAGAATCATAGAGTTGGAAGAGACCACAAGGGCCATCCAGTCCAACCCCCTGCCATGCAGGAACTAATCATCATCAATTTCTGAGGCAATATAAATAGAATATAATGTATTCATTCTATCATACAAGTCCCAGAGAAGAAATTTAGACCAACGTATCTGATATGTGATTGCAAAATAGAAAAGATCGATGGCTTTGGTGTTTTGTTTTGCTTTTTACTTCAGAGGCTTACTTTGTTACAATATAGCAACATCTTGTATATATGTTACATTTTAAATAGTCCTGTTTTTGGAATTCTGAGTTCATGAATACTAATTGGAGTGGAGGGAACTTTAGCTAAAGGGCAGAGAGCTTATTCTTACTTTTGCTATAAAGTAGTCATACAGTTTCCCAAATTTTCTGAATTCAGCTTTTGCCTTCTTTTAGTCTTGCTCTTGCCTTTGCCATCCAGTAGCAGCCATCTTTGCTCAGAAATCTTTGTCCACAGCTATGAACAAGGAACATGAAATGAATGAAGATTTAAAACTTCTTTGAACAGAAGTGTTAGTGCAGCCAGATGCAACATGTGTAGTTTCTACAACTTGACTGGAGATCATTTTATGTGGTAATCATTCCAGTCAAAGCAAGCAAGAATAATGAGGCCTTGTCAGTATGTATTACAAGCCAGTGTGTCTAATAATGAGCATGTAGAAATCAAGTTGGGCTGGGCTGCATTCAGGTCCCTACTGAATGACAAACGTCAACCTGTTGCAAGAGACTCTCCATCTGTTTTTCTTCTTTCCATGGGAATTTTAAATTATCATACCCCTGTTACATTAAAGTTTGGAAGATAATTTTTGTCACCCTTTTTTGAAATATATATCTCTGATACATCACTTATTCATTAATTTATTAGTGAAAGAAAGTCCAGCTTGAATAAAGAAGTGGCCACGTGGGTAGGAATACAATTGCTGAGTTGAGAGAGTAGAGTCAAATGTTTGAAAAGACGAAAGGAGATATTGCAGTTTTTGGTTTAACTGAAAGGTTATTTATCCAATGCTGTCATTTTGGAATATGGTAGAAAATATAGGTCCCTGACCCAGTGACTTTATAAATCTTAACAGAAACAATCTGAATAAGTATAAAGAGTGACCGTATTACCACCATTTATTAATTATTTTATTCACTATCTCATGTTCATAGATGATTTAAATGATGAATATTTGGCAAAACTGAAACCAAATGGTGGAGGTGGATTTGCCCTTTCAGAAGCTTCCAAAATAATTAATTTCTTTTAAAAGTAATTTTGTGGAGAGCCTCAGTATTAACAGTTGTCAGCTGCAGTGCTTCCAGGCATTCTAATATAATTTTGAGGTACAGTGACAACAGCCTTAAATGCAGGTTTGGGCATGCTTAAATTACGTTCACTTGTGGAAACATGAGAACTGTTAATGATGAAACCAGAGCTTTGTTAATAATGCATTGTAATTATTGCTTCAGTCAGGCAAATATCTTGTATTTCTTCTATTTTAAACTGAGAATCCCAGTTTAGGTGAGTTTGTTCAGTATAATTTTTCTGAACTTTGGGGATTACTATTACTTTAAAAAAATTGTCCAGAGAGGCTTTAGTGCTGTCATTTTCAAGGGCAATGTGTTTTCACCATGTAAGTAGATCTGCATAGCTTGGTGAATTACACAGGCAGGGAATGACCTGCGTAATGAACAGATGAAGGAACACAATTTTAATAATAGAAGATACCTGATTGGCCCTGCCCTTCCACCAAACAATGGAGATGTACGTCACTCTCCAGGACAAACAATGCCTGTGGCACTCTGTCTCCACATCTGAACAGGCATTTTGTGTAAAAAGAAAAGTGAAATCCTGATTTATAATTGCATTGTGAATAAACTGATTTAACCCAGTATGGCTGACAGTAGACACAAACATTTATTTTTGAGACAGAGCAACTCCTTTCTTTTAGGAGATGATAGCTAAGTGATACAGTACATGCCGTACCTGGTATCTGTAGTTAAAAGGATGAGATGACAGTCCAGAAGACCTATATGCTTGAGACCAAGTAGAGCTACTTCCTGTCAGAATAGATAATGCTGGGCTAGACAGACCATAGATGTGTGCTGGGGTTTCACAAATACTTGATCAGATACCTGGAAGGCTTTCCAAACAGAGAAAACCAGTATCTATTGTGGCTGAAAATTCTAAGTTCAAGGAGAGTGCAGCTATTAAGTCCAGTTTAAAACAAACAAAGCCATTCTACTTGGTTTGCTTTTCCATGTCACTTGAGCATTCTAGCTTCCTAAGACAACATTTTGGCTACTAGTCAGTTAGTCACCTGCATCTGCAAAACTTTGATGCTTTAACCCCTAAAGAGCCAGTGATACTAGTTATAATGACAATGCCATTTTCTATATTTACTCTATTATGTTATCGGACTTAGGTGGTGATTAAAAAGACACAGACTTACATTTTATTAATAAATGTAAAAAAAAGGTTTACATATTAAGCCTTGCAGCTGAGCATTAGCTATGAAATAAGGTATAACCAGGATTCCTTTCACATTTCTGTATATATCTGCCAATGAATTACTATGTAGTATATCCATTTCATTGCTCTTTGTGGTTTAGCTTTGTGATGCTGTATTACAATGCCTGCTTATTTTCATGTAAAGCAAAGCATTGTAAAATTTTTACAGCATTTGTTCTTGCATACTGAGTATGTTGGCTGTGTGCGCGGTGCAAGGGAGGCAGATTGATAAAGCAGAAATATTTAAATATTTTAAAAGATGTTTCAGAGTCCACCTTCTTCAGCTCCTCTAAACAAAGTAAGCATTAACCAAGGTAGAAGTTACAGAATTATAGAATACAGAGAATGGTACTCTTAAGTGGATTGATAGGGTAAATTCTGAAAAATTGGAGAGTTCCAAGTCCATAAATCCAGAAGTTTTCTCTTTTATCTAATTTTCTTGCATCCAGTGGTATTTCTTTTTCAGTCATCAACAGCTCAGATAGTTTGTGGCCTTCTAAATTAAACCATCTGGACAGTAGTTGTTCTAATTTTCTGGCCAGGGTGGTAGACTTGTGGTTTCTGAAGTATGTATGTAATGTCCAGCCTGGACTGTTTAAATTTTCGCCTGCATTTTCTATCATTTTAGTTAGTTCTTAGTATGTTTGAGCATAGGAATGTTCCTTTGTATTAGTTTGTGGGAGGAGCTGTAGGAATCCCCTGCATTTTTCTAGTTTTTGGTTTGCCCCTTCCCAGCAAGCTCTGCATCAACTTGGGATTTTTAGTTTTTTCTTAGGCAGGCTTGGCTTTATCTGTTTGGTGGCAAACAGGCTCAGACAGAGGGAAAGGGCATTTCTTACACCATTTAGCCAATTTAGTTACCACATTTAGCCAAGTTATTTACCATTTAGCCAATTTATTTACCAGTTAGCCAATTTAGTTACCAGAAACAGTTAATTCTATTAAACATCAACAATAAAGAAGTCAAGAGCACCAGAAGCTGCAAGACCCTGCACCAGCTTCATTGAGAAGGAGTTCAAACCAAGATCAAACCCAGAGAGATGACAACCCTGAAGATTGCTGAAACCTAAACTGTAAAGTACCTTTTATTTTAAGCCTATTTTAAGCCTATTTTCTTTTGTTTTTCAAAATAAATTTCCCCCTTTTGGACCTTACATTCAGCATTGGAGCCTTTTTGGGTAAAAGAGTTTGATCTCACCAGGGTACTGGCGTTGCACACCCATATTTGCCACCACCTTTAGTTGGGTGTGTCTTCACAATGTACATGGCTTTGTTGTTGTTTTGCCTACATATTGTAGATGGCATTCTGACTTCTACAGTCAGTGGCACAAAGGATGATGTCTTGTTTCATATGGTAAGCCCTGCCAGTTATAGTGCTCATAAATATGCACAGGCAAGGTAGTGCTTAAATTTACAAGGATGTGATCCAGGATTGCTGATTTGTGAAGACAGCTCCCACTATCAGTCTGTAGGTTTGGAGGCTGGTAGAAAGCTGTAAGGGATGCAATGGCTCAAGTGGTTAAGACGCTGACTCTGTTGATTGCAAGATCGGCAGGTTTGCAGTTTGAGGCCTGGGTGCTTCATGATGGGGTGAGCTCCCACCACTAGTCCCAGCTTCTGCCAAGCTAGCAGTTCAAAAGCATGCAAATGCAAGTAGATAAATACGTACCACTTCTCAGTGGGAAGGTAAGCAGCATTCAGTGCAGTCATGCTGGCCACATGATTAGAGACTAGTCTCTGATAATGCTGACTCTTCTGCTTAGTAACGGAGATGAGCACCGCCCCCTATGGTTGGACACAACTTGTTTACTTAAGTTCATTTTTACAATAGTTTTTTCACTGTTACAGATGTGTTTGTTCCCAGGAGCTAGCCCATGGATAATATTTCTCTGTATATGTTTAAGGTGGCAGGATTTCTACTTTAGGCTCTGAGGAGGACATCAAGCAAAGGATATGTGGATGTTTGATTCAGCTTCTAAAAGAAAACTTGATTGTAGGATGGATAGAGTTGAGATAATATTGAAACTTTCCTAGGCATTCCTTACTCTTCATTCAGACCCTAAAGTGTTATACAGTGCACTGTTAGCATGTAAGAAATTTGTCACTGATCTTTTTTAAGGAAGTTGTTTCTTATTTACACATCAAGAAATTTGCTTAAGAGGAAGCCATATAAGTATCCATAGCTGTACCCTGCTACTGTGCTTTCAGATGAATGTTTAATTATTATATGTTGGGACTTGAATCATAAAGTTTGTGGGAGGATCATTGCAACTCCTGAATTTAAAGAATTAATTTAAAGGTTGGATGTTACCATTGCATGGTGTGTTGATATGTATCAATTTAATAATGATACAGTAGTTGTTACTTCATATGATATTAATGATCCGTTCATTGAGTTCTATGGTGATATGTTTTTCTAAGAGTGTGTTTTCTCATCCTTCAAATGTCTTTGGACATCTGCAGTTTTTGACATCCTCTTTGTCTGCAGGCTTCATGCCAATAAATTTTCACATCTGAGATTTTTGAGGGCCATTTATTCTTTTAAAAAGTTGTCATATAAAACTTTTATAAGGTTGTTGTTGTTGTTGTCGTTGTGTGCTTTCAAGACATTTCTGACTTATGCTGACCCTAAGGTGATTCTATCATGGGGTTTTCTTGGCAGGTTTCTTCAGAGGGGGTTTGTCATTGCCATTCTCTGAGAATGAGAAAGTGTAACTTGCCCAAGGTCACCCAGTGGGTTTTCATGGCCATGCTGAGATTCAAACCCTGGTCTCCAGAGTCATAGTCCAATGTATTTGGCTGTTAATGATTTTGTTCACTGATATTTTTTTTAAAAAAGACTAGATTTTTTGTTAATTTTAAATATACCAGAGCATTCTATTTCTCATGCATGCATGTGGATATGAAAGCTGGACAACTGACAAGGAAAACTATCAACTCATTTGAAATGTGGTGCTGGAGAACAGTTCTATGGATAAAACTAGACTGATAAAAAGACAAATAAATAGTCTAAGAAAAAAAAAACAAGCCTAAATTTTCACTAGAAATCAACATGATTAAACTGAGGCTACCATACTTACAATGAGAAGAGATGACTAATTGGAAAAGGTGATAATGCTCAGTATAGTTGAGGGCAGTAGGAAAAGAGGATGATTTGCATTACAGCAGGATTGACTCAGTCAAGGAAGTCATAGCCCAGAGTTTGCAAGACTTGAGCAGGGCTGTTGATAACAGGGTCTCTTGGGAGTCTCTCATTGATAGGTTTGACATAAATTGAAAACAAACAGAGGACACATAAGAACAATAAATTGTCCTTGGAATCATCATGGGACTATTCATCTGATCTGTATTCAAGATGTTTTCTTGTCACTCTTCTTTCATGTTATATGATGTTCCTGTGCTTTTGTGCAGAAGTCCTTTGGATAGCAGTTTAATTTCATAGAGTGATTACTATTTTTGGAGTACAGGTAATTTCTTTCAGCTTTGTGAGGTGATCCTTTTCCAAATACAGGAGTTTGGGATGTAAATATTTTTTTTACGTTTGTTGATTCCCAAAATGTTTAGTTTACACACAATATAAGGGAAAAATGCCCAGTTGATACAGAATAGCAAAATGGAGCGATATTATTGTGGAACATCTCTCTTCAACTTTTTCTTCTTAATCCAACAGACATCAAGTATTGTTGCTTTTATTCTGTGTCATTTGCTATAGATGTCAGTTGTCATTAGATGTAAGACAGTTGTATCTTGAAACATCCATTCTTGTTTATATACTTGTTTTAATGGTTTTAGCTTCAATAAATTCTGCTTAATTCATGTAGAGGTAAGAAATATGTTGAAATGGTATTTCTTGATATGTCACTCTAAAGACAAGGGGAGACCTACTGTGTGTGTATGGGTTTATAAATGTCAAGGCATTGGGAAATAATATTAAAAGTCTTATACAATTTGAGATGTTAGTAAACTGACATTTAGTCAATTTTGCTTGTAAGAAACTAGCATATCTTGAGTGTCTGTGAAGCATGCTGGTCTACATGAAGAGCCAAGTACAACATGGTATATTACAACATTTATATGACAATTTGTGCTGTTAGTATATTTTCTACTCATATATGTTTTTACTATTTCTCTGCTTCTGATTTTATAATTGTTCCAAGTCTTTCCTTGATATTTGTGGCTCTTGGAATACAAGAATAAGGTCTGGAAGACTGCAGAAACAAACCATAGTAGTGATCACTTTGTATTTGTGTGTCATAATCAGTACAAGTTTGGGTCAAGAGGGCTGCATCCGCATGGCAGAAATAATCCAGTTTGACACCACTTTAACTGCCATAGCCCAATGCCATGGAATTCCAGGATTTGTAGTTTGCTGTGGCATTAGGTCTCTCTGACTGAGAAGGCTAAACATCTCACAGAACTACAAATCCCAGAATTCCGTGGCATTGGGCCATGACAGTTAAAATGGTGTTAAACTGAATTATTTTTGCAGTGTGGATGAAGCTGAGGAGCTGCTGAAGGCAAGGTAAAAATTTTCTGAGACTGTTGAATAAGCAGCATAACACAACAGACAGCAGAGAAACTGGGAACTGAGGAAAAGAGGTAGAGCACCCCTGAGTAATAGACCATATCCTCATGAAGTATCTATCACAACATGGGCAAAATATTTATGCACCTGACTAGCAGGATGCAAATGTCATACCAGCCAGGAAGCAGTGCTTTATGGTTTCTCTCATTACATACCACATTGCTTCATTGCCTTATGTTATACATTATGCATTACATCAACCAATCAGGAACTTATACAACTTAAGCCCACTGTACATAACTCATAACTTCAACAAGAACTGCTTTGCCTCCAGTAAATGGTGAAATGTTATGCTTGCTAGCCTGCAGAATAGCATGCATGTGTAATGGTACGTTGTCTTCCTTTCAGCAGCTTCTACACATACATGCCAATCTCATCTGCTTTTTAGATTCAAGGTAGTTTAAAGATAAATTTTAATGGATCAGGTTGGGAGGCCTTAAGAAAAGTAAAAATAGCAGTGAAGAATGTCCATTTGATGTCAGTTTCTGCACCCTCTATTAACCTTAGCTGACCTATCATCAACATGTAGTATAGTATGTGGAAGGATTTGTGACTGCCTGTGAATAATTGATTTGAAAACAGAAAAGATTTTATGTATGGCTGAAGGATGAGAAGAGCAAGTGGTCAATGAGAGGAGGGAATGGAAGAAGGAGGTTATGGAAAAGAAAAGCTCAGGGGACAATGTGGACTGATACGAGGGCAAGAAACAATAATGACTCATGTGAGAGAAAGAGGGTATAAAGGCAATAGGAAACCTTTCCAAAAATCCTATCCCAGTGCTCAGTGTTCTGGAATGGGAGAAACACATCTCTTGTACAAGGTCTTTGACCAGAAGAACCCACCTTGCTGTTAGACTCAGATTTGTGGGGACTCAGATTTGTAAAGAAGGTAGAATAAACAGTTCTTTACTTTCTCTGGAACAGATATATCACATCTGGGTGGCTGGTAGTTCTAAGAGGAAACCAAACAGTTATGCTAGGCTGAATGTTCAAATTTAGAACAAACCTTTATGTGGATATCCGTGGGCGGGCACATTACATTATGACAAATCAGTGCCTCTTGTAACATTTTTTCCTCCAGTGTGGTCCTTAAGAGCGAACACATTGCCTACCTCTGTTCTAATTATTCACCATAGACAGAGGTGGAAAGACATTTTCCTTTCCTGGTCACATTGGCTGATGACATTGTTCTTCCTCCTGCATAGTAGTGTAAGACTGTATGCCTTAAGCCACCAGGAGCATTCGTTCCCTTAGTGCTTGTAATATTATCTTTAAGATATTTGCGGTATACCCTTTTCTACAGAGTAGTAAGAAGTTGTTCTCAGGAAGTCTCCTGTTCTTCTGCTACATAGGCATAGATCAAATTAGTTTCAGGAAAGGAAATACATGAGATTCCTTCAGACTACACTAAGGTAGACTATACTTTACCCTTCTCTGTTTCTGCTTGTATTGTGTTGTAAGCTGGATAATGGCTATCCAATTTGTGGGATATGAAAGATTTGCCTTCTGTTTCAGTGGAGATAGTTGGATTTGGGAGATGAAGAGTGGTTTCATTTTGTTTTTGGAAATGGTTCAAGATTTTTCTGTTCATTTTTCAATTCATTTATCTCTTTTCCTTATTGCAAGTAACCCTTTTGTCTGAATCTTCATTCAAATAAATAACTTCCCTTTCTGGGATATGAAACTGTTCTTTATTTTACAGGGAAGCCTTCCATGTTTTAATTGTTTAAAAGGTATGACTTATTTATAATTCTACCTTTCTCCAAACATGGTATTCAAGTGTCATACAACATTTTGGAAGCACAATACAGGAAAACAAACAAACAAACAAACAAAACACACCAATTAATATAGAAGTTAAAACTCAAACTACATTTATGTTTTAAAAACACAATTTAAAAATAGCATTAAAACAAGTTAAAGCCAGGATTAAAATATTCTTTAAAAGATAATAAAATAAAGACACTACATCCCCCATTCAAAGCTTTTTGCTCACACAGTGATTGCAGAGGCTTTTGCTGCTATAGGGACTGATGAGATATATATACAGTGGAACCTTTACTTACGAAATTAATTCGTTCCAGCAGCCATTTCTTAAGTAG
>CM034701.1:308558420-308573880 GCA_020142125.1 Phrynosoma platyrhinos | reverse complement strand
CTATAGTATCAAAGGCCGCTGAGAGGTCCAAGAGCACCAACAGGGTCATGGAGAAATAGATCTGGGTGTCATCAGCGTACAGCATAGGTTGTACTAATACTATTGTAATTTACTAACAGGATGCCAGCCACCCGTGTCCTTTTACTTATAGAAGATTCCCTTATTGCTTACTGATCAAATGTGCTTCTTGATTTGCATGTAATTTGGATTTAAAAATTAAGCAATCTAATTTGTTGTGTACAGTTTTACAATTTTGTAATTGAGTCCTCCTGGTTTTTTTAGTAGAATATTAGTATGCCCCTAAGAATGTAGAATGGTAGAATGTTTGTTAATAAATAAATATATTTTGAAGTAGCAATCCAAAAACAGATGTTGGTAAATGTTTCACTGCTGCTGCCAAAAACAGTAGCCCTTGACCTCATCTAATATAATTGTCCTGTAAAACAAACACTTGTGGGACTATTGTTACAAACAGTAACTATAAAATGGAAGCAAAAGTGAAGAAAATCACAGCACACTTATGTCATATTATGCATTTTTGTTAGACAACAAGGGGAAGAGATGAGGAAGAATAATTTTTGCATGGCAACTGAGTAGCTCCTACAGCATCTAGTTTCAGCATCGAACCCACTACATAATATTTGTCTCTTTAGTTTTTAATTGAATTGATCCCTTGTTCTTTGCTTTCTCTTATAGGTAGCTACATCTTTTTGGGAGGGATGTCTAGAAACCTGCTTTAGTTGATGAGCAAATATCTGGATCATTCTTCATGAGAATCCTTAATAACCATGGATAATGTTCAAATACCACAGCAAGTCATGACAGATGTATAATAAACTTTTCAGAGACATTTCCTGTCATGAACAGAACTGTGTGACAGTTACTTCTTAGCATAGACCCAGAAGAGATCTAATGCCTATAAGACTACTGTGTGGAATGTTCCACAGCAAAAGAGAAGTCTGTGAACTTGGAACAGCTCTGGAGAAATGGGAGCAACTAAACTTTAAACTCATAAAGCACAGCACTGGATACACTTCATGTGCCTGTACAGCTTTCAAGTGAACTAGCACTTAAAAGACCTTGCATGACAAAATGGACTCGGGGGATACAGCTGTAGGGCAAAATGCTACCTCAAGGTCTGGAGAAACAGCTAAAGTACCAGGCAGATGGAGACAAGAGCATCCAGCCAACATTAAGATGAATGCAATTGGCAGTCTGGAAGGACAGGCACAGATTGAGCCAGAGCATGGGGAAAGCCCTACATCTGCACATCTTTTCAGTGCTGGGAAAGTGGTATCACCTAGTGATGCTACCCAGCAAACAACAGACAAGCAATACCCACAGCACCTTTCAAGTCCATACTCTCTTTCTTTCCCTCAGCATTCATTGCCACAAGGATACTTGCACAACCTAAAACCACACCAGAGCTTAGAAGGCCATAAATGGCCATTCCCTGGCCATCTACAACCAGTTGCCTCTGAGGACTTATTTCCATTTCATATGCATGGCCACAGTGGAAGTTTTTCCAGAAAGAAAATTTCCAGTTTGAACCCTGCTTACAGCCAGTATTCTCAGAAGTGTCTAGAGCAGCAATCAGAAGATGGTCATAAAAAAGAACATAAACCCAAAAAGCTTGGCAAATACATTTGTCCTTACTGTAGCAGGGCTTGTGCCAAACCTAGTGTACTTAAGAAACATATTAGGTCTCACACAGGGGAACGTCCATATCCTTGTGTCCCTTGTGGTTTCTCATTTAAGACAAAGAGCAATTTATACAAGCACAGAAAATCACATGCCCATGCAATTAAAGCAGGATTGGTACCATTCACAGAATCAGCTGTATCAAAATTGGACCTAGATGCCAGTTTCATTGATGTGGAAGCAGAGATACATTCAGATGGGGAGCAGAGTACAGATACTGATGAAGAGACATCTTTATTAGTTGAAGGTTCTGACAAACTGAGCCCAGTTCCACAGATTCCACTGGATATTACTGGCAGAAGTGGCTTTCACACCTCCTTAGATGAATCCTTGGGAGGCCCAATGAAAGTCCCTATTTTGATTATTCCTAGAAGTGGTGTTCAGTTGCCATGTGAAAGCTCCCAAAACGTTGGGTCTGACAACCTGCAGAACCCATTAAGTACTAAGTCTGATGACTCTCACACCGTTAAGCAGCGACTTGCTCTAAGACTGTCTGAGAAGAAAGGACAAGATTCTGAACAGTCATTAAATCTCTTGAGCCCACATAGCAAAGGCAGCACTGATTCAGGTTATTTTTCACGGTCAGAGAGTGCGGAGCAACAAATAAGTCCACCAAATACCAATGCAAAGTCCTATGAAGAAATAATATTTGGCAAATTCTACAGGATTAATCAAAGGACTGCACAACCATTGGCGACAGCCAATCAAGATCTCAGCTTAATGGGGAGAAAAGGCAAGGTGGAACCACTGCCTCTTACAGGCCCTAGATTAGATATCAAGATGCTGGAAGACCGAATGTCTCCAAATAAAGAAGCACTTATTGATCCTAGTAAAATCAGTGCTATAAAAAGTAGCCAAATCTTTAATGATGGCAGTACAGAATTGAAACAATCTCAGATTGTCACATCAGCCATCAAAAATGAGTCAACCCTTTTCCCAGGAAGTCACCCAGGTGATATGCCTCTTCTCCTAGAACCTCCAGCAGATGCAAACCCACTCATCAGAAGCAACTCCATGCCAACATCATCTGCAACCAATTTGAATGTCCCATCACCTTTACGAGGAAGCCATTCATTTGATGAGAGAATGACTGGTTCAGATGATGTTTTTTATCCTGAGTCAATAGGAATACCCCATCAGCGCATGCTAAGGAGACAAGCAGCCTTTGAGCTACCATCGTTACATGAAGTACACTCTGATTCAGAGTACCATGGAAGAATGGGAAAGAACATCGTGATTGCTTCCAGCAGATCAATTGCAGGAGAAAGAGGGCCAGGCATGAGAGAGAAAAAATTGTCAGCAGTGGACAGACCCTTTTATGATGGAGAGTCTTCTGGAAAGCACTATAGAAAATGGGAAGACTATGGGGCTCTGAAGCAAAGCTATAGAGATACATCAATTGTAAGTGGGTCAAAGTATGGAGAATATTTTACTGAATCACCTGCACAGTTGCAGGCAGCATCTTCTACATATGGCATTATATTTGAGAACAGAAAACGTAGAATCCAGAAGAGTGTTGGGGATGAGGAAGATGCACCATCATTGTGTAGTGGTTCTGCTGGCAGCTCCATGAGTGGTGATTTTGATCCTAAGTTGCAAATTCAGGAAGGATCAAGGAGTGGATTTGCCATTCAAGGCCATGAAAGTTCTGCTCGTTCTCACCCAGAACGCTTTGAATTCTGCAGGCCTCATCTACAATCAGGCAGCCCAGCCACTAGTATAGATGAATGCCCTTTAACTGCTGAGCAAGAAAAGACAGGAGAATCTCTGAGTCGGAAAGGGAATGTAATCTCTGTCATTCAGCACACAAACTCATTAAGCCGGCCAAACTCATTTGAAAGGTCTGAATCTACAGAGCTTGTTGCTTGCCAGCAGGATAAAATGTATTCGTCATCTGAAACTTGTGATACTGAGATTGCAGCATCCCCAATGAGCCCAGATAGAGTCCAGCAGACAGAAAATGCTGACAGTGTTAGCAAACAGCCTCCTTCTTCATCACAGCATTCTCAGCCATATCATATGCAGCCCAGACTTGTTCGCCAGCATAACATACAGGTACCTGAAATTCGTGTCACAGAGGAGCCAGACAAACCTGAAAGAGAAAAGGAAATCCCAGCAAAAGAGCAAGAAAAGCCAACAGAAGAATTCCAATGGCCCCAAAGAAGTGAAACCCTTTCCCAGCTCCCAGCTGAAAAACTCCCACCTAAGAAAAAGCGCTTGAGGCTTGCTGACTTGGAGCACTCCTCTGGGGAGTCTAGTTTTGAGTCTACAGGGACAAGCCTTTCCCGCAGCCCTAGCCAAGAGAGTAATTTGTCCCACAGTTCAAGTTTTTCAATGTCCTTTGAAAGGGAGGATAGTATCAAGTTCATAATGTCAACCAAGCAGGATGAGTT
Source organism: Phrynosoma platyrhinos (assembly GCA_020142125.1). NCBI lineage: Eukaryota > Metazoa > Chordata > Lepidosauria > Squamata > Phrynosomatidae > Phrynosoma > Phrynosoma platyrhinos. The sequence goes on along the minus strand of CM034701.1, from coordinate 308,569,786 downwards.
TGGTAAACACCCTGAGTTTTTAACCGTCCCAGCTGGTGCTTACTCACTTTCCGTCCCAGGGCATCACCAACAGAAAGAAATGCGACGTTGTTCATCTGAACAGATGCCATGTCCCCACCCAGCTGAAATCCCAGAAATAAGAAGTAAATCCTTTGATTATGGGAATCTCTCTCATGCTTCTACAGCAGGACCATCTCTTATTGCTTTGTCTCCAGCAAGAGAAAGGAAGAAGTGTTTTCTGGTTCGACAGGCTTCTTTCAGTGGTTCTCCTGAGATTTCCCAGGGTGACATGAGTGTAGAACAAAATATAAAGCAAGAGCAAATGGAACATGGGCATGTCGCCCTCCGGTCTTCCCAAGTCACTTGGCCTCATTCCCCCTCTTCTGTACAATCCGATGACTCTGGGAAGCAGTCTGTTGGTTATTGTCCACCACGCAGCACTAGTTTATCTCCACTTTCCCGTCCCTCAACCCCACATGCACCTTATATTCCAAGCAAATATGCAGCAGAACAACATCTATTTGCACTGCAAGAAAACGTTCCTTTTCTCCCCCTCCACAACACTCTGTTGCAGTTTCCATACCCATCTGTCTGCATGGTACACTTGCCATCTCAGCCTCTGTGGCCTTCTGAACTTTCACAAACCCACTTTCAACATCATTTTGCACAGCAGCTTCAAAAACCTTACTCCAAGCAACCTTTCCCAACTGAAAGTCACCCAGGCTACCATCTGGAATATGCTCAAGAGCATATTCAAAGGAAAACTGCTGATTATGTACATACAAAAGAGCAAACTTACCAGTGTTACTCAGGAACATCTGGGCAGTATTCTAAAAATGCACTTACAACATACCAGCCAGATTGTAGCATTAAATCAACTGATACCTCTTCTGAACAGCAGCTACAGGTAGATTTTGAAACCCAGAATATTGGACCTGTTCGGTCATTACCAGGTACAGTTGTTCCTGTCAGGATCCAGACTCATGTGCCATCTTATGGTAGTGTTATGTACACAAGCATTTCCCAGATTCTTGCTCAGAGTAGCAGCCCAGCTATTGTCATTTGCAAAGTAGATGAGACGCTTTCTCAAAGAACATTGGCAACAAATGCAACCATGCATGGAATAGGATTCAACATAGCGCAGGTGCTAAGCCAACATGGAAGGCTAGAAAAATATCCCTTGTGGAAAATACCACAGACTCTATCACTTAATTTGGACTCTTCTATCCCATTGTGCTTGACCTCCAGTTCAGATACTGCCTCTACCCTTGGTGGAAACAAACGGATGCTTTCACCAGCAAGTAGCCTGGAACTCTTTATGGAGACAAAACAACAAAAGAGAGTCAAGGATGAAAAGATGTATGGGCAGATTGTCGAGGAGTTAAGTGCTGTAGAGCTCACCAGTTCAGACATAAAGAAAAGCTTCCCCAGACCACAAAAGCCTCAGTTGGTTAGGCAGAGCTGTACTACTGAGCCAAAAGAAACTATGCCGTCCACCTCGTCTTCTTCTCCATTATCATCTGCTTCATCTCAAGATTTGCCAGTCACTGAGCCTTCCGAACTGAGCAGGGAAAAGCTTCCCAGTTTAGACTCTACATCACCAGGACAAAAGTCTAGCGGCACTTCTGATGGTAGAGAATCCCCAGAAGAACTGGATGTAGATGAAACAGCATCAGATATGAGTCTAAGCCCACAGAGGTGTTCATTGTCTTCAGGAGAAAGTCAGACTGAAGACCAATGCAAACAACAAACATTGCCAAGTGGTATGTTGGTACAAATGACATCCCAGCCAAGTAGGAAAGCAGTGACCTCAACAATTCTCCTCACAGATCTAGCTGATATTCAACAAATGTTACAGTACCCTAGTTTGCGTACCACCACAACTGTGAGTTGGTGTTTCTTAAACTACACAAAACCCAATTTTGTTCAGCAAGCCACCCTAAAATCATCTGTTTATGCCTCATGGTGCATTAGTTCCTGTAACCCAAATCCATCAGGACTGAGTACAAAGATTACCTTAGCACTCCTACGGTCCAAACAGAAAAGCAGTACAGAAATATATACATTGTCTCCAATGCATAGACTTGGAACAGGGAAAGTGACATCATCAAGTGCATGGAAACAGTTCACTCAGGTAATTAACTAATATTTAAGGATCTACATGCTTTTAGGCCTTAGAGTATGTAGAAATGTGCAGTGCATCTAAGACTTTCCGGTGTGATGTTTTTAGACTAGTTTTTCTAATGTAATGAATATAGTGCTTTGGAATGGCAATTATTTTAGAGAAGATCTGTGAGCAGGAACTATCAATAAAATGGTATCATTTTCATGGACTGGCTCTGATAAAACCTTATGGTTTGTCAACACTTTCCAAATATATTAATTCACAGAAATTGTTCCCTTGGAGAAAGATGTTGTATCCCAACTGGCTTATTAGCAAGCAAAATGTATTTCATAAATTGGGTCAGAAGTTGTACTTAAAATTTTTCTGGTTTTTTTAATGTAACAGATGTAATTTATTCTAGACATAAAACTGATTAAATTATCATAGGAATGTAATACATTTGTATAAGGGTGTCATACTCTGAGTAATAGTGGTGGCCTTGCCACTCTTCAAAAAATACAGTAGGCCACTACTTCTTTGCATTATAGAGTGCTTCCAGATGACAACATGGCAAGGCTGATATGCACCTTCAGAGGCTATTTTATTGCCCCTTATTCAGGTGGCAGTTTACAATACAATTTGGCAAAAATATTAAAATTGGACAGGGGTTTCCAGCTAATACCATGTAGAATAATGATTCTCAAACTTTGGTCCTCTAGGTGTTACAGAATTCAGCTCTCAGAAGCATAGCCAGCTTGGCCAATGGTCAGGGATTCTGGGGTCTAAAGTCTAAAATATTTGGAGCACCACCAAAGATTGGGAACCACTGATGTAGAAGACAATCTGAATTATCAATCCTGGACTTTAGAAACATTGAAGTTGTAGATTTCTGTCTCATCAATGATTTAGTGCCTAATGTATTGGGTTGGGGAAGCTAAAGGCAGTTGGACCTGGTTTATTGCCACATCACTGCCTTTTGAACTGTAGGCAGAGAAACTAGTGTGTCTTACCACACCAACCCAGATGGGCCAGATGGCTTTGAGCAGATTATGACTTGAAATCCCAATGCTAGCAGTTGACTGATTTTGATCGCCTAGTAAGTGTTCTTTATCTTTACTTTTTGTATATGTGATGGCATTAAATGACATTGTGCTTACAGTATCTCTGAGCACTTCAGAAACTTTCTGCTGCTGCCTACTGCCTATCTCTTTTATTGCTTGACAAATTTAAAAGGCCAGATTAATTAGCTTCTTAAGACTGAGCATAATGTCAGGTTTAAGTACCTATGTCCTCAAGCATATACATGTTTGAGATACAGTGCAGTTATTCTGTTTACATCTGTTGCATGTATTTTGTGTTTCAAACATGGTCAACAATTAGTGACTCTTTTTTTCTTTTTCTTTTTCTTTTTTTGCATTTCACAGATGAAACAGGAGCCATTCTATGTATTTGGCAGCAAGTTTGAAAAGAAAGCAGTGGGGAATGTTATCAAAGAAAGAATTAAAGGAGACAGCCATGGTGATAAAGATATTGTAGCCAAACAAACTGAGCCAATGCGAATTAAAATTTTTGAAGGAGGGTAAGAACATTCAACTGGAATTAGAATTTGTGTTTTGTTATGTTTAGAGAAGTATTCCAGTGAGCTGCTTAGAGCTTATGCAAGACAACCAGAGGCAGGGCTAAGAAAACACACACATGTCAAAAAGGATGAAAAGGCAAAGCAAAGCAAATGGCTTAAGACCTTATCTTTCCTTCATGCATGCTGATATACACTGGATTCTTCTGTGCACAGGTAAAAAGAGAGTCCTGCACAGTCTTGGAAAACAGATCTTTTATCACATGTACAAGGTATAGTATGTGGAAGAACCAATACAGTACTCTTAATATTATTATTATGAATTAAAGACAATGGAGATTATCAAACGGTGAAAAAGGATGGGAGAGAAGCGAGACACCCCTGTCTTTATCATACGATTGCTGGAAGATTATCAGACAACGTGTCATGGCATGGCTCACATCCCATCCTTCTCCCATCAGTGAAGTGGAATGGCCCCATAACTTTTTATTAATGGGAGTTTCCTGTCAATAAAAAGTTATGAGCCTATTCCAGTTCAGTGATGGGGGAGGATGGGATGAGAGTGATGCCGCAGGATGTCATTGAATAATCTTCCAACAATCGCATACTGCTTCTCTCCCATCCTTTTTCACCATCTGATAATCTCCATAGTACTTTTAGCTTAGTAAAAAATCTCTTAAAGAGAGGATAGATGTTTCCTAGGGCCATTGAAGGTTTGACATAGTACCTCCTGCTGCGTTTTGGATGCTCTAGTTAGGCTGTCACAACTGCTGTCATAATGGTTGGAGGCACAGTCATAGGGAGGGCAAGTTCTTCCATCTGTTATCACTTGATCATCCTTAAATATGAAGACCCATGAAAGCACAATGTGTATTTAGAAGTCCTCTCCATATTTTCAGTGTAGCTTGCTCACACATAAGTGTGCATAAGGTAGACAGCATGCAGCCTTTCATATTCCCAGAAGTGTTCAACTTCAATAGCTGTCTTAAATTCTATGTGTATGTGTGTATTTTGTAGATCATTTGGTACGTGTGATTGATAATTCTTGATGGGTCTCATTTCAAAGCCTGCCATCCCCTCAATTTCAGGCTCTATGCATTAAAGTAGACCCAGTGAATCAGTGAGACTTTTAAAATCAACACTTATGTAAGTTCACTGGATCTATTCTACTTGGGACTGACAGATTCAACATACTATTTTCAATATATCATCTTTAAAATCCCCCATGCTTTTTCCTTTCTAGTTTTCTACTGAGTTGTAATTCGAATTTTTTAAAACTAAAGAAAACAAAACCAAACATGGACAGCAGGCCTGTTCTTTCACAGACTTGTTTTGTGTGTTTTACTGATGCAAACTTCCATGTTACTTTTCTATTCAGAAGGCACTAACCACTGATAGGTAGAACAATTCAAATGAAGATGTTTGAATAACAAAGTTTCCTTTCCATCATCTGTGACTCTTTAAATGCCAAGAAAATTTATAGAGACTATGCTCTAAGAAAAGCAAATTTATGGCAGGTTGAAAATAACAGAATCTTACTGTTGCAACCTTAGTTAATAAAACCTGAAAAATACAATAGGCAATGTAAAGTTAAAAAAAAAGTCAAAATTCCAACATTGGTTACATACAAACTAGCTAAGCAATCATATCAAATCCTACTGTTTGCTGAATGACTTGGAAGTAAAGAGCCCTTCTGAACTTGGTGGTGTGCCAAGTTTCACAAGGGCACTGTTTCTTCCAAATCCCCTCTGACCCATCTTATCCAATAGGCTACTTTCAAAAGTTGCAGCAGCTCTAAACACAAACTCAAATGCAGCATGAAAATAAAATAAACAAGCTCATTGTATCTTGGCCATGATGGAGTAGAGAATCTGGCAATAGCATAGCTATAAGAACAAAAAACAGGGCAAGCTCAGTTTTAGAGCGGCCAGAGGGGAACCTTGCTGTTCATCGTTCAGAAAGGAATATTGGTGTAGATGGGGCTAGCAAGTCTCTTTCTTGACAGAGCTCACTGGGCCATGGCCAAAATTGTTTCTTTGGGCATTGATATACACTGTTTACTTCATGAAACAATCAAAATTTGAATCAAAGTGTGTGTGTGTGTGTGTGTGTGTGTGTGTGTGTGTGAAGTAAAGAAGAAACCCAAATTTGTTTCTGCTTTTGAATTCATTAAAGCTCATAGCAAAGCTCTTGCCTCTTTTCAACATGACAGCCTTCACTTTTCTTGCTAAAGAGTAATTGTCAGGAAGACTATGCCATATGATGGGGAAGGAATATAATAGGAAGACAGGATTAGACTAGGAGGAAGGAGGTATGAAAACTGAAGAAAGCAGTATCAGCAATTTAAGATATGCAGATGACAGCATAGTACTAGCATAAAACAGCACAGACCTAGAACAATTACTGAAAAAAGGCAATGAAGAAAGAAAGTGCAAAAGCAGTTTTACAGATGAACATTAAGAAAACATAAATAATGACTACAGATGATTTATGTAATGTTAAAGTAGAACATGGAGACATTGAAATAGTTCAGTATTTTCCATATCTTTGCTCAATCATTAATCAGAAGGGCGGCTGAAGTCAAGAAATGAGAAGAAGCCTAGGACTTGGAAGGGCAGTGATGAAGGAATTAGACAAGATCCTGAAGTACAAAGATGTATAATTGAATACTAAAGTTAGGATTGTCCATGACATTGTATTTCCAATGTCTATGTATGGTTGCAAAAACTGGACAGTGAAAAAAGCTGATAGGAAGAGAATCAACTCATTGTGGTACTGGAGAAGAATTCTATGGATTTTGTAGAGTGTTAAAAAGGCCAACGAATGGGTCCTAGAGGAAATCAAGCCTGATCTCTCCCTGGAAGCCAAGATGACTGGACTAGCATACTTTGGACATATCTTGGGAAGACATGACTCACTAGAAGAACACACCACAATTATGATTAATAAGATAAAAGGCAGTAGGAAAAGAGGAATACTGCATTACAGATGGATAGATTCAGTCAAGGAAGCCACAGCCCTAGGTCTGCATGTTTTCATGTTTTTATTGTCTGAATCGTTTTAATACTTTTATCATTTATTTTGTATTTGTTGAAGTTGGTAACCATCTTGATCATTATTTTACTTTTACTGGAAAGACAGAATTGAAATGTAACAAATTAAGAATGATTGATTAACTGAGCAAAAATCTGGCATGTAGATTTCCTTTAAGATTTTTGAAAGTTCAGTACTACACCTGCTATGGGAAAGTTAGTAGTATCAGGAGCTACCTTTATGTGGGCAAAATAATTTTCATAGTGCTACAACCCTTTAATGCTATGCCTTTGGTGAAAAAAGGACAAAGAATATAGAAAATTCCATATGGTTGAAATTGGTTCCATGCAGGCATCACACACTTGATTGCTGCTCACCTTTTGTCATAAAAGATTAGTGATCAATGGAGTTCAGATTTGCATTTATTTGCATGTTCTGTTTTGTGTCTAGCAGACTGAAACAAGAAAAAAAAATTCATTCAACAGAACCATATCTATATGTGAATATAGATATATATGTGATATATGTAGATCTATATGTGAATCAAATGCATTACATAAGTTGGTTGCATTCTCAGAATCAATACACAACTCTGTGGGAAAGTGGTTTATGTTGTTGTTTGACTTCTGTTCACTTTTAATGTCATGTCTTTGTGTTAGTGAGTGACTGTGCTTTTGCTACAGTATGATCATCTGTGTACAGAGGAGGAAGGTTCTTACTTGCAAATGCACCATTTGTAGAAGTGTCCTTGATATCCTTGGTAGAATAAAGTTTTGTCACCACAGAATGTGTCTTAAGCTATAATGAATGTGGATGCCCATGCAGTAGGCCCTCCACATTCACTGGGGTTAGGAGCACATGATCCTTGTGAAAATAGAAAAAACATGAATAACAAAAACACAATTTTGTTTTACCTGAGAGAACACCTCTTTTCCAAATCTCTAGGCCCTCCAGCACAACTCTGTGGTCAATATCTGCCAGATGTTAATCATAGAATCATGCTGGAGGGCCTACAAATACTTAGACAAGTGTTCTCTCTAGGAATCTCTAAGTCCTCCAGCATGACTTCTGGTTGATGTTGACCATAGAGTTGGAGAAACTAGAGATTTCTAGAAAGAACATATTAATAAAATCTATGAATAATCAAATTTATAAAAGTCAAAGTCGCAAATGTGGAGAGCTGATTGTATATATAAATGTGATATTATGTACCTTTAACTCATTTCTGATTTATGATGACTATGGTAAACCTATTACAGGGTTTTCTTGAAAATATTTGTTCATGGAGATTTGCCTTCCTATGACTTACCCAAGGTCACCCAGTGGGTTTCCATGGGGGTCTTGTTTTAATACTACCTTTCTTCAAACAGGTACAAATCCAATGAGGATTATGTTTATGTCAGAGGGCGTGGACGTGGAAAGTACATTTGTGAAGAATGTGGGATTCGTTGCAAGAAACCAAGCATGCTCAAAAAACATATCCGCACTCATACTGATGTACGGCCTTACATATGCAAGTTATGTAATTTTGCCTTCAAAACAAAAGGTACTTAGTCATCCTTGTTCTGATGGGGGGATGAATTATTGACTCTTTGCCATCCATGTTTCCAAATGCAGAGGAAGTTTTTCTTAAAGCAAGGTGGTTTTATTTATGAAAATGGGATTTTATGAAATATAACTTTCTTCTCTTTATCTAAGTGATTCAAGGATTTATATGAGACAGAAAGGCACTTTGTATAACTTAATTAAGAAATATAGGCTTCTATCCAGCCCATCTGTCTGCAGAGGAAATATAGTGGCATAAAAACTGCCTTGGCAAATATTACTTTTGTGCTCCAAATATTATGGCGCAAGTATTAATTGCATCAAGGGATTGTACATTTACAGTGGCACATTGAAGAAGCAGAACATTAGCTGCAGGGCAGAAAATTCCTAGTCTGCCTTTATGGTAGGTCAGGTTCACATGTATAAATAATGCAAGGATCCACTGACTCCAGGTGGGCTACTCCATCCACAGTTACATTAATTATGGATGTCTGAGAGCTGAGAGCTTGTGTTCATATGTACTTGGAACCCAATGGAGGGTGGAGAGAATCTTCCATTTGTCAATCTCAGGCTTTACATGTAAGGATGATCTTTGGAAAAGAAGTTTTCTTTGCATCTATCTTCTTTTTCTTCTCCTCCCCCCCGCCTTTTTTGAGAAATCAGTTTACCTCAGAAATTCCCTAATTCTCAATTGTAAAATCCTGCTCTTAATGGCTGCTGTATTGTTGTCTCTTTCAAAACTCTGTGTATGCATGACCACACACATGCACACACGCGCACACACACACATGCACATGCGCGCACGTGCACGCGCACACAAACACACACACACACAAACATATCTCAAGAGATAAAAGCTCCTGCTGTAAGGGTGGGTAGCACACAATCCCCAGAAGTTGTTGGACTGCAAATTCCAGCAGCCCTAGCCAAAGTAGCCAATAGTATAGAATGCTGGAACTGCACTCCAACCACATCTGGAGGGTGTACTTTAAAAAATAACATATCACATTAATACCAGTTCCTAACCCTGCCTATTGATTCTGTAGGACAAAATTAACAGGCATGTCCACCATTGGGACAGGGAGGCCTCTGACAACAGCTCTCCTTTTTTGGCCACAAAGAGAGAAGTTTGCAATATCCTAGGCCTCCTGGATTGCATTTCCAGGAATTATAATTGGCAGCCAAATGTGTAGGAAAATCACTCATAGATTGATATTTTGTACCTTTGGCACCACAATCCATATGATATCACTATCTTTACCCTCCTGGTTCAGTGACAGCCTTAGATACTGTGACACTTGAAGCAGATAATTGAAACAGTGGTCCTTTTTCAAATAGTCATTCACAGGCGATGGTGGTGGTGGTGTTGATGGTGATGACAGATGATGATGATGATGATGATGATGATGATGATGATGATGATGATTGATGTAAAAATAGTACAGGTGCAAGTGCAGGTAAGTGGCATAGCAAAAATAAATAAATAAAATTTACAGTCTCAGCAGTCCTAAGTATCAGAATGAGGCTATGAAAGGAAACAAACATAAGAATACACATGCAGTTATATGATATTACTGTTACTACTATGGCATCTAAATTGAATGACACTGTCCTGTCTGTCTGTCTGTCTGCCTGTTCAGTTGACTTGTTCTCTGGTTTAGAAAGAAGAGGGAAGAACAAAAAATCTACATGGAGCCAGCAAGATTTCTATAGTGATGCCATCTAATTAGTGTCATCTCTGTGTTTTTCCACAGGAAATCTGACAAAACATATGAAATCTAAAGCACACATGAAAAAATGCCTAGAGCTGGGGGTATCAATGACATCTGTAGAGGATGCTGAAACAGAAGAAGCAGGTATGTCATCATGAATTTGTTGAGCTGCATAGGCCTTTGCAGTATGCAAATGACTCATCACACTTTATCACTTGCTGACAAGAGAGGATATCTTAAGAATTTTTAAAAAGTTTATTCATATCAACACCAAGCATTGAAAATAATCTTTTGACATGTTCGTGTGAAGCTTACTGAGTGCTGGATTTTCTTTAATGGGATAACAGAAAATGTCTTCTGCTCACCATTACTGTGGTCCTAATGTACACCATATTCTTAGTGACTTGACACATGAGAACACTCCCAAATTGTGTGAAAACCATTTTGTACCATGCTGTAACAGTTGTCCAAGTCACATATACTTGGAGATACTGTGCAGCATGTTCAGAAATAATTATGCTGAAAAGTGAGAGATCTGTTTTCTAGTATATCCAGTTTGATACATTTTTCAGGCATTTGATAATCCTAGCATCTGATTTCTTGGTCTGGTGTGTTTTAGTATATGTGTGTCTTAATTTTGGCCTCATGATTACAATTTTTTTTAAAAAAATGTCTAGTTAATGCATTTCATCTTTAAGTGTTCAGATTGACTAACAGCTTAAACTTGTGTCAGTTCAGAAGACAGTCCCATTAAATTTACTAAAACACACTTCTGGGTACCGTATTTTCCTGGTGTATAAGACAACTGGGTGTATAAGACAACTCCCAACGTTTCCAGAGTTTGGGATATACTCGCCATATAAGACTACCCCTCTTCCAATGCACACCAAATAAAAATTTTAAAAAATCAGATTTGATTTCAATATGGTAATTTTAATTCAAATGCTTATGACCTGCAGGTACTTAGCAGGAAAACTGTCACTTATAAGCACAACAAACTACAGCTCCCATGTTCCCTAGCATTTATTTCTGCAGTGTGTTTTGGACCTTACTTTTTAAAAAATATTCCAGATTTAAATGCTGCTTTAAAAATTGTTTCCATCTCCAAGCTATGAGATGGTTGGAGGAAAATGAGAAAGTGTTGGGGGGAAAAGACTGCCAATATACTAGGTGATGCATATTGGGGTATGTAAAATTTGCGGTTAGGTAAGTGACCCTGGGCATGTCATACATTCTCAGCCTCAGATGATGGTAATGGCAATGGCAACCCCCATTTGAAGAAACATGCCAAGAAAACTCCATGATAAGGTTGCCTTGGGGTTGCCATAAGTCGGAAAGGGCTTGAAACCACATAAGAACAACAAAAAAGTCTGCAATTGTTTCATAGGTAGTACAT
>CM034701.1:308531482-308558320 GCA_020142125.1 Phrynosoma platyrhinos | reverse complement strand
CCACCTCCACCTCCACCTCCACCTCCTCCTCCTCTTCCTCCTCCTCTTGCCTGACTTCTTCCTGCTTTGTGACCTTGTCCTCCTCCTCCTCTTCCTCTCACCTGGCTTCTTCCTGCCTCGCGACCCCTTCTTCTCCTCCTCCTCCTCCTCCATATACCTGGTGTATAAGATGACCCCCAACTTTAATCCCAGATTTTCCTGGGTTAAAAGTCGTCTTATACGCTGGAAAATACGGTAAGTGTATATAGTATTGTAATCCATGTCTTTTAGGACCTGTAAGTGCTGTTTTGTCAATCCACAATCAGCTACCATGTGATTGGAGTTCTAATCTATGCTCATCCTCTCCTGCAATTGTTTCAGTAATCCATTCAAACCAATGGTGGGGGTTATGCTCTCAGTGTTAGAGACAGCAATTTCTGAGGTGGATTTGCATTTAGGTAATGCAGGTATCACTCAAATATTTATTTTTCCACAGTGAGAATTGTTGGTACATTTAGCACCTTTGCACATTGGAGAGCTATGTGATCAAATTGAGAAGTAGGTCTCCTTGATATGGTATGCTAAGTTGTCATATTTGTTTCAGAAAATATGGAAGATACACACCATGAAGTTGAGAAGACCAACATGACGGGCACATCCACTGATCACCAGTTCTCTGATGCTGAGGAATCAGATGGAGAGGATGGAGAGGACAATGATGATGACGATGATGATGAAGATGATTTTGATGACACTCCTGGAGACTCAACACCCAAAACAAGATCACGGAGCACTAGTCCCCAGCCCCCTAGATTCTCCTCTTTATCTGTGAATACTGGTACAGCATCCTATGGGGCATCTCCTGAGAGTTCAGTAGGGCATTCCTCTTTGATAAGTTACTTGGTCACCTTACCTAGCATTCAGGTCACTCATCTCCTAACTCCAAGTGACTCTTGTGAAGACTCACAGATGACAGAATATCAGAGGTTTTTCCAGAACAAAAGTACAGATTCAGAACCTGACAAAGACAGACTTGATATCCCTAGCAGCATGGATGAAGACTACATGGTTTCTTTGGAGTCCAGTTTTTCTCCGAGAGACTTTTCATCTTCTAGCCGGCAGTCCTCACCTGGGTATGATTCTTCTCCCTATAGAGATAATTCACCAAAGAGGTATTTGATGCCCAAAGGAGATTTGTCACCTAGAAGGCATTTATCACCTAGAAGAGAAATTTCCCCCATCAGACATCTTTCACCGAGGAAGGAAGCTGTGCTGAGAAGAGAGTTATCACCGCGGAGAGATGCCTCTCCAAGGCGTCATCTGTCACCAAGGAGACCACTGTCACCTGGAAAAGACACATCATCCCGAAGAGACCTATCTCCACGAAGAGAGAGAAGGTATATGGCCTCAGTTAGAGCAGCATCACCTCGAAGAGGCTTGTACCACAACCCAGCATTGCCCATGGGCCAGTATTTACTGTCTGAGTCAGTTCCTTTGGGACAGTCGGTAAGCTGAAAATAATATGTTGACCCTCATAAAAATTGTGCTGCATTTATCTGGTGCTGTTTTGTTGATTTGACAGTCCTACTCCGTTGACAATAAAAATAAATGTCTCTTCAGCCACAGTAATTTTTGTAACTTTTTTAGTTTTGCTAGGAAATTCTTAATTGATTCTTAACTCCTGAAATTAATTGAAACCAGTTTCTCAGGGTCTGAGTGAAGGAGTCTCCTTTTTTGGAGGTCTTTAAACAGAGGCTGGATGGCCATCTGTTGGGGATGCTTTGATTTTGAGTTCCTGCTTGACAGGGGATTGGACTGGATGTCCCTTGTGGTCTCTTCCATCTCTAGCATTCTATGATTCTATTACTAATAGCTGGGAAATGGACTCAGGTCTAGAGAGTGTCAATGGACAGATTATCCTAGCCCACCTAATTTATGGATCTTGAAAAAAAGTAGGGATGCGTGTTTCATATAAGCATCAGTCTTGGCCCATTTTCTTTCATTCTGCACTTGCACTGCAGCATCCTGTACCACAGCCTTTTCTTAGGGCCATCTGATACTCAGGAGGGGATTTTAGGAAATCACAAGAGGCCACATTGGAGAGAAGAAGAAATTCAAATTGAAGGATTGTATTTGCATTAATGCAAACACTGCATACCCTTCCTGCCCTGGTAACTGAGGTGGCTGAATTGGAATTAGACACGTTTAAATAAATGACTCCTTTTCCTTCTACACATCTAACTTCCACTACATGACACAATGGAAGGTGGTTATGTAAATTTATGAGGGAGAGGGAGTTGCATTAATTCATGAGCAAACATGAAATCTGGAATGCCTACACTAATGCATATACTTTATCCCAATTCATTTCATGTATTCTCTGTAAGATGTAGATGTAATTTTGATCTCATGTCATTGAAAGAAAAACTCTACTCCATTTTCATTGTCTTTTCATAATGACTTCTTTCAGATCTTGCTTTAGGGCAAGGGTGGGGAATCAAGTGGTCATATAGAAGTTGTTGGAATGCCAGTCCCAGCAGTCCTAGCCAGCATACCAAACTTGAGGAACACTGAGAGTTGCAGTCAAATAACATGATTCCAGCCACCTCCTTTAGGGATATATGAGTTGTGAAAGCTATTCCTGGCTATGTGGTGTTCAATCTTTGTATTTATTGTTCAGTGGTAAGCCCCCAAGTTCAGCCTCCAGCTAGAATTTGGTTGATATAAATTAATTTTCACAAACAGTAGATAAAGTAGCAAAATTCTAGAGAGTGTTTCATAAATAACTGTGGGTTCACATGATACTATTCCACTTGACACAAAATGTATTCTTCTCCTGAACTTTCCATGTATATATACATAAAATCCTTGCTCATAGATACCGGCTTACTGTCAGGCTTCTTCTCAACTTGCTGTTTTTTGCATGCAGATTTTTTTGTATGGAAGTGGCAATCAGTCAGGTGAGACCGTATCTGCAGTTGGAAGTGGTACAATCTAGAAAACAACCCACCTTCTGTTTGTGAGAACCAGAACTAGAACATCCTGAAGAGGAGAATCTTAGGATTTTTTTTTTTTAGTGCTGACTCATACTAAAACAAAGACCCATCTATCACCCATCAGTTTTGTTCTCTTCAATTAGCATTCCTCCCTGTGGATAGAAGGAATTGAATCTAGATACATAAACATAGTAATTTTCAAACCTTGGAATTAGGTTCTTGGTCATTTGAGAACTTCTACAGGCATAAATCTTATCTCCATCATAAAGAGAGAGAGAGAGAAGGGGGAGGGAAAAGAGCAACCATCATTTTACTGCCACGTAAAGGAAATAGTATATAGCCTCTAATTTACCAAAGTATTCTGGCCTCAGCTGGGTTTCCTTCCCCCTAGCACTACAGTAATTGATATACGGAAACTAACTAACTAACTAGATCAGGGGTAGGCAACCTTTTTGAGCCGGGGGCCAGGTTGCGCCAAAAATAAATAAATAAATAAATATAATTTTTTTAAAAAATATAATAAAAAAATATGCATGCATACTTTCTCAGCCCCAGAAAAGCCATGGCAAAACCCCTGTGGAGATTTTGCCAAGAAAACCCCAAGAACAAGTAATAACAACAATAATCAATATCATCATGGTGGGGGGCGGTGGCAGTGGCAGGACCGGCCTAGGGCTGGTCCAAAGACCTCGGAAGGCCGCATTCAGCCCCCGGGCCTTAGGTTGCCTACCCCTGAACTAGATAAATAAAAGTTTTATGTTTCCCTTGACACAGAAGATACATATGTTCCTGCGGATCTAGCAATTTTTTTCTTTGTAAATGACTTTTAGAAAGGCAAATAAAAATAAAAATAATTCAAGCTGAGATTCTATATCGTTGATGGTGTTATGAATGTGTAACTATCATCAGCTGGCCTGATCCTCCAAACCTACCTTAAAGCCAGAAACTACTCTAAGCAATGTCTGCTGTGCTGATGATGGGGTGAAGAAGGATGGTGTTGAGGTTACTTCTTGCCAGTGAGAAGAGTTGTGAGAATCAGAAGTGGGATTCCTATGGCAGTTCCTCATTGCACCACAGATTACTGGCAGGAGGGGGCTGAAATATCATCTTGCTGCACCCTAATACCAGCAGAACAGCCCATTCATTCATTCATTCATTCAGAGTTTTTATACCCTTCTCTTCTGCCAGAGCAGCTTACAAATTGTTAATTACAATTTCCCTGCACTTACAATCTGAAAAAAGACATGAAACAAAAGGAGAAGGAAATGGCAGTAGGGAAGGGGATAAAGTCCAGCAGTTCTTCTCTTCCTCTGTGGCCAGGATGATGGCAATTGGAATGGAGGGAGGGTCCTTCTGTTTCTGGGCTAGCCCTCCATCACTAAGTGTGTCACTGGAGTTTAAAATGGGATGGGAGGCATTTATGATCATGGAAGTAGTGCCATGATCATGAATATGCAGTATAACTGAATATGGATTATCAGTTTGCAAAGGGATCTTGTAGCACCTTTGAGACTAACTGAAAGAAAGAAGTTGGTAGCATGAGCTTTCATAGACTTCAGCCTACTTCCTCAGATGCCTGAATATGAATATGGATTAGTTGAGGTTCTGTAACTCCAGCAGGGGGGTTTGTTACTCCAATACAAGATGCAAAGCCCAAATGTTAATTAATTTGTAGGAAATGGCTATAAGAAGGATACAGTGTGCACTGTGGGATATCTTATTATCTAAACATTTGAGGAAGAAATACTTGAGATGTAATTTCAGGATCATTATCCTAAATCAGGAGAGGAGCGGGGAGCCTGTAGGTGCTGGGCCTCATCTGGCCACCCAGGTTCCCAAATCTCTCTCCTGGCCTGGAGGTCCCACCACCATTCTCACAAACAGGCCAGCACATGATAGTGATGGTGAGTCTCTATTGGCAATAATTACAGGGAGCCAACATCTCCTTGCCAGAGGGATAAAGTACAGTGTGGGCAAAGACAATCTGAGCCAACCAGTGACTACAGGGAGCTTTCCAGTGCCTGAGCCAGGGCCCCCAGCTTTATGCACAGTAAAGCCACCAGCAGGAACACTCCAACAGGCAGTGCTTGAGTCAAGGTGGCTTCCCCCAATCCACCCTTTGCTCCTTGAGGGACATCACCCGACATTGCCCAGGGACAACCTGGAGGGATGCCATCCAATCCACGTCACCCCACCCCACACTTCTAGTCCTCCACTCCTGCTCTAAATCGGCCAGCTAGATGTAGGGCAAGGTGCTATAGTCACAGATGCTTGCTTAGTCTCTCAGGTTCTTTGCTTAGAGTCACTATGCATTTTAAAACTGTTGCAGCTTGACACAGTCAGCTGTAGGTGATGTCTAAGGTGTGTGTTTCATAGCTCATCCTGAGATGAAACAAAGGGGAGACAAAGACTTACAATGATCTAGGGAATGGGTGACACATGTTTTCTAGATAGTGTTGGGCTGCTCGGTAGGACTGCTGTATATCCAGCAACATCTGTGTGGCTGCATGTTCTCCACTCTTGCCTTACAATCAAGTCTGCCTGTGATTTAGTAGATGGGAGGTGGGTTTTTTTTTAATTGAAACACCTGAAAGTTATCTTTTATGAAGAAACCTGAAGATATCTTCAGGGCTTTTGAAGTTCCCAGCTATATACTTCCAACAGGTCTTATCTGTTTAGATCAGCCTGGAATCCCAGAAGAGAAAGTTTAAGGTTTTTTTAAAAAGGTTTAAAGCAGGGGTAGGCAACCTTTCCCCTTTAAGGGCCAAGGGACTTCAGCTCCCAGAATCCTAGGAGCTGTTGGCCAACATGGGACTAATGGCCAACATGGCTGAGGCTTCTTGGAGCTGAAGTCCCTCGGCCTTTAAAGGGGAAAGGTTGCCTACCCCTGGTTTAAAGAGTACAACATACAGATTTTCAGTTCTGTGGCATTTCATCAAAATTTATATTTTATGGCAGAGCTGCAAAAGCATAAGGCACACTGTTATCTCCCTTGTTGGAGGCTATCTCGGATCTTTAAAGATCTGGCAGAATGTTTAAGGCATATATACTATATGCACAGAAGGAAATATAGCTGGTATCCTGTTAGTGACATATGCAAGTGTAAGTCCACTTTACACTTGCATGTGCATTTTTGACTGTTGCAGAAGTTGATGTTCTCTTCCTCCCTCCCCAACATCCCCCTCAGGACTCACTATTGTACTGTGATAACTGCACCCCAGCCTTTCCATTACTGGTGGATTAAATGCAGACCAAAGAGATTATCTTTGAAAATGTTGATACTGATAATTGTGATAGCATTTACCAAAATTGTTCAAGGAATTTTCTGTTCAGGAATTAATGGAACAATATTAGTTCATGACAGTGTGGTTTCCATACTTTTTTTAAAACTGCCATCTGGAATCATCTCTCTTAGCCCACTAGGGCCTTTGCAGACTGCTAGAAATAGTGCAAATTGAGTCCACTTTAACTGTCCTGGCTCAGTGCTAGGGAATCATGGAAATTGTATTTTTTTTTCTGAGACATTGAGCCTTCTCTGCCAGAAAGCTCTGATGCCACAATAAACTACAGTTCCCATAATTCCCTAGCACTGAGTCAGGGCAGTTAAAGTGGACTCAGTTTGTGCTATTTCTGGCAGTCTGCAAAGGCCTATAGACTATTATGTAACAGTTGCATCGGTGTAGGTACACAGCACAAACATGTTCTACTCTTTTGGTAGATACTGTTGAGTGATGCTTGGGGTACTGTTGACTAAATTAATTTTTTCCCATTTTTAAATTTTCAAATACCATATGCAGCTTTCTTTTCACTTTTTGGCAAATTTTAACATAATAAGTTATTGCTGGAAAGTTTTAATTTATTAAAAAACTGTCTTTGGGGCTCGTCTTTTGTTTGTATGATTTCCACACATCCTTAGAAAATTTCTTAAAATTGTAGCTTGACTTTATGGACTTAATTATCTTTTTTGTTCCTTTGCAAACATTACAGCCAGAAACTTATTAAGTCTATTTCCTTTTCAGAATATTTTTGTCTAGTAAGTAGCATCATACTTCATCCCTAGATTCAGAAATATGTGCTGTGTGTCTGAGTTTTGTTAATCAATACAGATGACAAACATACTTTACATGTGTTCTTATGGACCCTTAAAAAGGCCAGTACCTTACACTGAGTGCTTATGTTTCCTTTTCTTTCTCTGCCTGCAGAGTTCAAGACCAGGATTGTTCCAGGGACCTTATTTCAGTATGCCTGGGGAAAAAGGAGTCCTGGAGCATCACAGATCTAATTTGTTTCCTGAAGGTCCTACGGATTATGTCTTTAGTCACCTTCCCTTACACTCCCAGCAGCAGCTTCGTGCACCCATCCCCATGATGCCCATTGGTGGCATCCAAATGGTCCCTTCAATACCTGGAGCCCTGTCTGGTTTACATCCTGCCTGTGTCTTGCCCCTTCCAAAAGAGGGCTCTGGTGAGAAGAAAAGGGCAGCTTCTGAAACCATGACTACTGAATCATGTGTCATTTCTAAGCACCACGAGAAACGTACCTGCCCTCAAACTCTGTATACAATGGTTCAAGACAATGCATCATCTTCTCAGTTGCCGTCGATGAAAAAGAGCACTTCAGAGGAAGGTGTTGTTGAGAGGGAGCAGGAAGAAAACATACAGACTTGTACAAAAGCCATAGCCTCTCTCCGAATTGCCACAGAGGAAGGTCTACATGGGACAGAACAGAGGGATTTGGAACCTCCTCCGAAGCCCTCAGAAAGTGCACATTTTGGCATGAAACACTTTAGTGGCTCTGAGCCAGGTCAGATCTGTGCCTCAGCCACCAACCCTGACTTGCACAGTGGCGAAAGGGACCTTTTTGGTACATCGCAGACTGCATTATCTCATTCCACCTTTTACAGCAAAAGCACTGTGGATGCCAGACATGTAGGCTACCCCAGTAGGAAAGAATCCCCATCAAGCACACAGGAAAGAGTAGACCCACCCTTGGAAAAAAGCAGACCGCAGTGATTTGAAATGTGTGAAGACTTTAATACATGTGTTTACTCCCAATCCCTTTATCCCCCTTAGAGATAAAAGGAAGTTATAGCATGCCAGTTCTAAGTTACAGTAGTTTGCTATTATATATACTTTTGTTATATCAAAAGAATTGAGTAAAACTACGAGTCATCATGAGCCTGACCAAAATGAAATTTCAAAATTCTTATTGGGTCTGGTACTTTTAACCTGTACAGGTGTTTGTGCCTTTTCTTTACTTTTGCTTATATTCTTATAAGCATTTTTTAGCAGTAATTTGTACATATTTTAGAATTTGTGTATCTGCTTTGTAATAAATGTAATTTCTTTCCTTTTGAGGACACTTTGACCTAAACGATGTAAAGCAAAAAACAAAAAAAGCATCAATATATATGTGAGGTTGCACTAAAATATTTTTATATGATTAAAACTGAACAGCTTTTATGTACAGCTCTGATTCTGTAATACTAATATTTATTTACTTTGTTTCATAAATTGTACATTTTTTCTTAAATGTTGCGGATTGCTTTTCTATGTGAAGCATGGGATTTACTGTTGCATTATTAGAACAAAAATGTATATTGTAAACAAGATATTTAAACTAGAGTATCTTATCTTATTCTGCACTTATGCGTTAGTTTTAAAAAATAAGATAAAAGGATGTATCAGTCCATTCTTAACTCTTGTAATTTTTTTGTCTCTTGTTTGCTGGATCGACTATAACTTAAAGTGCTGATTGTGATTTTAAAAAGATAGTACCGTAAAGCATTAAAGTAAAACCATGTGCTATTGTGAGTTTTTTCAAAGCTTTATAAAACAGTTATAAATATATTAAAAGTATTTGGTCTTATGTGAACATGTTGCTCTATATACTCCTTTAAAAAATATGGGAAAACATTCCACCCCATGTAAATATATGCGAACTGGTGCAATTTCATGTAGATGTTTGGGCACTTAGTAGCCTCATCCTGTTTCAAGTAAAGTCACTGGGCAGTATGAACTTGACTTGAATGGAAGCAGGATCAGGCAATAGATCACCACATATCATTATCAAAGTGTCTTTTGAAAAATGGGGAGGAGTGAAACTCTGCATCCCTTGCCTTGTGCTTAGAGGAATTGAGCTTTAACCTGAGGTGAGAATGCTTATTTGACTGTATAGATCTTGGTGATCGGCTGGTCCGGTAGCTTAGTAGTCAGTGCTGGGCACTGCAGGCTAGAAACAGAGCCATGGAAGTAATATGGAGGGTCTCCATACTAAATAATAGCAAGGAGCTTAGTTATATTGCCAAGTTATCTCCATTGCAGGGGCGTTAGGGTGGTTATGGGATGGAAATTTGCAAAATGAAATACTTGCTCACAGCCATCTCAAGACTCCGACACAAGAGAAGCATTTGGAGAAATTTCCTTTTTTGGAAGAAAAATGGTCATATCTTCATATCTATCAAAGAGAAAAGGTCATTCAGGCAAAATAATTATATCCTTCAAGATTAAGGGCATTTATAGTATTCAGTTATCTTGGGAGAAAACTGGGAGGAACTTTTACTTATATGTGTGATGGTATGATTGATGCCCCTCAAGTATACACACAGACACCCGAGTCAACAAAAAAACTGAGTTATTTTCTGTGCTATTTAGTGGATTATAATTCTGTGAAAACACGTTTGTATAATTGAATTGCAATACATTTAAGGAGTGTTCTTTAAAAAAAGAAATAAATATACAGTTACATTATATATCTAGTGTCTAGTTTTCATGTGGTTTTTTAAAATTTTCCCCAGCTCTTTTAGAATGCAATCATGCATACTTTACTCAAGAGGAACCCTCATGGAATGCACTGTGATTTTCCTTTAAGAAAAAAAAAGAAGACTATTGAATTTCATGTTGCACCATGGTACATAATCTGAAATGTATGGATATATACTTGTATGTAACAGGGTTTTGATGGGATATTTTTATATCCATTGCACAGTTATTCTGATTAAGGAAAACCACCATAAATCTTCCAGTGAGATGAGTCTGCTATAACTTGTCATTTGTAAACAACCAGACATATCTGCAATAATCAGTCCACAAATGGTAGATCAAGAGAAGTAATAGTGTCATTGTATTCTGCTTTGGTCAGGTCCCACCTGGAATACGGTGTCCAATTGAAAAACTGGAGTGTGTCCAGAGGCCCTTGTGATCTATTCCAACTCTATGATTCTATGGTTCAGGGTTATAATCTAGCACAATTAAATCATTAACATATGGGACTTCATCTCATTATAGATAATCAGCAGTGACATGAGTATACCAAGACCAGTTTCTGTAATAATATATATATATATATGTTTCTATTTCTAAAACATTACTTAACAAGGAATCTGTCGACTTCTAAAAAACTTGGTTGGCAAATGAAAGGTGGTTATAGGGGATTAGAATAAGGTGCACCAGTGATACCCATTCTCTAAAATATGTAAATGTTTGGTGAACAAATATACCTCATATACCTGTTGGGGGGGGGGTCTGATCCTGCTCTTGTCTTACCTCAGAGACACCCATATGTAAGATATCCATCATCAGTCTTCCAAACGAATAAAAGACGGATGTACAGATTTATAGCCTTTTCTAATATCTTCCTTGCTTATAAGAGAAATGTGGCATAGTCTGTTATACCAGCTGAGTCTCCCTTATCTGTAATACTTGGGACCAGAAGGGTTTTGGATTTTGGATTTTTTGGATTTAGGAATATTTGCATACATATATATATCATATATATATATATCATTTGCATATGAAATATATATATTTGCATATATATATATCATATTTGCATATGAAATATCTTGGAGATGGGATGCAAATCTAAATATGAAATCCATTTATGTTACATATACACCTTACTTACATAGCCTCAAGGAAGTTTTATACACAATTTTTTGCATGATGCAAAGTTTGTTTTCACAAAGGAGTCACTATCAGCCACTCGTGGACGATTTTGAATTTTAGAAGATTTCCAAATTTTTGAAATGCAGATAAGAGAGACAACCTGTATCATCCTGTAGTGGAAAAACCAACTGTTGCAAATTAACTCCCAGCATCCACGGTTCCTTGCAGAGCTTGATGCAGAACAGGGGACCAAAATAGTTTGAAAACATAGGTTTATTGCCGGCAAGTCCCAATGGAATTAGCATTCAAATCATTGGGCAAGGGACAAGCTAAGATGGCTGTAGTTTTATGCACTCACAGAGAAAGAAATTCAAAGCTGACATTCTATTGGAAGCTTTAAAAACTTTAAACACACAGAATCCTGAGCAGTAAGAATACAGATTTCAGAATACATTATAATATGCTTAAGTTACCATGTTGTCATGCCAACCACATACCAAAATCTTTTATCAGTAAATAAACTGGTGTGTACCAAGCAGAAGGCCCTTTTGCACAAATAAGAGTAGTTGCCAGTGATTTATTATGGCTCTCTGCCCCACACTGGCTCCTAATGAAGGTCTTTAATGCCTCAGGTTACCAGGCCTGGGGTCAAGCTGTATCTAAATAACCCTCTAACATTCTTTGAGTTTAAACCTTCCAGCATTTTCCTTAGAGGCCACTTCCCAGAATTTCTTTCGCATGGCTGCTTGACCATTATTTTCTATACATAATAGCACACATCTCTAATTTAAGCATATAAAACATTAATTAAAGAAATTCTCGTGCCTCAATCCAATGATGTTTTGTATGTAAATGGAAATATCTATGGTTAAAGCCATTATGCTGTTGCCATTAGACATCTCTGAACCTACTCTAATCAAAAGGATCCCAACAGCAAACACCACTGTGTTATTTGTGGTACCATCCAGCAGGGCTAAATCAAGATTTTAGCAAGCATAAGTGAGACGGGTTGCAGAAATACTGCCTGAAATATCTTTATAAGCAAAGGGTCCCTCTTCATTTAAAATTCCACCTCAGTACAAAGTCCTCATCGATACAGCTTCAGTCACCCAGGCACTTCAGCCGATTTGCTACTGCTTCTGTTATTCATAGTGTGTATTAGTTTTCATTCAGTTTTTAACAACACTGTAAAACAATTTTAATCTTTTTCTTTCCTATCTCCCCACTTCAAGACCTCAAAAGTTTTTCCTCCCTCCTCAATTCACAAAAGTGAACTAAAGAGAAGGAAAGGCAGAGGGAAGAGTAAGCAGTGAATTGAGCTTCCGGCATGATTCGGTGCCTGGTAGTGCTGAGGAAGGCTCAAGGCCATCCAATCACCAAAAAGGTTAATAAAATCTCATGGGAAGTTACATTTCTCTGCACTGTGCCTCTTAAACATCATGCCTTTCCTGCTACTTCCAGAGCTCACTAAGGGCCTTTGCAGACTGTCAGAAATAGTGCAAATTGAGTCCACTTTTAGGGTTAGGGTTAGTGCTAGGGAATCATGGGAACTGTTTTTTTCTGAGACATTGAGCCTTCTCTGTCAGAGAGCTCTGGTGCCACAATAAAATACACTTCCCATGATTCCCTAATCCTAACCCTAACCCTAAAAGTGGACTGAATTTGCACTATTTCTGGCAGTCTGCAAAGGCCCAAAGATTACTTTTTCTTGGATTACAGCTCCCTGAATTGGGAATAGTCATGCTGTCAGGGATTCTGGGAATTGTAGTCCATAGCATCCTAATTTTATTGCACTCTTACTGGCTTCCAGACATTTGCCACTTCTAACCTTTCCTCCTCCTTTTCTTTTGACCCTCACCAATGGAGATTTCTGTTGTTATTGATGATATGCTCTGGATTTGCCTCTTAAAATTTTATTCAGTGTCTCTTCAGAAAAACAAAAACAATCATGCCAAGTTTTCTTAGCACATTGTGAAAGAACCCAAGGAAAGCAACAATAGAACTAAAATAATCTTTGTGGAAAGAGTTTGAGTTGCAATTAAATACAAGATAAAGAGAAGTGGTAAATTATAACAAATCACATCATTTAGACATGATAGTTGGAAGATATGTGGCTTAATTTCAAATAGCTCAGTTCATATGTTTTACAGATATGTTAGGGGGAGGGATAGGAGGTATAGGAGTTAATTTTGTATTATTTAAAATATTCTGTGTTCTTGTTTTCTTTTAAAATAATAAAGAATTTGGAAAAAAAATTATTCAGTCTCACAGTTTTACTGGGATCAGGTATACTTTAAGAAGAATCATTGATCTCTTGTTCAGCTGGCATACAGTGATTTATTCATTTTCACATCACAAGCTCTCTAAGAAATATGTAACTAGTAGTAAGAAATATTGTGGCTACCCCTGACCAGATCATAATAATTTGGTAAATTCATGTGTTCTGCTGTGAACAGATGAGAATAATAATTTTAGGAAGTAGAACATTCCCAGTGCAGCAACAGATTTCCATCGTTTAATTTCCCATCACTTTTCCCATTCTTCTCTATAAGCCAAATCTCCTTTACACATCACCATGGACCTTGATCAAGCTTAGAGGGATCTACTAACCCAATCTTATTTTTAAAATGTAATTAATTGTTTTCTTGTCCCATTCAGTTCAGGAAAAAGCTCAAGCTACCTATTCAAAATAAAGTAATTTTAAGAACAATTAAACTATTAAGAGATTTTAAAAAAATAACACTGAATTCATAACAGTGAAAAGAAAATAACAACAACCAAAACATACGGAAATTTGAGCTTGGAAAGCTAGGTGTTTTTGTTTTTTTTTTTTTTTAAAAAAACAAAAACAAAATTAGCTACAGTTATGGTATAGTTTCAAAGCTCTACTGCTCTTTGCAGAGAAGCAAGGTAAGGTTCTGTGGCATGGTTAATAAGCTCCCAGTCTACTTTGGGTAACAGAATGGACTGAAGGCGGGATCGCTTTCAACCACTGAGCCCTCCTTCTTTTGTAACAATATTCCATTCAGTTTATATTACTAGTGTGAATTCGCCAGTTATTTTAATATATGTTCCTATTATATGTAATTTTAAGGGGGGGGGACAAATTGTTTTATTATCTTACAACTGTTTTGTTTTGCTTGGGATTTGTTTTATGTGCAATTGTTGTGAGCCACCTTGATTGCCCAAAGGCAAAAGGCGGGGTACAAAAATAAAGTTATTATTATTAAAGTTATTATAATTCCATAACAGACAAGGTATTGCAGTTTAAGTCCTCACAGAAGCTACATTCAACTTTGAGAGATAAACAAGGAGGAAACTGGATGCTATGGCAAGGAAAGCCTACTTTACAGCTTTTCTATCCTTTCATATCTCTAATGATAAAGTGTGTATGGGTACTTACCAACAGTATCTTTGGGACAAGGTAGCACTGTTTCTTGATTGACCTCTTGAAGAGGATAAGAAGTCATCCTGAGGCAGGAGAATTTTTTTAATTAATGTTTTATATGCCTAAATTAGAGATGTGTGCTATTATAAGTGTAAAATAATGGTCAAGCAGTCATGCGAAGGGAATTCTGGGAAGCGAGCCTCAAAGGAAGATGCTGGAAGGTTTAAACTCAAAAAATGCTAAAGGGTTATTTAGATAGCCCGACCCCAGGCCTGGTAACCTGATCCATTAAAGACCTTCATTAGGAGCCAGCGTGGGCCAGAGAGCCATAATAAATCATTGGCAGCTACTCTTTGTTTGTGCAAAAGGGCCTTCTGCTTGGCACACACCAGTTTATTTACTGATAAGAGATGTTGGTATGTGGTTGGCATGGAACATGGTAACTTAAGCATATTATAATGTATTCTGAAATCTGTATTCTCATTGCTCAGGATTCTGTGTGTTTAAAGTTTAGAGCAGGGGTAGGCAACCTTTCCCCTTTAAGGGCCGAGGGACTTCAGCTCCCAGAATCCCAGGAGCTATTGGCCAACATGGGACTATTGGCCAACATGGCTGAGGCTTCTGGGAGCTGAAGTCCCTCGGCCCTTTAAGGGGACAGGTTGCCTACCCCTGGTTTAGAGCATCCAATAGAATGTCAGCTTTGAATTTCTTTGTCTGTGAGTGCATAAAACTACAACCATCTTGGCTTATCCTTTGCCCAATGATTTGAATGCAAATTCCATTGGGACTTGCCAGCAAAATAAACCTATATTTTCAAACTATTTTGGTCTCCTGTTCTGCATCAAGCTCTGCAAGGAACAGTGCATGCTCGGAGTTAATTTACAACAGTTGGTTTTCCCACTACAATCCCAGCTTCTCCATTCATGGGGACATCATTTGGTCCTGAAGAAATCAAAATATCCTACCATGTGCTGATTGTGTGACCAAGTCATTTGGGGGCAGATATTTTGCTGTGACACCATTCCTGGTTATGTTCTTCTAGCCTTACCTCAGATGCAAAGGCCTTAGTAAAAGACCTCCCCTTTAATGAGCTGCATGTATTCCATGCTTCTGTGGATGATAACCTGGAACATATGCAAAAGATGTACTCAACAGCAAAAAAATATAGAATCCAAACTGAGTAATCTTCTTCCACATCTAAACTGAAGCAGCCTGTCTATTGACAATCATTCATGCTATGACTTCCTAGATCTTTACTTAGGAGGCAATCTGAATCCCAGGCTTCTTCATCATCTAAGAAATCTTACTGTTCTGGGAAGTATCATTCATCTTTTAAACAGCAGCATGCTGACTCCAAAAAAATATGTCCCTGTCTCCTCACCCTTCATCACCTTGATGTCATCCCAAATCTCCTACTTCTGACATTCCTCAGACTAAGGCTTTTCATCAATATGCCTGGCAAGAGATTACATCTGTTTTGTGGGTGCTAAACACTGTGAATTGTGGATATGCAGTGTAATGTGAAACTTTTTCACTCACGGGACACTTAATCATCACTGCCCCATTTCTGTCCTTACTGACAATGATATCAACTCTGGCCAGCAAGAGCATCAAAGAGCCAATTCTAAGCTCTCAATAGGTTCTTTTCATGGTACTTTACTATACTGAAGAAAAATGGGGAGTGGCACCCAAACTTAGAACTTCACCAACTAAATGTGTACATCAAGCCTAGGAAATTTTGTATGATGATTTCAGCCTCAGTCATCCTCCTGCTGCAAAGGTGTCGTGGTTTGCCACAACTCATCTCTGAGACTTTATGTAGCAATTCAACAGTTCCATCTTTAGTTTCTTTGGTTTGCTCTTGGGACCAAGTACGATCACTTCTGAGTCCTCTCATTCAGGCTTGTGAGTACTTGGGGGATATTAACCAGATTCATGGGGGTGGTGGCAGCCTGACTTTGACAGAGGGGGATCATAGTAACCCTTACATATATAATTTGTTGTTGTTACCAGAGTCACTGGATGAACTGCATCAACATATCAACACCACTCTGGTGCTACTGTCATGCTTGAGATATGCATCAACCTGGGCAAATAAAAACTAACACTTTCCCAGACTAGTCAATTTATAGGTCCACCCTGGCATCAAGAGAGGCACATGTGTTCTTGCCTCTGGACAGGATTTCCAAGCTCTTCTAGCATGCACTGAAGCTTCTGGACATGAGACAGGCAGATCTGAGCCAAGGGCATACAATGCTTTTGAAAGTGATGGCCTACATAATTTTCATGACCACGTTTGCAAAGCTTCAGATGCATTTGCTTCAAAACTGGTTGGGACTGATGTTCTCCCAGAAAGTGTTGCCTCATCCTCACATGACATATAACAGTGATCATGAATTAGCTACCAGATATGGACAATGATTCCTTCAGCAGATCTGCGACCAGGACAGCCTGTTCACTGTGTTCAAAAAGTGAGGGCATCCATCCATAGACCTTTTTGCCACAGCGGCTAATGCCCAATGACCTCAATACTGCACAAGGTGACTGTGGAGACAAGGCAGGTTAGAGCCAGCCCTGGTGACAACCAATTAGGACTGAGCTGGCAACAGCCAATAGACTGTTGGGCTGTAAAGGGAAAATTCCATTAGGAACAGTTGGAAGTCAGTTAGGGTTTGGATTCCAGACAGTGAGGGTTTGATGGAGAAGGTTACAGAGAGTTAAGGTCTAGAAGAGAGGGGCCTAATGGCCATACGAAACTCCAAGGGAGGGAGTTAATAAAGAGAGTATCCTGAGGGGTATTGATAGCCTTAGAGGCTGGTTAAGAAATAGTGGTAAAGGTACCCAAAGAAGGGCTAAGAGTGTCCTGTCGGGGTAATTGAAAGTATTCCAAGGAAAGGAATGTTTTAGAGTATTATTATGTGTAACTGTAACCAATTATAACGAGTGCAGAAAGACCAAGTGAAACATTGTTACTTGTATTGTAAATAAAGTTTTGTTGTTAATTTATGAAACTCTTGTCTACAGTGTGAATGAATATCCACACTACTAAACCTTATAGAAGATAGGTTATACCAAAGAGTTTTAGAAGAGAAGATTGGCGAAGGAGTGGCTCTTTGCACAAGATGGTGGCAGCTGTGGGACAAAAAGGGTCCATGGAGTGGCCACAAATGAAAGAAAAGAAAAAGTGTACGTCACAGTGACCAACAACACCATCTTTGCTAAGAGACACATTTCTTCTCAACAGAACATTCACATATGCCTTTTTCTTTATTCCCTCCTTTGACATGTTCTTTCTTCCTTTCTTTCAAAGTGGCTTACCTGATTGCTATCCTGTTTGGAAGAAGAGCAGAAAGATAGCTCCTAATGATTGGAACACCACAGAAAAGACTCTGTCTTTTGTATCCACTGATCTTCACCTGGGCTCACCATTAACCTGGGTCCCTGTGCCTGTGCCTAGAGCCCAGACAAGTTCATGTAGGTGTAGGCAGACTTTCAAATAAAAACTTTCTGGGGTTGGATAGAGAACATTTTATCTGATAATCTTGTTTCAGTGCTGGTCTACAACAAAATTGTAAAACACCTACAGTTTAAAAACATACTAGTAAAACACACACACATTTCTCTTCCAAGTAAAATCTTCCAATTAAAGAGCCAGAATGTTTCCACAAGCTGCCTGTGCAAAAAGATCTTTGCTTGCCAATGGAAAGACAACAGAGAAAGGGCAAGTCTATTTTCTTGTTGGAATTTCATATCCTAGGGGCAGTTCCAGAGAAGGCCTTTGGTTGTGTTTGCCTGCCCCTACATTAAATTCAAACAATAACAAAAATCTACATATCTCTGACTCTGCCTGGAAAGATACCAGGCACAATGTCTGAGGACGTATTGCTAAAGTTCAAAATGACAAATCTTACATTTTAAAAATGAATCACCTAGAATGTTTTCCTCCTGTTTGTGCATACACCCCCCACACCTTCCTGCTTCTGAAACTTTAGCAATGAAGATGATTTGAGTTGCTTCTATTCCATGTGTTTTTGATGTCATGGGAAGTCCTTTGTACGTAGGCTTCTTGACAAGATGCCTATTTCAGCAAAATTACTGTTGTCAGCTCAATACAGAAAATGATAAAATTCATCAGTGTTGCCACACTCTAAACAGGTGATGCAAAGTGTGCCATCCAGAGAAGCCACACATGATATCCCAGATTTACTGTGGCCTTAATGCAAAGAGAATTTACAGCAAAGAGAACCTGAGGCTGTCCCCTCATATAACTATTGAAAAGTGACAATAGGGTTTGAAGTTGCAAATCACGCTCCAAAACAACACAAGCAATGCATGCTTTCAGTGCTGAAATGACTTATAGGCTGCTAATTAAATCTCCTGGCAAATAGGATCTCATTTTGATTTTGATGGGGAAAAAGTGGTTTTATTACATTTATTTGGCCAGCTGCCAAGGCTACAGCTCACTATGAATCAAGTAAAGCTAAAGTCCTTCTGCAGTGACATATGGATGTTTGGGAAGTATGAGTCATAAATGGAACCAGATGCAAAGAAAAATAAAGAAACATACAAAAGAGAGAGCAAGTTAAGAAAGGTTGCAACTGTCTTTAAATAGATACCAATAATAATTATTTCTAAAAAAAAGATTCCCACTGTAAAAATCTTTCCATGGTAGTTTCATGAATGCTCACTTCTACCACGACATCAGTTGCAGAGCACATGGATTTTGATTTGAGCTGCTGTGAAATTAACTAAAACCCATTTGTAAAAAAGTGTTCTTGGAACCTATTTAAAACTGTTGCAGAGCACTGTTTGAACATACTTTTTACTATTGTCCTTTGATTACATGATTTCTTTTCCCAACAGAAGTGCTGTTCTTACAATATATAACCACCCATAGACTCTTGCCTTTTTCAATCTTGTGTTCTGCAGATGTCTTGGACTATAATTTTCATAACCCAATGCTGGCTTGGTTGAGGGGGTTATAGTGCAAAACAGATGTAGGGCAATATATTGAGAAACTTGGCTATAATGCGCAAACATCTCTTGAGAGAAAAATATACAACTAGCTCAGCTTGTCATCATGTGTGACAAATAACACTGGTGGAAAGCCAGGGAGTATAAATTGCCCTGAGATACTTTATGTGTCTTGTGGACTGTTAGCTGGTGTGGGTGAAAGGAGGTGAGAAATAGTAGTATTAAAATGCTCCATTCTCCATGGTAATGATTTCTCCATATTAATTTGTTGCACACACAGTGGCAAACTGACTTCATTTTTGCTTATGAATTTTGGTCAGCCTCCTCTGGAAATGCTCAGCTGTCAATACCCTTCTTAAAGTGTAGAACTCAGAACAAGTCAGAAACTATACAACACACCACAGCATGGGTTATTGCAGCAAACAAACTGAATACTGTATATTGTGTCCTAGCAATCTTATTTCAAACAATCTAATCATATATGGAAACTACAAATTGGTGGAAAAATGGCCAGAATCTTCTATTGAGTATGTTATGTAACTTTACATATACTTAGCTATGGAGCAGAGATACTAAGCAACCATGTTAGTGAATTGTGAAGATGCATAACAGGACACTGGCAAGAGTGTCCCAATGCACCTCAGGCACTCATGTGCATCAGCACTCCATAGCTGGTATCTAATGTACATCAGTCCCAATGCACATTGTTTCAGTTCTGTACTGATCTTGTTGCTCAGTGTTCACTTTACCAGCTTCCCTATGTAGTAACATAGCAGCAGCCAACACAAACCCTACAGAACTGGCCTGTTCTAATTCCTGCAGATATAAGTCCATTTACAAAGACGCAAGTCCCCAACAGGATTCTGGCCAAGATCTCACAGGTTAACAGAAACACATTTCTTTTGTGATATCTTTCCAGTTTAAGGGGTTGGGGAGAGAAAGAAGCTAAAACCAGGGCTGGTGGTAGGCATAGCTAAGAGGAACAAATTCATGTTTGCTCCTTTTTATCTGCTTTGCCTCTTCAAAGCCAGGAGAGCAACTTGTATACACTTAAATGGGAAGATATTATGGTCCTATTGGAACAAAAGGAAAAGCAGAGCTACATAACATACCAGGCACTGCATTAGCTCTATAGCCAATTGCATTAATTTAGCATTAAGGAACCAGACAGTGAACAAATAATGAAATCATGCACTGGAATGTGATGACATCTTCTGTGTTTTGAGCCTTAGTTCATGTTTCTTAGAAATGCCTGTCATCTGAGGAGGAGAAAGGCAAGGGCTCCCCATTCCTCACATCTGCCACATCCTTAAAGAACCACTTTTCCCTACATCCAGTTATTCTTTTGCTACATGGTGTCACTCAGGCAGGAGGTTGGAAGGAAACTGACCCCCTGTGCACTGAAGCTATAGAGGTTTGAAAAATGTATGGGTTTCCTTTCCAATTGGGTGGTGAAAGAAAAAGAAGGTAAACACAAGGGAGGGGATTAAATGAGTGGCAAGCACTGAACATCTGAATGACAAAACTTGGAAAAGTTTTACTTTTGGAGGGGGAACAATTCACAGAGTCCCCCAACCAGCATGACCAAGCTCTACATGAATGGGGGAGAGGGGAGGCAATATTTCTTTATTCTGCCAAATACGTTGAGCCAACCCTATTCTTCAATGTCTCAGAATGAAGCTGCTGAGTAGGAGATCAAGGAGTCAATTCTGCTCTAGTGTATGTGTGATTGTACCTTCAAATTGCCTGCCAACTTATGGTGATTCCATATATTTTATTGAATTTTCTTCTGAAACCTTCCAGGAATGGAGAATCAATTTGTAATTAAATTTTAGGGCCCTCTCTCCACTGTATCACATTTTAAAAAAATACCTCTTTTGTAAACATTTTTATTTTTGCCTTTTTGGTAGTCTGTGTCCTTGGAGTGTCCCAGGGCAGTAAACAGACATATTTTAGCCATTCACATTTTAAGATATGCATATTTTGGGGTCAGTGTTTTATTTCTTGCTTCACAAAAGGCTATATGTCTTGAGAATGTACAAGGTGAGGTGAACATTTTGGGAGACTATCGAGTTGAATGTAATCTCTTTCCATCCTCAAACAGCAGTAAGGCACTGCTGGACTATTCCTGAGAAGGGCAAGAGGATGCTGAATTTTGAGCAGACTCCCCCCCCCAACCTTTGCAGTCAATAACGCCTCTTGGCAGTTCAAGAGATTTGTGGGGGTTTTACAGGATTTCCTGCTCGGAACATTGTCAGAAAGTCACTGTTGTAAGCCATGAGCCCATGTCATTTTCTCACTTATGAAACAACCCAGCAAATCCAAGAGTCACCCTCCATTTCCATCTACACTGATGTCATGCAACAAGACTGTAATAAAAATGACAAAGGGGCTTAGATTCTCAAGGGCGAGTAGTCCGGGGGGGGGGGGACGACAAATTATGCACATCTTTACTTTTCACATGCAGATTTTTGTTTTGTTTTGTTTTAATGGAAAGTGTATTAAGGCAGCTGATAATTGTCAGAATCACAACAAGCACAAAGGGGAAATGTAAGCCCTTTCTCCATTGTTCTTAAGGCTAGTCCAAGACATTTTTCTGAGACTAAAGAAGATTTCCATCTTCCTTAAACCAAGGTGCATGGTAAACAAGGCCAGCCAAGTTACTTTGCCACAGGAGGTAAACAATTCACACAGGTGTTCCTCCCAGGAGTAAATATATAATAATCATTCAATTAACTAACAATTTGTTACCATTTTCTGACTCACAAAACCTAGTGCCTGACATAACTGCCTCATTCTGCTTAATGATAGGATCCACCTTGCCCAAGACTGTTCTAGAGTGACCAAGTGTCTCTTATTTAAAGGCTGGAAACCTTACTGAACAGGATGCCAAAAATCCTGTATTTTGGGGCACAAGCCTTTTAAGAAAAGATGAGGCAGGTTGCAAGAGCAGGCAGGCAAACATGTCAGAAGCTCATTGGCAATGCAGATAATGATTATTCCCATCCTTTTCTCTTTTGTCTTGAAGCTAGTGGATGTTTTCTCTGAGCACTTCAGCAACCAATCAAAATGGGTGAGATGGAGTAGAGTACAATCTCTTCAGCATGTGTGTAGTGACACCCACCAGAATCCTATATGATCGTAACAATGTTGCTGCATTGTGAATTCTAGCATGATCCACCCAAACTGCACTGGGATTGACCAGGGTCCATTCCCCTGTCAATTGAGAAACAGCTGCCTAACATTCCCACAGTATCCCATGAGTGACCTCCAGCACAAGATCACTTGTGCAGAGAAAAGACCAGTTAAAAATTCCCCTTGCACTGGAGATTGCTCATGCAAAGGGGGATAGGACTGTCAGCTGGCTGCTTCCTGATCGACAGGGGAAGGGACCCCCCCCCCCTCAACCCCAGTGGCTGCTTACTGGTAAGTGGATTTTAGAGGACTTTCACAGCCCCTACATAGCCCCTAAACTAGAGCTAGTGTAAGGCTTGTGAATATATAGGCGTTGCCAATGTATAACTGTAGATTATGTAAAGTATAATAACACCTAAAATCCACAAACAGTGATGTCTTTATTTGGCCAAATAAATGCACAAAATACATGATGCTAGCTTTTGAAGCTCTGCTGACATCTTAATCAGGCAAAGGTGTTACAAAATCATATAGGATTTTAAAAAAATAAATAAAATGACAATGTTAGCCACAAGCCTGCTTTTTCTCAACAAGGTATTGTTGTGCTGTTCTGTAGAGGGATATCTATGCAAGCAGGCCCGTCCTTCTGGCCACATGGTTCTGGGAACAAAACATTCCAAAGTCCAGTAGACAAAAATTGAATTCCATTAACAATACAAAAAGTTACTACTTCTGCAATCCAAAATGTCTTCATCCTATGTGAAATCACAGCCTCCTTTGTTAGGCAGAGAACACTAATCTCTCAAGAGAAGCCTCCATGCCTGTGCATTTAGGTGTTGTTTTGGTAAAATAAGCCAAATGTAGGTTATGTATTTACAATTGCCTAACAGGATTCCAGCCTTTTTATCCTAACAATAAAAACTGTGGGGGGTATGTTAAAGTAGGAAGGTGCAGTTGCCTCATGGTGACCACGTCTGGTTTATGGGTAATCTGGGATTTGAATTTTATTTTTCCATCATATAAATGTATAGAACCCTGTAGAATCCTAGAGTTGGAGAGGTTTAAAAATTCATCTAATCCAGTTGGCTGCCAGCATAGGAATCCACAGCTATGGCATAGCTCATTTTGGTTGCATTTTGTCACTTCAATGGAAAGAGCCTATTGTACAGCTTGTAAAGTTGTAGAAAAGATCAATAAAATTCATCCAAGAGTGGAAATATTTTCTTTACAAGGAAAAGCAAAAGTGTTTGAGGCTTCTGCAATCACCTGGGAACGCCTCTTGAAGCTAAGTTGGCTCGTTACTCCAAGTGCAACTGTTATTGAGGCTTAGTGTCTGTTTGGAGTATGGCAGGGTCAAATACTTTTGTGGAAAAAAGCTTTTCAATTCTATTCTCCACAATTGGGAGTGATTAACAGAACAGATTTTCTGGAAAATCTACTCAAATCTGAGATGCAGTTTACTCTGAATTTTAATCATTGTTGTCAATCATTTTTACATGATTAAAACAGATTCAGTTTCAGTCTATATTAAAACTGGATTTTTCTTACAATAAAAGCTTGTGCATCATATAATTTATGTTGATGAAAATGTGAACATTATGTTAATTTTACAGAGAAATACATGGCCAAGTTATCTTTTGGAAGACAGGAAAGTAAAAAAAAAAAACTATTTTAAATAATGGGGCTTCTGGAATGATGGCTGAAATTCTGTTGGAAAGTTAGAAATGTGCAAACACAATAGTTACAGTGCTGTGCAATTACGTCTGTCCCAATACTTCAGTTCCCATTTACCAGGCAGCAGCTATCATGGCAGATCGCAATAGAACTAGGGTCTAATCTCCTGTCAATCAGGAAGCACCTTGTGGATATTCCCACCTCCTTCTGTGCACAATCTCTCTTGCAACAGGCAAACACAGGATTTCTGCCACAATTCCCTCTCATGCTGGAGATCACTCTGGATGAGACCATGAGCCAGCTGAATTCCGATCAACAGGGGAACTGACCTCCCCCCAATAGATTGTAGTGGTTTCTTCCTGGCATGTGAGGATTGGGGGATTTTCACATTCCCTGTGTATCCCCTAAAGTGGAGGCTATGTAGGGATTATAAATATGAAACAGTTGTGAGTGGTTATGCATTCATAACTGCCAAACAGGATTACAGCCAATAACTGTAACTAATTACTTTTTGAAATTAACTTTCCAAACAGTGCTGCTACCATCCAGAAGCCACATAGGGACTCCCTTCAGTCAATTCTCCATGTACCTGGCATGATAGATTTTTGTGTTCATTTAAAAGAAGTGAAAAGTGCTCACTAGTTATGAAAAGGGGCTTTTTGGCATAACTACTAGTAGGACAAAGGTCCTTTCATACGTCCTATGCACATGACTTTCTCTCAGACACTGAACAGGAGAGCAAGCCCCAAGCTTTCCCCATATTTCAAGATGTAGTAGAAACATACATTGAAACAAAATTATAACAAGACCAGACTAGAAAGAATTCATCAGACTGAAATTTCTAGTGTGTGGATGCTTAAAAATGGATATCTGTATGCTTAACTTTAATATGGAAGGAAGAGCAAAGCTCAAATATGCTTCTGCAGCAGTATCCTTATTAGACAAAGTGGGATGTGAACAATCGAACAGAGCAAATTCAAATAAAAATCCATCAGTGATACCTTTATTTGCACAATATACTTGTTTCAAGCTTTCAAAGAGGGCACTCAACTTTTTAAATGGGAATTCTATCATTAAGTCTATAACTTGTGACACCGTTTTCAGCCATCAGATGGTAGAATTTCCCAGTGAGCAATGAGGAAGCTGTAGTCAAGATTAGAATATTAATTTATTTGGCTCCATGTGGGCCAATGCTTTGGTAGACAACTAGGCTGGGGTGGGACAAAGGAACTCCTAAGTGAAGTTAAACTGGATGCATCTATACTTCACATGGAACTGGGTGAAAATGCTAGTGTTTTATACATCAGTGTACAGTCTGAGTGATATTTAACTCATTAGCCATTATCTTATAGTCTATCTTGTCCATCTTATAGTAGTCACCTTATGTTTCATAGTCAGCAAGGCCCCAAAGTCTCCTCATTTAAATGGGAGTAGCTTGTGCATTTTCCTGGATTCTTTTCTGCATATATATATGAACAGAGCATCTAGTTTCAGTTTTGAAAATGAGCCATGTTAAAAGGAGGTTATCTCTGGCTAAATTAAACAATATATCTGTTTTTTTTTTAAATTATCTTAATGACTTTAGGACCATTAGAAGATGTTCAACAGATAAAAGGATCTATAGTAATAGCCATTTTTTCATTATTATAGCCCAGACACCAGCCCCCTCTCAAAAAACCTCTATTTTTTTCTCTCTGAGCTCTCCAGCAACCAATCAAAGAAAAAAAAATTGTCATTGACCTAATAGAATACTATGGGGGAAAAAAAACAATGAAAAAATTGCAATGTTTTTTATGACGCAGAGCAAGCCCTCGACAGTGTTAGATGGGACTATATGATAGAAGTATTTAACAAAATAAATATGGGGAAAAGTTCTTAAATTGCATAACAAACATGTATCAAGAACAAATTAGACATCTAATAGTAAATGGTGAAAAAACTGTCCCAATAAAGATACAAAAAAGAACATGTCAAGGATGTCCTCTCTCACCATTACTATTTATAATGGTTATAGAAATACTGATCAATCAAATACAAGATAACCCAAAGATAAGAGGACCACAAATCAATAATTATAAATATAACATCAAAGCTTATGCTGACTATATTGTAATATTTTTGGATAACCCCTTAGAAAAAGATAACATATATACACTATTAGAGACTCTACACAGATTTGGTGACATAGCAGGCTTTAAGATAAACAAAGAAAAATCCGTAATACTGACAAGAAACATCTCAAAAGAAGAATACAAACTACAAAAATCTCAAATTTCAAAGTGGAAAAGAAAATCAAATACTTGGCATTTGGATCACAAAGAACAACACAGACTTATTTGAAAACAATTATGATAACACTTGGAAAAACATCAAAAAAAAAAAAAAAAGTCCAGAATTGGTTGCAGCTAAAACTCTCATTTTTAGGAAAGATTGCTGCAGCAAAAATTCTGTATTTCCCAAATTTAATTTTCTATTTACTAATGTACCAAATTTGCAGTACTAAGTAATGTACCACATTTGCAGTACTAAGTAAAATAGATTGTGAACCAGAAGAGCTTTGGTCTAATTCCAGGGACATAATAAAAAAAGAATGCATAAAGACACTTCCAAAGACAAAAGGAAAGTGAAGAAACCATGGATGACAGATAAAATGCTACAAGCAATAAAGGAAAGAAGAAAAACAAAACAAAAAGGAGATAGGAATAAACTAAGAACCATGAACGCAAAATGACTAGTGTGCAAAGATAAGGAAAACTACAACAACAACAAATGTAGAGAAATAGAAGATGACAAGAAAAAGGGAAAA
>CM034701.1:308479886-308494060 GCA_020142125.1 Phrynosoma platyrhinos | reverse complement strand
AATGACTTGGATGAAAGAATAGGGGGCATGCTTACCAAATTTGCAGATCACACCATATTAGGAGGAATAGTTAACACCCCAGAAGACAGGATGAAAATTCAAAATGACCTTAATAGATTAGAAAGCTGGGCCAAATTTCAACACAGATAAATGTAAGGAACTGCACTTAGGGCAAAAAATAAAATGCATAGATATAAGATGGAGGACTCCTGGCTTAATGAGACTATGTGTGAAAGGTATCTAGGAGTCCTAGTAGACCACAAGTTGAACATGAGCCAACAGTGTGATGCGGCAGCTAAAAAGGCCAGTGCGATTTTAGGCTGCATCAACAGAAGTATAGTATCTAGATCAAGGGAAGAAATAGTTTCACTGTATTCTGCTTTGGTCAGGCCCCACCTGGAATACTGTGTACAGTTCTGGGCACCACAATTCAAAAAGGATGTTGAACAATTGGAGCGTGTTCAGATGAGGGTGGCTAAAATGGTGAAGGGTATTGTTTCTATCACCTTTTTTTCTTTCTTTTTGATCATGCAGTTATGTTACCTAGCTGGTTGAATAGTATGTCCACTCTTGGTTTAAATTTCCCTTTGATTTCATAGATCTTGTGGAAGAGGTCTTGTGTCCTACTTTTTTGTTATTTTGGTCTTCTATTTCTGAGCATTGTTATATTACTTCTTTTTCTTCATGCAACTTGTTGAACAATTGCGTTTCAGTTTCTAGATGTTTGTCACAAGCTTGTCTGAAATGTGAGATCCTACCAGCAGCTCTGCTATTGTCAGCACAGCTTCTTGCCTCACAGGCACATGCAATCCCACCACCACAGAAAGGTGGGTAAAAAGTAAAAAGTAAATAGTCCATCCTTAATATATCATACTTAAGGTCATCACTTTGACTACCCCCTTTGACATCACCAGGGTCTCAAGTTTGGGTCTTGAAATCTCAGGACTTGCAAGATTCTTGGGCAACTCTGAACAGGAAAATTTAGTTCCAAATTGCAAACAGAGTCTTCTTCCTTGCAGGGGGAGAAGGAAGGTAGGAGGCTTGTATTGTTCATGCATATAGCACTGAACTACAGCTTGACATTAAATTCTGGACAGGGTAGTTTACAAGATTTGATGGAACTGAAGGCCTGGTCTGCAAATGCAGCAGCATGAGTTGTAAATAATTGTAAATTGGTTGTAAATTGGATAGTACCTTGCTGGGTGGGGTGGGGGAATCACATTTTAGAATGTATAAACAACTGCTTAGACCACAAACTTTCTTCCTGATGTATATTTCATATAGTGTTGAGGGGAGCATTCAAAAGTAGCATCTCCAGGAACAGTCCAAAAATGCTATCTATTCTGTGATTGCAGGTCCTTCCTACATTATTTTACTGGGACAGATGAGTTCAAGGATACGAATGAAGGTAAATGGAAACATAGCATTGTGCTGTTGTATTTCTGTGTTTATCTGACCAAGCCCAATGTTTTTCTCGGCCTGGTATTTGATGCATTATTGGTCTTCTGTGTATCCATGGAATGAAATGTGATAATCCCAGATATCTACTGTTTCCTGTAAAACTGTAAATCCCCCAAATTAGAGACAATATGATGGAGCCAGGGCTCCTCTTGGAATTTCCATTCTGCTGTTTAGTTTCCACTGCCATGTCTCCATTATGTTGGTGGTTGCCAAAGCCTGAGTATGTCATTGATAAAAAAAAAAAAAAGGACTTGCTAGACAGCAAAAGCAAAAGAATGTTTCTTTCTCAGAAAGAGGCGAGGCTCCTCATGATTGGGAAATAATGGGTGAATACATTAACAACCAACAGAAGGAAGTGCTAAACATCTGCTATGCTTTAGACTCTTTGGATCCCTGTCAGGTCATTAAGCTGTATCCCAAGAAACAACAAAAGATTCTTTTTGGGCAGAATTTAGAGGATTAAGGTATTCACCCATCGTAACATTTTCATTAATGTTGAGAGTATCCCCACATCCACACCATTTTTATGCCACCTAAGAGGTAGGCAGGCCTGGCCTAAATCCCATAAAAGCACCAGTTCTTGTCTGATCTTGAAAGCTAAGCAGAGTCAGTCCTGGTTAGTACTTGAATGGGAGACTGCCAACAAATATCAGGTGCTGTAGACTATATTTCACAGGAAAGCAATGGCAAACTACCTTGGCATATTAATTGCCTAAGAAAACCCTATGAAATTTGTGTGGCCACCATATGTCGACAGGCAACTTGAAGGCATATTAACACACGTAAGAGGTAGGCAAGTACCCAGAGCATATCAAAACATGAACTAGATCTCACCAAAGGGGATAATATTGTGATCCTGGGAAGATGGAACCTGTGAAGGGCATCTGTGCAATAAAGGAAACTGGACAGTGTTCAGTGACAGCCACTTTGCTTAAATACTTTTGATATCAATGAATCAGCTCAAAGTTTTAGACTGAAATTTTAAGGAGATATCTAAGGGGTGGAAAAGCAGCTTGATCCTCCTTTTTTCAAAAGTGGGCTGATACCTTACTTCCTGCATGGTCTGTTCCCAAACTGGGCTGAATAAGCATGGGTTGACCTCATAGCATGGCATCAAACCATGCCACTGGGTATTTTTTCCCCCTGTATCCCCACCATACATGTGCACCATCGCACAAACACACTGCCTGCAACCAAGTACGTCACACATCTTCTGATTCCATCTCATTGCATGGCTGCCCTATGATTGGCCACACATTTGCACGTACAATTCCCCACCTGTTCAGGGCATCAGTATGAGTGATACACTGGCAAAGCACAATCATGCCCCCCCCCCTCAGTGGCATCACTAGGATTGGTGTCACCTGGTGTGGTAACTCATGGTGTCACCCCCCCCATTGACTTCCTCCCATTTCACATGATACAGAATCCTTAGTAATCCTTGGTATTAATGTTACTCATAAATCGTAATTACGATATACCACTGAATGTAATGCTAATAGTTGTGACATAACTAGCAAAATTAAAATTATACCTTCAAATTACAATATCACATGCACAACCTGAATGTATTTACATATACATGGTAAAGATTTGGTTAAAATGTGATGTTTTTAAAGAAAATAATAAAAGAATTTTTATTTTTTAATTTAAAAAAAAATTAAAAATTGACATTTTAATTTTAAAAAAATCTAGGGTCCCTCCTTTCTCCTCCCAATGAGCTTCACTCCACTCCCACAATCTCTTAAAGCATTTAAAAGGGAAACAGATGAATGCCACAGCCCGTTTATGCCAAAAGGTAGGTGTTTGAGGAGCAGTGGTGTCATGCCCTTTAGGGTGTCTCCTGGTGCGGTCCATATCTACTGCCCCCTAGTGATGCCACACCCTCCTACATCCCCCCTTTATCCCATGCTCCCCTGTTGGACTATTTGGTTTGTGTATGTTGTCATTACATCCATTTGAGTTGTTGCACATTAATTTCTTTGCTTTGCTGCAGTCCTGCACTTCATATGCAATTATGAAGAGGCACATTTTCCACCTTGAGTCAGACTATCCTGGTTTCTTTTTGCTCTGGTTTTTAGCCATGGAGCACGACTTTGGTCCAGTTTCCAGCTACTTTGGAAGCATGCATAAATTCCTTGCATTCCAAGCTGCTGGCAACTGCTTTATTTTGCCCATCGGTTTCACCTCAAAGGTACTGATATCTATTCCCAAATTAGATACATCAGCTTGGATAGAGCCTTTCAACTTTAGTTCTGGAGTGGATTCACTCCCTACTGACATAGAAACTATCAGCCCACACTGCTGGCAATTCCACCCCACCACCAAGTATAGAACTGGCCCTTATCATGAAGACATGCATAAGTAGAGATAGGCCTACTCTGTGGTATAATCCAACACGGAGCAGGAGAGGTGGTGACTACTTTTTATCACATTCCCCTTTTTTTTTTTTAAAAAAAAAAATCACATTCCTTAAACGTCACAGCCATAGCAAAAGCACACAATCATTATTTCGGTCTTAGAATACACTTCTAATTGCACTCAAGGGGTTAGTTGCTAGAGTGAAAAATGGAAGGACCCATACCTTTAATGGTTGGGTAGAAGAGGAAATTTCAGCCAGTGTTGGGTATGTGACGAGCTGTACCAGCTACAAGGGGTTATCGTAAAGTAATAATTATCGCTCAGAAGTTATTATGGCATATTGATGAAATTTTGTCAGTGTTGTCATTGCTCCCTAAGATCATGATGTTGAGAAAATCAGCTCATCATGTCCTTTATTTTTGTTACAGGTTTTGCCAGAAGTGATTAAAGTGTAAGATGGAGAAATACAAGGGGGTATTGTAAAGTAATAATTATCACCTGGAAGCTATTATGGCATATGCATGAAATTTTGTCAGTGTCATCATCACCAAGTGACTTTTTCTTTTCCGAAAAATGAAAAATCAATTGTGGGGTTCCGATTTGACAACAAAGATGATGTCATTCATGAAGTGGCAGAGTGGTTTAAGGTGCAATCTGCAGAGTTCTACAATAACGGTATTCAGAGGGCCAAGAAATGCTGGGGAAAATGTGTAAATCTGGATGGTGACTATCTAGAGATAAGTTAACAACTACAAATCAAAACAAACTTTCTGTCAGCTTTTTTTTAAGGTGATATTAAAACTTCACAATACTCCCTTGTAAAAACCATGCTTCTATGGAACCACTAACTGTATAATTTTCATTCTTACAGCCCTACCCAACAACCAGCTGAGCCAACACTAGGGCAGAGTAATCCCTTCCCAGACTCAGGATTTTGGAAATTACTTCAGACTATTCTTGTCTACACCTGTTTAGGATTACTCTCACATGTTTTACTGACCTGCTACTGGGCTGGTGATTTAGATCTGATGAACATGGCTCTTCCATTACCCCATCACATCTCTACTCCCTGACCCTTAGGTCTTCTTCTAGCAATAGCAAGTACACTTCTATATCACTTATCAGTGCACTTAAGCACTCCCTAAGTGGTTTACAATGTGTAAACTATTGCCTCCAACAAGCTGGGTACTCATTTTAGCGACCTCAGAAGGATGCAAGCCTGAGTCGAACCTGAGCCCCTGGCAGGTACTGTGAACTCACAACCTTACACTTTGTGAGTGAGTGGCTGCAGTGAAGGCATTTAGCCACTGCACCACCAGAGCTCTTCTAGAAGATCACATGAGGGGTTTGTGTCTAATCCTAAATCCTTACAGTTGACCTTTGAGTCAAGATTGTAATGTTACTTCTCTTTTAAATCCTTGGTGGCAGCAGTTGGGAAGAAATTTCACAGCCTTGTATCCCATCCTGCTACTATATTTCTTTCTGTTTTTAATTTCCAAAGGTGATTCTAACCACCTTAATTCCATTCACATTTGAACATACACTTTTGTAGGGCACTTTTAGGAGTCCTGTAATAGAAAAGGTAAGCCACTGTAAAGGTAAGCTGCTGTCAGTCTATCTATCTAGCCATCCAGTATCACAGGACTCAAAGAGGCTTAAAAATTAGAACAGATATACATATAAGCAAAAGCATTTAATAGGTGATTGTTAAAATATAATTAAATTTCCTCTTGTCCACAAATAGTTTGTCTCTCCCCACTCCCATCTCCTGTCATTTAAATATCCATGAGGCCATCTACCACTGGGACATATAAACAATCACACAGCAATGTGTCAATTTCCAGGAGGGCATAATGTGATCATTTAGTTTGTGTCTCTTCTATGCAACACATCAGTCTTTAGCCTTCTGTGCAAGACCTGGCTTTCGCTATTGCAAAGTGGCATTGCTCTGGACATCTGGTTTAACACTTTTATATCTGGATTTTTTGCCTGCTTTCTTAAAGTCCCCCTTCATGGAGGGAAAAGGGGGAGAAACCTAGAATGAATGACTGTTGTGTGCCAGAGAAGATGCCAGCATACCTTTACAGTTAAATTACTTTTTCTATAGTTGATGTTAATCTTGGCATCCTAGAGGCTGCCCTAGTGGAACAGCCTCTAGTGGAACAAGGTTAATGATGAAATCCTGAAATGTGTTGACTTTTAAAATAGGAGATATATTTATTGGTTTGCAAAATGCCAAATGGACAACACTGGAAACAACTCTCCCATTTATCCACAAAACAGGTGTATCACGGACAGTGGCAGAGCAAGCCTCTCTGATTCAGCCCTATAAATATTCCTCATAATGAAAATGCTGATTCAACCTTAGACAAGGAAGACTTGTTTTAGGACTGAGATGTAGCTGATTTGGCCCTTTATGTGATCTCTGTTGAGTGGCTTTTTGGTAGTTTTGTTTTTTTTGTTTGAAGAACTAGAAACTTGAAAATTTCTGTGCTTTTGAAAAACAACCAAACAATTCACATCCAGGCTTAACCTGGAACTACAAATTTACAGCCAACCAGTGCTTTAGTTCCATGAAGAGCTTTAATCTCTTCTTTGGTTCAATCCAGATGTTACTACATATCCTCATTTCAGTCTACATATTTCTGCATTCCTAGCACATCATTATACCATTC
The DNA here is from genome assembly GCA_020142125.1 of Phrynosoma platyrhinos. Lineage (NCBI taxonomy): Eukaryota > Metazoa > Chordata > Lepidosauria > Squamata > Phrynosomatidae > Phrynosoma > Phrynosoma platyrhinos. The sequence goes on along the minus strand of CM034701.1, from coordinate 308,487,563 downwards.
ATGTCCTCATTTGCCAGAACCTAGAAAAATAACAGACCTATAGGAAGAAACATTTCACATAATGGCAACAGCTCTTTCAATCATCAATACAAATAATTACAAAACAAAACAAAATCCAGTAACACTTTTGTTCTCATTCTGTATGTTGAGTGAATTTTGGTATTATTATTATTATTATTATTATTATTATTATTATTATTATTATTATTATCCCACTCTTTACCCAGAACTGGTACCCAGAGTGGCTCACAATGTTAAAAGAATACAATTAAAAACATAGAAAAGTGGTACATTAAAATACAATTAAATTGTTACAATATTAAGATGGATTGCTTATTAAAAGAATAAAATATAGTTTAAAAGATAAAACACTTTAAAATGATACAACACCCCAATCTGGTCCTTTAAAAATGGTCTGTTCTAAAAGCCTGTCTGCATAAGGGGATTTTAACTTGCAGGTGGAAGGATGACAGAGGAGGCCATTCTGGTCTCTCTGGGAAGGGAGTTCCACAGTCTAGAGGCAGCCACCAAGAAAACCCTCTCTCGTGTCCCCACCAACCATGCTTGTGATGGGAGTGGGACTGAGAGAAAGGCCTCTCCTGAGGATCTCAGGGCCCAGGCCAGCTCATACAGGGGGAACCTTTCGTAGTGTTCAACTCGCAGTCCCCCCCTCCTATTTACTGTGCCACAGCATAACTCACTTTGGATAGCTTTATAGTGAAACTAAGCTGCACCACACTTTATAGTAGCAGCATCAGCATGCTGAGATTTGACTGATATGAGTAGGAGATATAAACACTGATATTTTTAGAAAATGTAGGGGATGTATACAGTTCACCCTCCTTGTTAGCAAACTTGCCATCCACAGATTTAACCATCTACAGATGGCAAGCCCCTGTGTTAGTTAATGGCACCACATACACGCAACTGTGTTAGCAGGTGCACATGTGCTGCGCTGTCATTACTTTTAATGGGACATTAGCATGAATGGATTTTTGTATCCACATGGGAGGATAGGTCCAGAACAGATCCCCCATGAATACGGAGGTCTGGCTGTACTAAGGAGACAAGATTGAGATCTTGGTGATTGTCAAACTCATCCTGGTTGTACATATTACTTTTGCACATATAAAGTGAATTCAACAGCAAGCAAGTCCAACACTGATGAACATGAAGTGCATCGTATGAAGCAATGGTAAGCATGGACAATGAGTAAAGCAAACTTATGACTGCATTATGATGTAAGAAAAAACTCAAGAATTTTCTCACTGGACTAGACCAATCTTGGAAAGGAATCCTAACATTCTTAGGTTTGGCTCAATTGATGATGATATATGTGATGCTCAGTGTAGGCTATATCTCAGTTACATAGCACTTTTGAGCACTACTGTGACAAGAATTTGCTAGCTGAATCAACTTAATGTCTAGAAAACATATATTATAGGTATGTTCCCCAGCTATCCTCTTATCACAGCCCTACCTTGCATGTAAAGTACAAGCACTTATCCAAGGAAACCAAAACAAATTTTCTATTATGTTAGTGACTTTAAACAGAATGACCAAAGTATCAGCTGAGGATAGGATTATACATGTTGGGTAGCATATTCTATCTAGTCAGCCATTATTGTAAAGGGCATCCTTTTACATACAACTTATAACAAATCACACTCCACAGCCTTCTACACAATCTTTTTTTCTAGGGTACACAGATCTCAGGGCCTGGGCCCTCTTTTCCAGTCCTCAGGGCAAGGGTGAAGAATCTCAGAAAAGACCATTACCTTAAGGTGTGTGTGTGTGTGTGTGTGTATAGTTGGCCCTCCATATCCATGTGTCTTTATCCACAAATTCCATCAACGGCTTGAAAATATCCTTCCCCTCAAATATTCAAAAGTTAGCCTTGCTGTTGATATTTTATATACAGAACATTTTGTACATAATGGGACTTGAGTACACATGGATTTTGGTATCCATGGGAAGGGAGGGATTCTTGGAAACAAACTTCAGTGGATGCTGAGGGCCTACTGTATGCATATTTTCTCATTTATTACACTTGGTGTGTAATTGTGATGCTTTTTGGATCAGCATAATGACATTAGTCAGGGTTTCATCTTGTAACACCAATAGGACCCTGTAACATCAGTTTTCGGTCCTGAAACTTCAGGGCCAGGATAGCCCTCATCTGGCAGCCAACCCTTTAAAAAAAATCATATTGTCATATGGTCCCTGTCCCACAGTCCTCAGAAGCAGCTTTGTGGTAAGGTGAAGGCTCAGTTGAGTAGGGGGAGATGGGCAAAAAGTGGGGGCCTATTTTCCATTGAGTGGAAGTGCCCTCCATTGAAGCAAAGCCACCATTTTTTTTAAGGTTATAGCGCATTCGAGATTGGTAAGACCTGACACTACATTTTAAAAAGACAAAGTATACAGGAGAAGCAGAAACTAGTTTCTTAATGAACTCTTTGAAAGACTCCCTTTGCTCAATTGATAATGAAATATTAGTTGTTGGAAGGAAGGGATGGGATAGGTATTGCACTTAATCATATTTCCTTTTACACATGGAACTCGTCAGCAGGCGCTGTGTGTGTTGTTCTTAGATGCCTAGCAAAATGGCAAAAGAATAAGAAGACTTTTCCAGAAGAAAAGCAGATGTTGTGGAAATCTGGCCCTTAAGCAAAACTGGATTTGGTACAGGAACTAGATTATGCATTGTAAATCCTTTAACCTCCACTTACGGCTACATACACCTAAGTACTTAAAGAAAAGAGTACAGGTTTTCAACAATATTAGTAGAAAATAATATGAAGAAAATAATGCAGCAGATACAATGAGCCAAACTGATCCATCTCTCATATGATCAACAGAAATATACTCAGTGTGAATCTTATTGTGATACCTCATGATCATTGTGAGGGCTGATTTAAGCATATAAATCCTATGCCACTTCATTTCACTGTGTTTCATTACTCGAATGTTGCCAGATTAACATGTGAACTGATTCTTTTGAAAATCATTAAGTTTAAGAACAGGAGTAGGTATGATGTGGCCTGCAGTTCTCATTTGGCTGTTGAGTAATATCCATCAGAAGCCTACAACTGTCCTGATTTGGCAGGGACAGTCCCCATTACTTCTCTGCCATGCCACTTTTTCAGATGGTTTTTAAAATGTCTCAGTTTCTCTCATATTCTCCAACTTTACTCCTTTGTGCTGGTTTACTTCAATTACTACAAGCTCAGTTCAAAGTGCAAAAGTAGTTTGCACTCAGTTAACTGGGCAGGGGCAGGGAGGGGAGAGGAAGGTGCAGAATCCTGCCTTTTGCAGTGGGCTCAGGCAAAGGCAAACTGCTGCATTATTTCCTAGTTTGTGTGTTTTTCCACACAATGACACACTGATGACACTCTGATGTTATTTGGTCACATGTCTTCATTTGTGAAAGGCTGGCACCACCACTTTTCAGCAACAAGCTAAAAACACTAAGGATGTTCCATAGCCTTTCATGATCTATGCATTCAAAGGCTTTGCTATAGTCTATATAGCACATACTAATTTTCTTTTGGAACTCCCTCCTGCACTCCATTAGCCATCCTATGTTTGCAATGTGATCCCTGATGCCTCTCCTGAACCCTACTTGGACCTCTAGAATTTCTCTTTCCATGTGTGGTTGGAGTCTATGTTGCAGTATTTTGAGCATAATTTTGCTTGCATGGGAGATCGGTGCTATGGTTCTATAGTTGCTGCAGTTTCTTGTGTCTCCTTTTTTGTGGATGGGGATGTATATTGATCGCTTCCAATCTGTTGGCCATTGTTTTGTTTCCCTTATTTGTTGACATATGTTGGTTAGTACTAGAGTTGACTCTGTCAGTGTGGATTGCAACAGTTCTATTGGTATATCATCTGTTCCTGGAGTCTTGTTTTTTGCCATTTCTTTTATTGCAGCTTCTACCTCAGTTTTTAAAATTTGAAGTTCATCTTCATATGGGTCTTCACTCTATGTCAGGGGTAGGCAACCTTTCCCCTTTAAGGGCCGAGGGACTTCAGCTCCCAGAATCCCAGGAGCTATTGACCAACATGGGACTATTGGCCAACATGGCTGAGGCTTCTGGGAGCTGAAGTCCCTTGGCCCTTAAAGGGAAAAGGTTGCCTACCCCTGCTCTATGTGTCCTTCATTTTGTCATCTCTTTTGTATAGTTGTTCTGTGTATTTCATTCAATGTTTTTTATTCCTTCCTGGTTTTGAATTATGTTATTTTTATTGTTGTAGAGTGTCCCGGTCCTTGGTTTGAACTTTCCCTTGATTTCTCGAATCTTGTGGAACAGGTCACTCATTCTTCCCTTTTTGCTGCTGTCTTCTACTTCTCTCACATAGTTATTTGAAGTCACTGAAATCATTTTTCAAAAAATCACATTTGAGAAACTCAGACATGAGTCTAATTCAGAGATTATTTGTTTAGCAAGGGCAAGGATTACCTCTGGAATCAAGGAAATATCATCTGTAAATCGGTAATACATAATTTGGCCTCACCTCTCCCATTTGGGTGCTCTGAAGTTGAGACTTATTATCAGTTCACAAAAATGCTTGTTGCAGATGCAATCCTTTGCCAAAGCCTCTTGGGAACAGAGGGAGCCATGTTGGAAATTTATATCAGCTACAGGGCAAAGAGAGATGTGCCTTAAGATACTCAAAAGTGTTTGTTTTATCAATTAAAAAAAGCCTGATGCATTTTGGAATGTGTATAGGGCTTTTTCCAGTCACTATATGAAATCATGACAGGCAACAACTGTAGCCTGAAGGAGGAGGCAATAAGAAGAAGGCAGCCTTGAGAGTATATAGAGGCTGAAATGTGTTGTACTTTTTTTTTTTTTTTTACCAATAATATAACCATCTTTTGAGTATCTTGAGATATATGTGATATCTTCTGAAGGATGCGGGGTTAGCTAATTGGTGTCCACGGGGCATCTCTTCTGACACAAAAAACTATACTAGTAGGGTTGCCAGTTCAACATTGTCCTAGGCCCTGAGATTTTTGGTCCAAAACCTGAGAACTTGAAGTAACCCCTGCTTATGTTATTAAATGTTATTAAGTATCAAGCACAGTTGTTCCCAAATTGTCTTTCAAGCACACAAAACCCCCTTCCTGTTTGGAAATGAAGATGGAAATCTTAGGTAAAGAGGCTATTCCCAAAACAAAGTGAAATGAGGGGATTATTCCTTCCCACCTACTTAGGCAGATGGGATAAGTCTTCTTGCTTCTAGGCAAAAGGTGTATATAAACAGAGCTGAAGATTCCACAATTACTAGGAGGGAAGTGAGAAATACATAGACCCTCCTGGAGAGTCTTTACAAGTAGCTGCAACAAATCAATTGAATTTTGCAAATTGTAAGTTGGTGCTTGGCTAGTGAGCTGAAGATTTGGCCTTTCATCTTGCCTGGAGCTGAGCCCTCCAAAACTGGAAAGTTTGCACTGGAAAGTTTAGGCTCAGGCAACAGCAAACTGCTGCAGACTTTTCTGTGAAATGCTGGAGCATATGTCAGAGTTATTTTTGATATTAAGTGAATAGTTGAGAGTCATATAAAGTGTACTATAGCTTAATCATTGTTGCTTGTTGGTTTTGATCTTTGATTCATAGTTTTCTTTTAAATTTATTGTGCAGTAATATCTGTACATTTTACTGATGTAGTGTGAGAAAGCAAGCACAGAATATACCTATGCAGGCATTTCACTCTTCAGCAAGGTCTAAATTTGGTGGAGACAAGGGTATGCATACAAATTCCATTTCAACATCACACCATCTTGGGAAAGGGAGCTCATATACTCTAACCACAGCCATTCACAAGGCAGGGCTTCCATTCATGCAAAAAAAATTCTATGTAAGTGAAATGTGAAGACAGGGCAGAAAATGGTGGTGCTGTTGCAAGGTATCACCCTTGTCCTCCAGCACTGCTTGAGGCAACATAGAAGCTACAAATTAGTAAGAGGAAGGAACTGTCAAAACCAATTCTGACTGTTCCTGCTTAAGAAAACTATGAAGTTCACAGGGTCACTATAAACCAACAGGTAACTTGAAGGTCCCTGCAGAAGCACACAAAATACCCAGTTTACAATGAACAGCCAAGTTAAGAGAAGCAGCACAAGGGTCATGCATCACATGCCCACTTTCAAGTCATTTCCATCTTAAGGCAATCCCATTACAAGGTTTGCCATTGTCTTTCTCTAAGTACCTCCTTATACATTCTTGCAGCACTCTGTAGATAGAACTGGTGACTTTTAAGCCTGAGCCTTCAGAACCCCACCCACACCACAGCTGTAGTCTATCAGTTTTACATGTAGAATTAGTCAACTCATACCCATTTGCACATAAGGAGGTCTTCATTGAGAAGGTACTTCTCTGTTTAACAGTTGATTCTGAGCTGAAGCTTTAGGTATCTGTGCTCCATGGAACTAGGTGGTTGGTTGCTTGGTTTCTCCTCTGATTCAGTGAGGGCTAGTTCACACCTCGAGGGGAAGGTAATATTCCCATAAAGGCCATCAGTCTGATCTACCTTAAAGTGTGTGAGATGGGCTGCACATCCAGTCTGTTTGGCTCACAGATGTCTGGATTATCCTATGACAAGGGTTTACCTTGGGGATGGGTGCTAGGGAAGCTTTAGGTTTTCAGTTTTGAGAAGACCCAAAGCATGATCACTGGTAATGGATTTTGGAAGTTGTAGTCCAAGATAGTTTGCAGATCAAAATTGCTCACAAGAAATCTGAACTCCTCCATAGAGTTTTTGTTATTTGTCCAATATGTACTACAAGTCTCCATGTATCTTGGGGTTGACAACTTGTGGCCCTTCAAATATTGTTAAACTGCAACTCCCAGCATTCCCCACCACTGCCTCTACTGGCTATAGCTGGTGGCAGCTGCTCTACAAAAACATCTGGAAGGTCTGAAGTTGCCCACTCTTCTATTTGTGTTCAACAGTGAGAACCTGCTGTGTTCCTGTAACTTTTAACAGCCTAATACACAAACTTTTCTCTATATAGGCTTTTGTAAATGTAGAAGAGCAAGGCTGTGAAAACAAAGAACAACCCCACTCAGAGCTGGCATTTTCAGAAGTAAAACCAATCAAAATGGTTTACACAAGAATTATAGTAAATCACATTACAAGCAGAGCAGTGACTAATATTTTAGTCCATCTTTACCACATTAAAAGGCTGCTAGGGAGCTCACAAGCAGAAAAGATCCTTTAATAACTCTTTCATTATGCACAGTTAATATATGAGTCATCTACCCCCAACTGGGAGAAATTAAATTTCCAAATTCTTTTTTTAATTACTCCTAGAGATTCATATTTTTCACACTGTGGGACTAATAGATTGATAATTGATCCCTCCCCACTCCCCCTTTTGCTCCAAGGTTTTGTTTGGAGTTTGTATTTACAAAACCATTGTATAAATTAAGTTTGATTTTTAAAAGAATCTATGAAAGTCACTTTTTCTGCCTTTGCTGTAATTACTGTGAACCATTTTCATGTAGTTTGGATTAAAAAAATACATGCACATAGTGGGCTTGTCCCTAGAAAATTATGACTGGCTGAGAAAGAACAGCAATAGTCCCCCTCCTCCAAATTACCCGTATTACTAAAAATCATGTCGTAGGACGTTATCACATGGGGGCAAATCTGCTGGTTAATCCACACAAA
>CM034701.1:308425780-308463190 GCA_020142125.1 Phrynosoma platyrhinos | reverse complement strand
TGTTTTACCCATAACAATGCGTACGAGTCCTTTGTGCCGATGCAAATATGTTTCTGCCTAGAAAAAATGCCCAGTGTATTTCTGCACTCACAAATACTCCCTGAAATATAGTGAATCAGGAACAGTGTAGAAATCTTAGTGTTCTCATCTAGCAGGGAAAATACTGCAGGAATAGCTCACTCTTGCCTACAGTCCTTCATAGAAGGCACAGTCCCAAACAATTCTACCTGGGAGGAGAAGGAAAAGCAGTAAAGCTTGAACTGGAAGATTTAAAAGTATTGCATATGACATGAAAGAAATAATAAAATCTTAGAATCTTAGAGATGGATCTAGTCCAGCCCACTGCCATGCAGGAACATACAATTACATCACTCCTGAGGAGTAAACCATCAAAGAAATATAGTGGGATATCGGACAACATTGTAGGGGAAGTGTCAGATGCTCACAAGAATCGTAGACTTGTGAGGGATGTTAAAAAGATTCTTGAATTCACTTAAAATGACAAAAGAAAGAACAAGCTAGGGGCAGATCTGCAATATGGAAAAAAAGTTAGCAGGTGACAGAAATACGAGAACACTCAGCTCCTACTTTCCTCAGGTTTCCTTTATGTTGGATTTAAAAAAAATGACAAAGACAAGAATTTGCAGCCGCACAGGATAGCAGCACAGGATAGAGGAAAAGGTTGTACATTTTTCTCATTCTAAATAAAAGTCTTAACCATGTTCATCTTACAGATGTAATCCCAGATACACTTTTAAAAACATTATTGGAGCACAGGTGAAGTGTTACCAGATTAGTGGTGGGAATGTTGTCACCATCTTCAAAGTGGGAAGGAAATTGGATCCAACTAACTAGTTAGCTTCATGCCAATATCCCAAAAAGTTATAGAACAAATTATATAAAGAGGGGCAGCCATGTTGAATTTCAGCCTAAGCAATCAATCTGTGCACAAGATTCTGCATCACGAGATGCCACCCTACGTTTTCAGCCTGGCAGTATCCCAACTGAACCTCACATTTTCAGCCTGGCGGCTTCTGAGACACTGTAGATTTAGACACTGGGAAACAATGCAGCTGTCATTTTCAGCACTCTGATATGAAGTGCTTCAGAAATCTTTCAGTTGGGGTGGTCACATCTGGTTGTTAACAACCACAAACAGTTAAGAGATTGTAAGTTTAGTTTATGATCTCATAATTACTGAACAGGATGCCTGCCATGATTTTAATTAATTAATTAATTTATATCTCAACTTTCTCCAATATGTGACCCAAGACTACAGCTTACAAGACTAATACAACATCAATATGATAAAAAAGTTAAACAAGCTATCATATTAAAATGCCATTAATTTTCAAAAGTATAAAATTATTTGAAAATATAACAATAAAGATAAAAATACATAAAAATACATAACACTTCCTCCCCCAAACCCTCCCTGAAACCAATCATCATGTGCCTCTCATCATTGCCTACCACTGTTTCTTTCTTTCCTGGAAACTTGATGCAGGCGATCACTGGTGCACAGACACTCATTGTGAGTAGCACTGGGCTAGATGATCCTAATGTCAGGTGAATTTCATCTTGTTGATAAGACTATCTGATCCTCATCAACACCTCATCAGCTTGGGAAGAAGTGACCAGTAGGTGTGAGAAGGTTCTGTCCTGGGCCTCATACTGTTAATGTCTTCATAAATGGTGGAATAGAAGGAATGCGAGTGAATTCTCTGGTACCAAAGTGAAGGGGATATTTAATACCTGAATGTCAAACTTGAGGATAAGTTTAGCATGTTTTTGCAGAGGTTCTCTTTTAGGTGGTGAAAGAATATATTTGTCAGCTTTTCTTCACTTTTGTATCTTGTATTTTAGCATGCTTTTGTTTTGTGACTGGTCACTGGAGAGGAAACATAGGCAGGTCTAATTGTAGAGCACATTACTGAGGAAAGCCCATGGTGGTAGTGGAGAGAAGTTATTCATAGAGAACACATGCTGCTCTTGATACTTAGTTTGATCCTTAGAAAATAGCTGGTTCCTGATTGAGAGAGGAACAGACCCCAGTCAGTTCCAGTGACTTCAGCCTGGTAAGTGAGGATGGGGTAAAGATGGGCTGGGAGTCACTGTGTAGCTATGCAACTATGGTGGTTGTGTATTTGTAATAATAATAATAATAATAATAATAATAATAATAATAATAATAATAATAATAATAAATTTTATTTTTATACCGCCCATTGGTAGTCCAATCCAGGCAGTTTTGTAACTGCCCAAGTGAATTTTTGACATTTTTTTTTAAAAAAGGGCAGCATCCAAGAATCAAGACACTTCTCTTGTATGCCAAAAAATAATAAAAATAGGTCACATTTTCAGATATTCAGTATTTCAGTTTGACATAGGTTGCATTTTCAGACACTCACAGTATTAAAGCCTATAATTCAAAATATGAAATTCTGACACATTTTGAATTTGCAGAAATCTCTTCTGAATTGCACAAGTAATTTCCCACACTTGCCATTAATGCCAAGTAATGTTTATATTTTAAGAAGTAGAATATTTTGTTCAAATTTAAAATTAGAAATACTAAATATATTGGTGGGGGAGAGAATTAGAATTTCATGTTACTGTTTCATGTACTGTCTTCTGTTACAATCTTCCACCGAATCCTCAAAGGTCCAGAGCAGGGGTTGGCAACCTTTTTTGCCAGGGGGCTGGGGGGGGGGGAATGGCGCAGGGGCCGCCATGCGCATGTGTGTGCGCATGGGGGGGGGCATTTTGGAAGGCCCCACCACGCCTGCGCTGTGCCACCATGGGGTCTTCCAAAATGGCGTTTGTCATTGAGTGCATGTGCGCGCAAGCGTGGACACAATTTTGGCATCCAAAATGGTACCCACGCTTGCGCACGCATGCGCACGGCGGCAAACGCCATTTTGGAACACCCAACGGCACTGGCATCATGCGCATATGCATGATGCTGGAGTGTTGGGCCTTCCAAAATGGCGCCCACCACCATGCGCATGTGTGCGCAAGCACGGGCACCATCTTGGATGCCAAAATGGCACTCGCGCGTGGGGTAGCAGCAGCAGGAGGACCGGCCATGGGCCGGTCCCAAGGCCTCCGTGGGCTGCACCTGGCCCACAGGCCAGGGGTTGCCGACCCCTGGTCCAGAGGATATAATGCTAGGCCAGGACTCCAGCACAGGACAACCACTGACAGCACAGTGGAATCCACCCTAAGTGTGGGATTTCTTGTTTCCACAACAACCTTTGACTCCCCTAAGACCACTAGAGACCTGTACTGATTATATACAGGCCAAGGCCTGACCCCAATTACCAGTTCCAATTAGAGTTAACTCACTAAAGCAATTGAACTTATGCTGGACTATAGCTTGACAGCAAGGTATCTCTTTTTAATTATATAAGCACGTTTGGATCACAATATTTGCCACAAAATCAGGATACCCATACTATGAATAATCTGGACCCATCCTTGCTGTGTAAAATGCAAAGGCCAACTTTCAATACAAGTTGACTGAGGGAGGGGTGATTTAATTCTAATACTGTGAATTAGGAAGTGGTTGTGTGCAATGGAAAAATTGTGTGCAACCACCTTCCCCATCCTTGGACAGTTCTGAATATTTTCTCAAAAAAATAAAAAAAATAAAATAAACAAAATGGTAGGATAAGAACGATCATGCAGCACTTTTTAAAATATTCAAGGAGCAGCTAACTAGGAGAGTGGAACAGGCAATGAAGTGGAACAAGAGCTGACAGCTGAGTTGGTGTTTGGTTTGCTAGTATGCTTGTCTGCCATTTCAACTTTGAAGCACAGCTTATCCCATGGCTGAAATGCCACACCATGGCTTCTCTTTTCATCTTATATATGTACTCCAGATAATTCTAATATATATCTTCTTCATTCAGGGCTCAGTATCCAAACTCATAGAGGTAGATCCCATATAATTGCATTTCATGCAAAATTACTTTACGTCAAGGTGTGCCTTTGTTAAACAACAAGATTACAATTTGATTGAAAATCTTCCTGTTAACAACGACATCTACAGTTTCATAAAGAAGGAAACAAAAATTTTCTTGAATGGGCCAGTGTTTTGCAAACAGTAGTACCATACTGCCCCCTGTTGGCTAGTTCTAGGTTAGACAGTCAACTAGGCTTTGATAGAATTCCTATTTTTATTCTAAGAGAAACATGCTGGGAACTACTGCAATGCAGGAATACTCACAAATAGTCCATTTCTAAGATCACTGCACCACATTTCTGAACAGAATAGAGAGGGAAGTGGGAAGGAGCTCATTTCCCAATGCCACTAAACCTAGCCTCCTGAATGGTCAAGAGCCAAGGCTTAGTATTATGTTGGAAAAAAAAGAAGATGACTTTTTGGAAATATGTTCCAATCCATATATATGTTGGGATGAAAGGCTCTTTAGATAAGAAGTATTTTCCCTCCTATATTGCAGAAAATGCTGAGAGGTGAAAAGCTGATTCTTGCTAGCAACAAAGACACAATCTTACGTCAGGGTGAGGGCTGCAGTGGGGCCGGGTGGATGCAGATGCTGTGGCCCCAGTATGATCAACACTTGCATGGCTGCACATCACTCTTTTGGGCCCATTTGCATTACCCCCAAAATGAGAAGCAATAGTCCCACTATGTTCTGCACTAGTCAGGTCTCATCTGCAGTACTGTGTTCAGTTCTGGGCATCTCATTTTAGGAAGGATATAGACAAGTTGGAGCAGGTTCAGAGAAGGGCAACAAGGATTATAAGAGGCATGGAGAAAAAAAATGAGAAAATATTGCATGTTCATCTTGGTGAAGAGAAGAGTTAAGGATGACATTAAGGAATGTCACAGAGAGAAAGGTACAGGTTTGTTCTCTTCTGCCGTGGAGGGCAGGACCAGGTCTAATGGTTTTAAGTTATGGGAGAATAGATTTTGATTGGACATTAATAATAATAATAATAATAATAATAATAATAATAATAATAATTTATTTGTATACCGCCCTATGGCAAGCCAATCCGGGCAGTGAACAACAATAAAATAACATACAGCATAAAACAGTGTAATTCCCTCCTCCCCCCCTTAAAAAATTATTAAATCAAATTCAGTTAAAACAATTACGATTAAAACACTAACTATTAATAAAAAATAAAATTATAAATACAAACCAACAAACCCCTGCTACTTTGACTTTAGAAGGGAATTATAAAGCATTCATGAAGGGAAGGTCCCAAAATTAGGACCTTCTGGTCAGTAAGCGCTGTTTGACAATGCAACAATTACCTAGAGAGGTGATGGTGTCTTTTTCTCTGGATGTCTTCAAAAAGAGGCTACACAAATACCTGCTGAGAATGCTAGCTGAATTTATTGCATTGAGTAGGGTGTTCAACTTAATGGCCTATGAGGTCCCTTCCAATTCTGTGATCTTGCTGTGCTGAGGTAGAATGAATCATCTTGAGTGGGGGAAACCATTTTTGCACATTTGTAGCTAGCAGGAAATCTCTACTGGGGTACAGATGGTTGAAACCAGATCCAAAGAAAAGAAGTAGTCACCACCATTTGCAATAGTGGATGGGTCCATCAGTATATTCCAGGTTTGTTTGATGTTGATAATGGTGGAACAAGTTGAAGTATTTTCATGTAGAGCTGTATCTTTGGGATAAAATGGAATACATCTCCCAAACGTAATATCTTTAATTCTATCTGATGAATGGATGCTATAAGCCAATTCTGAAAGTTAAATATGTATATATGATGCAACGACAAAAGTAATATTGATGAGGAAATTATATGTCCTACTGCACTTATGTCAGAAACCCAAAATTTGCAAGTTGCTACATGAAATCCATATTTAAATCTATACGTAAAAGGCAAAAAAGTTTCTTTGGTTTGCATTTTATTAGCTAATTTGCACTTCCTGAATTAAGAAAAGAACCAGAATATGATTACCCTTTATTTTTCAATTTCAACAATTCAATTCTTTGATAAAAATGCCCATAAAACTTTATACGTGACAGAAAATTGTGTACCAAAAAGCACATGAGAAAAGTGAATATGTTGGTGAAACCAAAAAGATAATGCACACATTTTTTGTACAGTTTTAGAAAAAAATTCACTGATTGATATGGAAACAAGAAATAACAATCATTTGTGTTAAAGCATCATTCTCATGTATCTCAGTGCATTATTTGCATTTGTGTTTCAATGTGAGGGTTGGTAGAACTGGCTCAAGTGTAGCAAATAAATGAACTTTTGGATCCAAACTTGCTTCTAGTCGGCGGTCTCCCCGTGATGTGGACCTTAATAGGAATAGTTTTATGTAAAATCTGGGTTTTACATGTGACTTTGACTCAAATAAGAAGTTTGGCCTTACAAAGAAGAAACTGGGAACAATCTTTAGACTAATATCCAGGCAGATAGAGGGGGGAAAAACTGGAAATAACAGATACAAAGTAATAATACTTCTCACTGGTACAAATGAGGGGAGAACCAGAGATTACTGAAGATCAAGGAAGAATTGTGCTGTCCTGTCTTTCAAATTCAGATGTATAAAGGAGAGATCAAAGTTCTTGCTAGCCTAGTGATGAATGCTGAAGAAGATCACTTATATTCCACATAATTCATTTTACATGTGGCTATCTAGCATAATTAAACTGTGCATAGCTTAAATTCTATAAAATCAATAAACTTATGACTGCAGAAGCAAAGCTACATACCTTTAAGCTACACTACTTGTCACAAAGCTAAAATAGTTTCAATGTTTTTGGAGATGCATGGGGTGCAAAGTATTAACACTTATTTCATGGACACATTTTTGTCAATATCTAGATTATGCCATTCTGAACTGTACCTTTCTTTGTTTAATAGTGTTTTTTTGTTTAAATCTGTTTAACATACATATATGTTGTCAAGAAATGAACAAAATTTGTTGAACTGTAGAAGCCTGTACTGAAAGCCTATGCAATCCTAGGATTTGTCTGTGAGGCATGTGAGTTCTCTGGTTGAGAATTCTAAATGCCTTCTCCCAACTCCAAATCCGAGGATTCTAGGATGCTGCCACTATAGTAACGTTGGAATCAAGGTGTTAAAATTGTACAATGTGAATGGACCCCAGAAAGACAGAGTTCTCCCTCCTTCTGGCCCCTGGGTTCCATCTTAAACAGACCAACTAACACTGCCAATTTAGCTCTAGTCAGAGTCTGGGTTGCAGTGAGGCCAGACAATAGGCTGAACAGACTGCTGCCCACCTGTTGCTGAGGAAGTATGTTGCCCCAATCTCAACATGGATTGTGTACAACTAGTGCTCCTGAATGTGCAGATGACATTGAACTACTGTTGCCAGTGAAAACTGACTCTTACAAAATGTATTATTTGACAGTCTAAGATTAGTGTAGCATCTTTCTTCTCATAGTTCTGATAAAGCAAATTCATATAGATATAACAAATAGCAGGTTTATTCGCCAGCATCCCACCAGATGATTTTGTTGCTCATGCACAACAGAGCAACAGAGAAACAAAACCACTCACATTTTAATTTTTTTTAATTATTTGGCATACTGACAACTAAAATACTTGAGTATTTCTGCTTTAGTCAGACTAAATCCACCACACTAGTGCTTATTATCTAGCATTTGAAATTACATCACTTTTCCTCTCATGCTGCTAAACAATTTAATAGACAATACAGTTTTCACATAGAAAGTACAATACAAATACATATATTTGAGATGATTTTTCTACTTTTCTTATTGTGAAATGGATGCATGTAATCACAAAGATAGCCAATATGCAGCTAACACTACATTGACATATTTTAACCTCAAAAATAAATAATTATATACAAGGGAGGTGATGCTATGCCAACAAAGCCAAAGATTTACCTTGGGAAAAGGTGTAAAACATCTCTGGAAAAATAGTATTTGAAATAGATAGTATACAATTACTACATGGTAGTAAAAGCAAAGGATATTCTTAGTGAAAATATAGGCAATATATATTCATTGGATGGTCAGAAAGCAGCTGGGATTGACTTGGTAAAATTCTTCTTTTTAACCTCGATTTAATTGTTTAATTTTATTAATTTCTAATTCTTCAAAATAATTCACTTTCCCTTTAAGCATTTCCCCCCTAAACAAATGTCACATCAAAAGTATTTTCTGAAAACTATCAAGAAAGAGAGAGAATCCTATACAAAATTTGTCAATGTTTACATACAATTTTTGCTCTTTTCCCTACTGAAGCTATTAACTCAGATTGTGACTTAATTTAATGTCATCATCAGGAATCATATAGTTCACTCAGTCTGATCCACAGTGCATTTGAAATGATATATTTGGTTTAGGTCAGTTTGATTCTGAATAGGCATTAAACAGTTTGCACTTCAGGGGACTTGACAATTTAATTGGAGTACATACATAAAGAAGCCCAGTTAAACATGGGTGATGCAGAACAAAAGTGTTGCGATAAATTATAAAAATCTTGAACAATATATTGCAGACATCAATACAGAGATAATAGGAGCGGGTGATACAGGCGAAATCTATGACTGACCAGTTGATAATGGGACCCTAAAACTTGAGGGCTCCAATCTATAGAAATTGACCTCCAAGTAAATTCCATTGTACTCTAAAGGGCTTAATTCTGAGTAGATGGAACAGAACAGTGTATTGTAAACTTCTGGAGATGCAGACAAGTAAGCAAACCTGAAGGGTTATCAAAAGAGAAACTGAGTCATGACAAAAAATATTTTGCTTTTATCTTCCTTTTTTTTTACTTGAGAAATTTCTATTTAACCAAAGATTTCATCCAAGTAGAAAATATGTATGTATATACAGCAAATATTACAATACATATCCTATGTAAAGATTATGCACATTGTCTTTAGTGGATCTACATATGCATACTGAAACCACAGATGTAATTCAGAATGCTATATGAAAATGTGGGAGGTTTATGAAGACACAGTGATCTCAAGTCACTGGACTCCTCCACTTACTCAATAGCCATGGCACATCTTAGAAAGGATAGATGTGTGTGCAGAATGGCTCATGTTTGAATCCACGGGGAAGCCCCTGTTCACATTCACACCTAATGCTCTTACATATAAGAAGTTATTTGATGAAGTAAATAATGAACTTTTTATCTGTGATAAGAAACAGACATTAGGAAAGATGATGTAATCTTTTGGACTAATTCCTGTCGTCCAGGACTAGGCAGACTTTTTACATAACACATAATTTTTCATCAAGCACTTATACAGCTAAAGAAACACTCTTCTCACCTTCCTCCATTCACACAGAAGCTAGAAGTCTTTGATACTTCTATTCACAAAGTTATAAATATGGCCCAGACTATGCAAGCAAAATTAAGGTAATCTTATCAGAAGACAGTTTTACTTTGTACACACAAAACATAAGTGATAACAGGACTTTTTGTCTTGATTGAGGAAAGACAATGTTTAAAACACCAAGGATTCTGTGCAACAATGTGCAAGGAGGCTTGTGCTCATGCATTGGGACCTTCTTTCCTCTTCTCCTCCTGCATCACTTTAAATCCTCTATAAAGAGTCCCACAACAGATCTGGGGACTTTGTGGTGGTGGTGGTGCTCCACTGGGGAAGAGGAATCATTCTGCCTATGTGTTTGTGCTGTTGGCAGGGTGACTGTCTTGGGTAAAAACCCAAGCACTGTACATCAAAGAAGAATGCTCATTATCCTTGTAAATGAAGACATAACAGAGGAAAAGTCTTCAAGAAAGCAAGATGTTGATAGTATGCTTATAGTTTTCTTAGTAAAAATCTTGACAGTAGGCTTATAGTTCTCCTGTACAAGCTTTAATTCTGGTTCTTAGGATCTTCTTAGTAAAGATACAGATAGGATCAGCATACAACCAATATACCACCAAGACAGAGCAGATATTAGACAACTGCCCTGATGAGAAAATGTCAGCATCAATTGTGTTTGTATAACTAGAGAAAATTAATTAGATGTTCTGTTTTTTCAAAAGAAAATAGGTGTGTGTGTGGGGGGACCCTTTCTGAGAGAAACATGCTAATATATATTCAAATAGCTAGGTAGAGCAGAAGACTTTGGTCATATTTACTTCATCATTCTGAATCCTCATGCTGCTTGTTGAATTTTCTTGTTCCAGATGTCCAGAAACTCAAAATTTTGTGCTGTGGCTCAAGGAGTCTGACATTATAATGTTTCTATAGAAGTCATCTGAATGAGTATTATAGTATCCCTTAACTTTGTCAATAACCTGGTGAACTGGTATAATTGAACTCTGATCTGTGTCCACTTGGATGTATTTTGGTGAAGGCTTGTCAAGGAAAACATTGTCTAATAAAAAGGAAGAAAAAAAGTCAGCATTTTGAAGAGTTTAGTGGCTAACATAGTATTCTTTATCATATGTATGTTAAAAGTCTCTTCTTTTTTGTCTGATTATTAAGGAATCTTCTCAATAATCTAACTTTGTATCATACTATATATAACATTATGTTGGTTCATCCTGCAGAGTTTGAAACGAGCTTTAATTTTTATTCTTACGTTGGCATATTGTACAATAATTGAAACTAGATACATACTGTACAGTCGTCCCTCCCTGTTTGTGGGGGAGCCGTTCTGGACCCCCCCCCCAAAAATGACATAGCAAAAACACAGATATTCAAGACCCATTGACTATAATGGTGACTCCACATGTGTCTACAGGTACGCATGCCATTTTATCACTCCTGGCTTGCCTTCCATGGAAAATCAAAATCGTGAAGGGAAGTTCACGAACGGGGAGGGATGACTGAAGTTTCGAAATTACTATGACTGTAAGACAAGTGAATTGTTTTGTTATAAGTTTTTGTGACCAAAATGTTCCCTAAATATAAATGTTTCTGTCATGGATGTTCATTAGTGTTCCCATACATTCAACTGCTACCCTAGCACTCTCTTCCTATTTCTGGAACGAAGAGCCTGTCTACTTGGGGAACATTATGAATATAATGAGGATGACACATAATTATATTTGGCTAAATTGTAACATCACATAACCTGATCAAAACAAGATAAATAGTACCTTAATCTGCCTACATGCTGGCTTCTTTTAAATATAAATTAATACAGACAATTGGTTTAGTCCCTATGATAACATTAATTAAGTAGAAATGAAATTCAGAGTTGGATAATACCTTTCTTAGCACCACAGCAATGTCATAAATGTGTCAGACTTTCATGTTCTTCAGAATGCTTTATTAGGCATGTACCATTAGGATGCTACAATATTTTGGTGATTCAGAAAGAACAAAAAAGTCCACAAATCTGGCCAGGTGTAATGTTCATTCTGTTTGCAGGAAGATTTCTAAGATGGAGACCGTAAAACAGGGGTAGGCAACCTTTTCCCTTTAAGGGCCGAGGGACTTCAGCTCCCAGAAGCCTCAGCCATGTTGGCCAATAGTCCCATGCTGGCCAATAGCTCCTGGGATTCTGGGAGCTGAAGTCCCTCGGCCCTTAAAGGGGAAAGGTTGCCTACCTCTGCTGTAAAAACTCAAGGAGAGTGGTTACACCCTCCAAGTAAGCACCATCTCAAGTTTCAGATAAAACTAACTAGAGATATACTGAATACTTCACTGAGAATCTCAACAAATTACTTTGATTCTTGGTCATTTTAATCCATTTGTCAATGCAGGATGAAGTAACATTACATTTCAGAACAGTATGATTATGATTCAAAAAGAAACACCAGACTAGAATTTGTCAGTAAACAGTGATACTGATACCAGTTTGACCATTAGGTGGAGCTCAAGTAATGATCTATTATATATTCAAGTAAACACATTTTATTTATGAATATCGGGGCAATTAAGCTTTGACTTTGATTATTTCTTAATGGTTTAGCTGAAGGCTTCTGCAATAGTTGTTTTTTAACTATATTTTTTATTTTAGATATCTCCTGTTTGAAAAGAAAATAACTACAGTTCTATTTGGTAGTACAAATATACTCTTTATGAAACATTTTAAAAAGAATAGATCAATAGTATGAATTGAAGGAAAACAGAGATTTCTCAAAAGCATTTATGATAATGGTGAGCAATGAAAGAAGACTGAGAATACAGATTGCTTTTGATGTACAGGTGAAGATATATACAGGTTGCACAGAATGTTCTTGTTTAGTCTCACAGAAGCAAGCACAGGCATGCTAAGATGTCTCTCTTTTTTTAAAAAAATGGATATGTTCAGTGATATGTTCAGGCTCAGACAACTCTTTGCACTTTGTAAACATTCAGCTACGGCAAGATCTTCTGGCACAGACTCAAGGTATTTGTTGTTGTTTATACTGTTATGTGCTTTCAAGTCATTTGTGACTTATGGTGAACCTAAGGCAAACTTATCATGGGGTTTTCTTAGTATTTATTCAGGTTATGATTTATTCTAAGGCTGAGAGAGTGTGACTTGCCCAAGAAGTGGGTTTCCATGGCAAAGCGGGGACTTGAACCCAATGTTCTAGTCCTACAATCAAACCACTACACCATGAACACTCTCTATGCCCTTTTTCTCTGTTGCTTTTGAAATGGATTGATAATGACATCTTACACCTCACAGCATTGTCATATATGTCATACATCAAACAAATATGTTTATTAAATAAATATTTTTAATTATATGAGCCTTTATCTACAGGGGGGGAAAGTGAAACTAGTCATGATGTTTAATGAAAGAAATGAATCATAAGACACAGTACCATTTTTGCAGCTACAACACTGTTTATTGTTTAGCTCCTGTGCATCAGCACATCAAAGTTGTGGCAGATTGTGTAATGTGAGCTTTCAGAAGATTATCCTTATGTTTCCTAATCAATGTGAACTGAACCAACTCTAGCCATGCTAAACTGACAAATAAAAAATGGGTTATGTTTAATTCAGTTTATCACTGAAAGCTCACTTCGAATAGTTAGGAAAAGTATGGCACTAGAGAACAAAATGTTTTACGGATTTTTTGCTAAAAAATATTACTAAAACAATTGGATCAAATAAGTGCATTTCCCCTCTTTTGTAACATAGTAAGTAAATGTTTTGAACACTGAGAAAAAGATCTGAGAAATCAATGAAAACATGTAGAAACATTGTACCATCCATAGTACAAAATTTAGAACAATAAGCTATTGTTTAGAATAAGGGATAAGTTCACATAGTGCAATTAGAAGCAAACACCACCTCTTCACCTGCTGTCTTGCTGCATGCTTGCAGAATATATGCAATAGGAATGGTCATGAAGCTATTTCCATCACCTGGAAGTGCCCTGGATACTTAATTATCATGCATTTGATTGCTAATCAGCATCTGAAGCATTCTTGAGCAGTGAATCACAGAATTAATGACAGAAGAAGTGGCATAATATAAAATGAAGCAATATGTATGATTGTGCCAACTGGAACTTCATGCAAGTCTCCTCACAACAACTTTTGGAAATCATGCATTCAGCCAAAGTGATACACACTTTACCTTGAATATTCCATCAGTGATGAGGAAATGTTCTTAGAAGACATTATCTATACCATAAATATATGAGTGTCTGAGTCAATTCCAGGGAGCCACAATTAAACTAACAAGTGCTATACAGACATACCCCAACTATATCATTTAATGTGGTTAAACATTAGCTTGAAATACCAGTGTGGAAAAATCAGCTGCATAAAGATAATCATCAAACAGATTCTAACTAACTTCAGATGGAAGGAAAAATATTAAAGAAAACAGCATATTTTGAAAGTTACACATAATAATGAGATCATTAGATATAAAACCAAGAATAACCTGTTCGTTGTGTCACGTGCAATGATAAAGGATAGCCTACAGCCTTGTTAAAAACACACACAACCACCATCTAACACATGCTTTAGCTAACACTCCTGGACCCGCGAACTTACAAACAATAATCTGCAAGATAAGACACATATGGAGATGCATAAATGTTAACATTTTAAACTATCTATTGCAATTAATGTGAATCAGTAATGTGCCAGTAATTCCGCCTTTTGTATTTTGGCAGAGAACTCTGGCTTTGCAACAAAATAACATGTGATATATTAGGCACAGAGTTATAAGTAAAAAGCCAGTGGAGTCATAAAGTTTAGATTTAGTTACACCTCAGTTCTTGGAAGCCTTAAGGATTATTAGATAATTAACATCACAGAAGACTGGATCGCTTCCCAGGGGCTGCTGGTGGAGAACTCTCCCAAATCAAATATTTTTCTGTGCAATTTGGGGAAGTTCTTTATTAATCCAGCAGCACTTCACAACCCACCATGTTTTATTCTGAAAAAGCCCTCCAAAGTGGGGAGGCAGTGTTAATCAATTGATCACAAGTTGAAATATTGCATTTTAGAGATTATGCTTTTATACTGAAGACAGGACTTACCAGAATGACTATTCCTTTTAAGGAAGGTATTGGATGTGGACTTTGATTTGGAGGTCAAATAGGTTGAATTAGAGCCAATTGAACTGGAAGACAAGGATTTCCCCAGGTTGTCTGAACTCTTCTTAATGATATTAGTTGCTGTTTTACTCCAGTCTGAAAATAAATGAAAAGATAAGCTGCCTGTAACTGCATTATTAGTTTCACATGCAAAGATAACAGGAAGCCAAAGCCATATGAACTACTTCCTCCTATACTTATCACTGCTTAACATGCAGAACAAAGAACTCATGCATCTCTCCTGTGGAAAGATGTCTGAGGCTATGCCCATGATCTAGTCTTACATGAATTTTACATTGGAAATAGGAAATGCTTGCACTTCTTTTGTCAACACCTGCATAGAACATTCAAGGCTTTCCTGCATAGCCACTAATACATACAACATACAGGGTGAATAGGTTCAATTTCACTATTCAAGAATATATAGAGACTTCAACAAGACTTTCTATTTTTGAAACACACTTGATAGCCAATTTATGTTTTCAGATTCTATTACATAAAAATATATATATTATATCAGTCTTGGGGACATGGCCAGTGATTTCACTGCATGAGATACGGATACAACAACATATTCTAAGCCACATGTCCAGTTTCGCTAAGACAAAACTGTAATGTAGAGCCTCCTAGTAATTCTCTAGCAGGTCCAATTTAATTTTGTTAATTTTTAAAACAGGCATAGGTAACTTGCACCCTCTGAATGTTGTTGGATAGCAGTTCCCAACAGATGTAGCCAACACTGCCAATGAGAAGGAATGAGCCCTGGTGGGGCAGTAGTTAAATGCAGGTACTGCAGCCACAAGGTTTTGAGCTTGATTCTTGGACTCCAAGGTTGACACCGCTTTCCATTTTTATTTTTATAGGTTAATAAAATGAGTACTCAGCTTGTTGGGGGCAATTAGCTTTCAGATTGTAAACTACTTAGAGAGTGCTGAGTTCACTGATAAGTGGTATAGGAATGCACATGCTATTGCTATGATGGGATTTGTTGCTCAACATCTGAATGACCACCAGTTGCCCATGTGTTTATGAATCTATTGTAAATATTTGTAACTTCCTAAAATTATATACAACCCAGGTAAAGTATCCAGTGAGACCAGGCTTAATTAAAGTAAGACAATATGAAGATATGGTTACTATAGGATGCAGGTGGGCTTTTTTGCCTTCTCCACACCATCACCCAGTGAGATTTTTCTACAGGTCACATTTAATCTAACAAGATGGAAGTAAAGGTGCTTCACAATCTCTTCCATTCACCCACTGCATTCCCCCAAAGATTGCAAGCAATGCAAAGAAACATTAGTCCTCCAGATAATATAATTTGCAGAGTATGCATTAAAGTTCCAGAAAATTACTTCAAAACTGCCACCCATGCTTGCACGATCCCTGGACACTATCTTGGAGTATTTCACTAGAACTAAGTCAGTACAGGTTTGTTCAGTGTCTGGATGTGTGACCATCTGGTAACTCAATTTTAACTTATTTGTTGGCTTCCTTAAAGAAGAGAAAGCATTTACCAAGGAAATTATATGTCTAATAAATAGGCATGGATGAGGTCTGTTGGCTATGCTTACAAGGCTAATGACCTTTTCGCACTGCACAGTTATAGTTCTATAAGTCCACTTTAATTGCTGTAACAACATTCTATGGATTCCTAGAATTTATTGCAATAGCAATAGCAAGTAAATTTCTATACTGCTTATCATACTGCACTCCCTATGTGGTTCACAATGTGTAAGCCAATTGCCCCTCAAAAGCTGGGTACTCATTTTATCAACCTACAAAAAATGGAAAGCTTGGAGCCCTCCTCTAGGATAGAAGTTACAATCTTGTGGCTGCAGTACCAGCATTTAACCACTGTGCCACTAGGATTTGATCTATAGGGAGGGGTATTTAGAATTCTTTGCCAGAGAGCTCCAATGCCTCAGCAAACTACAAATCTCAAGATGTTGCTGTGATATTTAAAGTGGAATATAGCAGTAAAGAAAAGGATGGCTGAAAGAGGAACGGAGCAAAAATGAAGTCACGCCTGAGCCTATTAGTTTAAAAGCAGGGAAACAACAGTCAGACGAGATAGGAGGGAATACATCAGGGAACCCTATGTAGACATTTTTACTTCTAGGTGCACAGTTACTTATGCAAATATAGCTGTACTGCTCCAAAACAGTTTGGAATTCCATGATAGAATGTGTGTTTGTATAGAATACCTGAGTTGTCTGCCAGTCTGAATCTACCACAACAGAGATGTCGTCTCCATTGTTTCTGAACATTTTCTTTCATAGCACAGTGGAATATAAATATAAATAGACCTGGAAAGGGGCAAAAACATGAATAACAAAGATGGTCAGAGATGCTTTACATAAAATGATTTATTTCTGGGTTTTGCAGAAATAATGTGCTTTCTTATATTTTCAAGGATTTTCAAAAAGTAGCACCTGGATCTACGATATGGGTATTTTTTGCTTCTGCAAGAATTATAAGCTGCTCTAGAGAATATTTCACATTTGGGAAAACTTTTCCCATTTAGCATTCTGTCTTCTGTATGTTAAACACTCAGTATGTTAAACCCCCAACTATAGTATGATATTTTTAAAAAATTACAAATGAGTAGAAACATATTAGAACATTTGCATAGGCTTGCAGTTAGAGTATGAGTGTTAGCAACCCTTTTCTTCTGTGAACTGGATTGGCTCAGAATGAACTAACGTTTTCCAAGGATAGGCTAATGTCCATGCCAGCTGAATTGATTTCTGAGCCATCCCCACACAATCAGCGCTCCACTTATATGCAACCACTATCATTGGAGAAGCAGCAACAGAATCCAGTGAATGAGCAGTAGGAATGATCTGTTCACGATTGATAGTAGATGGATGCATGACTGCATGGGAAGAAGTAGTGAAGTAGTGAAAATGTAGCATTTTCTCACTAGCTTAGATTGACATCTATGCCAGCAAAGAATCTGAAGGACAATATGCTCACTTTGTGCTTGATGTAAGAACTGGAAGCCAAGACTTATATTTTCCAGCCTAAAAAAAACAGCCTCATCAACTTACCTACCTCTTATATCCCCATGGTTATCAGATCCTGGGGATTTTAAAGACTTCTGATGTGTGTGTGGTGGGGAGAATTTCAAATCTGATTTGGAAAAGCAGTTATGATATCCTTCAAAGATAAAAGTTTCCCCTTTGATGTGCTTGTTTAGTCATGTCTGACTGTAAGGGGCAGTGCTCATTTCCATTATTAAGCCAAGGAAGCCAGTGTTGTCAAAGATGACTCCATGGCCATGTGACTAGCATGACTGCATGGAATGCTGTTAACTTCCCACTAAAGTGGTACCTATTTATCTACTTGTACTTTTACATGCTTCTGAACTTCTAGGTTGGCAGAAGTTGGAGCTAGTGACAGGAGCTCACTCTGTCACATGGTGCTTGGGTCCCAAACTGCCGATCTGGTGACCTTGTAGTTGTCAGAGTTGGCATCTTAAGCCACCACATCCTATCCTGGTAAAAATTATTGCCAATTGACCCACATACATTTAGCAGTAGTTAATAATCAAGATTAAGATAATTTTACTACCCAAGAGATAATGTATTCTCTTTTGTCAGTTTCAATGTGTTTAAAATGTTTATTTCTCCTTTTAATTAAAGAAAGTGAAAAATGCCTATACGTTATTTCTTTTTCAAGTACAGTTGCAAAGACAACTGTATTTGAAAAACTGTACTGTTAAAGGCCTCTACAATATAGACAAAATATATAGTGACAAAACTGGAAGTTACAATTCAGCCTCTCCTCAGCACAACCTAGAGGCACTGCAATATCTCAGATGCCCTTATAGAGAACTCAATGCAGAATCCTGAATACAGTGGATCTCACAATAAGTAGTGGTCGTATTCTATTACATTAAAGAACTTTGATAAGCTATGTATCCCCTTGCTTTCTAATTTTCATTCCAAATGCACTCAAGATGAAAAAAAATTCAGCATGCTTTATGTAATATTTTGGCCAAAGTAGCACATTTCCTGAGGAAAACCACCTCTCAATTATTCTTGGTGCCAAGAGGTTGGAACCCACTGAGCTTCCTGGCTGGGAATAATTTAATCCCAAGATGTTTGGCTGTAAATTAACAACCCAGCCCAGTTCATTTATCCCTAATACTTGGAAGTTAATTGAACTTGTCCAATGGAAAGGTGAGCCCTGAGCATACACAAGAGTAGGAAGGTATAAAGTCTGTGTTAGTTATTTGTGTATTTCTTTACTGAGCATGGATGTCTTGCTATTAAAAGCTAACCTGATCCATGTTAATAGCCATAAACTAATCTATTGTTGTTAACACAATGGGATGTTTTTCCTTGCCAAAGCAAAGTCCCAGATTTTTTCACCTATTTAGCTTCAGTTCAGCTGCTTGGCTCACAGAGGAATGGATGCAGTTAGGAGCAAAAATTGTAATGTTCCAATCCCTTACTTTCATTAAAGGGATGGCAGGCTGAAACCATCAGAATACAAGTTTTCTTAATGTGGGAGATGAATATACCATTGGGTTGTTCTCATTTAAACAATGCCATATTTTACTTGATCCTGGAAATTAAAGGAGGCCTAGCTCAGGCTGCAGTGTCTAACATTATTAGGAAAAATTCAGAGACATAGCCATTTTAGTCTGGAATATCAGTATGCAAAGGGATCTTGTAGCATCTTTGAGATTAACTGTGTAAAAGATGTTGTAGCACAATGCATTATGTTACAACTTCTTTCACACAGTCTCAAGGGTGCTACAAGATCCCTTTACATTATGAGGAAAAAGTGAGGATAAACTCTAGATAATGCATAAAGAAATTTATAGCTCACTCCAAGCACTCAGGAATGGCTGAGTCCCACACTCCATCTATCGAACCGCATCTACAGCACTGGTAATTATCACTTTTAGTGGAGCCTCAATTTCTATTCCAATCTAACACCTTCATTTCCTAGTTTCTTGTGTCTTGTGTGAGAGTGTGTGCATTGTGTTTGTATGTTTCCTCATTTAATAAAATATTGTTAAAGGAAAGATTCTGCCTCTGTGGTTCTTTTGCCTCCTCACCTCTGTAAATGCTATGATCATATCCCAGGCTGCTTGTAATTCAGCCATAATTAATTCCTTAGACTTCATAGTTACAATCTGGCACTTGCAAGTGATGAAGGAGTTGCCAGAACATGCATCATGTGACTTCAATATAATGCTTGATTGTTAGGTTGGATTACTTGTACAACCATCATCACATTTAGAAGGTTTACAAGAGGAGCAGATACTATCTGATTTACTATCTGATTCTTTTATTTTTAATAATCCACTATTATGGCCTGAAAAGATTACAGTTTCTGTTGAAAAATAGTTCCAACAATTCTCTTGATTTCTCAATTACAATGAAAGCTAGCAAGATTAATATGAAAAGATTATGACAGGCAACTTTTTGTCATTTAAATGTAAAGTTTCTAACTAGAGAAAAAAGATACCAAAAGACTGGCTTGTTTAGATACCAAGCACTATATTGTTTTTCAAGTCAGTTATTCCCTAAGAATAAGCATATCTTTAAAAATGTTGGCAAGAAATGACAGATATTCACCAATTTTTTAAAAATGGCATAATCTACACGTGAAAAAGTGTGTAGAACGTAAACCCACTACTGCTGGTGGATGCTATTACAGCAGCCAGTGACAAGTAGATGTCGACAGTGAGAATCATAAGCAAATATTAACAGAAGACAGATGATAGAAAGGAAATATTGGGAGATGAAAGGATAACTTATTGCTTTCTTCAAGAGGTTAAAGTGTTCCAAGGAGATAATAATTTTATTGGTGATTTGCATAATGGTCCTTTTTTTTTTGGAACTCTTGAGATTACAGTTTATTATGAAACTATAACCCATGACCATTTGACTAAAGGGGTTGTATCCTGTGTTCCCCCTAGCAGATGATGTAAGATAACAGCCCTGGGCAGAGACTGGCTACAGCAGATGTCAATTGGTGGTTCCATCCTGACCTTGGCCCAAAAGACTCTTGTTGGTCTTTTAAAGCCAGTTGTTTTCAGCAGTGTTTCTGAGAAACTCTGCCATGACATCCAGCAAACCTATGACCACACCTTCTTATCTGCTGCTGCTGCTGCTACATCCCCTCTGAAGGTCCCAGTCATGGCCTATGACATTGGAAGGGGGCACCTGGCCATGTTATGAAACCAGGTGCCCCATTTCTGTCATTATGGGCCACAGTGGGTACCTTCACAGGTGATGTGGTGGTGCCACAGCGGTGGTAGTAGCTCCATGGCACGGTGCTGGTCTAGCATGTGAATACCCGTCTGTCACTATGCTGGCCCAGTTACGTACCAAAGGAAGGAACAGGCCGGGATCATGGGTAGGATACTATGGGGTTAGTCTGTGATGTCTTGCTAATGCATATAGTCCCTAAAGTCAAAACAAAAGCAAATGGAGGGCAGAAAAATGAAAGAACAGGCTCTCAAGGGAGAGTCAGAATGAGTTTATGTGATTATTAATAGGAACATGCACAAAACCCACCCTTCCTGAGACAGAAAAGGCCCTTTATTATGTTACCATATGTGACAACCATATACATGTGCTGATATTGCAATTTTCAATTCACTACAAAGACATTAAGGTAAAGATTCTTGAGTTGATCAGATCTGAACTTAAAAATGGGAACAGATAGCTAAATTGTTAACTAGCAGTTTGAAGTGTCATAATATTCATATGAATGATTGTGGTAGTGAAAGAGTTTCTAACGACTCAGAAAAATGAAAGTTGTTCAGACCTGCCTCATGTCCCCAAATGAACTTCCTGTGTATTCTCCTTGTGGTTCTCATTCTTTATATCCTCTAGGGGTTAATGTTGATGAAACTTGTCATGAAACTTCAACATTTTCTGGTTGTATTTAGAAACTCTGTGTGTTTGTTACTGCCAGTTTTGTGAAGTGGAGTGTTATAATAGGTAGGATTCACTGGTCACTCCACTCGTAGTCAGATGCATACTGAAATGCACCTGTTGAGGCTGTCTTTCTGGAATATACTCATGAATTAAACTTGACACATGAAGCACAATAAAAAAAGAAGCACTGAAAAAGTACTTCACACTCTTTTTGTGCTTTTGATGACTACTTCTAGATATAAGGATCTTTCAAGGAAAAAACAGGATTATATAAATCTGAGGACCCTGTCCTGAATGAAAAATAGTTCTCATTCCTGATACTATTGGGGATGGGAGACAACTCAGAGATCAGTCAAAGATTACAGGAAACACATTTTGTAGCAGAAGGCATGGGATTACAACTGCCAAATGGGGGGAAAAGAATGAAATGGAAAGGATTTCATTATGAGACATCTGAGCCTGAGGAATCATGTCCTACCATCTTTAATAAACCAGAGTCTTTGTTCAGAAAGAATGTTTTTAATACACTATGCACTAGACCACAGATTCAAAGTAACAAATAACATTTGTTTTTCATTCCAGTTGGTCCTAAATATGTGACAGCAAAGCCTGGGGAAGAGGTAGTAACTTCCCAATGTATGTGTCACAAGTATCCCACAGATCTTTCTGAAACTGTTCTTGTGAAATGTTGCACCTATAAATATATCTTGAAGTCTACTTCTGAAAAAAGAATATAAACTGCTCCAGTTCTATTATAAACCAAAATTTACAAGAAACAGCTGCAAGTAATTTTCAGTGAAATGTATATATCCCAATGTTTTTGCACAGTGCCATGGACTGTGATGGAAATTAAAAAAAAAATCAGCAAGACATCAAAAACTTTTAAAAAATCAAGATGTAGGTAAGAATGCTTAAGACCACTATCCATCTTGTTTAAGGTGTGTATAGGAGAAATTGATTGCATTGATATTGCAATGGAAAAGACCTGAACAATAAAGCCTAATACAGGCATCCCTCCCCATTTGCGAACTTGGAGTCTGCATTCATGCTTATTCGCAGACAGCAAGCAGAGAGGTAAGAAGTGGCATGCGCACTTGAGGCATGCGTGCAGTGCCACACACAGGAGTGGCACCCATTGTAACCAATGGGGACTTCAATATTTATGTTTCTCTGGATTCGTGGGGGGGGAGGGTCTGGAAAGCAAAAGCAAAGCAAAGCAGCTTCATTTATATACCACTTCATATCACGCTATGGGATGTCTAAGCAATTTACAACTGTAAGCTCATTACCCCCCAACAGTTGGGTACTCATTTTAGTGACTTCGGAAGGATGCAGGCCTGAGTCTAGCTTGAGCCCTGGTTAGTATTGAACTCGTAGTTAATCTGGTCCATTTAAGTATTAAAAAAATCCCCAAAATGCTAGCAGGATAATGCCTCCCACCCACAATTGCAAAATGATTAGAAAACTTGTCGAATTCTCAGGCTGGATATTATTATTTAATTACATGTCTGGGGCAAGCCACAAAAGTCAGGCACACATGAATAGGTTGGAAGAGAAAAGGCCACACCTATAGATGAGTTGGCAAATTCATGAGATGAGATCCAGGCACTGACCAACCTGCCTGTTATTTTCTGAGCCACCGGTCTGGCTGCAGAAACAAAGGTAAGGCAAGAGGGGATCCTGTCAGAGATACCCACCCCAGGTGATGCTCCTGCCTCCCAGAGGGACTGCCAGAAATGCCCTAGCTCTCATCTGGGCATCCCATTTCTGCTGCTACACCCCTTGAGTCACTTAAGGATACCCCTATAAGTTACAGCTATAAATTCCAGAAACAATTTCTGGATCCTGGTCCCATGCCACTGCCACAAAGTTATGACAAGGCATGGAACATACAATAATATTTTTAAACATAGGAAACACTGAACTTATGAGTGCGGGTGAGAGGGAGGGCAGGTGTTCCTTGTGGAATTGCCAAAGAGGGAGGTGTCTGCAGCAGATAACCTGCCAATAACTGACTGGAATGATGACTTCACTCTCCTGCCGGTTGGGCTTGTCGGCCAATAGGAATCAAGCTGGGATTTGAACTCCACTGCTGATGATCCTGCCTCCAGAGCAAGGTGCTGTGCCACCTTCTCGAAAGGAGAACTCAGAAGGTGGCAATATGGATGCCACCATTTTGCACTCCCCTCCCAGACTTCAAAAGCAACCACTTGATGGGTCATGCAGCACAATTAAAGTAGCAAAAGCAAGCATTTTTCAAAATACAGAATATATAACTACAATTTCAGAATTAAAACAAAATTTTTCATGGATCATGAGACAGTTATGTATGGAATGAAGGACCATGGTGTTGATGGAGGGGGTCATGTTACAACTTTGTACTTTGTTGCTAACTGCTGCTGAATCAACTTCAACTTATAGTGACCCTATGAATGAAAGAACCCCTGTTATCAGCAGACAAGCATAGGTCTTGCAGACTCAAGGCCGTTCCTTGATTGAGTCTATCCATCTTTAATGCAGTCTTCCTCTTTTCCTACTGCTTTTACCTTCCCAAGAACTATTGTCTTTTCTAGAGAATCATCTCTTCTCATGATATGCCCAAAGTATGGCAGTCTCAGTTTAGTCATTTTGGCTTCTAGGAAAAGTTCAGGCTTGATTTATTGTAGGACCCATTGTACTACTATCCTCAAAATGATGCTTAGGCCCTGCTTATTGTAAAAATAAGCTGGAAACATATTTATAGGAAAATACACCAAGATATACAACATAATACAAAATGTTTCATCTACAGTGATCTACAGGCACTGATTGAGGGCAAAAGTAAGATTCACACTGCTTGCAGATATTAAGGTGTCATGTCTTAGCTTGACCAAACTAAGGTATATATTATTCAAATTACTAGTGAAATGGAGGTGTTACCCACAAAGGAGTGAGGCTCAGAGAACCACCACTACTGGTAGCAATCTATCTTCGATATGTTGGGGAATTGTCTAGCTTGGCTTTAGGGCATGTACAGAGGTGCTATATAGTATTTGATCTGAGCGATTCCCAGTAGGTGCCTTGTGTGTTTGTTCTGGAAATTGCTATGGGGCCTTTGCTGAGACTCATCTTGAGTAGGTTTGGGCACAGTGGCATGTAGTAGAGTGTCACAGCATATGGTGGTGTACTAGCCATGCACGGCATGGCAGTATATTTATTAAGAAGTGGATATCCATGAATATTGGGTTTTTTTTAAAAAAAAAACTAATGTAAGCTCATAAATGCACTCAAAAATATTGTGGTTGTGTGCTTTCAAGTCATTTCTGACTTATGGCAACCCTAAGGTGTTCAAAGGAGGTTTGCCATTGCTTTTCCTTGAGGGTGAGAGCATACGACTTACCCAAGGTCACCTAGTGGTTTTTATGGCTGAGAGAGGAATTGAACCCTGCTCTCCAGAGTCGTAGTCCAGCACTCAAACTATTACACCATGCTGACTCTCACTTAAAAGTATACAGATACGTAATTTACATTTCCTTCTACTTTAATTCTTCCAATCAACTAAATAATCGACAGATACTACTACTAGATGTGTCTGCTAAATGGAAATCTATTTCTTCTTAAAAATATTAGATAAATTGGGGAAGCTGTAAATGTTGAATTTTTTTTTTGGAGCTACCACTGCATTTCCGGTGCACATCATCTAAATTCTATTGCACTT
Organism: Phrynosoma platyrhinos; assembly: GCA_020142125.1. Lineage (NCBI taxonomy): Eukaryota > Metazoa > Chordata > Lepidosauria > Squamata > Phrynosomatidae > Phrynosoma > Phrynosoma platyrhinos. The sequence continues at coordinate 308,438,116 of CM034701.1, read as the reverse complement.
TGGATTCAAAACCAGGTTCCATAATTATTATCCATAAACACTCCACAAGCAACTCCATTAAAGTTAAGCCTCTGGGTAGCTCTGAAAAATAAATGTTAACCAGGGCTTATTTGAATGCAATAGATTTTGCAGATCAGTGTTGTTGTTTTTAAATCATGAAACTACTATCTTTTGCTTTAAGCTACATCTGAGATACTGGAAGTGTTCCTTGACAATAGGGCTGATAGGAAAGATGACATATTCAAAAATGGCTATAGGTTAAAGTAAAGAAATGGAGTGTAGTGTGAATAAGTGACTAATCAAAAGGAAAGGCAGCTGAAACAGTAGAGTAGCCAGAACAACCCTGCAATAAGAGAGACTGAATATTTTTTAATCCAGTTATAAGGGATTTCTCAGGAAGTTTCTCTTTTGTGACATATGGTACTAAAGAAAGCACTACACACTGTAGCCACAGTTTAATCTGCACTGCAGAATAATGCAGTTTAAGCACCATGGTTCCATTCTATGGAATCCTAGGATTTGTAGTTTGTTATGACACCAGGGCTCTCTGACAAAGAGGCTAAATATCTTTAAAAAATACAAATACCAGAATTCCATAGCACAGAGCCATAGCAGTTGAAGTGGTGTCAGAATGCATTATTTCTGCAGTGCAGATTAGACCAACATATAACACTATTATTAACAACCCCCTTGTAAAGAGCCCTTGGGAAAGGATACCTTGAGGCAAGAAAAAAATAGAGCAATGTTCTATGAGATGTTTGCTTTAGTTGCATTCCCCACCTCCCCACAGTTTGAGATCCATATTTCCCATCCGCCACAAACTGAAATACAGAACCTCATGGGAAGAATTTCACAGGAAAAAAGTGGCCGATGAGGGAAGAGTAAGTCTTTCCCTCTTTTTTTTTTTTTTAACTGTAAAGTACCTTCAGACAAAGAAGCCATCAGACTACAGTGTTGCATAGAATGACTGTAAATGAATGTGTTACCTACTCATTGCATTTGTACATTGCATTCTCATGCTGGAAAACCCTCAACAGTCATTTTTGGGTGGTGTACAAGATGCAAGGGGAGAGGGAAGATTTTGCTTCAATCACCACCAGTGGAAACTAGGATTTATTCCCCCAGAATAATCTAAATATTAAAATGTACTCCTAGAATTGCTCTTCCACAATATTGAAGGAATATCTGGTATCTATGACAAGCAGAATGCAGCAGAGTCAGAGTGCAGCTGAGTCTGTAATAGAAAGAGGAAAAATAACTCAGGATGCTCTTATAAGGTAAACAGAAAAGGGAAACTTAACATTTATTGTTTCAGGAAATCCATCTTGGAATAAAAAATGAGATAGGTAGAAAAAGGTTGACCTAAACTTGGTTAGAAGAACCCTCAAAAGCTGGCTCTCATGTGTGGATATAAGCTAGCAGCCATTATGAGGCTGGAACCTTACAGATGCTCCCTTCCCAGTCAAAGGGAGACAAAGGATTAATTAACATATTGGGAGGAAGGGGGGGAAGTGACCTCTGCTGGCACAAAGAAAGCAAAAAGGCTTGAGTACAAAGATCAAAGTAAGAAAGAGAGGTGAAACAAAAAGGCAGGCATGCTTTTTAGAGTTCTCTGTTATATGAATTACTTTATGAGTATTGATGCCTCTTTCCTTCCAACAAATATTGCAGATTCCACCATCTCTAATCAGAAGGGCAAATATATATCTGTTGCAACAACAAAAAAATTGCTCAGAGATTATTGGATTTACACTCTTAACAGCTGGATAGCTACAGGCTCTCCACCTTTGTTTTATATTATCTTCATGATTCTTCATATTCATATCTCATACATGTCTGTGGATTAGAACCTACTTTGATACATGAGGCGTCATCTTCAGTAGATGCGTAGATGTGCATATATAGAAAAAAGTAACAGTGGTTTTTGAAATGGGGGAAGTATAATAGGATCGGCAACATTTCCACACAAAGTTGAAAAGTATACAAAATAAAAACCATAAACATTCAGAACAACAGCAATAATTCCTGTTGCAACCAACTACTTTGTATCTAGTATATTTGAGTTTTGTCTAAAAGGGTAACATTGTACCTCTTGTATTTCAGGCCTTCTTCCTTTTTTTACCCATATACTAGCCAATTAATTAATCTTAGGCTGCATCCACACTGCAGAAATAAAGCTACTTTAACTGCCATGGCTTCACCCTACAAAATCATGAGATTTATAGTTTTGTGAGGCACCAACACTCTTGAGCAGAGAAGGCTAAAGACCTTGTAAATCTATAAATTCCAGGATCCCATTAGATGGAGCCACAGCACTTTACAATGTTTCTGCATTATTTCTGCATTATTTCTACAGTGCAAATGCACCCTTATAAAGTAAACTCTAGTCCAGTGGTCCCCAACCCCCGGTCCGGTACCGGTCCGCAGAACAAATGGTATCGGGCCGCCCTGCTACTGCGTCTTCTGTGCAGCGGCGGCGGTGGGTCCTGCGACTTTTGTGAGTCCCAATAATAAGTGCAGGGACGGGACTCCTGTGTCTGCTGACGTGCCCCAGCCCAGCTGATCAGTGTGGGGGCAGGGTTTCTGTGTGCAGCTTTAGTGAATGATGAGTGACGTCCTTGACGCAGTTCAGAGGAGCCAGCAGGGGATGGTGGGCAGGGGATGGTGAGCAGCGGACGATGGGCAGGGGTGTGTTGGCCCGCAGCAGCACCCGCTGGTCACTGATTTAAAGTGTATTTTATTTTGATGCCATGTTTAAATACAATTAAATTAAAATTGTTTATATTTGAGATTGTTTTGATTTAATAATCAATGCGACACCGCAAACTCCCCCCAGTGGGCTGTGGAAAAATTATCAAACGTTGACTGGTCCACGGCAATAAAAATGTTGGGGACCACTGCTCTAGTCCACAATAACACATGTCATAATACTTTTGTTAAGGTCCAATCCTATGCATACTATATGCCCAATTATCTGGGAAAAGGTTCCACTGAACCTAATTGGAGTTACATTTTGAGAACACACACAAACACAAGACTGTGTTGGTAGTATCTAACATATCACATGACAAAGATTCTTGCCATCTTTAGCATATTGTTCATTTTGATATTTTTTTTCCAAGAAGTAATTCTACTTACCTTGCAATGAGTTGAAAATACAAAAGAGGTAAACGAAAGGAAGATACAGTGGTCCCCAGGCAAAAAAAGCAAAGCCCCATGTCATTCCTAGTAGGAAGGTCAAGCTAATAACACTTCGAAGGTTCCTCAGTATCTCTTCCCGCATAGTTCGATTGGTCCGTTTTCCATTTCTCCCACAGATTTGCATCATTACCACAACAAACATGGCAATATTCATGAGAAACATGATTCCAAAGTATCCAACACAGGTCACATAAAATACAGTATTGTTCTTAATCCAGCAGCTGAAAAGAAAGAATCCTTTTTGGTTATTCCTATATTATCAAATTGGTAGCCCATTTTATTTTCATTGTTATTGGTTGATGCATGTATTGCCATTGTGATGTGGTCACTATGTCTTTAGGGCTGGCTCTCAAAATGATGGTGGTTTCAGAAATAAACATGTGTTCCACCTATTGCATATGGTTTTCAACCTCTTTGCAGACATCACTGCAGTAGTATGACACCCAGCTACCTGGAAGCTACAAACACAAAGCAATAATAACATGAATTGGATGTTAAGATGAAGTTCTATTGAATTTTGCACATCCACTACTAAAAAATTAGCCCTCAGTGCCTAAGTTTATATGAAGAGTCTCTTGCATCAAGTCTTATATCATTCAAAACCTTTTCCTCTGGAATGGCCAATGAGTTTGATAAATGATTTTAAGAAAGGAGCCAGTACTTTCTCATGTCTACAGATTAGCTCAGAGAAGTTTCCTGTTTACACAATCACCTCCAGTTCTATTAATGTTGCATCATAAACATGTATTAATTGACAGGAAAATTAGAAAGTTGATTCTATATTCCATGAATCCATACCCTCTGAATACTCCATGAACAATGAAGACCTACAGAACTACCTCACCAGAAACCTAATGATAGATACATGAATGACCAGACAGATATAGTTATCTAGTTGTCTAGTTATCTAGTTATAGAATTTAATTTTATAAATAGACATTTGAAGTTGTGTGAAAGGTTCAAATAGTTGCCTGAAAAGGCACATTTATATTGTTTAAATACTTTTAGATTGTCTGAATCGGAAAGTATTTAGACAAAACTGATTTCAATGGAGTTTAATTTCAACAGAAGCAGAACTACAGTTGCTATCCACATTTGCAGGAGTTAGGGGGCACAAGGCCCCTGTGAAAGTGGGAAAACCACAAATATCTATCACACACACCCCAACCTTAACTCAGTCTAAATTCCTTACTCTATGGGTTTAGGAATCTGAGTGAAGTGCCACTTCCATCCTGCTGCTGTGGGGCATGCTGGTCCTTGTAGTCCCAGATGTGGCTGGAGAAGAGGAAAGTGGCTACAGCATGGTGACCAGTGCCAAACAAGACTCTGGGGTGGAAGTCATTTATAATGACTTTAGAACCTTTATTAGAGAATATCAGAACAAATGAACTTATAAAAGGAATAACGACAAGTAAATATGAATTTAAAGTGAGGGCCTATGCAGACGACCTTGTAATAACATTATCTAATCCAACTGAAAGTATTCAGCCACTAATGGAGACAATAGAGGAATATGGAAAATATGCTGGGTTTAAAATTAATGCTAGGAAAACTAATATGTTGTTGTTTTATTTAAACAAGTCCGAATCGGAACTGCTCCAAAGAATATCTAAGTTTGAAGTACAGAAAAAAAATAAAATATTTGGGAATATATTTAACTACAAAGAATTCATAATTATTTAAATATAATTATGAAAAGACCTGGAAGGAAATCCGAGATGATTTACAAAGGTGGTCAAAGATGAAATTGACTTGGTCTGGAAGGATTTCCACAATTAAGATGAATGTCACCTCAAAAATGATGTTTCTCTTTCAAATGCTCCCCATTATAACAAATGAAAAACTATTTAAAGGTTGGGAAAAAGATTTAACTAAATTCATTTGGAACAACAAAAAATCGAGAATTAAGTTGAAGATGCTCCAAGATGATAGAAGCAGGGGCGGGATAAATATTCCAAATTTAAAACTATATCATCGAGCTGCATGTCTGGATTGGATAAAAGAATGGATTAATATTAAAGATGAGAAAATGCTGCAGTTAGAAGGTCCTGATTTACCATTCGGCTGGCACGCATATTTGATATATGATAAAGAAAAGGTAAACAGAGACTTTAATAATAATATAATTCGTAAATCTTTGCTGAAAGCATGGCAGAATGGCAGAAATGTAAGCATATGTTTTTGAGAAAAATCCCCTGCTGGACATCTGTTAACGAGGCATTTTATAGAAGGGAGAAAATGAAAGATGAGAGATGGATCACCTATGAAGATTTATTAACTTGGGAGGAAGAAAGACCTAGAATGAAAAAGATGGAAGATTTAATTAATGAAGGCTATAAATGCAATTGGTATCTATATAGACAAATTAATGAAAGATTTAAAATGGACTGCAAAAATTTACAAATATATAAAGAGGAAACTGACTTTGAGAAACTCCTAACAAAAGAAACCCAGCATATTATCTCTAAGTTATATAAACTATTATTGAAGGTTGAGATGGAGCCTGAAACAGTCAAACAATATATGATAAATTGGGCACAAGATGTTAAAAGACCAATAATGATGGAAGAATGGGAGAAAAATTGGAATAAAAGACTAAAATATATGTTAAGCTATGAGGTGAAAGAAAGCTATCTAAAATCTCAATACAGATGGTATCTAACTCCGGAGAAAATTTCTAAGATTTATCAGAAAAAAGATGGTCTTTGTTGGATATGTACAAAAGCTACAGGTACCTATTTACATATGTGGTGGGAATGTGAAAGGGCACAGAACTTTTGGTCTTTAATACATAGAGAAATGGAGAAAATTGTAAATACTGCGATAAGTAAACAGCCAACAACCTTTTTATTAGGAATGATAGATGATAATTTGGAACGAAGATTTGGCAAGATTATGTTTTACATGTTTTATGTTGCAAGAAATCTATTGGCAAAAAAATGGAAAAATAAAGAGCACCCCACTCTGACAGAATGGCAGCAGAAGTTATATGATATAATGGAAGTAGACAAATTAACATGTTTTTTTGAGAGGACAATCTAGAAACAAATTTGAAAGAGACTGGGCACCAATAACAAATTATTTGAGAACAGTATGGGGTGAGAACGGTGTGATTGCCCTGAAAAATTGATAATTAAAGACAATAATAGCGGTTTGCTTAATGTGTAAAATATTTCAATTATATGAATGGTAACTCCGGACAGTTAAAAAGATATACAATACTATAAGTATCAAGATGAATACTGAAGTTTAAAATGTAAATATTTGGTATATTATGTTTCAAATTATATTATAATTGATCTTTTAATAGTAGAAAAAGGGAATATCTGAAAGTTGATGTTATAATAGCTAGATTTTTCAAGTAAAGGAGGGAAGTTATTTTATGTGAATTAGATGTGTATTGTCGATGTAATTATTATGTTGTTAAATTGTTTTGTCTATGTTAGTTTTGTTGTAGGTGTATATGTTATGTTGTTTTAAAATAAAAAAAATTATTAAAAAAAGACTCTGGGGTGGAATAACTTGGTGTTATTTTATGCATTTATGACTTATTCAACTTTGTTTTACTTTTTGTTACTTTTTTAGTCTATACGCATTATCTGTGATTTTCCACAGTAGCTACAAAACTCCCCCCAAAATTCCCATTTAATTATTGATGGAAAATAATGAAATCCACAGAAGTTAAACTTGTGAGAGTTGAGGTTCAACTGTACATACTTTTACAGCAACATTGGTATTGCACTACACTAGTAACCTATGTGTTTCCCAACTAAAACCACAACCCTCAGCTAGCAGCCAAGTCCTGCAAGGCTGCTGCTACAGAGAAGTGAGAAGGAGGCATCTGTGCAGTGGGGACTGCCTCTCCTCTTTGCAGTTTGCAAGTCAGAAACAGAGAAAGAGAAGCAGAAGAACAACATTGTCCTTGCTTTGCTTTTCCCTCTCTGTGTCTCTCAAACTGTAGGAACATGAGAGGCTATTATTGCTCAGTTGTGTCTCGTCCTCAAAGCCATTCAAAGCCTCAAAGCCATGGTCACAGCAAGAGGCCTAGGGAACAAGCCTGGGACAGTGCTTGTTCATACAGTTGTGTGTGTGGAGCACCTACACACTGTGTCTGCTATCTAGGATCCTGCCTGTATTTTCTGGAACTAACATATAAACATAAAACACATAAACTGCAGAAATAAAACACATGTACACATATTTCAGAACACAGAGGTAGATTTATATGGAAAAACCTCAGTGAACTAGATACCTGCATGTGTTTGTTTAGAGCCTAATGAAATAGAACAAAGGAATAAGAGAGGTGTAAAATAACATAGGGATTGAGCAGATCAGCTTAAAGAGCCAGCCTGGTGGGGGCAGAGTGGGGGTGTGGCGACTGCATACCATTCACCCTGACTCTGCCATCACACCGGCTTCATGCCATGCACTCCACTGGATGGTGGGAGGCAATAGGGCGCTCCCTTGGTGCAGCGTCCATACACACTGTGCCAAAGAAGCACTGAAAAGCTGCCGCCATGGTGGCAAAGGTGACTTTTTGCCGGTCTAAAAAGGAGCAGCATTTGCCAACTCTTTTTAGAGTGGCAAAGCACTGGATTGGGGCCACGGCATGCAGCTGCTGAGGCCCCAATCCGGTGAGCAAAGTAGCAGCAAGAGCCGCTCCTTTGGAGTGGTTTGTTCAGCCCCATAACTTAAGCAAATTATTCCTACCAAAAACAGACTGGGTTTTTGAAGAATATGGCTGCTTGGGAAATAATGAATAAAATTACTATGACAGCAGTATTAAGACTGTATATATTAATTATAAACTCTTGTCCAGCTAAGGGATAAATGTGTGGCAGGTACTCACAATTCATCTCCACCTTGCCCTTTAGCATTTTTGCCATACAGATCCTTGTTGTAAATAAGACTTGCATTTGCATTTGTGCTTGCTAGAACAATGATTATCACCACTGCAGGTAAGCCTGTAATAAAATAAAATATAACAATATGAAGTTTAAGAACACAAGGATTTCCTTTAAGTACATAAGCAAGTAGCTTTTCTAATAGGAAAAAAAACAATTATGCAGCAATAGCTTTTAAAAAACCTTGTTAATATTTAAAATACCATTTAATATCTCTCCATGTATACATTTCAGTGATTGGTAACAATCACAAATTGTGTCATGTTGCAGCATTCATATACACATCATGACATATGCTTCAATTAACACATTAATTGTAACTACTAACGATTTACTTTAAATATCCGTAATGCTAACTCTAAGCAGTGATTGTTATCTGTAATTAATTATAGATAAGCAAAAGCCTCTCAAAAGATAATTTACAACTTACAACTGAATACAAATCACTACACATAGTATCAAATTGGGACTGGATATGCTGAAACCACTGTGGGTGGCCTCATTTCTCTACCAAATTGACAGATATAGGACCTCCCAAGTCTGTACTGGAAGAAAGGATCAGACTTTTACATAATGTAACGGAAAATCACATTCAACCCCGCCTTTGATCTGAAGCATGTAGATTCAGCCCACTGTTAATGATTTCTGTCACTCTATTCCAGAATATTTATTGCTTGATCCTTTTGGAAATCATTTAGTAATGGAGGCCAGTGACAAAGGGGGGGGGGTTGCAGACTGCCAGAAATAGTGCAAATTGAGTCCACTTTTAGGGTTAGGGTTAGTGCTAGGGAATCATGTGATTTTTTTTTCCTGAGACATTGAGTGTTCTCTGTCAGAGAGCTCTGGTGCCACAATAAAATACAGTTCCCATGATTCCCTAACCCTAATCCTAACCCTAAAAGTGGACTCAATTTGCACTATTTCTTACAGTCTGCAGCCCCCCAAAGACAATTACATGAAATCTAATTTCAAATTAGATTGTTGGTATATCCACTTGATTTATGGCTTTGTGTCACTTTGTATTATTTTGCACACAACAGTGGCATTCAAGCCTTTAAACTTCTTTCCGGAAGCCAAAAGTTCCAGATGCATAAAATGTGAATGGGTGGCTTGTTTTATAAATGGAATTGATATTTATGAGAATGCCTTCTAGTGCATTATGTTTTAAAGTGAAAATCAGACTCTCCTGGAAACAAGAAAGAGTGCTCTTGTGTATGTTTTTGAAATTCAGACATAGTGTCCAAGGAACAGATTTAGAAACAAAGGCTGGAAACCATGGCAGTTAAAATGTGTAACCTAGAGTTACACATTCATGACTACTTCATTTTTATAATCCCTACACAGCCCCTAGTTTAGAGACTATGTAAAAACTGTGAAAGTACCCCAATCCCAATTTATTGGGCAGCATCTGCTGTGACTGATGGGGATCTGTTTTCCTGTCAGTGAGAAAGTAGCTAGCCAAATCCCCCCCCCCCCCCCCCCCCCCCCCCCCCCCCGCTCCCATCCTGCCTGATCCACTGGAGATCTCTCATGGGATGGGAGGGGACCATCAGCTGCTTCCCAAGTGACAGGGAACAGATCCCCATTGATCACAGTGGTGTCTTCCCAGCAAGGGGAGATTGGGGGAATGGGGACAGATTCACTGCATAACACTGTAACTATGGTGCTTATAAACACACAAATCCTATACAGAATTCTGTTCAAAATGCACTAAAATTCAAATAATGCATGTTTTCATATGTACATATAATATATAAAACAATTAGTTGTATTTATTTCGGTTTTACAAATGCAATCATAATGTTGATTATATGGGTAATTTTGTTTTAACTTTACTAATGGAAAATTTCCCATTGTATTACTCTAAATGAATAAGAATTATGTTATGGAATTCCCAATTCTGATAACAGAATTTTCAACTGCAATACTATGATAAGTGATGCAAGATGTGGTAATATTTACTCCTTTCCTTGAGCTTAGAAAGCCCAATTCCTTCTCTCTGAGTAAGAACATACAATTTTAGCTAGTAAGAATATACGAATATACAATATGTTCTCCTAACAAAGAACTTGGAAAATCACTCTTAAGAAGAATGAATATAATAACATACCAAAGTACTACTACTACTACTAATAATAATAATGATGATGATAATGATAATAAAATTTATTTATATCCCGTCTCTCTGCAGAGCAATCGGAGCGGCTTACAGCATTAAAATTAAGCATAAGTTTACAATTCAATACAATAAAATCACAATCCAAATTCCAAACCCACCCACCCCTTTAAAAAGAATTAAACAATCATAAATTAAAACATTTTTAAAATAAATCTCACAAGTGTAAGCAGTCTGTAACAATATATAACAATAATAACGACTATGGTGGAGAGTAATAAAAGAGATGGGCTAACTCCTGGGACCAGGAAATCTAGTCAGGGAAGGCCTGCTGGAAGAGATCCATCTTAACAGCCCTTTTAAAGCTGTTTAAGGTAGTAATATGACAGATCTTGTCTGGCAAGCTGTTCCATAATCTGGCAGCGGTTGACGAGAAGGCCCGGTGGGAGATTGCAGACAGCCTCATTTTTAACAGCTGTAGCAGGTTCCTCCCAGAGGACTGAAGTGAGCAGGGTGGGTTGTATGGGAGGAGGTGGTCCTGAAGATAGGTTGGACCCAAGCCATTTAGGGCTTTACAGGTAATAACCAACACCTTGTACTGTGCCTGGAAACTAATAGGCAACCAGTGAAGAGACTTTAGTACTGATGTTATCTGGTCTCTTTTAGATGAACCCGAGACCAGCCTGGCTGCCATATTCTGTACTAGTTGAAGTTTCCAGACCAAGCACAAGGGTAGCCCCATGTAGAGCACATTGCAGAAATCAAGACAAGAGGTTATGAGCACATGTACCACAGTTTCAAGGTCCCTAATTTCCAGGAAAGGGGGCAGCTGGCATATCAGCCAAAGCTGATAACATGCACTCCTGCCCGTTGCATTCACCTGATTAGTCATCTGAAGCAATGAATCCAGGAGCAACCCAAACTGTGAACACAATCCTTAGCAGAGAGTGTGACCCCGCCCAGGATTGGAGGTTGTATCCCAATACCTAGTTTTGGAGCAGCTACTGTAAGTACCTCCATTTTGTCTGGATTTAGTCACAATCTGTTTTTCTTCATCCAGTCCATTACTGGCTTAATTGGGTTGTATCCCAATTGGTCCTTGGGCCTACACACTGTGCAGGTCATACACTCGATGTGGTCTTTAGTACAGAACAGGAATACCCGTGGGCGGAGGTTACTAGTACCTCCGTTCTGTCATGGATGGATCATTTCCTGGTCAAGATGCAACTCAGAGCCTATATCCGCCCCACTGGGAGTGGTGGACCTATTAGAATGGTCCACCCTCAAAGGCTAATGGAGCCAACTGGATTCCATAGAGCCTTGGAGGGTTTAATGGTTGGTAATACCGGTGACCCTGTCGATGCCTTGGTTAACACCTGGAACACTGATCTTACCAGGGCTATCGACACGATCGCTTCCAAGCGTCCTTGCCATCCCACTTCAAACCGTAAGCCATGGTATACACCAGAGCTGAGGGAAATGAAGCGGGTTGGACAACAACTAGAGTACAAATAGCTGAAGACTCGACTCTTATCTGACAGAACTCGCCATAGGAACTTTCTTTGTTCCTATCGGGAGGCAATACATGTAGCGCAGAGATCCTTCTCCTCTGCACATATTGCGTCTGCAGAGTCTCATCCAGCAGAGCTGCTTAGGGAGGTGAGGGAGCTGATGCAGGTGCCCCCTGCGCCAAATCCCTTACTTAACCCAAGGACGGCCTACTGTGATGCATTTAACAACTTCTTTGCAGATAAAATCTCTCAGATAAGAGCCTACTTAGATGCCAGTATTGTAGCAGAAACCATAGACGAGGTGTCCAGTGACTCTGTCGATGAAGTTATTCTGGATCAGTTGCAATCTGTGAGTACCGATGATGTGGACAAGTTCCTTGGTAGTGTGAGGAACACATCTTGCCCTCTTGACCCTTGCCCATCATGGCAGGCCATCCGGGGGGGGGGGGGGGAAATCATAGAATCATAGAGCTGGAAGAGACCACAAGGGCCATCCAGTCCAACCCCCTGCCATGCAGGAACTCCCAATCAAAGCATTCCCGACAGATAGCCATCTAGGCTCTGCTTAAAGACCTCCAAGGAAGGAGACTCCACTACTCTCCGA
>CM034701.1:308397936-308425680 GCA_020142125.1 Phrynosoma platyrhinos | reverse complement strand
TGTGTGGTCATCTGTTCTAGAAAGGCTTCATCCAATTCTTCTGCCTGATTTGGGGGTCTGTAGTAGACTTCCACACTAAAATTCTTGTTGTTTCTCTCCCCTTTAATTTTTATCCAGATGCTCTCCACCTGGCTTCCAGGATTGATGTCATGGATTTTTTCACTGGTGTAAATATCCCTGACATATAATGCTATTCCTCCCCCTTTCCTGTTTGGCCTGTTTCTCTTGAAAAGGTTATATCCCTGTATTTCTATATTCCAGTCACGAGACTCATCCCACCAGGTTTCAGTGATGCCTATTATATCATATTTGCTTTGTTATGCTAGGAGTTCAAGTTCATCTTGCTTATTTCCCATGCTCTGTGCATTAGTGTAGAGACATCTAAGACCACATGTCCCCCTTACTTGCTGCCTGTGCACGTTTTTTTGCCTCCCAAGTGACCCAAGCTGTTGGATCCCTGTACTGTTTGCCTTGTTTCCTCTATGACAATTTGACTATTTTCCCCAGTCATTTTGTCTTCCAGGACGCTGTCTCCCTTTCCCACATAACTCAGTTTAAAGCCCTCCTGATCAAATTCTTGAGACTGTTGGCAAAAACGTTTCTTCCAACTGGCGTGAGATGCAGCCCATCCCTTGCCTGGAGTCCACCCTCATGGAACCACCGCCCATGATCTAAGAATCCAAATCGTTCTTAACGACACCATGTGTGGAGTCAATTGTTGACATCTGCTATTTTCCTCTCTCTTTCTGCACCATGCCCTTCAACTGGCAGAAGAGATGAGATGACAATCTTTGCCTCCATTTTCTTCAGGTTCCTACCTAGAGCCTCGTAATCCCTTTTGATGTTCTGAAGGTTGTGTCTTGCTGTGTCATTCGTTCCCACATGGACCAAAAAGAAGGGGTATTGGTCAGTAGTCTTGACCAGTCTTGTCAGCCTCTCTGTCACATCTCGGATCTTTGCCCCAGGGAGACAACACACCTCCCAAGACATCTTGTCAGGCCCACAAATCACTGCTTCTGTACCCCTCAGCAAGGAGTCCCCCACCATGACCACACGCCTCCTCTGAAGCTTAGCAGCAACTGTTCCCTGTGGTGGAACTCCCAGGGTCCCCTGCTCTGTCCCTGAAGTCTGTCCATGCTTCTCTTCCTCGTCCTCCTTGATAAGGAAAAGAGCTTGAAATCGATTCTATAGCTACAAGCTCCCAGAATGATCCCTGGTCTCCCTACTTCTGTATGTGACATTCCTCCAGCTGTCTACCTCCTGTGTATGTGATGTGACCTTTTCTTCCCCAGCAACTTCCTCTGTGTGGTCCCCGTCCAAGACCGTTCGTTCCGTTCTGTCTAGGAAAGCCTCTTGCTCTCTAATATGCTGAAGTGTAGCTACCCGTGCCTCCAGCTGCTTGACTTTCTCCTCCAAGAGGGCTACCAACCTACACTCGGAACATGTGTAGTTCACCACATCTGTAGGTAAGAAGACAAACATCCCACAAGTATTGCAGGTGATGGCAGCAGTTCCTTCAGTGTCCATACTAAGTCTTAATTAGGACTACAGTTTTCCTCCTCAAAGAAAATCCATCGCTAACACCAGTGTTAAAGTCTGCTGATGACTGGAACTTTTCAACAATTAGTAGTGGTTATAAAATTTGCGTACCATTAGGACTGCATCTCTGGGAACAGTTGTATAGAGCTGACTGGCTATCTCCAACCCCTATTGACTCGCAAATGTGACTCAACAAAGCCCCACCCACTGAGTAACAGTCACACTCTCCCCAAGTGTTTTTAAAAAGAATTTAAAAACTCACCCACTCAAAATGGCTGCCTGGAAACAGCTTTCTTACTCTTTCCTAGCAGGAACTGGCCTAGAAAGCCTCCTTCACCTTCTCTTTTCCTGGCAGAAACTGCCTGGAAAGACTCCTTCTCTTTCTCCTTTCTTTCAGAAACTGGCCGGGAAAGCCTCCTCCTCCTTCCTGTCCTGGCCGAAACTTACCTGAAACTGCTTTTGGGAGCAGTTGTATAGAGCTAACTGGCTATCTCCACCCCTATTGACTCGCAAATGCAACCCCACCCGCTGAGCAACAGTCACACTCTCCCCAAGTGTTTTTAAAAAGAATTTAAAAACTTAACCACTCAAAATGGCTGCCTGGAAACAGCTTTCTTCCTCTTTCCTAGCAGGAACTGGCCTAGAAAGCCTTCTTCACCTTCTCCTTTCCTGGCAGAAACTGCCTAGAAAGCCTCCTTCTCTTTCTCCTTTCTTTCAGAAACTGGCCTGGAAAGCTTCCTCTCCTTCCCCTGTCCTGGCCGAAACTTACCTGAAACTTGCATTGAGGAATTTCCTTACGGAGATCATCAATGCATCCTTCAGGGAAGGACATATTGCATCCTGTTTGAAGGAAGTGGCTGTTAGGCCGCTTCTGAAAAAACCTTCCCTGGACCCCCTGGATATGATCAACTACAGGCCAGTCTCTTTATTACCATTTTTGAGCAAGGTTATCGAGAGGGCGGTTGCTCTTCAACTCCAAGCTGTCTTGGATGAAACCGATTATCTAGACCCATTTCAAACTGGATTCAGGACAGGCTTTGGGGTTGACACTGCCATGGTTGCCTTGACCGACAATCTGCGTCTGAGCATCAACAGGGGTAATGTGATCCTGTTGGGGCTCTTAGACCTCTCAGCAGCTTTTGATACAATAGATCATGCCATCTTCTTGGGTCGCCTGAGGGGGCTGGGGATTGGAGGCACTGCACTTCAGTGGTTCTGGTCCTTCCTCTCGGGCAGATCCCAGAGGGTGAGGCTCGGGGACAGTTGCTCTAATAAAAGGGAGCTTACCTGTGGGGTGCCACAGGGGGCTATTCTGTCCCCAATGCTATTTAATATCTATATGAAGCCGCTGGGTGAGATTATTCGGAGTTATGGAGCTGGGTGTTATCAGTATGCTGATGACACCCAGATCTATTTCTCCGTGTCTCGTTCGTCGGCCTCGAATTCCGATGGTGTCTCCTCTCTCAATGAATGTCTTTGGGCAGTAATGGGCTGGATGAGGAAAAACAGATTGAAGCTGAATCTGGACAAGATGGAGGTGCTCACAGTAGCGGCCCCGAAACCAAGAATTGGGCTGCAACCTCCAGTCCTGGATGGGGTTGCACTATCCTCCAGGGACTGTGTTTGCAGTCTGGGGGTGCTCTTTGCCTCGTCGCTCCTGAGGATAAATCAGGTAAATGTGACAGTCAGGAGTGCCTGTTATCAACTTCGGCTGATACGCCAGCTGTGCCCTTTTCTGGAAGTAAGGGAACTTGAAACTGTTGTACACATGCTGGTAACCTCACGTCTGGACTTCTGCAATGCGCTCTACATGGGGCTACCCTCGTGCTTGGTTTGGAAACTGCAATTGGTACAGAATATGGCAGCCTGAGTAGTGTCGGGAACATCTAAGAGGGACCATATTACTCCGGTACTGAGGTCCCTCCACTGGCTGCCTATTAGTTTCCGGGCCCAGTACAAGGTGTTGGTTATCACCTTTAAAGCTCTAAATGGCTTGGGTCCAAACTATCTTAGGGACCACCTCCTCCCATATAATCCTTCCCGCGCTCTCCAGTCCTCTGGGAGGAATTTGCTGCAGCCACAAAGATCTAGGCTTTCGGCTACCTCCCAGAGGGTCTTTTCTGTTGTTGCCCCCAGATTGTGGAATGGCCTGCCGGATGAGATCTGTCAACTGTCATATTTAGACAGCTTTTAAAAGGCTGTCAAGATGGATCTCTTCTAGCAGGCCTTTCCCAAATAGATAATCCCGGCCTCAAGATATTCCATTATGAGTGCCTCCTAAGTCCCATCAGAATTTAATTTGATGCAATTAAATGTTGCCGCAGTGTATTCCATTCCCACTATGTGGCTGTTTTGTAGAAATTTGATTTGAAATGATGTTATTTTAATTGTTGGTTTTAATCTGTGCTTAGTTTAATGCTTTTTTAAGGGGAGGTGGGAGAGGGTGGGGGTTATTGGGGGTCTTATTCTGTATTTTTGTATTTTATCTCTTGTAAGCCACACCGATTGTTTTAACAGAGGGGCGGGGTAGAAATAATTTTATTATTATTATTATTATTATTATTATTATTATTATTATTATTATTATTATTATATCTGGGTATCATCAGCATACAGATAACACCCCGCCCCATGTCTCCGGATGATCTTTCCCAGTGGCTTCATAAAGATATTAAATAACATCAGGGACAGGATGATGCCTTGAGAGATACCGCACTTGAGCTCCTTCCTTGCAGAGCTACTGTCCCCGAGAAATACCCTCTGGAATCTGCCCGAGAGGAAGGAACGGAACCACTGCAATGCAGTGCCTCCTACTTGGTAATAATGGAAAAATATATGTGGTACGAATTTCTAGATAAAGGGAACAACAAAGGAGTACATGTACAATTGACTCAATTTTGTCCAATCCGCAAGGACAGAAATGACAGTGATAGGGAATTTTTTATATCTTCCCTCCAAAACAGCCGATGGAGGAATATTTAATCTAGCGAGCATAAATGCCTGTCTATATTTAGGGATATTCAGATTGTCTAAGTATCTTGCATAGAGGAATATTCTGTTTGTTTCCCCAATTATGCGGTACAAAGCTAGTTGACTTTTGTGAGATTGCAAATCTATATCTTTGATTTGTTGGGTGATAAGTTTTTGCTTTATAACCCAACAAAGACACTTGTGATATTGAAAGTCCAATAGTAGCAATTTTCACATTTAGAGATTTTTTCCAAATTGATAGAAAGGAATCAGTTAGAATTAATGGTAACAAGCCCACTGGACTGAACATTTTAAGCCACATGTTGAATTTCTGAATACAGATACGGGCCTGTATTGATAAGAATCCTATAATAACTATAGCGGAGGCGGCTATATTTTTAACTATAGTTTTAACTCCACTATAGTTTTAACTTCAGCCAGAGTCCAGTGTGCAATTTGTATAAAAGTTTTTGTAGTTTTTCCTTCCTCATCTGTCTCTTTGGTTTTTATCTTCTTCTGGGTCCTTACTGGGTATACTGGAGCTGATATATCCACCACAGAACATTTGTCTGGGGAAATGTGTATTGTAGGGGCCCTTCCATTTTCTTTTTCCCATTGTGGGTTGAATGGATAAAGTACTTTTGTGTCTTCTGCCAAAGGATCATTAAAACCCATGGCCTGAGATGCAGATTCCAGAAGCTTGGGGTGTATTGTTGCCATTTTGGGTGTCTAATTTGTCCCCCAATTCTTTAATTCAGCGTTCACATGCTGTGTGATTGGCTTATGCAACTTCCTCATTAATTTTTAGCAAGAAGGAAGTTAGCTGCATCTTTTGCCTGTTGTAATTTTGTTTCTAGCTCCTCGACATAGCTGTGTAAGGTGGTGTTCTCTCTCTCCGCCTTTTCCACTCTGTGGATTGCCTTGCTTGTACTGCGAGTTAGCAAGGCATTATCTGCTACCTTCTCTGAAACCTGTGTGACCAGATCTCCTATCTGCCGCTTCAGGGTTTCTGTATCTTGTTTTAGCTTTTGATATTCTTGGGTTGCTTTGTGGGCAAGCATCTAAATTCCCCATGAAGCCCATCTGTCCTTTTCAGCTCAAGGTACTCCCTTTAGGGATCCTTTTTTCTCTGTTTTTGCATTGTACACCTCGAGCAAGGTTGCAAATGGATCTTCTGTCAAAAAGCCTGTAGCTTTCCAGGGATTAGGTCTCTTGTTCAAAATCCATTTTTCTAAGCAGTCCTGGGGCTGTTCCTCCTTAAATGACCTCACTACTGCTAGAGACATGTTCTCCATTGCCTCTGATTAATTTCTATTCTACACAGCAACCCTGCATGGCATTCTCCCCTGCTATCACCTAGTATTACAACAAAACCTTTCAGTCAAAACAAAATTTTTGGTCACAACTCAGATTAGGGGCGATCCCAGACACCCCTTCACTAAGAGTCCTGTTGCACTGCAGTTTGCGAGCCTATGGACTTGATCCTTAGCTAGACCTGATTAGGTACTTAGATCATGTGTGATCTTTTACTAGGGAGTTCTGCCATGCTCACAGCAGCTGTATGAACAGCAGCAAACTTTTGATCCTTAGCTAGACCTTACAAGAATCCCAGAGCCATTATCCGGGCCTTCTGTCTTCCTAGTCAAGGCTTTGCTGGAGTGATCTCGACATTTTCATTTTGATTTGGAAAGACAGATACGGCACTTTCCAAGGAGTCCTTGCACAGGGACTTGGGACCAAAGAGAGGAGATGTCTCTCCCACTACAGTGGCTTTATTGCCCTGCTCAGCCAAGGCTATGCGTATCACTCTCATTCCTAACAATATAATATAGAACTGTGTGAGGGACAAGGAGGGAACCTGTCAAGTGTTTCCTAACCCACGATAGTGAAAATAAAAATAGGGAGTCAGGAATCTTCTTTGACACCACTCCCAAGGATGATTGGGGCCCACACAGCCAGTGTGCAGGATATCCAGCCACAGAATGAAATGGGTGCAGCCAACTCACAATGGACCCAAGCTTTATGGCCAAATGTACAAGAACCACACACATGCTCTCCTGCAAATTTTGTTCTGCATATGTACCAATCCTGTATCCCCTTACTCTCTACATCCAAAATTAAAACAGTCTGATTCTGTTGTTGGGCTGCTCAAATCCGGGGGACTGCCCGCAAATTCTCCACCAATTATGGAGCCAAAATGTCTCTAGGGGAATTATAATTAGCTCTGTTAATTTGACTGTGCTACAAAACAGCCATAGGATACATCCCAGAGTTGAAGGAGATGCTGGGAATACTGGGAAAGACAGAGGCAGACTGTTCTCAATGAACTGAATGTTTATTAAGGGAACCATGAATCAAGACATGCACTCACTCATACACTCACACAACAGGCTCAGGAGCAAAGGAATTAGTGTTGGAATAGACCCACAGATTGAACTAACAGTGATACTTACTAAAGCTTGGTATGATTCCAGAGGGTCCGATTGCATGGTAGGCACTAGACCAGGTGTAGGCAACCTTTCCCCTTTAAGGGCCGAAGTACTTCAGCTCCCAGAATCCCAGGAGCTATTGGTGAACATGGGACTATTGGCCAACATGGCTGAGGCTTCTGGGAGCTGAAGCCCCTCGGCCCTTAAAGGGGAAAGTTTGCTTGCCCCTGCACTAGACTATGCTGCTCCGGAACACTGAATTGGATGGCAGCCAGTCAGACACTAGCCAGAATTCAGAGTGATGTGGCGTCACCATGAATTCTATCTAGCTGAAGGAACAAAGGATTTTGTTGACCTTAGATAGGAAAAACTAGCCTCGGGCAAATATATATCAAAGAGGACAAATCTACATAGGAGAGACACTCAAAACAGTGATATCAAGGTGGGAATGGGTTGTAAAGTGGGATTCTGGCTTGGTTGCAAAAACATCCCAGTTGTAAATTACCTTAGCTTTCCTGTCACTGGAGGTGTGGATTCCCTTCCTAAATGCAGTTCCCAAACCTCCCTTTTGGTCTTTATCTAAATTCCCTTGGGGTCTCTCGGTCTTGAGCTTATGGCAGCTGAAGGTTTCTGAGTCCACTTAGGACCATGGCAAGGAAAGCATACACACACCAAAATTTTGGAAGACATCCAGTATTGCTAACAATATTATGGTCCTAGACCATCACGGTACTACAGCAGGTATTATTTGTTAACCATAACATTCCATAAATAGAACTATTCATCCTATTAAAACCTATGCCTTGAATTTGCAAGATGGTTCCTCTTTTCTTTTCCTATGCAACTTTCTCTTTTCTTTGAGGGGCTGCAAATGGGGAAGGGGAAATCTGTGATGGCTGAGCATTCCTTTTAGTACTCAATCTAAGTTTCTAATGTATATCCCAAGAACTGATCATATTTTCTTGGTGCATCTCTTTCTCATTAACTGCTCCAAGTCTATTCTAACTAGCACTTAAATATCTGTAAAAATGTTTAATGCCTTAAAATCACACACTGAGAAAACTTTGATATAACCAGCTGTACCAGACCTTTTTTAGATTCCATATATTAGGAAAATAGGTCATAATTAGATGAGTAAATGTAAAACAACAAACTTCACTTAAATTCAAATTGCTGTCTCAATTTGTCCTGTCAAAACAGAATTACAGCAACATGTGCGATTTGCCTTCCCTTGAAATATTACAGAACCAATATATATCTCGCAAAATAATTAACAATGTCTATTTATGAATCTAATAACTTAACTACAAAACATCTGCTCCAAATTATTCAAAATTATCATTTAGATTAATTGATTCATTAGAATCAATGGCCTACATCCAACTGTACACTAGATAACAGCCATTCCAGTAATAAAAACTTTCTTTCTCTAGATTTTCCCCCTTCATGCTGCCCAAAATATTCCATACAAAACAAAATAATTTTAAAAATTTTATCCTATCTGTGCAAGAGTACAAGAATTTTGAGACTTATACTTCTGGGTTTTTAAAAAATCTATTTTCACAAAATCCAACATTTTTTTCACAGAAAACTGTATTTTGCACAAAATACAGTGTGTTTGTATGTGTATGTCATGAATTATGAAAAAATTCAAAGCAGTTGATTTTCTTGATAGAGCATTTTAGTGAGTTGAGGCATAATGTTATCATCAAGGATGAGAAAACTGACAAGTACAGAATTCTTTACTTTCTCACTTCAAATAGTTCCCCAGCTTTCCAAACTTTGTTCTGGGGGTGCACAAGATGCTATAAGAGAAAATGAGGTTGCCCTCCTTCCCTTCGTCTTTTTAGTTCCACAAAAACAATTCATAATTTTAAAATACCAGATTTTATTTGCAAACTCTTTAACAAAAAATTCAGCAGAAAGCCACTTGAAGTAGAAAGACGTTACATACATACATATACACATACATAAAGAAAAGAGTGGGGAAATTGAAAAGGGAATTATAAATGTAATAGAAATTTACATTTAATACCTCTAACTTCTATTTGAGTTGAAATTGTAAGCAGTACTAAAATGTAAGGAACCAGGCAACTAATTTAAAAATAGTCTGTAAAACTAGTACTTACCCCAACCAATGATGCAAAATTTTAGTATGTATCGCCGAATGTATGTATTGAACACTTTCACTAGAGCTATATACATGTGAACTGATTCCAAGCCCATCCATGTAAAAGTTGCTAGAAGAAAATAATGCAAAAGGGCAGCAATAGCGATGCAGAGGCCCTCTATGTCAAATGATGCAATCCAGCCATCGAGGAGGAAGGCCAAGTTTAGGCAAAGCAAGGCTGTGCTCAAATTCATTAGGATTTTGGAAGGATAATCTCTTCGTAATTTTCTGGTGATAAATGGACAGCATATTATGATATAACTAAATGTGATTTGCAATTTAAAGAGATCAGCTCTTTATGTTATTTGGACACAACAGGTGCCCTGATCACCATAGGAAGGGCTGAAAACCTTCAGCAGCCTGATGTACTTAACTTTGAGCTAGACTGTGAGCTATGTGTTTAGAAGCACAATCTTAAGCATTCCAGAAGAGAGAAAATCCCTATTTACAAATCACTGTCATTGATATATTATTCCAAAGTTCATATATTTTCACAAGACAACAATTCACTTCAGAGCAGGGTTCTGTTTATGCAAACTGTTGTTACTCATGACCTCTACAAATGCATCATGTTAATTCTGTGCAACTGGGTGCTATCATATGAAAACTACAAGCATAATATTGGATTTTTAATTAACAAATATTGGATTTGGAAATCTATTAAGAACATGTGCACATGTAACTGTCCCTTAAGCATGAGGATATCCTTTTTTGGGCACTGTGGAGGTTGGTATTCCCTTACCCCCTCCACAATCCCCATCCGCATCCCCTCCAACTGACTGACAGTAAAGCCCTTGAAGCTGCTGTGGATGGTTATTCTGTGCTTCACAGTGAGAATGTAGGACCTGAGAAGCGTCTGGCTACCTTTCCATAGACAGACACACAATGATAACATCAATGTCTCTGTGTGTGGGGTGTTCCTCCAACCTTTCTGTAATCATTGTGCATCTGGTTATGGGGAAGTAGCCAGATGCATCTCTAATTATACCTACTTCCTGTGAAACATGGAATAGCAATGAGGGGCTGGTTTCAAGTAAGTGGGGATAGAGAGGGCATATTGCCCAGTGTAACACAGGCCTGCATGTGGGTAGTTATATTATGCTGAGGGGATGTTATATTGGGGCCTTTAGGTGTGCAGCTATTCCTTGATTTGTTATTTGTATTTGACCTTATTTATCCAAAGAACCTAAAATTAAATATTGCCAGGACAATAAAAGTTTAGATTTCAATGCGCAAAGTCGCTGTTGATATCATATGTTTGTGTGTATGAAAGATTAATGCTGGCAGTTCTCAATTCCTAACTGATTTAATGTTGTTTCATCATTTTGCTTCTAACATTTATTTACTTGCATCTATTAAAACTGTCTCTCAACAATGCTGAGCATTTTGTTGTCTTCTTCTCCTAACATCTAGACACTGGTACATTCGATTTTAAGATTAAGATGATTGTCTTTTATAAATATGATACATAAACTGACAATTGACTTGTAATCACTGGTTATAATCTGAGTTTTAAATCTCTGTTTTAGAAACATTTCAGGGAAACACAGGAGAATTGGAAAAAATAGTCCAATTACATCATCTATAGTGTCAGAATAAATACTTACTCAAAAGCAATGTATGTCAGAAGAGTTGCAGCTGAAAATATGGCAGATATTCCACAACCAATGTATGTTATGAAAGTGAGTACTTTGGTGTTTTCAGGATCTATTTGTGGAGCAGTTCCTGGTAGGTCCTATACACAAAAATAAATGCAAACTGCTAGAAATACAGTTTGGAGAAGCATATTTTTCTTTAGCAACAACAACATTGGGGAAAACTCTGGAAAAATTGGCTAGAACCATTATACTCAATATATTTAGTACACAGCTGTCACACCTCCAGTTTCCTTCCTAAAGTTCCTGGGAAAAATTCAGAGGGTAAGTAGTGTAACAGCTGAAATAGAAATCTCTATTGTTCATATGATTCCATCATGTAGATTTCAATAATTATTTTGTGGAAATGCAATTTCGCATTTCTCTAGAACACTTTATTTTCAGGAATCAAGATTTCCTCTCTTGTGCAAGCCAGTCACACTCTCTCAGCCTTAGAGGAAGACAATGCAAACCTCTTCTAGATAAATCTTTCCAAGAAAATCCTATGATAGGGTCACTACAAATCAGAGTCAGCATGAAGGTACATAACAACAAGTATTAAACCAAAGCAAAAAGCCACACTCTCTGCTTGTTAGGGCCTGGTTAATGATAACAGTAATAGATTATTCCTTTCATCAGCACTGGATCCACATTCAGTGAGGCCAGCATGACAGATATTCAAT
The DNA here is from genome assembly GCA_020142125.1 of Phrynosoma platyrhinos. Taxonomy (NCBI): domain Eukaryota; kingdom Metazoa; phylum Chordata; class Lepidosauria; order Squamata; family Phrynosomatidae; genus Phrynosoma; species Phrynosoma platyrhinos. Next base: position 308,414,255 of record CM034701.1, on the reverse strand, counting down.
ATGCTTAATCCTCAGATGATTTCCATTTCTCACACAAGCAGATTTCCTTCTGAATCCCAGTGGTCCAGTTCAGGATGCTGCTGCCAAGGAACAGCTTTTCATCATTTTCCTTTAAGGTTTTCAGTGATTTAATTCCTTTTCCTCAAATAATCTTGGTTGTTTTGTCCCTCGCAATTCTCACAGAGCACCTCTGTAACACCATCTTCCTCACAATCAATCTCATATATATACAGTAGGTGTGTTTGCACCACCTCACACAATTAGATTCTGTGTGGCAATGAAAAGCAATGAAAAGCAGAACTGGGGGGGGGGGCAGGAAAACACAGTTCTTCTCTCAGTTATCACAATGACTGCTTTTCATTGCCACATACAATCTAATTGTGTGAGGTGGTGCAGACACACCTACTGTATAATCCCCTTGATAAATGACACTCCTCTGTGGCACCTTTTACATTATAATGATAATTATCATCAAAATTATCATAGAGATGCTCTAAAAGGCTGAGAAATTACACCATTATGTACTTTACCTAAATACAGAACATTGAGAAATTACAGTATTATGAGATTCTTACAGTGCCATTCTTTGCACATTTGCTTAGTAGTAAGTTGTGTTGACTTCTTATTCCCATGGAACTATGTAGGGGACTGCAATCTTAATAATGTATAGAAGTGAAATTTAATGTTTGCACTGTCTTTTCTTTCTTTCCTGTCCTGCCTTTCTTCATGAACAAGATCCAGCGAGCAGATCATGGTACCTTTGAACCACCAGTTACTTGAGAAATACTATTCTAATCCAAAAATTAATTAAAGCGAGCAAACTCATTCCCTGATCACACTAATGAGGACCATTTGACTTTGTACATGCCAAGGATCCTTCCTGTGAACATCAGCACTGCCAGTTTGAAGGAGAAGAAGGCATGCCTACACAGAAACATCCAACCTCTCAAGAGGTAAATGGATCTATTTGGTGTTACACATCCCAAATGTCATGTCCTTCTCTATTAGTATCATGTTTAGGTGTAGATTGAGAAGGTGCATACATTTCTGCACTCAAACAATCCTTGCTAGATAGGAGCCATTGTTTGTAAAATGTAAATAAAAACCCTAGCGGAAAAAGAACTGGCAATTTAGGAAGCCAGAAAATATTACAGTTCTCAGACTGGAGCACTGCCAGGATTCCAAATACTTTCTACTCACTTCCGAATCCTTCACAAAAGAACTCACAGCAGGAGAAAGAACAAACTGAATTTAAATGGCCCCCTTTCCCACAAATATGTGCAAGTAGAACAGAACAAGCCTCAAAAGGGAACAGAAGGGTTTGTGATTTTTGTTATATTTAAATTCAAGCAAGTTTTGAAACGTCCTAATATACTACTAGGCATGTGAAAACCACACTTTATATCTGGTGGCTGTAATGTGTTGAAAATCAAAAGCAGGAAGGGGGGATGCATTCTAATACTTTGTCTGTTAGGGAATATAGCTCTCTTTTAATTGTCTAAACCAATTAAGTCACATCAGATACACCTGGCTAATTTTCTTCCAGGACTGCTGAAGAACACTGCAGAGACCAGGGAATATTAACATCAAACACAAATCTGGAATGAAATGATTATTGAGAAAAGGATATAGGACATGTCAGAAATTCTGTTTTCTTTTTAGAGTAATTACACTTTTAAAGAATTATGCTATGCCTTTTTTAATGTTTCCTTAACCTATTTACAGGTGGCTCAATGGGTGGGTTTAAAGCAGTTTTCTCAAACCCCAGTGACTGACATCTACAACAGAAGCAAACTTCCATGCTGGATCGAGATAAGCAGACTGTCTAGCAGTAACCAGAAATGTGTGCAGTCCTCAATGCTAGATCAGAAATGGTGTTTAGTGCCTACAGCAGGAATAACAGAGGTGTAGTATGTATATATTGCAATTCCCTTGGCACTGAATACTGGGGGTGGGGATGGGTTTTCTATGTGCATTTCAATTATTATTATTATTATTATTATTATTATTATTATTATTATTATTATTATTTTGTATCCCGCCCCTCTGCAGAGCAATCGGGGTGGCTTACAACATTAAAATTTCCATACAGATATGTTGCTGTTGCTGTTGTTGTTGTTGTTGTTTGATTATTATAGCAAATAATTATTATAGCTTATTAAAGTTGTTTTTTGGAGTCTACTGCTCCCAGAATCTGAGGGATTTTGGCAGTTTAAATCCAAAACTAAGATAATATTGAATGCTGATGGAGAAGAAACCATTGGATTGCCATGCTCAGCATTGTATGTATTATGATCAATTGAATTCCACTCCTGCAATGAGGTCCAGAATGCCTCATTTTTTGAATGATAAAATGTGACACCATTTTTGCTACAGTCTGATGAGTTGTTGGCTCCAATAGGATCCTGACACACACACACACACACACACACACACACACACACCATAACCTTGCCATTCTCTGAGAAAGACACATCTTTATCCCTTGTTTAGGATCAGTGTGTGGGGTTGTGGCTTGTAACATGCTTGGCAAAAGAACTGCATTGTTTGGAGTGATGCATTTTGGGGCGGGGGGGGGGGAAAGAGAGATCTGTGAAAAAATGTTCAGATAGTGAACAAGAAGCAAGAAGCAACTCATTTCTTTTAGGAGATTATAAGTTTATCCAAGTGAACATATACCTGAACAAGACTGGCACTTACCATCAGTACACCAAAGTGTGTAAGATGAGAACATAAACAAACAGTCTCATCCTCTGTTGATGCTGTTTGTACAGCACAGCCTAAGGTATTCCACCCGCCTTGGCCATCTAGAGAAATCAAGAAATACAAATGATGGTAATGAGGATGACTCTACTTTTTCAATCACAGCATATGTAAAAGGACTAACAAAAATTATAAGAACACACAATGAAAGACTGAAGGGATTCACAAGGTAATGTGGCAGTGTGGGGATCCTCAACTCTTTCCTGAGGTCCTTTAAGTTCCCTATAAACTTTCAATGGAAAGCTGGTTTTCATTACCACAAAGGGCTTCAGTGAATGGAGCTAGGAGGGGAAAATTACCTGTGCTAGTGCTAGCCTGATAAATAAAAATGGAATAGTAACCAATCATAAAACAATAAAAGCAGACACAAATATAAATGGACCAGTAACTACTTGAAGACTAAAGGCCTTTGCAGACTGCCAGAAATAGTGCACATTAAATTGAGGCACTGCCTGGCTTAGTGCTAGGGAATCATGGGAACTGTAATTTATTGTGGCACCAGAGCTCTCTGACAGCGAAGGTTCAATGTCTCAGAAAAAAATACAATTCCCATGATTCTCTAGCACTGAGCCAGGGCAGTGCCTCAATTTAATGTGCACTATTTCTGGCAGTCTGCAAAGGCCCTAAAATAGTATTCCACAGGATGGGAGAGTATGCTCAGCATCAGTCATGTTTACAGCCCAGTCTATTTCTTCACTGGGTAGGCTGATCAAGTAGATTACCAATATGCTAGCAGGAAAATCACCAACATATCTTTTGAAAATAATTATCCATAAGCCTACAAGAACATACCATATTAATAGGTTTCCTGCCTCTGTGCCACTGACAGATCAAGCTTCTTTGAGAAATTATCTCTAACTATCACTACATTTTGCTGGGGGGTGGGGGGGGGGAGGAATCTGGCACATAGCAAATTGTCCCAGATAAAGGCTGAGATCCTATCTATGTATTGGCCCCACAGCTCCATTGAGTTGCTGTTTCCACATATGGGCAAAGTAGTTACCTAGTGGCCAACCATGTCTCCATGGCCATTTAGGAGCCAGGGCAAGGTGCTGGGTCAACATTCAACTGTATTTCTCCATCCTGGAGGCAAACAGCACAACTGTGCTCCTGAATCTTCAGTGAGTACACTGGAAACACAGAAGGATGACAGCTATTCTTTTCTCTCACCTGCACCCAGGCACTGCCCAGACATTCCACTAAATAGCTACTCCTGCCTTAGTTGACTGGCAAAGCCCTTCAGGCAGGTTTGGGTGGAGGGAGGAATTATGTAAAGAGGTAGTGGATTCCTCCTCACAGATTATACTTAGAATCATAGAATCATAGAGTTGGAAGAGACCACAATGGCCATCTAGTCCAACCCCCTGCCATGCAGGAACTCTCATTCAAAGCATACCCAACAGATGGCTATCCAGCCTCTGTTTAAAGACCAACAACATAGACATGCACATAATCCCACATAAAATTCCCATATGACACCAACAGGAGTCTAATAAAAATAAGATTTCAGAAGTCAGAAGTAATAATTGTCATATTCTTCCCAAATAAGAAATAAGGGTGGAGGAAGAGTTCAAACTTACTGTTTTTGTCCATATCCCAAAAAGCACAGGTAGGTTTAGAAGTCTTCGAAATATTTACACATGCAAGAATGAAAAAAAGCATTTATAAACTTTGTATCATCATTGCTGAAGTCCCTATACTAGGAAATCATGAAGTCTTATTAATAAGAAATATTAAGTTAAAATTCTACATTTATGTGCCTTTCAGTTTATGATTCAAGATGTGTGAATTGTGGATGAGAGAACGTAAGGAAGGCCTAACTTTATATAAAGTTATATGAGACTTTGCACTAATTAGACAGGGTCTTTTCACACTTTACAATGACGGCACTGTGATTCTACTTCAACTGCCATAGCTGTATCATATGGAATCCTAGGATTTGCAGTCTGGAGAGGAGCTAGAGGAGTCTTACTGAGAACTGTGAATACCCCACCCAGCTGCAATCCCCAAGTTTCCATAGGATGGAGCCATGGCAGTTAAAATGGAGTCAGTGCTATAATTGGGCCCCAAGTTTTAAAATCTTGTATAGAGATTGATGACTGGCTGGATCAGGGCCCACCAGAAGGAAACCTTTTCTTCCCCGGTGTTGTTTTTATGAAATCTCTGATTGGGCAGAGAGGTATCTCATCCTGGCACAAAGATACAATCAACATTACATCTTTTTTGGCCCTGAAGCATTCTAGGCCAATTGTTTGAGGATCAAATTAGATATCACATCAACTGCCTATCTCATAATGTGAAGATACTGTGAATGCAGAGACAGGCAGCACTTGCAGGGAAGAATAAGTGAATGAGAAAACAAACAAGGTGCTTATTGTCTCCTGTGGTTGCTGATTCTTCTCTGAAAATACCTTCCTCAGCCATTTTGTTCCCAGCCAATGACTCCATCTTGCTGATGCTAACTCCTGCATTGGGATTCTTAGGTTTCCTGATGTTTACTTTCAGCCTCATGTTGTACTTGGACAGATGTGAACCAAGACCTGAACCTAGATACTTTGAAATGATCACACTCTTAGGTCAAACTCATTCTTGTGAAGTAGGGCAAATCAGGTTGTGTTCACCCAAATCCTGTGAATTATAATTCTCGAAGGAAAATTACTTTTCCATGGCAGGTTTTAGACAGGGAGATTGTGTCTTGCCTTCAGAGGGAAATACAAAGACACCGGCAGTTGTAGGCTTCTCACTTCATTATAGTGTGTTTTTAATCACTCATAATGTGATGGTGAAATCAGTTACCAACATCCAGCTCCAAGCCAAACTGAAGAGGCTGCCTGTGCCTTTTTCCACCAGGGCAACAGCTGAGGCTTGAGGCTTTATTTTGCCTGCTGCTCTCCTTACACCCCCCCACCTCTTCTCCACCAGCAGCAGCAGCAGTAGCAGCTGCAGCAGCAGTGGTCGGTGAGCGTCGGTCGGGGTGGAGGATTTCCACATTCCTCGCTCAGCCCTTTAATATCTGAGGTTTCTTCACCTAGCCCGCCCTGCCCATTTACATCTTCACCTTGGACTGGCGGCGGAGAGACTGGGAGGGATTTTAATCCACCTATGCCTTCCTTTTCCTGCTGCTGAGATTGTGAGCAGGGCTTAACCCTGGACCCCCTGGATATGAACAACTATAGGCTGGTGTCTATGTTACCTTTATTGAGCAAAGTGATCGAGAGGGTGGTTGCTCTTCAACTCCAAACTTGGAAACTGATTATCTAGACCCATTTCAAACTTACTTTAGGATGGGATTTGGAGTTGAGACTGCCATGGTTGCCTTGACCGATGACCTTCATCTGAGCATTGACAGGGAGAGTGTGACCCTGTTGGTGCTTTTAGACCTCTCAGCGGCTTTTGATACGATAGATCATAGCAACCTCTTGGATCACCTGAGTGGGTTAGGAATTGGAGGCACTGCGTTGCAGTGGTTCCATTCCTTCCTCTCAGGCAGGTCCCAGAGGGTGCTGCTCGGGGACAGTTGTTCTGCATGTGTGGTGTCCCTCAGGGTGCCATTCTGTCCCCGATGCTGTTTAACATCTATATGAAGCCACTGGGTGAGATCATTCAGAGATATGGGGCTGGATATTATCAATACGCTGATGACACCCAGATCTATTTCTCCATATCTTGATCGTCGGCATTGAATTCCGATGGCGTCTCTCCTCTCAATGACTGTCTCAAGGCAGTAATGGGTTGGATGAGGAAAAAACAATTGAAACTGATTCCAGACAAAATGGAGGTGTTCACAGTAGCGGCCCCGAAACTGGAAATTGGGTTGCAACCTCCAGTTCTCGACGGGGTCACACTCTTTGTGAAGGACTGTATTCACAGTCTGGGGGTGCTCTTGGACTCGTCCCTCCTGATGACTGATCAGGTAAATGCTATGGTCAGGAGTGCCTGTTATCAGCTTTGGCTGATACGCCAGCTCGCCCTTTCCTGGAAGTAAAGGACCTTGAGACTGTGGTGCATGCACTGGTAACCTCTTGTTTGGATTTCTGTAATGTGCTCTACATGGGGCTACCCTCGTGCTTGGTCCAGAAACTTCAGTTAGTCCAGAATATGGTAGCCAGAGTGGTCTCGGGCACATCTAGAAGAGACCACATAACATTAGTATGGAAGTCTCTTCACTGGCTGCCTATCAGTTTCTGGGCCCAGTATAAGGTGTTTGTTATGACCTTTAACGCCCTAAATGGCTTGGGTCCAAACTATCTTCAGGACTGCCTCCTCCCATACAATCCACCCCATGCACTCTAGTCCTCTGGGAGGAATTTACTACAGCCAATAAAATCAAGGCTGTCTGCAACCTCCCAGAGGGCTTTTTCAGTAGTTGCCCCCAGACTTTGGAACGGCCTGCCGGACGAGATCTGTCAGATAACAACTATGAGCAGCTTTAAAAAGGCTGTGAAGATGGATCTCTTCTGGCAGGCCTTTCCTGACTAGATTTCCTGGCCTCAGGAGTTGTTTTAGCCATTCCCTTTTTGACTCTCTTCATTGCCCTATTTGTCTTGTATTTTTGCTTATTTTATTATGTTTTGTGATTTTTTGTATGTTTTAATTGATATATGATTTAATATTATTTTAGGGGTGGGAGGGTGGTTTTTGGGGTTTTAGACTGTATTTTAGGAAGATTTATATTATATGGAACTTTTAACTGATGTAAGCTGCCCCGACTGGTTGACAGAGGGGCGGGATATAAATTATTATTATTATTATTATTATTATTATTATTATTATTATTATTATTATTGTTATTATTGTTATTGTTATTGTTATTGTTATTGTTTAATTTTAAATATGAAGTTGCTACCAAGGAAAAAAAAAGCCTCTGACAGTCACATTTCCAGAAGGAACAGATCTATTCCCATGGGGCTTGAAACACATGTAAGTTGTCATCGTTTCTTTTTCATTTGCCTATCCAAAGATGAGTTCCTTTGGACAGATAAAGGACAAGGCAGAATAACGGCTTCTTAACAATCTTAAAGCTGAAAGACATAGCTGTGTTAGTCTAGATATGTTCATGTTTGCTTGGGTTATGTGCAAATCCTCCCCTACTTTTTTTTTTAAGTGTACAGATTTTATGTCTGTCTATAGAGTTTTTCACACAGGGGAAATCCCGTGCAAAATCGCTGCTTTAAATTAGAAAAAAACACCACAAAAGCGGTCATGATTTCATACGACATCGCTGTTAAATTGATGTTAAAAGGAGGTTAATCTGAACGAAAATCCCTCATTTACGCTTCTTTTTACTTTCGGAAAAACCCAAAAGTAAAAATGAGGGGGTTTTGTTCGGATTAACCTCCCTGTTAACACCTCTTTTACTTTTCACACAGGGCAGAATAGGAAAAATCCCATTCATTAAAAGCTTCCACTTTTGTGGTGTTTTTTTTTTTTTAACTTTAAAGAGCGATTTTGCACGGGGCTCCCCATGTGACTCCTATGTTTCCTTCAAGAAACACTGGTGTACCTACAGCAAACAAAATTGCCATGATGAGTTGCTTTTAAAGAAGCTGGAAATCCATGCTAAATTTAAGAGGATATGTTTATTAGAATTTCAGTTTCTGTTTGTAAGATCCACATTTTTACTTCCCTAACTTCTGCTGGTTCATAAACATGGGGTGAATTTTTTTCTGTTCTAATGTCACAGGGTTTTTGAACAACATAACTGATCTATTAATACCAAGAATCCAGATTTTTTACCTGGGTTTTGTCCTTCTTAACTGTATGCTTAATTGTAATCTTTACAGCATCTTGGAGATCACGGATAGTAATATTGCCGATACTGCATGCCACCACATAACTGATTAAACTGGCGTTACCTCCTGGATCCTTTGAAAAAGTAATTTATATAGTTAATAGCAAAAACTGTTTTTCTGAATCCTGCAAGAGATAACTAGTGTAAATGCTTTTATTTCTACACATTGCCAGAATAAATAAGTCGTCAGCACATTAACATTTAACATCACTATAAGAACATCCTGTTCATAATATTGATGGACTGTTTTTCCTCCCAGAATGTTTTCCATTTCCCTTATTATCACAACATATAGTGTTATAAGGACCACTTGTATGGCTGTTTCCAGACAGCTTCTATCTAAGCTATTTTTTTTGTGAGGCAAACCAGAGTTAACACTAAAACAATGCTGATTGATATCCAGTTCTGATTTAATTAGATCACTTCCGAAACCAAGAATGTCACAGTTTTCTTATCATATTAACAACACTCTTTCCAGGGGAAGGAGATTATCTTAATTTTGGGCATTACAAATAACACATCACAATTGCTGCATGAAATAGTACATGCTAACATATAACACAATGCTAACATATAACATATTCACAAATTTCCCCATCATCACATAGATGAAAAACCTGGTTTGAAAAACAAGCAAACTACCATGAGATTTTATTTTGCTACTGCACAAGAGTGAAAAGACTAGTGTTCTTCTCCTGGTTAGTACCAGCAATAGCAGTAAAGGTTTCTTTTAGCACAAAAATGGTGATTTTTACACATGTACAACTCCCTCTATTCCTTGCAAAAAATGACTGTTTTATTCAAACAAATAATATTTTGTACCAATGTTTTTTTTATGAACATGTTGATAAAAAGGACTTCAAATGTGCAAAATCATTAAAAAGGCAAAAAAACTTTTCTACTCTCCCTAGTAGGGGCAAAAAAAAAAAAAACTTCTTGAATTTTCCCCCCTTATGAGCAAGAGTGAGACAAACAAAGAATGAAGTTCCTATTAAAGAGGGCCAAAGGAAAATGGATGTAAAAATTCCAACTACTGTTCAAGGAGGCTTCTCTGTATATCTTCTTAAGGGCCTCATGGCTTCTTTAAGTACCTTTAAAGTTCATTTTTTTAAAAAAAATACTCTCATGATCTCACATAAAACAGAACCAGTTGGAGGGTTGTGGCTTTGTGATGAGCTGAGATCGTCCCTCAATCTCTGCCCACCTTGATCCACATCTTTATCTATCATTAATGCATTTGTTTTTACTGCAATGGTTTTAATATTAGTGTTTTACTCCCTGCACATCTGCTCCAAAATGCTTTTTGAAAAGGAACGGTTTATCAATCCTATAATAAATATAGAACATGTATTTCAATATATGAATATTAAAAACATAAATATTTTCCACGCAAACCACAGTTTGAGCCTGACTTGTTCGAACAATATGTTAATCCAACCAACATTCCTGCTGAGTATAGACCAAATGGGAAACCACTAGTTGGTTTAAAAGTGAAAGTGGATGCTTCTTAGCTCTTCCTCATAGCTATGTTTGAGTAGGAGAGGGTGGAATACACAATTCTGAGGGTTTGTAATGCTCCAGCCATATTATGCTAAACAATGATTCAGTGCAGGGCAGGAATAGAAGACCTTTCTTCTGTCAAGGGTCACATTTTTTTGGCTGTGAACTCTTAGAGTGGTGGGAGAGGCTGGAACCAAACCCGGCTGGGGCCAAAGTGAGTAAAACCAATCATTTTCTCTTTCATTGTATTCATTCCTTTTTCTCTCTGTTTCCCTTTCTTCCTCCATTTTTTTCACCACTGGTTTAGTGTTAGCTATAAAATTAACTCCAAACAAGGCATAGCACTTTAAAAACATACAAAAAAGGGGAGTTAACTTGATCACTACTTTACAGTTCATCTTTCAGACTAAATAGAAGCACACTTGGCAGAAAATACTGAAACTAATTTAGTGCCAAACAACACAGGTTAGGTGAAAAGACCAGGAAGTATCCTTCATAGAACTGACTTTAAAATGTTCTGCCTTTGTACGAGACAAAGCTATGGTCTTACTCTCATCCCAATATCTCATGCTTCTTTGAGAAAATAGCTGGTAATGAAATCTGGAGCACTTTTAACCTTCTCCTGTTACTCACACTTCTAATACTGTTTATCAGCAATCTGAAAACCTACCTTTTTACATGTCAGTGATAAAACAGAATTGTCAATAAAATTATAGGCTCAGCTAAAGTAATATTACCCTTAGCTTAGTACTACATAGCCAGAGGAGAGGCAGATCAATTAATGAGGTTGTCATTTTCAATAATTAACTGAAACCTGTAATCTTTACCAAAGACAAATATGAAGATGCATTAATAACAAATATTGATTGTATTATGAAAGGCCCAGTTACAGAGAGAGCATCTGTAAGGGTGGTGGCGGCAAGAGATTACCCATAGGACAAAGTACCGCTCCCTTAAGCCCCACTAATTTGTGGCTGTCAGGGTAGGAGACTGTCTGCTCCTTCTGCTGTACTTTTAAGGAACTAATGAGAACTAAAAATAAATAAGTTGTCTCCATGGCTTTGGGTCTGGCCTATCTAATGCCTTCCACCATATGCCTTGAATATCTTGTTTTGGCCTCCACAACCCATGGAATACATGGTCAAAATGAAGGTAGCATAGGACCTGAGAATGCCATTGACAGCCCAGCTCCTTCCATCTCCCAAAGACAGGAAGTTTTGCAGCACATTATAATCACTAGGCTGCTTTCCTCGAGAACTCAGAGTTTCCCCTTAGTGAATTATGTGTCACCAAGCATGACAATTATTTCCTAACTGTTATATCCCTCTGATTTTCCGGTTTGTTGTAAGTTTTCTTGTGGTCATTAGAAAGGAATTTTTTAAATGCTTGAACTAAAGATTCTACAGATATAGTTGGGCGTATTTAAGAAAGTGGTGGACGATCATGGCAATCTGCCAAGATGGATTATGCTTAATATGGAGTCACAGTGCCCATAAAAAGTACAATATATGCAAGCACAATGCCTCAGAGTTTTGTGAATGCACTGAAGACAAAGGTCACTAGAAATGATTTATAGGAAACAAGCTGTTCACTGAAAAACAACGCTTCTTTATTGAACATCTAGTGGAAAAGGATATTTTGCCAATGGCAGAGAGTCTTCTGAAACCCAGGATATCTTCTTTGTATTTTTTTTAAAGAATAGAGTCTTATATTTAAGAATAGACCATCCCACAAACTCTCATATTTAACTGAATTCTATGAAAACATATTTCTATGCCATAGATAAAACAATATTGTTTAGTCTACATCCAGTCTACATGATATAGTCTTGGGTGCTGGATTACAACTCTGGAGACCAGGGTTCAAATCCCCGCTCAGCCATAGAAACCCACTGGGTGACCTTGGACAATTTACATCCTTGTAGCCTCAGAGGAAGCCCAAGGCAAACCTCCTCTGAACAAATCTTGCCAGGAAAACCCTGTGATAGGTTTGCCTTAGGGTCACCATAGGTCAGAAACAACTTGAAAGCACACAACAGCAAGACCCAGGCAAGCCTTACTTGTTTTGTTTGTATACTTGAGATGTATTCAAATAGCATATGAATTTGTGTGAAGGAACAAATTGCACATGTTCAGCCTTCCCATCCTGATCTAAACAGGTGTGATATTAATTGCACAAATTTAATTGTGCTTTTTTTTTTAAAAAAAAGTCAATAGTGATTGACTGAATGAACCAATATCTTCTGTGTCTTGAACTAAAATTCAAGATTCATTAACAATTAACACTTCAGGCTCAGGTTCGTTTAGCCCCTTTGAGCAGCCCGAGTCCATTGCTGCTCGAAGGGGCACTCTTTGTGCCTCTTTTCGAAGTTGGGACTTTTCCGGCTTGAAAAAATGGTTGCCAGAGTGCCCCTCTGAGCGGCGATGGACTCAGGCTGCACCTGGGTGGCAATTTTGGTAGCTAAATGAGTCTGATAATATCAGGATGCCACCCGCTTCTAATTTTAAGCTGGCTCAGGTAAGCCAGTTTATATCCTTATGCGATAATCTTCATACTTTCTCTCTGTACAGCCTACAAGTCAAATGTATATCTAGAGGAGAAAAATTACTCATTTTTATGCATGGAGGTCAAATTCTATTGTTTCATCTCCTGTAGTCCTGCTGTCACTCAGCTACTACTGTGAAACTGGCAGTTTAAAAAACAAAACAAAAAAACCCACAATATGTTATGTGCATTCATACAATTAATGGTATGTCTACCTTGGCTCTGAAAGAGCTCTCATGGATATAACTGTACACTTGGCGAAGCCTGTTCACACAGACTTGAGCCCTGCTTTTTCACAGTTCTCAAACCCTTTAAGAGAGTATTACTTTTTTTTTCAGACACTGAATTGAATTTCTACAGGTCAAACCCTTAACACTGCCCTCTTCCCTTCTATTGTTCTGAAGAGGGCCAAACAGGTCTCACTAGCATCAACAAGATAAAGTACAGAGTACTTACTCTCATCACATTATTTTGAAATAACTCATCATACTAAGCCAGATTAAATCATTAATAGTGAATTGAGTGTGCCTGCGCTTACCTGGAAGAGTCCACTTTTATTAAAAAAAGTAAACTGAGCCCTGGATACAGCTTCAAGATCTTCTTGGCTTAAATTCTTTAGTAAGCTTGGAGGCAAAACAACAGAGGCCAGGGAATTTTCTTGGTTTTTGTAAAAATCAATCTGGAAAATAAAGTTACATCAGACAAAAATGAAATATATTTTCCATATGAAAGTATCATATATATATATATATATATATATATATATATATATATATATAATCCCCAATTATTGGCAATAAATTATTGAATAAATTAACAGCTGACAATTTTCAAGGGAATAATAATAATCTCTTTCAGTCCCAGAATCTGAAAATAAATGAAACTGATTTTAGGATAATGGAATTTTGTCTTTACTTTGGGCAGATTTTTTAATTCTGCTGCTTAGGTTCTATTGTTTTAATCCAGCTACTGTGTTTTACTGTTGCATATTTTACTTTTGTATAATGTTCCTTTTATATTTATTGACAGCTGCTCTGACAAAAAGGAGGTGCAAAGCATCAAAGGAGTACTGGAAAGGAGAAATATTAGATGTTGATTACATCTTGGGTTACCTTTCTTAAAGGTACTCAAACAATTACAAGCCAAAACAGAGATTTACTCTACAAAAAATTATTCAACAATTCAAAAAACAACAAACATCTTTTTAAAATCTGAGGCTATGATGCTCCTCATCTTGTATTTTAGCACTGCCCCTTCCTTTTACCTCCCCATAAATTTCCTTTGACATCCCATTTTCTAGGAGGAAAGTGGGACAGACCAAACCAACAAAATCTGTTTTTTATAAGATTATGTCCTCGAGACATGCGTAACACTCTGAACCATTTAAAGACCCATAGAAGTATTTAGATTTGCAATCTAGGAGTTCAAAGTATTAAAATTATATATTTAATTATATAATTTAATACTCTCTCTGTGTCTGTATAATCAAGTTTAATTTGTAGTATTAAGGTTTAATAATAAATAATAATTTAATATTTTCTCTTACCAGGTCAACATTGGTGCTAATATAATGGAAAATTTATTTTTGATCTAGCAACCTGGACATAACTCCATCTTTACAGAGTAATCTGTTTCCTTCTTGAATATTGTTCACATAATCTAAGATGTGAGGATACAATTGGCCCTCTGTTTCCACAGATTTTGCATCTGTGGATTCAAACACCTACAGCTTGAAAATATTTGAGAAGAAGTAAACTTTGATTTTGTCATATTATATAAGAGACACCATTTTACTACTCCACTGTGTATAATGGGACTTGAACTGCCACTAATTTTGGTATCCATGTAGGTTCTGTAGCCAAACCCTGGAACCAAGGGTCCACTGTATTAGTACTTAGTTAATTTTGTTTTGCTTCTGATTGAAAATTATTGAAACTTCATTAATCATGAAATAGAGAATGAAATGTGATCTTAAGGCTAAGCTTAACAAAAAAAAATAACCACCCAAAAACAAAAACCTATTCTCACAGCAAAACTTACTAGATTGCCAGGGTTGGCAACTATAATTTTTGAAAGAGTAAGCTAGCCTTGTTTCTACATTGGATGTGTCAGGTTGGATACTCTGTAGTCTCATTCTTTAATAAAAGTATGGTCTTAGTATCATGTTTCTCATTTTAGTTCCTATTAAAAACCCAAATACAGGGCAGCACAGCCTAGAAGAAATATTTTGCTAGGCAGTGTATTGACCAAACGCATTTTCAATATAATATAGTCATTTGAATCAATGGAATTTCTGCTAGCATAAAAACATTGAAGAAAATTCTGCAGGTTTATATGTTTATATGTTAATGTGCTTCCTGTACCTGAAAGTCTGAAGCATTGTTCTGGGGACCAACACTGAAGGAAGAACCACTGAACAAGGTTGAATTTAGTGAAGCAACACCAAGTGCCAAGTTCTTTGCTGAGATACTCATGGAGGGTCCTGTAAACTGAATTTTCAGTGCTAAAGCATCAATGGTCTTTATAGCTCTAAAATCAAGCAGAACAATATAGCAAGTTTCAAACAAATCTTCATTAAAACTCAGAATAAATACTATGACAGCCTGAAGAAAATACTCTGTATTTTAGGCAAGCATTCAGCATGAGATGAATTTGGTTTTGCCAAAAACCCTGAAAGATAGGCTAGAGATAGAAAGATCATTTGTTATTATTTGTTCCCAGGTCAAAAATTGGATTTCTGACTATCAGGAAACTGTACTGGGAAGAATAATAGACCAGCAAGAGTCTTGTGCAATTTTCTCCACATATTTGAATATCCCCAAGTGTTGCAAAGGGATTATTCTGTGTAGAAGAACAAAACCTTTTTCCTACACAAGTAATCCAGAACACAATTTTGTCCTGAGACAGATGTCGTCAACCAAATCCCAACACCTCAGAGGCGGTAAGGGTATTCAAAGTAACTGATTTCCTCCTCTGACTGATACATTCTGTTCCTTTAGGAGGCAGCAAAAGAGCAGGAGAACTGGCACCTTCCCATTGCCTTTAGTCCTTGTGCCCACTTCTCCTCCTCTTAATTCACCATGATAGACATTTTGAATGTACCGTATTTACCACTTCTCTGCTTTTAAAAAAAAAATTGTCAATTTTTGCTTTGTACTGCTTTATCCATTTTCAATGTAGAAAATGTACCAGGGGTACCCATGTTGGCCATACAGCAAAATACAACAACATTCAAAATCCACAAAACAGCAATGCCTTTATTGGGCCAAACAAAAATGCACAAAATACATAATGCAAGCTTTTGAAGTTCCATTGGCTTCTTCATCAAGCAAAGGTGTTAAAAATCATACAGGAGAAGGAAAAATGCCACTGTTAGAGTCACAGACTTTTGTTGTTGTTAATCACTCTCAAGTTGATCTCAATTCATGGCAATCCTGTGGATGAGACATCTCCAAGACTGCCTATCCTCTACTATTCTTTTAAGCTCTTGCAGATTCATGCTCGTGACCTCCTTAATTGAGTCCATCCATTTAGCACTTTTCCCCACCTTTCCTAACATTGTCGTCTTTTCTAATGATTCATGCCTTTTCATGATGTGACTGAAGTATGACAGCCTCAGTTTAGTCATCTTTGCCTCCAGGGAAATTTCAGGCTTCATCTGTTCTAGGACCTATTTATTTCATAGAATCATAGAATCATAGAATCATAGAATCATAGAGTT
>CM034701.1:308382750-308397836 GCA_020142125.1 Phrynosoma platyrhinos | reverse complement strand
GACCAGAGCAGAATACAGTGGCACTATTACTTCTCTTGATCTAGACATCTCTTGATCTATTTGCTCATTTTGCTGTCCATTATCCTCAGCACTCTTCTCCAGCGTGCGCGGGGGGGGCGCCATTTTGGAAGGCCCCACGGTGGCTGCGCAGACGCTGTTGCCTTCCAAAATGGCACCCACCACCGTGTGCATGCGTGGGCGCCATTTTGGATGCCAAAATGGCACCTGCGCTCACGCGTGGGGCGGCGGCAACGGGACCAGGCATGGGGGTTGCCGACCCCTACTTTAAGGCCTTTCCCATAGCCTTTCATGATCTATGCAGTCAAAGGCTGGCTTTGCTATAGTCTATAAAGCACATGTTGATTTTCTATTGGAATTCCTTGGGGCACTCCATTAGTGATTGTATGTTTGCAATGTGTTCCCTGGTTTCTCTTTCTCTTTTGAACCCCACTTGGACCACTGGGATTTCTCTCTCCATGTATGTGCAGAGTTTTGAGCATGATTTTGCTTGCTTGGGAAATTAGTGCCATGGTCCTATAGTTGGTGCAGTCTTTTGTGTCTCCTTTGTTGTGGATGAAGATGTAAATTGATCTTTTCCAATCCATTGGCAACCATTTTATTTCCATATTTGTTGACATACATTGCTTAGGACTGGAGCTGATTCTGTCAATGTGGATTGTAATAGTTTGATTAGAATGTCATCTGTATCTAGTGATTTGTTTTATTTCTCTTATTGTAGCTTCTACTTCACTTTTTAGCCTACATTTTTTCAATATGTCAGTTAGGATAGTTAAGATGGAGATCAATGCAGTCAGAGGCCTCCTTTAGCCACATGAGAAGTGGGAGACAAAGGCCTGAAACACACAGGCCAAAAGAAACTGCATTCGGCTGCTTTGGGGGCATGGCGTTTACATGAGTCATGCCCCCAAAGCAGTCAGAAGCCACTGTGAGGCTACCAAAGACAGCCCGAAGCTGCTGCAAAAAGGAGCTATTTAAATCTGACTCATGGGCAGTGTGGCTTGGAAGTGCAGGTGGCAGTCCGCTTTGGAAGTGGGCCTTGAAGTCACCACAGTCCCAGCCTGATTGCAGCCAGAGCGGCCTGAGGCCGCTCCATCCTGGCTGTCTGCTTTGTCCCAAAGAGTCGTAAAATCTAATCAATAAACATCCAGGATCTCAAAGGAAGTTACTTTTTCTGTTGCTAATGGAGTTAAAATTTTATTGCCTGGATTTTGCAACTCCTTCTTTCCCAATGCCCACATAGCCAAAGAGCAGAGTGACTTTTGCCTGCACTGCTATCCCTCCAGATCATCTTAACTGACAACAAAAATAATATTGTGAGCTGCCTTGAGTCCCTTTTTGGGAGAAAGGCAGCATTAAAATTAAATAAATAAATAAATAAATAAATAAATAAATAAACAATCTTGACAAATGTAGACTTCTAATGTTATTTCTTCTTCTTCTTCTTCTTCTTCTTCTTCTTCTTCTTCTTCTTCTTCAACATCTTTGCCTGATGAAAAAGCCAGTGGATGTTTGAAACATTGCATGATGTATTTTGTAAGTTTGTGGTTGCCCAAAGAAGGTATCACTGTTTTGTGGATTTTGGATGTTTTATCCATTAGTGATTATACTCAAATACTGAATTTGTTTTAAACTAAAGACACATATAATCCATCCATGTCTCTTTGTACTTCAGCTGCACCAGAAACATGATTAAAGCTAAGCTAAAAACTGATTGCTTCTATCTAGGGGCACTGTGGTGATCCTTCTTTGGGTGTCCTTTTGGCATGTGCTTTTACGGATTACATTCCCATTTAGTTGGCATTATTTAATTTAGTTAAAACTGAGCTTGTGTTTTTAACTATGAACTATGTTACCAACACCACTACAATATTTCACTGAATTTATCTTTGTGCATTTTTATTTTGATGTCTCCTAACTGCCACATTCCAGGATATTATTTTAACACCAGACTAACTGATATACTGTAAAATCCCATGTGTTTAGTTTTAGATCTTTATTCACCTCAGTCAAATCTACAATGCAGATAACTGAAAGACACTTATTTGGAAAATGAGATAATGCACATATGTTTTTGTAAGTCTCTTTTTCTCTTTATTTTTTTCAGAAACACTTACTCTGAAGATGATGCTGCCAAAATACTATCAGAACTGGTTAGAATATTAGAAAATATTGTGACTACAGTAGAACCCAGAGATTCATTTATTTCTTCATCGTTAACAATTTTTTTAAGTTTCTGGATGACATCATTGACTTTGTCTGAAGTCAGCTGTTGCCCTTCTCCCGTGAGATTGAGAAGCTGATTGGCTATGTCTGCTGCATTTTCTAAAAGGACACATGTAAAATAAAATAAAACCTATTTAAAGTTCTAGAAGAAGACAAATCCATTTCAAGTTAACTTAACCTAGAAATCTCCCTAGTGTAAAGATAGCATACTATGCCATACTGGATCCTCAAAAATCTACTAGGGGCTTTACTACAATCCAGTCTCATGTTGTTAAAGTTGCTGCTGCAGTTACTATCAAAATTACAGGAAGTGTAGCTACTCTCTATGAAATAGAACATTTTACTGCACCACAGAGTCCTTCCTGGAACAGCAGGAAGGGAAGAGTGGGAAGAAAGCCATTGTTGTTTCAGGAATGCTGACTGTTGTGAGCAGTTGGAGCTACAACAGAGGAGTGGAATAACTTTATAAAGTCATTGGGTGTTGCCCAATAAGGTGTTGCCCATTCCTGCTGTAGTGAATAGATGATAGTATAGTGAATACATGGTAGCAGAAAGCATTGAAAGGAACAGGGTTTCTATCCTGATCTAAATTGTCAATTTGCAGCCATGTATATATGCTGAAGCTGGAATTAGTGGGACTGGAACATTAGACAATGATCTGTACAGAGTGTTTGTCCACTCAAGTTAAATACACCTAATTCTATGCTGAATTGTGGCTTTAGGCCAGGGATAGACTGCTGTATTAAACCATTTTTTATTTTATTTTTGCCTACAAGTCCCACCAGCCCTAGCCAGTAGAGTCAATGGTAAAGGATTAGGGGAGCTGCAATTAAGATTTTCTCGAGTTCTATAGGTGCTAAGCCCTGTTTAGGTTCTTACAAGATACCTGATACACACCCTGTACTTCTTCAACAAAGCACATAAGGAAGCTAGAGACAATTAACCAAAGACCACAATAATGTTTCAAAATTGTTTTGATCACAAATACCCAAAGACTTGCCTGTACAGTTTCTAAGGTCAGGTGCACCCCAATATGATGTATAATTATCCAGGTTCAGAAAGCTGAGAATAAAAGTAAAATAGATGATCATAACATTATTGTTTGGCAGTATAGAAGTTCTTAGGAAGCCATACTGTCCTTTTATGCTTTCTATCCCTTCTGCACCCTCTACTTTCATAATAAAAAACCTAATGAGAAGAGTATGCAATTCCTGTATCCCCTTATCTTGTCCCTCATCATACAGCCATATCCACATTATACTTCATCTTACTCTCATCACTAAGAATCTCTTGATCTCTGAATCCTTACCATGTTCTTGATGCAATTTGGGTAGAACTGCCATGGCAGAGTATGCTTTCAGTCACTGTGGGTCTGGTATCTGTCCAAATATAATTTGGAGGATTTTCTTCATTTTCACATTTTTCTATAAAACAAAATAAAAACCATGAACAAGAAGAAAAACCTAGTTTAAATTAAGCTGATTTGAACCACACATTTTTATACTTTTGTACTTAAATCAATTAACCTACATATAGCCACTTCAAAATCAGTAATCTGACAATGACAACAGGAATTGTTGTCTTCCCCACCTTCAGACAGAATAATAATAATAATAATAATTTTTATTTATATACCACCCTATGGCGGACCAATCCGGGCGGTGAACATGGTGAATAAAATATACAATAATACAGTATAAAACAACATCATTCCCCCTCCCCCCCTTAAAAAGTTATTAAATCAAATCAATGTCCCATGTGCCAGTGATAATTTGGCACAGGCCCATGACTGCCATGGAGGCCTCATACTCCAGTCAAGGCAGCCCAAATGTAGACATGAATTAAGCAAGGCTATAGCAGTGTCAACAATGAAGTTATCTGAGACAAAAAGCCTTGGCATCTTTAGTGCTACATACTGTCATATACATCAGCCAGCTACATACTTGGGCAATAGGATACCAGCAGAATCCCAATCTTGTCGCCATTCCCTGCCATCATGTAGAGACATGCAAACATGGTCTTTTGATGAAAAGGCTATCTCATTTAGATGAAAAGGCTATCTCACTGTAGCAACCCTTTTCCCGAGTCCCTTAAGTTTAGGTCATTGTTGTACCAAACTCCCTAGAGGACACTTCTATGATGTAGTCAATCCACCTCCTTTACCCACTGAGATGTCTGTTGTACAAGTTAGTATAGTCTCATACTCAGTTTTCTCCAACCCAAGCTGGACCACTGCTGAACCTGGGAAGGCCACAATTCTACCACACCCTCCTCCATTTTTTTTATATGAATATATACTGAAAAGGTCAATGCTATCCTCAGTGCTGCCTGAGCTTGAGGGGGCTGTGGAAATTGCCCAATGCTATACAGGCTGATTGACAGATGAGAAGAGAAAATGGTGCAAATATATGGTTCCATCTTTCATGCAGACAATGCATGATCCTTACTACTGTAATACCTCTGCCCATTCCTATTTTTACAGCATATCTTTTCTACAAAGCACATACTAGTCTAGAAAAATGCAAAACAAATATGTCTTTATTATAATTTATTAAAAGTTAAAAGCACAGCACTTTTAAAGTACTGTAGTTTTATTGATTTAAAAGCAGTTTTCTTCTGTGAAGAGAAAATTGTCAGGGTAGCAATTATAATTATAATAATTATTATTATTCAAACAACATACAGAAAACAGCAAAGGTTAACCTTTATTTCTTACCAATGGGATGAACATCTACTTTCATGACTCTCCAACCATTCCCAATACTGATATTATTGCTCTTGAGTTTCTTCTCAATGGTTTGTTCTTCTAGACTTATATTGTTGGTGGAATTATAAACCAAAAGAGCCTGGACATCAAAACTGCAATGAAAATAGTCCGGGTACTGAAAATATGAGTTAGCAATAAGTCACCCTTCATATGATTTATGAAGTAGAATGCTTGTCATGGCATCTGCTTTAAATAATTCAGCAAACACAAGCAAGAAAGTATTTTATCCATCAACTGCCAACATGAAGGAATCATATAAACTACAGTCATTTTTGTAAATCTTACCATATTTTTTAGGACCATTACTCTCTTTGAATTCATGAAAAGTTTTTCCCCACTAAATAAGTCACTTGCCAGGAATGAAAATGAAATGCTTAAAAGTCACATAAATTTTTTTGAAAAAATAGGATAAATGGGAGAAGTCATATATTTAGTGGCAGACTTTGTATCCAAACTTTCTAATACAGCTGGCCCTCTGTATCCACAGATTCTTTATCCATGGATTCAGCTATTCACAACTTGAAAATATTCCCAAAAGATATAAATTCCCAAAAGCAAGCCATGATTTTGCCATTTTATATAAGGGACACAATTTTTCTATGCCGTTATATTTAATGGGACTTGTACATCCATGGATTTTGGTATCCATGGGGAGTCTTGGAACCAAATCCCAGTGGGTTTAATTTGAAATAATGTTAAAAATAGAATCAACAATAACATAAAGCAAAAAAATTGCTAAGCTATTTGTTATAATGGTTTATTATAACTATTGTTATAAGTATTCTAGGAGAAACAAAGTAAAATAGTCTAAGAAAAAATTCACTTACTTAATTAATGATTGGATACACAAGTTAGATAGCATATTTTAAGAATGTAAACATATGAACACCTTGAATTATGTTTTGAGTAACATACCCAAAATCTTAGGGCTTTCTCACTGGGGGAAAAAAATCCCTGCCCTGTGCCCTGAACAGTCACATGGTAGCAGCACAGGGTTGTTTTACCAGCTTACACTGTTTGCCTCGGAGATACCACACTCAGCATCAAATCACATGAGAAATATTTTGGAATGTGATTCTACATCTGTGTGAATTGGTAGCAATATATTATTTTTGCACGCTGTTTTCTTTGCTTAGATTGTTAAATATGACCAGTGGGGTTTGTCTCAGTAAATTGCTGGTTAATCAACAGTAAGAACAGCCATTCCATGTAGTAAGATTAAACACAGACTACAGTATTGACTTAAAGTGTCATGATGAAGTAGAGAGATTGCAGCAAGCATGTTTATTGAGCTGGTAATTAACACTGGTTGAAAGACTGCAAAGCTGTGTGCAAAATAAAAATGGCAGGGGGATCCACACAAGGAAACAGGGAAGCCCTAAGGAAGACATGTCTCTTACCCAGGTGACCCAGTCTTTGCCATATGGCTACACCTATGATCTGCAGGATCTTTCTGGGGAAAGCAGCAGCAGCAGGAGCACAAATGTGTGGCATTACTGCGATGTCAAAAAAGGGCATGGCATCAATGAAATAAACAAATTAAAAAATGCACATGCTATTTGTGTGTGCACTATGGGGGGGAAAGATCTAGGAACAAAAGCTATGATTAATAGTTCCATCAACTCTCAACTCTGCTCTACTCTGGGCATCATCAAATTGTGCAGAGGGCAATTGAGAAGAAAAATTAAACACTCTCACAACAACACATCTGCTTTTAAAAGGCACTGTCACATTACCATTGCTGGGATATCTCTTTATGTTGCTTCAATTGTTGATAAAGTTTGTGCACTTTAGGAGATGCAAACAGATATCTGTCACTGACATGTAATATACTGTGAACAGTAATAATAATTACTTTGGGTAATTTTCATGCAAATTGCTAAGTGATGCAAGATGAGCAAGACACTTCTGTATCCCATTTTCTTTTGTTATTGGGAATGTAATATTCCATGTCACCTCTCCCACAACAACTGTGTTTGAATAATCTGTTTCCTAGAGCTATACCCTTCCCAACTTGAAAATAAATGGCAATTTTCTGAAACTAGTATCAAAGTAGATGAAAAAAATGAAAAAAGTTGTGGGTGAAAAACTCCTGCTAAGAATCTTACCAATAATGCTAAGATATCAGACCTTATCATATGAGGTAAAAAAAGATGGTTTACCTTTCCCAAATTGAATTCTAATTTGGGCTGCATCCGGGTACTATCATATGTAAATTTCCACTAAATCCATTGGCCGAATACATCCTGAATGTAGCCCAGGTCCCAGGCATGCTCAGCCAGCCCTTTTTCAAAGTTGGGAGTTTTCTGACTTTAAAAAATGCCATCGAAGTGCTCCAGGGACCCAGGCTGCATCTGAGATGTATTCAGCTGGTAGATTCAGTGGCGATTTACATATGATAGTACCCAGATGCAACCCAAATTAGAATTCAATTTGGGAAAGGTAAGCCAGCATTTTTACCCCATGCAATAAGGTCCATTGTCTGGAATCCTGGTGGGACACTATGGTTACATAAAAACAGATATATATGTGGTTGCCTTTTCTCAGAGATGGCAGGCTGCAGTTCCTAGTGAAGCCAATTATTCTGTAAGTACACACAGCCCTCTCCTGCTTTTGACTTTCAGGACATGAAACTAACTAAACATGTAATGGATGGGCTGAAGGCCTTGCTGCCTGAGTTGTGCAACTGTGGGATCCAGCATAATTTATACTGGCATACATTTATGCTACACTAAAATTTATTTGATTTGCATTTTCCACCTCCCACACAGCTGGTTCCCATATTTGTTTAGAATTGACTAGTCCCATTGGATTCTTTTCTCTTTGTTTATTTCTACTTGCTGCAGAAAACACGGAGACATCATTAGATGTGGAAGTAGTATAAAACAGTAGTGTAATTCCATGCTTTGTGTGACTCTCACAAATACATGGAGCTCATACTACCTGGGTCTGTAAACAGGGTTGACCTATTTACACACATTCACCATTGATGTGGAAATAAAGAAGTACTTTTTATTTATGATAGAGAAAATGTTCCTATTTTTCTGTATCTGTATAATACAGAAGGGAGGGCAGACAAGTAAAGAGGCAAGTGAATATTCCTTCTCACTTGGACATTGCTTTCTATTCTTCCCAGCACAAGAGTGATCAAGTAAAAGGAAACATCAAACTGTCCCCACCCATTTGATTCCTCTATGTCCAAATATTTCCAGAGCTCATAGAGGAGTGAGAGGAAATGCATCTGATGCTGTTGCCAGGTAAACATAAATTATTGACTAATCCTGAGCCAGTGCTTCTTTGGCTATTGGACATGGGGGACTGGCAAGGGTTTTTTTCCTCTTCAGTGTGCCAGGGACTGGCACCATATCTGTGCCCATTAACAGCAACTGTTTCTTTCTTTCTTGAAAACCTGCTGTGGACTGGAAGCCAACAGCTAGAGGTCCAGCATGGAGCACCATTTTGAATAGTAATTTTGTTTTGTTCTAAGTAATTATCTCAGGACCTGATGAAACTAAGAAAAGTATACAAATTATTTTCAATCCCCTGGTAACAAGAATCTCACAAAATGTTACCTCTGATGATCTACGTTTCTCTTTTCCCTCTCTCTGTCTTTCACAGCACTTGGTTGAATACTACAAAGGCAAAACAAAATGAAAGAAAAAAAACAAATATAAATATAAATATTAGAAAAACTGTCTTCCACAAGGGATTGTAACTGCCTTATATTTCAGTTATATTAAGTATTTACCTTATATTGACCACATAAACAGTGTAATTCCAATCCTGAAAGGTGTGATTTAGCTGTAAATAAAATAAAAACTATTAAATTGACATATTTACATATGTGTACATATTTCTTTGTCCTCACAATGTAGAAAGATATTTTCAAAAAACAATTGTCAGCATGCATTTATTACTTTGAATTAATATAGAGAATATTACTTTTGCTTTTAGTAATAGCTAAATAATAGGAAATGGTGACCTTTAAAAAGGCTGGCAAAGGTATAAAGATCAATTTTAAATAAATCCAGCAAGATAACAGTGAAGATAATCACAGGTTTATGATGGATTCTGCAACAGAACATTGGGCTTGTGATTTTTCTTGTTATGTATGTAATCTCACTATGGCCATAAAATATTGAATCCACTTTAGATACAACACTGCAAAACATTAAGACTTCAGAGTACCAATATGGATCCATGTAATTTAGTGATATAAGTGCTTTGCCATCTCCACTGCTGTAGAACCTTTGAATCCTATTTCATTTGCACCACAGCTCAAGAAGGATATTGGCAAGTTGCAATATGTTCAGAGGAGGATGACTAAGATGATCAAAGGTTTGGAAACCAAGCCTTATGAGGAACGACTTAAGGAGTTGGTATGTTTAGCTTGGAAAAGAGAAGATTGAAAGGTGACATGATATAAGGATGGAAAAAATATTGGAAAATATTCCAAAAATGGTTGAAAAACATGTTTTTTGAGTATCAAGAAATCTTTTTGAGAAGAATCTTGGACCGACAAGAATCTTCATGCAAAATGTGCATATGGTGGTTTGCACACAAAACAGCATTTGCTGCATGGAAAAATAATATTTCAACATAGAAATATTAATTTCTGCATAGAAAATGTTGTTTTACTGGACAGAAAAGAGCTGTAATTGGGGATTTGTTCTGCATAACATTCACACTTGGTTCATTTGCACAGAAAACAGCATTTTCTGTAAAGGAATTAATATTTCTGTGTTGAAGTATTCTTTTCCATTCAGAAACTGCTGTTTCCTGTGCAGAAAATACTGTTTTCAATGCAAATCAGCTATGTGCAAATTTTACACATAACAAACCCGCAATTACAGATTTCTTTTCCTATGCAGAAAACATTTTCTGCACAAGAATAGTTCTGCATTGAAAAATTATTTTATGTATATATTATTTGAAAAATTGAAAAATTATTTTATATATTTTATGTATATAAAGCTGTTAAGACGGATCTCTTCCAGCAGGCCTTTCCTGAGTAGATAAGCCTGTCCCTGATTTTCATTTCGCCATTTTAAATTATTTATTATTTGTAATTTTTAATTAAGTTTTTATATTTTGTTTGTTTAATACTAAGTATTAGGAAGGATTTCTGAAGGTGGTTTCAGTTTATAAAGACAGTGATCTGAACAGAAGGTGACTAGTATTTTTAGTCACTCCACTAGGACTTCTGTTACCACTCCATCGGCAGCTGGGTGGTGGCTTTTTAGCCCACCTAAATTTTCCAGAGGCAACAGCGTCCACCCCAACTCTACCGGCTGCTGGACAGAGCCTACAAGCCAGCGTCGGACGTCGGAACTAGCCACGCCCATGCCTGCCAGCGCCAGGAGGTAATTTTTAATTATGTTTTTATATTTTGTTTGTTTAATACTAAGTATTAGGAAGGATTTCTGAAGGTGGTTTCAGTTTATAAAGAGAGTGATCTGAACAGAAGGTGACTAGTATTTTTAGTCACTCCACTAGGCCTTCTGTTACAACTCCATAGGCAGCTGGGTGGTGGCTTTTTAGCCCACCTAAATTTTCTAGAGGCAACAGCGTCTGCCCCAACTCTACCGGCTGCTGGACAGAGCCTACAAGCCAGCATCGGATGTCGGAACTAGCCACGCCCATGCCTGCTAGCACCAGGAGGAAAGCAGGGGAGGTGCTGATGCGAGCACCTTCCAAGGGCTGGTTCGCCGGTCGAATCCTGAGTACTGGACGCTGAGACAACTGTGCTTGCTAGTGCTAGCACCAGTAGGGGAAAGGGGGAGGTGCCAGTGGGAGCGGCATCTTCTGGAGGCGATTGTTGGTGCCAGTGCCAGGAGGGGAGAGGGGGAGGTGCCGATGGGAGCGGCACTTTCTAGAGGCTGGTCTACCAGTCAAGCCTTGAGTGATGGTCACTGGAACAACTGCGCCTGCTAGCGCTTGTGTTGGGAAGGGAAAAGGGGAGGTGCCGGTGGGAGTGGCACCTCTAAAAGCTAGTCTGTCTGTGAGGGAGATTAATGATGTAGACACTGGCAGTGGCGAGTCAATTGAAGTAGTGTGGGGCAAGAGGAGATATAGCGTTAACAGGGTGGGGATTAAACACAAGGGAAGATGAAATCGATATCCGAAATCTATCCCGTCTTCCACTCACTCTGTTAGCCCAAAAGAATCGAGGGTCGTCCCAACCATACCACAGACCCTCACCTCGCTCCTTTGCAATGCCAGGTCAGTGAGGAACAAGTCTTATATAATCTATGATTTGTTAGAGGAGGAGAACGCCGACTTGGCTTGTTTCACAGAAACCTGGCTGGGGGAGGATAGTAGTGCAACCTGGGTTAAGGCCCTCACAGCTGGGTATGCTGTTAAGGTGCAGATTAGGGAAAGTGGGCAAAGGGGGGAGTTGCCTTGGTCCATAAAAGTACTCTCACTTTGACCAGGAGACCTGTCCAGAAAATGAATCACATTGAGTGTATTTACTTGACCCTAAAGGCTAGGGACAATCTGGAGATTCTGTTGGTTTACCGTCCACCCCATTGCTTAACAGACTCCCTGGCCAAGCTGACACAGCTGGTCTCGGAGCTGGTGTTGGAGTCTCCCAGGCATCTTGTCCTGGGAGACCTCAACATCCCCTTTGAATCTGGCTCATTAGATCTGAAAGGTGCAGCTGAGGATTGCATGGCTTCCATGACAGTCATGGGCCTGTCCCAACTAGTCTCGGGCCCAACACATTGTGCGGGTAATATACTCGATGTGGTCTTTAGTACAGATCAGGAATTTCTGTGGGCAGAGGTAATCCAGACTTCTACCATGTCATGGACGGATCATGTTCTGGTTAAAGTGGGATTGAAGGCTATTACCCATACCCCTTTTGGGGGTGAAGGACCTATTAAAATGATCCACCCTTGAAGGCTGATGGAACCCAAAAAATTCCAGGAAGCCTTGGAGGGTTTTATGGTTGGGAACAATGGCGATTCTGTCGCATCCTTGGTTGATACCTGGAATAACGATCTTACCAAGGCTATAGTCATTATTGCTCCCGAATGTCCTTTCCAATCCGTTTCAAATAAAAAACCATGGTACACAGGAAATCTTTGTCAAATGTGGTTTTTAAAGACTTTCTTGCATAGGGAGAAAAAAAATGCTGCATTTGGTTGTTGGAAGAAATGTAATGAAGAATTACATCCCTGATAGCCAATTTCAAATATCTGAAGGAATATTATGTAGAGCTTGTTTTCTGGTGCTCCAGAGACAAGAACATGGATCAACTTATAAGAAAAGAAATTCCACCTAAACATTAAGAAGAATTTCTAAAAGGAAGCCCTGGTGGCACAGTGATTAAATGGCTATACGGCAGCCACTCACAGTCACAAGGCTGTGAGTTTGATCCTAGGCAGGGCTCCAGGGCCCACTCAGCCGTGCATCCTTCCCTAGGTCACTAAAATGAGTACCCAGCTTGTTGGGGGCATTAATTTACAAATTGTAAACCACTTAGGGAGTGCTTAAGTGCACTGATAAGCAGTACTGAAATGTACTTGCTATTGCTATAATTTCTCGACCTGACAGTGGAATAGACTGGCTTGGAGAGTGGTGGACTCTCCTTCTTTGGGGGGGGGGGGGGGGGGGATGTCTTTAAACTGAGGCCAGATGGGCATCACTTAGTAGTTTTAGTTGTTTATTCTTTCATGGCAGGGAGTTGGTCTAAATGGCCCTTGTAGCCCCTTCCAACTCTATGTTGGCTAACAGAAGATGTGGTTAATATCACTGTCCACAAAGACAGAAAACTGGGCAAGGTTTTAATGTTGTAATTTTTCACATACAAGTCTTTAAAAGAATGCATGAATGCGCCTTATTGAATCCTGAGATCTGGTGTGAGGCACTAGAGTTCTATGGCTCAGAATTCTAACTTCGTCTCCCAAACCTTTAAATCCATGGCAAGTTAAATGAAATCATAGTGCTATATTTGTGTAGTGTGAAAATGTCCCCACTTTGAGGGAGGTCAGGACTGATCCTAACCTACCACCAGATATTATTTGAGGAGATGATCATTCTTTTAATCACTGAAATTTTTTTAAAAAAGTAAAACATATTTCACATAGAAAGCAGAGGAGCTTTAGCTCCATATAACTATACCTCAGGCTTGAAGAAACCATGCTGGAGCCACCAAGTATAAATATATATTTTTTTAAAAAATCCTTTGTATTTGTTATAATTTAATGTCAGTAACTATATTTAAAGTATATGAAGATGATTATAAATCAACCTAACTTACCCAGTTGGCAACTGCATTCTGAACATTTGATTCTGAAGTGTCTTTTTCATTGTAGACTGTAAAAGCAATTCTGTAGAACAGCCCCCCTATGCATTACAAAAACAATGTCAATGTTAGAACTACAGTTCATGATTTATAAATGCCTACAAATTTATCCAGCTGAAATTGCAATTAGGTATATTGGGGTGGGCAACTGCTGAAATTTCTAGGGCCCATGGGTCCTTGGAGAGCTACCCACACTCATGCTCCCTGAATTTTTAAACTTGTTTTTGTAATTTTAAAATTAAAACCCCCATTTGAAGGGGAGATGTTGAGATGCCAATTTCCCTATGTTTTTGGCCTCATCTGGATTGTTTTAACTTCATGAAAGGCCTTTGTTCACCAGGAAGTAAATTACAAGTCAACTTCCAATTTACTTTCTTATTTAAAAAAAAATCCTCTTGTAGCAGGGGCCTAAATACCTGAAAGACAACATATTCTATCTGATCTTGGAAGTTAAGCAGGGTCAGCCCTGGTTAGTACTTGGATGGGAGGCTACCAATGAATAGCATGTATTATAGGTTATATTTCAAAGAAAGGAACTGGCAAAACTACCTCTGAGTATTCCTTGCCTAAGAAAACCCTATGAAATTATGGGGTTCCCAATAGCCAGCAGGTGACATGAAGCACATATGCACACACAATAGACCTTAAACATCTCAAAGGCCTAAAACATCAAGGGGAAGCAATAATAATAATAATAATAATAATAATAATAATAATAATAATAATAATGGCAAAATTGCACCCCGAGCCCCCTATGGTGTAGGGCAGGGGTAGGCAACCTTTCCCCTTTAAGGGCCAAGGGACTTCAGCTCCCAGAATCCCAGGAGCTATTGGCCAACATGGGACTATTGGCCAACATGGCTGAGACTTCTGGGAGCTGAAGTCCCTCGGCCCTTAAAGGGGAAAAGTTGCCTACCCCTGGTGTAGGGGACATTTTGGTTTTAAAAGGGTAAATTTTTTGCCATTTTTAGGGGGTGCTGGATGACCTTGGGGAGCCCTCATAATGGCCTTGGGGCCCAATGTGGCCCACAGGCTGTGTTCTGCCTACCCCTAAACTATATAGTTCATAAAATGATTATTCAAAAATTCCAGTTATTCTTATGATGACCAAAGGATGTCTTAGCAAAGAAATGCAACTGTCCATCAATGAATAAGCTTGATTAACCAGTCAATTAAATTAAATGTTTCCCATTTCACAAGATTGTTTAGTTGTATCCAACTGTAGGGGGCAGTGCTCATCTCTGTTACTAAGCCAAGGGAGCCGGTGTTGTCAAAGATAACTCCGAGATCATGTTGCCAGCATGACTACACAGAACACTGTTCCCACAAAAGAGATACTTATTTATCTACTTGCACTTTTTACATGCTTTTGAACTGCTGGGTTGACAGAAGCTGGGACTAGTGATGGGAGCTCAGTCCATCATGTGGCACTTGGGTCTTGAAATGTCAACCTGCTGATCTTGCAACTGTCAGAGTCAGTGTCTTAACCATTAAGCCACTGAAATATTGCCAAGTATGGTACAACGGTCTGAGTGTTTGACTAGGACTTCAGGAGCTTCATTCAGCTATGGAAATCCCCACTGGATGACTCTGGGCATGTTGCATTCTCTCAGTTTTAGTGGATAATAATGGCAAATCTCTGAATAAATTATCTGGACCCATTTCAAACTGGGCTCAGGGCGGGATATGGAGTTCAGACTGCCATGGTCGCCTTAATCGATGACCTCTGTCTGGTTATCGACAGGGGAAGTGTGACCCTGTTGG
>CM034701.1:308363410-308382650 GCA_020142125.1 Phrynosoma platyrhinos | reverse complement strand
ATCCGTAGGGAGAGGCGGGAAATATAAATAAATTATATTATTATTATTTTATTATTATTATTATTATTAAATCTTGTCAAGAAAAATAAAAAGTGTGTTGCCATAAATTCAAGCTGACTCGAATGCACATTATTGTTGTTGTTGCATATCTTCAAGCGATTTCCAACTTATGGAGAACCTAAGGCAAACCTATCACAGGTTTTTCTGGGAATGAGAGTATGTGACTTGACCAAGGTCACTGAGTGGGTTTCTATGACCAAGTGGAGAATCACAGCCTGATCTCCAGAGTCATAGTCCAATGCTCAAACCATTACACCATGTTGAAGGCACATAACAGAAAACTCCATGTGGCCATGATGCTTATAGCAGCCTGCTGACTCTTTAGCCCAATTAACTATTGAAATTGTATTTTGCTTTTTGATATTTTTGGCACTTTGGTTTAATTAGTTTTGTTTTTTAAAATCGTAATTGTGGCTGACCCTGGCTTTTCTCCCTTAAAAGCAAAAACAAAACAAAACAAAAAACAAAAAACCCCAACAAAACAAAGCAAGACAAAACAAAACAAAAGAAAACAAAACCTTATTCACTGCATCATTTATATTGTTGAACTCTTACCTAACTTTTAGTTAATCTTACCTTTATTTATAAAATATAATTAACTTTTTAACAACACACTTCATGATATCATTTTTACTGTTTTTGTTGATTACAACCATTACCAAAGCTTTTGCAATCTATTTTTTTCATTGTTCTAATAAAATGTATGCTTTATTAAGGTTTACATCTTCAATAAATGATTGTTGTTGGTGCAACTTGAATAATATTAAATTATTCACCAATGTTACTACTTATGTTGGGAGAAATATCATAAGATGTGTTGGGACAAACATCACTATTTTTATAATCCTGTATGACAGGGGTCCCCAAACTATGGCCAGCCCCGGCCCATCGAGGCCTTCCTACCAGCCCGTGGCCAGTCCTGCAGCCACCGCCGCTTGTGCCCGCCGCCGGATGCCATTTTGTCTTCCAAAATGGCATATGGAGTCGTGCACATGCATGTGGCATTGCGCGCGCATGTGCACAACTCCGGGCGCCATTTTAGAACACAAAATGGCACCCGGCATCGCGCGCGCATGCACACTACTCGGGAGCCATTTTGTGTTCCAAAATGGCGCTCAGAGTTGTGCGCATGCGCGCGTGCCTCCATCTCCCCTGGAAAATCTGGGGGCCAGCGAACCAGCCCCCAGATCAAAAAGTCCGGGGACCCCTACTGTGTGGGGATCACTTCCTTGATAACAAAATGTATCAGTCCACAAGAGTCTGTAGCACTATGATAGTTAGAGGGGTGACTCTGATGTAAAATGAATTTTTTAATATTGGTCAGTATTCAATGGTGTGCTTTTTCTGATGGAAGTTGTACTTGCTTGAAGAAGCAGGAAAGTCACAATCATGCATGTGTCCTACAAGCATGTACAGGAGGGCTGAGAAAAACTCTGCAGTATGTTTTTGGTGCCAGGGAAGGTGTGTTCTGTCACACAAACCACAACTCTTCTATAAGCACTGCAGTAGATTCAGGGCATCCTTTCAGACATCAATTTATGTATTAAAATATATATTGGTGCATGTAAAGGTCTGTTTATTCAGAGATAATGTATTGCAGCAACTGCAGGGGAAGTATGGCCATGTGACTGTTTCCAGTATGACCGGAAGTGAAATCAAATCATTTATGCTTCTGCGAAGGTACAACAGGGAACCAATTACTGTGGTTTTCCAGGAAGGTGTAAGGGGAATCTAACCACCATCTTTTGTGGTATTTTGTGAGGGTTTTTTGTGTGTGAGCATGTTTCAGCTATTTCCCTCCACTTTTTAAAATGAAGGGGGTCTATGTGGTTTTGGGTCTCCAGGGCTGGTAGGAGGTATATGAGGCCCATGGGCCACATTTTCCTCATCTATCCTGAATGGTGACAGTGGTCACTCTTTCTGCAAACTAGGGTCTTGTCTATATAGACCAGGATACTCTGGGGGCAGTCTCTATTCCTGCACTGTCTGCATGGTTGTCCTGCTGAGCCATCCAGTACATCTGCCATCACAGCAGGTTGTTCACATCTGAGGTCAGAAGAAGGCACCCAGCCTTGATCACATGGTTGGGTGCCTCATACTGTCCTTGGAATGAGCTACCCATGGTGGCAGCTGGTGCATCAGTCAGCTTAGTGGGATGCCCATGCAGACAGATGCTGCAGTGCTGAAACAGAAGCTCTAAAGTTGCTACACCCCAGTTCTGATACAAAACACACTGGGCATCATGTCAACTGATTGCACCAGAACTGTGGCTTAGGATGTGCATTGTCCAAACAGGATGATGCCAGAACAAGGGGGTGATGGGCTTTTGGCCTGTGCAGACAGGGACTAGGCTATAAATATTGTGACATCTACCCTATCTGATACTAATTCAGGGCTAACATTGCCATTCTTGCAGCATAAGGTTAATGCACCAACTTTCAGACACTCTAAGTCCCAATTTTTTTGGGGAAAGGCAGGTT
Organism: Phrynosoma platyrhinos; assembly: GCA_020142125.1. Taxonomy (NCBI): domain Eukaryota; kingdom Metazoa; phylum Chordata; class Lepidosauria; order Squamata; family Phrynosomatidae; genus Phrynosoma; species Phrynosoma platyrhinos. The sequence goes on along the minus strand of CM034701.1, from coordinate 308,380,110 downwards.
GTAAATAATGCCAGTAATAATTAATACTACATTTTTAACACTGGGCCTGATTTTATGGCAAATTATGTTAATATGGAAGTATCTAACAATACAAGCCAGTGAAATATAGTGGTCTGAATGTTGGATTAGGACTTTGGGACACTAGGGCTTGAATCCCACCTCAGCCATGGAAACCCCCTCGGCAACCATGGGCATGTCCTCAGCCTCTGAGGAAGACAATGTCAAACCCCATCTGAACAAATCTTGCCAAGAAAACCCCACAAGAAGTTCTCCACAATTTGGAAATGACTTGAAGGCACATATCAACAATCTAACATTGACATTTTACATTGTTTATTTGAAACTGAGTTAGGGGGATGTTTAATGGTGTGTTATTTTAATCATGAATGAGGGAAGAAAAATGATGCCAGAAATTATGAAAAATTATGCTTTTCATGAGTTTGTGCACAGCTTCAAATCAAAATGCTCTCCTCTGCTACAACATCTTCGCTTAAATTAAGCCATTTTTAAAAACTTCAGCCATTGTACAGCCAGATGCCAGGATAGAACATGAGTTCCAAGTTCCTACAAATTTAATTACAAAATATCTACTGCTGTCAATGGACACAGGAGTTTATCCTTAGCACACAATTCTACTGCTAGTTACACAGAGATACGTTCAGTGACTGTGAGAGAAGCTATGAGATCCCTTGATTTAGCTGATGAACAATATCATAAGGGGTTATATAGAGAAACAAAAATTACATTACTGATATCTCTGAGACCTATCCCCCCCCCCATTCAAACTATACTTGTCAGAGGTAGATGACCAATCTAATTCCAGCCAGGACCACCCCTCAACCACACTTGTCCCCACAAAATAGTTAAAGTGGAGAACAGACATTTTCACAGCACTGTCTAGCTATCAAATGGGGAGCCAGTTGAGGAAAGAAGCCTAGCAGATCACCAGCTAAATTTATAGGAAGGGAACCACTGATATATAGCAAATCTCTTTGTGAAAACTTTCCATTCATAGATTACTCTCAATAGATTAGATTATGATTTCCTGCAGATCCAATTTCTACTGGTGGTCTTACATCACAACACGTGTAGCATTATTAGGACATGTAAATGAACCTTAAGAGATGCATGGATCAGTTTCTATGAGCAGAAGATCATTTCCATTACAATGTAATCATATTAGGCAAAAATATCAAAATACATTTTAAATTAAATCACCTTTGATGAGAAAGCGCTACTATACTATCTCTAGAGAAGACTGAAAGAGTTTTATTTTCCACCACCACTAAACCACTTCAGTTAGTACAGAAAATTATATCTTTCTTGTCACTCTCAGGAGACTATAAAATGCCAAAATCAAAATGATATAATTTCCATTTTGTAATTATGTATATAGTATACATTTTTTTAGAATGATAACTGCTGTAAATATTTTTTTAATGTATTTGAACATAAATGCTAGGGGTTCATCTCCTCTGCTTATATTATTGAATATTTCCCCAATTTCCAGCTATATTTGGGGATAAATTTTTTAAAATCACTGAAAATATTTGCAAGAGCTCAGTACAGATTTTTTTTATAACTATCTCCATGAGGGAGTTCTGATGCACTGACTCATCCTCTGCTGAACAGTAGGATGGAAGACAAGGAAGGCACATAGAGGCTCTCTTCTATGGTGTCCTTGTACTCAGCACCTTGATGCTGGGGTTGTGTGGTAGGCTTTACTAGCCTCTTTTGCTTTAGTGGGAGGGTAGGCTGATTTTTACATCCACCCTCTCATTTAATCAAACTTATTTATTTAATTTTTTCAGCTATACATTTAATTGTAAAATTAAAATCATGCTCATGGATAGAAGAAGTGAATCAGTGGACTTTCATTGACACAATAGTCTCCTCAAAGTTCTTCTAATTAGTAAATGAGAAGGTCATAATTAGAATCACACACTAAAGATGATTAATCTTTTTTTTAAAAAATGGCATAAATGTACTTCTAATGATGTTCAATTACTTTAACAGTTTAAGGCTTATGGCACTATGGAATGCTAATCTACTCAATAACTAAATGTTTCTACAAAATCTAGCAGATGAAATGATTTTATTTCTACATCTAAATGGATTTGTTGACATACTGTGGTTGACCTCAGGTCCACAAGGGCAGTGCAAATCATTGAAGGAGTTACATAAAAAACAAGAGAAAAGCATTTTTGGAGAGCTGCTATCAGGACTCAGTATCATCTTAGGCACAATACTTTGATTTGCTTCAGACACCACACTGGTGAAAGGATTTTCATAAACTGATGCTTTCACTGAGTTTTGAACTTCTGTGTTATGAAGAAATGTAATTCTGGACATCATTTCTGTATGAATTAATGTATTTTCATTAAAATGTTTTAAAGTTTCAACAGATGGAGAAGATTGGACTAACATGCTGGTAACCACTGAAACTGTATGCAGTTCTAAAAAAGAAGAGTGAGTAAGTGTTATTTCTGAATCCAAAGATGGTGAGATTTTCCATGTATACAAATCAATACCCTGGATATTGTTAGAAGATAGTCTTTTATTAACAGGACTATTGTTATGCTTGCTGGAATGGTGATGTATCTTCCAAATTGATTCATTTCCTGAAACAGTAGTTCCTATATTAGATCTAATACTTTTATAAGCCACTTCACCATCAAGCATTTCTGCTTGTTCCAGCTGAAAAGAAGAGATAAGTTTGCTTTCTGTATTTTCTGCAAATTGTTGTTCACTGTCAGCAAGGAGTTCATTTAGTGGGCTTCTCTGTATGTTTCGCTCTTCATTCCATGAATAGCCATAGCCAGGAAAATTTTGATCAAGGTTATTCAAAAGACTTTCTGACTGTAACAGTGTAGAAAACATTAGTGCTGCTGAGTTGCTCCCAAATTGTAGACTTGCCTTTATTTGAGGTCTATAACTATAAGTTTGCAATATTTCCAAAGGTATCCTCTCTATAAACAAGTTATATTTAGGTGGATTTTGTTTTCCTAGAAAACCACTGTTCTTAAATGAGTAGCCGTTCTTTTGTACATAATCAGAAGCTCTTGTGAACTCATAACCCTGTCTGGCCATATACATAGTTTGTGATAGACTCTCCACATTTATTGGATTTGGTGATGAACTTGTGCAGTCACTGTCTAAGCATGAAGACTCAAAAAACAGTGTTAGTATTTCAGTATGATAATGAAAGGCATTCACATAGGCAAATGGGGTTTTATCTAAAATTTGCTGCATGGCTAAACTATCTTTCTGTCCATCAATGAATGTTACATAAAATTGGTCAGAATGCAAGGAAGGTTGAATCACAGGTACTTCCAATGAGGTCAAAGGAAAATGAAGTGTAGATGTGGCCTTTATAGACACACTTATGTTCAGAGAAAGATTTGTTTCTGTTTTTGTTTCCAATTGTGCTCTGTTTTCCATGCTTTCTGAAATCCTTAATGTGACAGTTGGTGCCAGTGAACCTAATTTCTCTCCATCCTTTTCTGACACAGGAATAGAAGTGCCTATTTTTACAGCTCCATAGTCCAACAAACTATTATTAGATGTTGTTTGCACAGTGATGTCATCTGTATCTGTGGGGGATATGAAAAAGGACACTCTCTTTGTTAGGAAAGAATCCAACACACTAAATGCCAACCTTTTTGTAGACTCTTTAGAAGGCATATGGAAGTCTTGCTCCAAAGTCCAATAATTTTTTGAAATAGTATCTACATATTGCATTTGAAGATTTAAGTCATTAGGCTCCCATGACTTGCTGATTTTAGGGAAAACAGTGGCAAAAGAAACATAATTAGGTGGGTTATCAGATTTATTGTTTTGTAAATGTTCAGCTCCTGTAAATTTGTTTGGTGTTCGCTTGATATTTTCCACAGAAATTAAGGAAGAAGGTACATGATTTATGTAAGAAATCAATGTATTTAGGGAATCAAATTCATCTTTTTGGGTCAAGGCCTCTTCCTTCTCCGGATGGCGGAGCTGTTCAGTTAAAGGTATAAATGTAAATAAGGCACTTCTTAAAGAAGCCATATTAAACGTTCCTTGAGAGAGATATGAAACAGAATTAGTCTGTTGAACATCTGGCCCTCTTTCTTTTAATTTTGGTAAGATACTTGATATACTTTGCCAGTTTATACTGTATTCCACTGGTGAGAGAGCTTCTGTTGGCTGGATTACAGATATAACATCTGGGAACCAGGCTTTCATGTTTTGTAAAGAGCCAGAAGGATTTGCACTCTGTTTTAAAACTTGTTTTTTAAAATGTATTGAATTATGGTCTTTGATGTAATTAAATTTTGTAGGCTGTAGTTTGCCAACAATGTAATATTCACTCTTAACAAAATCTTCTTGTAGAATTCTCTTAGTGGGCTCTAAGTAGAAACTTTCAAGTGTGCTTTCTAGTAACTCCGTCTTTGTTTCTTGATGTAATTCACTAGCATATGTATAGGAAGACTGTATAAGATGAGAAGGAAAGGTCTCTTGTGAAATTCCAGAAATTATATGATTGTCAGTTGCAACTTCATTCCATGCCAAAGATTGTAAGAAACTGTAAGCATCTTTATATGCAGAAGAGAAAGGATAACTCTTAGATGATAGCACCCACTGAGGATCTTTTGTATGTTCAAAGAGAAGGTTCTTGCTCACCAGTGAAGGGAATAAAGAACTTGATATGAGATCTTCCAATGGAGGTGCCTGAGTCCATATTGGTTCTGTATCAAGACTTTTGTTCTGTTGAAGAGGAAAAACCATATTCCTGACGTGATCAAGTGGAATAGTGGGTACTTCTCTTGGATTATCACTCTCACTTAGCAAGCTATTAGAGTCCCCTGAAACACTACTAATAATTGTGTAGTTTAGAGAAGAATTATGGTTTGTATGTTCTGTAAAAGGATACAAGACATTAACTTGTGTTTTCTGAAAAGCAGATGATGTGACCTCAGGGGTAGGCACAATGAAATAATTGAGTACATTTTTTCTCTCTGAACTTTTATCCTCAGTTGATGCAGATTTACTGGAATGGAAAAGCCTTGGTTTCACAGGCCAAACTATTGGAGTTGAAATAATTCCTATATTTTTGATACCTTTTATCTTAGAATCTTCCTGCCCTGGTAGTAATTGCTGAGAGGAATCAGCTGAATTTCTCTTGACTCTGAAGACCACTGCAGCAGGAGCTTTCATTTCCTGCAGGTCTGTATATAGCAAGCCATATAATTAATAAACAAATTATTTGCAAAAATTAACTTCCTCCCAATAAGATATTCCTCACAATTGTGTAAGCAGGAACTGCACTGATTTATAATACATTTGTTTGCTGTGATGTGCAGAAAGATCAAAAACATCAAAGGAGCTCTGAGCAAGTCATCTTTGCTCTGGCCACAGTGAACATCTGCAATTCCCAGTGACATAAATGATACAACTGTATTCATTTATCGGTCTTATGGTTCTATTGAATGAGTTATCCACCAGGTTGTAAAATTTTGGAAGAAATAAATTTTATATATCTCTCTCCCCCACTATTCATGGATTCTCTCTTCACCTGTGCAGGGAAAGGGCTGCCCTGCCAAAAAATGACTGAAGAGGGATGGAAACCCATCTCTGTCTCCCCTAACCTTTAGGGCAAGGTTCTGTAGGGGGGATGGGCTCCTTCCACCACTCCACTTCCTCTCCTTTTGATCAGGATGCTTCTCCTTCACACCACATAAATAAATGAATAAAAGAGCAGTGGGAGAAGGATAACTAGGTAGAGAAAGTGAGCCGGATGATGAAAAGGGGGGAAAAGAAGTCATAGTCAGAAGGAGATACAGAAGGAAACACAACAGAATGCAGAGGGAGGGTTTCTCAATATTTCTCGATCAGCTACCATCGCAGTCATCAATGACAATAGCAACAGTATCAAGATTGTCTTCTTAAATAACATTACTTTTGACAGTATTTGAAAAATAATGAAACAATCATATCATAAATGAGTACAATGATCCCTGCCCCCCTCCAGGAGCTATACTTCCCTTGTCCAAAACCAAAACAAAACACTAAACTGGAAAAACTGGCAAGGGGTCTTCCCTCCTTTTCTTCTGTAGATTTCATTAGGTACACCAAGGCTTTTCTTCTCTTATGAACTCCTTTTTACAGTCTTATAATACCATAAGTATATTTTACAGTCAAGAAAGTGGCTTAGTACATAAGAAAGAAAATGTAACATTGAATGGTAACACTGGGTTTTTTTTAACAGTTCTATTAGTATCAGGCATATTAGTGGTGACAGTGGGTGATGTAATGATGGAATCATTACATTTATAGTAGCTGGTAACAAAGATGAGAAAGAGGTGAACTTGTATGTATGGAACATGAATGTTAAAGAGATTGGGCAAAATGGAAATAACAGATATGAACAAGGAGTGGACATATCTGCCTCTAAAAACTAGTGAACAAGTTATCCAGTACAACAAGAGTTGTGTGGAACTTTAAAGACTAACAAGTTGCATTTTGGAAGAAGTTCAGTGGAGAAGGACATTTTGGGCAGCAGTGTATATGTGCAGAAAGACTTCTTTCCTCTTTTATTTTCCCCATCATAGTTGATTCTCTTTCTCTTCATGCAACTCAATAGACTATTTCTTCATTCTGTTATGTTTGTGTGTGAAAGTAAGTGAAATGAATGAAAAGAGAATGTGTGGGAGAAAAGAGTAAGAGGGGAGAGAAAAGTGGAAGGAGAGGAAGAGGAACTAGAGAAAGTGAAAAAAAGAGAAAGAGAAAAGGAAAATCAGGGAGGGAAGAGAGAAATAATCTTTGCTAGGAAGAGAGAAATAATCAAAAAGAGAAAAGAGCCATAGAGAGGGAGCCTTAAAGAGAGTTAAGAGAGAGTTAAGAGAGGGAGGGAAGAGGCAGAGAGTTAAGAGAGAGTAAAGAGAGTTAAGGGAGAAAGTTAAGAGAGGGAGGGAAGAGGCAGAGAAAGAGAGAGAGAGAGAGAGAGAGAGAGAGAGAGAGAGGAAAATAGGGGAAGAGACAATCAGAGTGAAAGAAGACAAGAAGAGCCTGAGATGGAAAAGAGAAGAGAGAAAGAACAGGAGAGAAGGGCCTCAAACAGGTGGCCCAAAAGGGCCACCATTGGGCTGATCTGGGAGTGGGGTATACACATGACACATGCTCCTGATCACTCTGAGGCCAAGCGGAGGCTGTGCCAGGGTGGCTGAATGTGGTCCAAAACCAGCTGTGAAAGAAGCAGTTTCTTACTGCTCCTTTTCTTTTGGCCCACTGAGGACCGCAGCGGAGGGTGCACTCGGGACCACAGTGTCTGGTATAGTCAGGGTGATTGGGGTGGGAGCAGCCAGAGGCCCCCTCTTTATCCCCATGTGCTTGAGCCCATAGAGAGGAGAGATAGAATGAATGAAAAATACAAAGAAAGTAAAGAAAACCCAATGTGAGAGAGAAGCCATAATGAAATTACATCCCTGTATTTTTAAAAAATAACAGTCCTATTTCCAAAATCATATTTTGGTCTGTCCATATTCCATATTCCATATAGACTTACACTGCTCATGTGCTACATTCCAGGACTCTCTTTTCACCACTTATTTCAGCTTATTGTCTGCATCCTAATTCTGTACTTTACTTTCAATAAATTCTCAAGCTCACAAAATTGTAGTATCAGACAATGGCTCAGGTTTTACATATTAAGACAGAGCCTCAGTCAAACTCATCTTTTAGTGATGAGATATATATGGTGATGATATTGCTATTTCTTTTACCTGAGCTGTTACTGTTTTTATACTGTTTTAAAGAATTGGATACAGCAGATAGCCTCCTGCATATGAAAGAGTTCCCTTGGTCTATGGCTTTTTAACAAGGAGTCTACCACTGACTGAAGGAGGACAAGTTGATGGCCTATTCCAGTCTAGGAATATAATGTTCACAGCTGGAACGGTCGATGGAAAGAAAATTCATAGCATCTAATAACAATAGAGGTTTTGATTATTTTGAGGAATGACATTAAAGTGGCATATCCCATGAATAATAGTATCAATATTGCATTTTTAAATTGTTGACATTTAGCATTTGAAAATTAACGAAACATATGACAGATGTTTGAAAAAAGAGATTTTCCTTGTAATTTAAACAGACATTTCTTCACCAAATGTGGACATTATCATCAGTATCTGCTGAAGCAAAACTACAGCCCTTTAAAGGATATCTGAAGTTTGTAATATTATGAGTATGATTAAAGAGACAATGCAGCATCTTACTCAAATAACAAAGAAAATGTAACACTGAATTTCTTACCATTAGTTTGTTTATCGGTTCTGTTAGTATCAGGCATGTTAGTGGTGACAGTGGGTGATGTAGTGGTGGAATTTACAGTAGCTGGTAACAAAGATGAGAAAGAGGTGAACTTATATGGAATATGAATGTTAATGAGATTGGGCAAATGGAAATAATGCATGAAAATATGAATAGAGAAAGGAAAAACCTGCTTCTTAAAGCAGCAAACAAGTTATACAATGCAAACATACATATTTTTGTATGAACCCAAGTTTAAAATTTTAACTGAACCATCTACTTTTGGAAAAGCCTCATTTGCTCACATATAAAATGGTAATAATGGATATTTACTTTCACAGGGCTTTAAAACAAGCAGATACATATAGACAGACAGACAGATAGACACATACACACAACCTCTCTCACACAGATACATTACTTCTCTCTGATAAATAATAAAGTAAGCTATACATCTGGCACCAGTACTAAACCTATTGGCAACTGAAACAGATGGGCCAAAAAGTGCAACTTCTGGCCACTTCAGGGGCATGGCATGATGCATGCCCCCAATGTGAACAGAAGCAGCTCTGAGGCTGTCTAAGGCCAGAAAAGGAGCAGCAAAAAGCCACTCCTTGCCAGTGACTTGTTCAAGACCATAGCAGCGGCCAGCTTCAGGACTGGGACCGGGACTATCGGGGCTGGAGCAGCCAGAGGCCACTCCAAGCTGCTGGTCTGCTTGAGCCCTGTGTCACTGACGTGATTGCTCAAACTATGTTTAAGTTCAGGGTGCAATCAGAAAATGGCATATGGATTATGACTGGAGACCAGAGTTCAATTCCAAGTTTGGCTATGAAACCCACTGGGTGACTTTGGCCAAGTCACATGCTCTCGGCCTCAGGGGAAGGCAATGAAAAACCTCCTCTGAACAAATCTTGCCAAGAAAAAATGATGATAGGTTCGCCTCTGGGTTGCCGTAAGTTGGAAACAAATTGGAGGCACACAGTAAGAACAACAATTACTTGTACAATATATTTGCTGTAGTAACAGCTACAATATCTGCCTTGAAGAAATATACAAAGTTTTCTCTCAAGACATTCAGATAAACCATTTTTACCCAAATAGCATAAAAACAGTCTGTCTGGAGCAACCATGTAAGCATCTAAGTAAATCCTCTAAGCTCTGAATAATTAACAGAATCAATATCATAAATAGGCAGACTTGTAAGGGATATATCTTCAAAGTGCTGTCTGAAGCGTCATCTAATTCCCACTGGCATTCAGAGAAGATCCAGAGGTTGCCACAAACATTCAAAAAGTGAAGCATTTTCAGTCAAACAGAAAAAGAATTGTATTCATAATGATTTGTCATTTAGAACTATTTTTTAAATTGTTATAATACTGTAAATAATTTAATCCTATTTTAATGTTTACTTTTTGTATATTTTAATTGTATTGTTCTTTTAAATTGTGAGTTGCTTTGGGTCCTAAATTTTGGGGAAAAGTGAGATACAAATAAATATAACAAAAACAATGAGTGTATCAAGAGATTTTCATCCAAACAAACAAGAGCAGTACCACTAAATAGTGAGGAAAATTTGTTTTATAACTGAATTTGTTTTACACCTCAGAGTAACTCAAAGATATATATGACACTTTGAAGATAGAACAACAATATTCAGTAGATTTCTCAATGTGAAAAGTTCTCAGTCTACTACATATCATAGCATGAAACAATGAGTTACAAGTAAAGCAGTTACTGTTGTGAGTTACCTTGAGGGAGGCACAAGAGAATTAAAGTTGCAATGTAACAAACAGAAATATTGTTGCCTGTTTCTCTTGTGTGATGGGTAATCCTTTTCTGGTTTCTGCTTAACAATTATTTTAAAAGACATTTTTACAGGACTTTTTATAGTTTTATGCCATACTCTTAGAGACTTAATTTTTTTTTTAAAAAGTACAGGCAGCCCTCCATGTCCACAAATTCTGTATCCATGGATTCAAAAATCCACAGCTTGAAAATACACATAAATAAATTCAAAAAGCAAATCTTGATTTTGCAATTTTATATAAGGGACACTATCTTACTGCACTATTGCATATAATGGGACTTGAGCATCCATGGGGTGCTGGTGGTCCTGGAACCAAACCCCACCAGATATCAAGGGCCCACTGTAATGGAAAAATCAATGGGTTGGGAAGGACAACATTAATAGTAATGGGTTTCCTTTGGGGTGAGCCCTTTGTAAGCTACATAATGAATTACTATTAAAAAGTGACTTCTGACCTCTACTTAATACTGCTGTTACATAGCCCCCATTCATTACAGTGGGATCTGTACAGGAGTTTGGGTGGATAATTTGTCTCCAAGCTTTTCACAAATTTATCTTTGCAACTATTTTGTTCTGTGTGGGGTAAAGGTAGACCAGGCAGTGATTTTTCAAAATTATTTTATATGTCTACAATTTTTATTAAATACTATTGAAAAGAAAAGAAACACCTTAATTTATTATGGCAATCAATCAATATTACTTGTTGGCCCACTAGGGCCCCTGAGGTGATGCACACTGGACAGAAATATGTAAAACAATATATAAACATCTAAAAATAAACATAAATGCTCCTTAAAAATAATATAAAATGAAATAATCTAAAACTAAACATCTAAACATCTAAATTTAAAACTAAATAGTCTAAAACAAAAAATGTGAAAAGTTTCAAGGATCAAGGGCCATAAGGAACAGCATCATCTTTGCTGTACACTCAAAACTCAGAAAAAAATCAAGCCAGCCTCCCTAAGCAGAGAGTTTTGCAGTCAAAGTGCTGATACAGAGTAAGCCCTGTCGTATATATGCATCCACCTAGCCTCACAAATTATAGTCATTTCTATAGACAATAATTGTTAGTGGAATACACAAAGTAAAAGGACTTCAGTAAATCATTTCAGTTTTTCCAAATTGAACTAGGTAGGGGGAAGCAGACGGGCGGCCAGGGGCTGCCCCCGGGAAGCTGCACTGCGGGGCCAAGGTATCCCCACACCTCGCCCCCGCAGCGGAGCTTCGCCGCCCCTGAAAGGAGCGCTAAATTAGCACTCCTTTCACAAGTCGCTGAAGGTGCACCACAAAAGGCTGCTTTTCCGCTGCAGCGGGAGGTCCTCCTCGGAGCGCTGGCTGTGCGGAGGGCTGGCTGCTCTGAGGACGACCTGGGGAAGGGATTGGGGCGCCGATCGTGTGGCTGCCCCTCCCCTTCCCTGCCCCCAAAAGGTCCCAATAAGCCGTCTGCTTCCCCCCGTAGTCTCTGAGTTTTTATGGTTATTTTCAAAATCACTCAATCAGGATATCTCATATAATTTATAGGCCAAGAGACTAAAATTTTTAGCACAACAGTGTTAAACTGATACCACTGAAGTTATGTTGGATCCTGCACTTCTGCAACAAATTGTACATTGGCCATTATGGCCTTGATTTTACCTGTTACAAAAATCAACAGTGAGAGTGCTGGGGGTATGTTGATACAACTATGGGCTTCATTAGGAAGTGCACTTAGGCAATCTCTGAGAAAGTGCAACTACTTCCACAACTATTTTTACATGATCACAGTGCCCAAATAGTATTCTGGCCTGTAACCTCTGCCATCTCCTGTTTGTTTCAGGTTAATCTCACCTAAGCCACTTTAAGGCTCTGCACATTTGCCAGATATAAACCTTTTCAAATATTGTTAGATTTAATGTTGAGTAAATAGGCAGTGATATGGACTGTAAGAAAGCTCCTTTTTCAAAATTCACACAAATGATATTAGGTCTTGATGGTCTAGTGGCTGGTGCTGCTAAATATTAGATGTCAATATGTTACTATCAGATGGTGTTTAATCAGCTTGATGTTATCTTCTTTTTGCCTTCTAAGGGTGAACAATCTCCCAGTCTTTTTACAGGATAGGGGATTTGGCAACAACAACCATGCCCACACCTCCTGAAAGAGGTACAAGGAAATATAATGAAATGACACAAGCCATATTTCCAGATTATCAGCCTTTAACCCAGACAGTTCTCACTCATTCTCATTCTGTCTCTCTTCCTCATTGTATAGCCATTTGGATGTTCCTTAAGAAGACTATTGTGATAATCAGTACTGTAGATTTGCTCATATATTCTGGATCTGCTGATAACATTTACTGTGCATCAGTAAAAGCTACATTTTTGAAACAGACAATGAATAAAATGGCATGAAGGAACAGATAAAGTTGGACCTTTTCCCTGTAGAATCTGCTGGTCAAGTATTATAGCAAAAAAAGATTGTAAAAAAACACTATCAAATGAACTCTTGGATGCTTTCCACATATACTACACACAGTATAACCATGTATGTCAATTCTTTTCTCTGTTTATTTTGTATCAGGACCTTTAGTTCAAATTACAATTGAATAAATCATTATTTTCTTTCTCATTATGCTATATTCAGAACCCGAAGAACAGCATTTGTTTCTTACCTTGGCAAACACCTCCTAGGTTTGCACAGCTAGTTGGTTCAATTGTTGGTAGGGGAATAAGATATGAGCCTTTAAAAAAACGAGAAGAAAAAAAAACCATAAACAACACTTGCTGTTTACTGAAAAATTATTGTCCCAAAGGTGGCCATTTTTTTAAAAATTAATCACATGATCACTATTACACTGAGCTACTTTAATTAAGCCAATGTATTGAGAATAACTTACAAATATTTATCAATGCAACTGATGGAGCATTCCAAGTGTCTTCTTCTGCTGATGCAACAAAGTGGCAGCACCAGATATATGAAGCTGAATACAAAACAGCTAATCCATTATTAATGATCTAGGCAGATATAGTACATTATCACATCAGGCTCTTGTTGCACTAAAATTGCATTCTTTTCAAAAGTGCTATGCAATCTTGATAAGTTTAAGTACAAACACTATAAAATGTGATTATGTTGTTTTATGAAAATAAGGTGTTTTTTTTTTTAAAAAGTGCTATACAATCAGGACTAAACTCTTCTTTATTGTACCTTTGTAATCTTTTTGGCATTACTGCCTTCATTTGCACTAATACCATACTGCATGCAGTATTTGCCACTGCCCACAAAGTACCACCCAGTACAGCCAGTGTGTGCCTAGTTTTGCATACACACACAGATACTCACCAAAGAAAGATAAAATAAAAGGAGTCTTACTTTTTCAAAAAACTTTTTTCCAGGGCAAGGAGACTTCCTGATGCAGGATACACTAATCACTGGTAAATTAAAATGATTAATCTGCCAGTGATTAATCTATTCTAGTCTGCTTAAGTAAGGAACTCCTTCATCCCTGACCAATGGCAGGCAAACGGCAAGCAACATCTAAAGCCTGCCCACAGACCACCCAAAATCAGAATTAAAGAAGAATGAATTTTTTTGTTATTAACCACCTTCGAATTAATCTTGACTCATGCTGACCCTGTGGATGAGACATCTCCAAGACTCCCTATCTTGTAAATTCACATCTGTGATCTCCTTAATCAAATCCAGCCATCTAGTGTGCAGTCTTCTTCTCTTTCGGCTTTCCTACACCTTTCCTAGCATTATTGTCTTTTCCAATGAGTTGTGCTTTCTTGTGATGTGGCCGTTGTCTAGGGGGTGAAGCAGATGGCCCCACTGGAGCTGCCTCCAGTCACTTCAACAGCAATCATGCCAGGACCACAGTGACTGCATGAACTGCTTCCAAAGTGGACAACAATCATGGTTCCAAGCTGGTGCCACCAGGAGCTGGATTATATCTGCTCCTTTTTGCAGGAGAACTAGATTCCTTCAGGTAGTGCAGGAGCAGATGCCTGCCACTTTGGGGGTGTGCACTGTTTGAATGCCATGTCTCCAAAGTGGCTGGAAGCCACCTTATTTGGCCCATATGTTCTGGGCCTTGGTTGAATTTCAGTAGATTCTCAATGGTGGTGGTTGTTGTTGTTGTTATTATTATTAACAACTCCATAAATGCTAGCACCATAGAAGCAGGAAAGGAGGTCATTCCCAAAGGTTTTGTGTGAATGAAAAGAAACACCTGACAAATGCTCTCCCACTGAAATAACAACACTAATGTGACCACTGGACATCCCAGTGGGTTTCATATCCACCTACTTACTGTTCTCCAAGAGCTAAATTGGTGACTGGATATGCTGCCCTATACTGTATTAAATGAGGTGAATTGTAACCTGTATAACTGTGGCCATGTGGCTGCTCCTGGTCTCTCAACTAGTCAATTCTTAAAAATGTGTAGTAGTAAGGGTTAGATTAAGTAGAAGAGTCCAACTTAAAGAAAAAGAAAAAGATTTTCAATATAACAACTGCATATAAGTCTGAAGGATAACATAGGAAGCTACTGCTAGACTAGCTAACTACATGCTTGGGACAGGAACTGATTGTAGAGGAGATTGAGTAGGAAAAGAATAGAAATCATCCATGAGAACATTCTTGCCTAGTGTAGGGTGGACAAAATGCAACTTTACAATTGTTGATGGATTTAAACTCTCAGCATTTCTTACTGTTGGCTGTGCTTGCTTAGGAGGTGGAAAGGACATGGGACCCACTGGGGCATCCAGTGATCACATTAGTGCTTCCCATTAACTGGGAATGAGTCAGACATGGCAGTCACTTCACTGGATATACAGAAGACCTCCCACTGGGGGAACAGATAAGCCTATTCTACTCAATTCCCAAATAAAGGGAATCATACAGATTATTATGAAGAAAAAAATTAAAGACAAAAATTCCTGCCTGCATTATACCTTAGGTTAAAATTCCTCTACAACCATGATAATTCAGCAACTAAGATCATTCTACAGCAAATGCTAACAAAGGTTAATATGAGGAGTGATTGTGGGCCACTATTTTTGCTTTTAACTTACAAGCAAAAGAGCTTCATGCAGAACCCTTATTTTGGGTGTCCTTCCTTTTGGCTTCCAAACTGATAAATATGGGTGGGAAAAGTATAACTGATGCAGTTCTATATGATATGAAATGTTGAATATCCCCATTGCATTTCCAATAATATTCACTATATATGGCATTTTCAAAGATGAGAAATCTTACAGGGTTCAACTATGTACTTGATAACACGTCTAATCCTGACAGCCTGTTAGGGAGGCACAAGAGCTTGCACACATGTAATGGGACTTTCTTTCCAACACTTAACTTTGCTATGCAACACAGTTAGTCAGAAGCAAGGTCCTAGTCCCCTGCAGTACAGATTTGGTCTGGAATAATTTAATTTTTCAAAATGATAATGACAAACCAAATGTTTTCAGAAATTACTCTAAAGTTTCTTAAAAGGTAATGGGAAACACATGCTTTTTAATGTTGGGACAGCAGGGTATCACATTGTTGAAATGTGATTGGTGGAGTTTCCAAATGTTACTACTGCTACCAAACAAATCTAAGTCGGAAATGAAAATGGGCATCACTAGATAAAAGAGTCCAGTCAAGATGAGTCCCCTAGGAATAGAGCTTGAACTCCAGTGTATGTTGGACCCAATTTACAATACACTTATGAAGTAAATTGCTGAATTCATATCTCTGCACCACCCATTGGGGAATATTGGTGTCATCAGATATTTAAAATCCCTCTGAAATACTCCAACTGAGAATACAGTTGGCCCTCCATATCCACAGATTCAACCATCCATGGCTTGAAAATATTAAATACACACACACAGTAATGGGACGAGCATCACAGATTATGGTATCCATGGGGTAGGGGTGTCCTGGAACCAAACTCCAGAGGATGCCAACGGCCCACTGTACAAAAATTAAAAATGCCAGTTGAGTATATGCAACCTTAATGTGAGACTCCAAGAACATGGCCTTGGAAGAACTGCTTTTTATTTCAGCAAATATTTGAAAACAGGAGAGAACTCATGACTAGTTTTCTCACATGCAGAGAGCTTCAGCTACTAATGAATTATATTTGGGTCCACCCTATGGGATGTCGCTGTGAATTATGTCTACAAAACCTAATAAAAGCAAATGCAGGCAGCTAGGAACTCAATTTCAGGCTCATTCCCACTATGATTAGAAGCAAATTGCTGATCGCTTTATATGTGCCTCATTCCCATTGGAAACTATTTTTTTAAAGAAATTTTTATTATTAAAATTCAGAAAATGCAACCATTCAAACCATAATACACATATCATAATTCAAGATATACATTATATCCATTTGTCTATTAGATTTATCTTAAATAATCTTTTTCCTAAATCCCCCAAATTCTATCCATAACAAAATCCCAAAGTTTTGTATTTTCTCGCTGACAAACAATTCCCTTAATAAAATATTCATATTAGTATAGTTCCTTCAGAGTCCTTCTAATCTTTCCATAACATTCTCTTTCATCCTTATCACAATCCACCAACTCATTCCCTTTCTTCTTGTTCCTTCTATCCCATTCATCTT
>CM034701.1:308338704-308363310 GCA_020142125.1 Phrynosoma platyrhinos | reverse complement strand
ATTTCAATATCTTCTTCCCCCTTACAACTGCTTTCCATTACCACTTACGCTCACCATCCTCAACTTACTTTTCCTTCTATTTTCCCTACCTCACACTCTTCTGGAACTTTCACCCCTTTTCTTTACATTCATTCCTTTACTTCCTTCTTGTCTTAACTGGATTATCTGATAACATCAAGTGGCCTTCTTAACTCTATCTACATCTCTACAAAAACCTTAGATAGGTTGTACTATAATTATCTTTAGATCCATTTGTGTTCATCTTCATCTTTTTATCTATCTGATACAGTCTTATTTCATGCTTTATGTCCCTATACCATTTCCTTAAAGCTTATCAAACATTATCTACATTTTATTTACCTCTTATTTTATTCACCAATAAGTCTAATCTCCCTTGACATACAGAAACTGTTTCTGATGCAACTGCGATTGTTTAGATTCGTTTGAAACGAGACAAATGCAAAAAATTGCTCTTTTTGAACACTAGTTTGGGGGCAATTCTTCTGAAAAAAAGCAATTTGTAAGAGTGTTCAACAAGTGTGAATAATAGATTTGATTTGCAGGCAGGGAGGGAGGCAGGCAAAGCTCCACCAGGACCATGGTGCAGCTGGAGGGAGGAAGGGAGGCTAGACTCCCACCTCCCAACCATGGGTGGAAGTAGGGAAAGCAGGGGTTTGCAGAGAAGCTGGCATCACAAACCAAAGGCAACCAGAGTGAGAGTGCTTTGCAGGAGCGGCAGAGAACCTCCCTGCCTCACATCTAGCACTAGCAGCAGCAGCACCGCCACCAGAAAATGCTGAGGAGGCTTCGCCATTGCAAAAGGCAAAGAGTGGGAGAGGGCTGGAGCCACTCGAGGTGGGCAGCCAGGCAAGCTGGCGTGCTTCCCACCACCACCCCTCCTTCTTTAGCAGTCAGGTGCTGCCTGGGAGCTGTCCTGGGGCTCCTACTACACCCAACAATTGGGCAGCTCTGACTCTGCTCTGCTCCATTCTCCACCTGCCACTCTTGGTTTCTCTCCCACCCACCAGCCCCACTCATTCACTCGCTCAGCATGCTCCTGAGAGGAGGAGGAAGCCGGCTGGCTGCTAGCCTCACATCAATTGGGCACTTTTGGGTCTTCTTGTGACTTTCTCCCAGCTGCGCATGGCCTAGCTGGGCCTTTTGGTTGTGATGGGGCTTATTTAGGCCCCGATTCTTTGCCTGACCAGTTTCCCCCAGTCCCTGACTGTTATTAAGGCACCATTTTAAGGGGCCTGGGTGCCCCCTCTTCCTCCTCCTCCTGCATAAAGCTGGGGTGCAGATTATTCCATGTCGCTAGTGGGAATGACATGGAATAATTCACTTCCACAGTTGGAACTACGCATCAGCCTTGATCGAATCCGCAACCCAGAGTCAATACAATCCGCAAACCAGATCAAATGTAAATGGGAATGAGCCTTTCAAATGGTATATTAAACTGGGAGGAGGCATTGCTTCCTAGGAGGTTCCCTATCCCAGCATGTTAATACAGTTGTGCTCAGAGAGTCCATTAAAAACATTTTTCCAGGAGAAGCAACTATTTGTAAAAATAAAACCCTAAGAGAGCAATAAGGACAGTAACATTTGTATGGAAATAGGATGTTCTCTTAATTTTTTGCTGGATCTTATTGCAGTGAATGTCAGAGGATGGTTATCTTTCTGTGATTTTTTTCAATTAAATTAACAATCAGGACAAATCTCTACAGTGCCATTAGCACTTTATTCCTGATATTACATCTTCCAGTGGTTACATTTAAAACAGATTACATATTTGCTGAACAAGATGAGAGCAGCAAATTTCCCATGTGCACCTTTAGAGCTTTTGCTCAACCTATTAAAGGCTGTGAGCAAGTATTTCTGAAATGAGATAATAGAATCACAACTGTTCCTCGGTTGGTAAGAGCAGGACTTGTTTTGTCTTCACAGAAATTGTATTTGATTCAAATGGGGATAAAGAAAAGGTGTTAAGGTGTGTGTGTTGTGTACCTTTAAGTTGTTTCTGACTAATGGTGATCCTGAGGTGGACTTATCACAGGGTTTTCTTGGGAGAATTTATTCAGATGGGGTTTGTCCTTGCCTCCCTGTGAGACTGAAAGAGAGTGACCTGCCCAAGGTCATCTAGTGGGTTTCCATGTCTGAGTGATGATTTGAATCATAGGGCCTTTGCAGACTGCCAGAAATAGTGCACATTAAATTGAGGCACTGCCCTGACTCAGTGCTAGGGAGTCATGGGAATTATATTTTTTTCTGAGACATTGAGCCTTCTCTGTCAGAGAGCTCTGGTGCCACAATAAATTACAGTTCCCATGATTCCCTAGCACTGAGCCAGGGCAGTGCCTCAATTTAATGTGCACTATTTCTGGCAGTCTGCAAAGGCCACTAATCTCCAGTCCTAGGCCAGCACTAAAACTAGTACACCACAATGGCTCTCTGTGTTTGTGTGCAAGCAAAAGAATATAATGGAAAAGCCATATGTTATTTATTCTGTTAGCAGCTCTGTGAGATCATGATCAAGTATCAAGAGAGTGATTAACTCTACTTCCATTACAGAGGCAAAAGGTGAAAGTTAATTGAAAAAAAAACAACACTTGTTAACTTCATAGTCTTGATTTTAGTTGGCCATACTACATCAGCAGCCCCCAATCCCTCCAAAGCTGAGTGGTTAAATTCATAAGAACTGATCAGAAAGCAATTGTAGTTTAGTCACTTTCAGTTGTAAGGGAAACCTATTGGGAAGGGTGAATATGGACACTGTGTGTGTGTGTCAGGGTGACCAGATGTCATGACCACAAAAATAAATAAATAAATAAATAAATAAATAAATAAATAAATATTTTATTTATAGCCTGCCCCTCTGCACGGCAATCGGGGTGGGGTACAACAATTTTAAAACAAGCAAATTAAAACATTCCCCCATCCCATAATCCACCCTCCCACCCCTTAAAACAGAATTAAACCAGTGAACAATTAAAAATACAATAATAAAATAAAACCATCCTTAATAAGACAAGGAATCAGTAAAAACAGAATAAAACTCATCTAGCACCAGACAAGTTATTCCAGGAAGGCCTGCCGAAAGAGATCCGTCTTTACTGCTTTTTTAAAAGCAGCAAGAGTGGTGATAAGACGGATCTCGTCCGGCAGGCCATTCCAAAGTCTGGGAGCAGTTGCAGAGAAGGCCCTCAGGGAGGTCTGAGATAAAGGAAGATTAGTTACCACAAAATATAGGAAATTCAATAAAAATGGACGGCTCTACAAAATAAAAGCTAAAAACACTAATATAAATATAAATCCATTCTTCTCAGCCATGCTCAAAATAGAGAACACTTTGGAATTCCTCCTGGACAAAAAGCTGAAATGTAGGACAGGTCTTGGAAAAGGAGGACATCTGATCACCCTTGTGTGTATGTATTAAATAACGTATTATAATAGGTGTCCTCTGAAGGATATTGTAATGTTTGGAGTTTGGTTGATAAATCAACCCCGCAGTCACACTAGTGCTCTAAATCACTTTTTCATTCTTGCAGATATGAACAAACAATATAGAAATTTTTTCCTTGCTGGGTGAGATTATGAGAATTTTTGTGCCTTTCTTCACAATTTGATTGATTATTGCTTTTTGGGACTTTTTACAGAAAGTTCAATAAAGGAATTATTTTGAACACACAAAAGGTTTATGTGCAAATATTCATTGCAAAATATAGAACTGTTTGTGCAAAAAATTCCCCGAACCCACTCCTTCACGAATTTGCAAAAATGAAAAAAATGTTGTGACTGCCATCTCTCCCCCCCGCCCCCACCCTTTTATGGTGTTCCAACATGTCTACTGATTATTTCCTGATGAGGATGAGAAAATTTGAGTATATTCATCCCTAACTTAGATGTATTTCAAGTTCCTCTGAATTATATGAGAAAGAGAAGGACAATGCTAGTTTTCTCTTCAAGCTCGGAACTGGAAAAAGTAGTTTAAAAGTACATCATAGCAATAGACATGATATCACTACATCCAGTTCAAAGTTTGAAAAGAGGGTTGAGATTTTTTGATCTTGTCCATGGCCCTCCAAATGTCTGAATACCCAGCAACTCCAGGCAGCATAGTCAATAGTGAAGAATGCTGGGAGTTGCAGACCAACTACATCTGAAGGGTTGCATAATTCCAACCTGATGTACTCTTTCTGTCTCAGAGATGTGGTGTCATGGATATGCATTCTGGTCTGCAGTACCTGGTGAGTTCAGAAATCACCGCTGCTGCAGATAGCTTGGGGATTCCTACTGAACTTTGTCTGACTTTCAAAGGAGCTCAAAACTTCTCTGAACATGACACTGCTCCTCCCTCCCCCACAATCCTGATGACCATAAATTTTGCAAACCACTTCTTATGGAAATAGGTGATATCTCTGGAAGGGAAGCAGCTTCAGTGATACTGATCATGTGACATCACTTCCCACATGTAGCTGTCCTGTCCCCCACCCATCCCTTTTCATTCATGGAGGAAACCCGTGAATGACCTGGCAATCTCACAATGCCCTAGGTGTGAAAAGTCATTCCAGGGGGTCTTACATGATTGCCAATCACATGACATGATGTCAGTGTTTCCTCCTCCCCCTTCCCCCTCACTAGTCATTTTATTTTTTCATATTTTTTGCACATTTCTGGAGTTCTGCAGCCTCATATGAAGTTTTAAAAATACTTTAAAATATTAAATCAGTAGGCATAAGGGAGTTAAGAAAGAAGGCAGGAAGGGAGTGTAATGGAAGCAGTCACATGAATGAGAGAGGTGTGGTGATGGCTGCCTAGAAAGCAGTATGTTCACATTTTATTTTACTTCTGTGACTGCAGTGAGAAAGGCCCTGGTGTGATAGTGTCCATAGTCTCGTATTGATAAGCAACCATGAAATAAAGAGACCAGATACATATATGGGAAAATAAAGGGCCATTTATTTGACCTGCTAAAATCCTTAATGAAACTGACCTTTTGGGAAACTACATGAAGGGGGAGCATCCTGGTGCAGGTCCAGCTGAAGACCACATGTCACCACATGACCAACCCCCCTCCAGCCTTCCCTAGGGCAAAACACCAGACCCTGAGGTAAATCCAATGTCTTGGATTGAATCCTCAGTCCAGACATTGGAAGGCAAATACAGGGCGTTCTCTCCCAAAGTCCCACAAGTTTGTAAGACAGAGCAAACCCTAGGTCCCTTGATCTGTAAAGGCTGTCCCAGAGCCCAACCCTTCACCAAAAGGGGTTCCATGGTGTACACCAAACTAATCATATTCCCCATTGCTGGCGGTGACAGCTGGTGACAGTGACACTCTATTTACACGACTCACTAAGCCAAGTGTCCAAGTCCCAATAAGTGCAGTATGGGGTAGGCAAAAACAACAACCATATAATCGGGATTAAAATTCCTACCCAGCCCCAAAGTTATCAGCAAAGCTCATACAAAATATTAGGCGAGAGGGTGGGTCATGCTCAAAGAAAAAGAGTGGCTGCATAGGGGGCAGCCAGCATAATTTGCCACTGTGCTCTGACCCTTCTCACATGCCTACAGGCTTGGCTAATGAGCCAAGCCCAATTAAACCTGGTCTCTAATTATGAAGGGCAGGGGTAGGCAACCTTTCCCCTTTAAGGGCCGAGGGACTTCAGCTCCCAGAAGCCTCAGCCATGTTGGCCAATAGTCCCATGTTGGCCAATAGCTCCTGGGATTCTGGGAGCTGAAGTCCCTCGGCCCTTAAAGGGGAAAGGTTGCCTACCCCTGATGAAGGGCATCAAAGGCGTACCTTCCCTTAAAGCAATGGTGTCGCTTTGGGTCATGTACGAATTGTCTACAAGCTCCATGCCTCCATTGTTCACAATTCCTTTTGTGTTCATTAGTATTGGTATTAAAATAGAACATTCTCAGTATAGATTCTTAGGGTGCATTGTTGCTCACTTATCTGTACCATGAAAATTATTTGCATATGCCACACCCTGTTTCCTACTGTAGCCCTCGATTGAATCATAAGAGTCATTTCACAGCAATTAGTAATATTCTTTTTAAATAAATTAATCTTTTACAAATGGTTGTCAGCCAACTAAATTTGATATTGTCGTATTTTGTCATCACCTTTGAGTAATACCATACTATTTTACTGACTAAACGATTGATCCAATATCAGCTACATAGATGAACATTCCAAATATTGAAAATGATCTCTATTTGGGCTAAAAAGAGATCAGGAAAGCAAGGTCTGAGATCTCCAGGTCCTTTCATGTGGCTATACCAGCATTTCCACAAACTAAAGGTTACTGGAAATGTTACATATGTTCCAAAGAATGTCCAATGCTAAAAAGAACTGCAGATGAACTTTTATGATAAACATTGAGTGTCACAATGAATAAACTAATTATAAATTATTTCTAGATTAAATTCTGGGCTATACAACAGCCTTCAAAGGACAGTCATAAAGCCAGACTTCTAGTCTTTCAGGTGAGAGGTTTAAAACTGAGCTGCTGGGCTAGAAATTCAGAGGAAGGCACTGCAAATATCATCACATCTTGCTTTCAAACCCCATATACAGAATGTTAAGACTGGCAATCTATTGCCCAAATTGAATGAGTCACAGATTACAGATAAAGATTTTAGAAAATAATGGAAAAATCTTATTTTTGTACACTTGAAAAACTGGAATATTACTGTAATACTTTAATAGTTTAATTAATACTAGTATAAAATACCCATAGTATTTTGGGTTGTTGTTGTTTTTTGCCATATCCTGTTGTAATCAGCTCTCTGGACTTGTAGTACTAATACTGGATTTCTGTACAAGTGTTGTACATATCCTACATTTAATAGTGTGCATGTAGAGAGATCTTCACCACCAGCTTCATCTATCCTGGTATCTTATGACTGCAGTTCCAAAAAGAATCCTCTCTCTGAAGGTTCCAGCAAAGTTGGCAATGCTCATAGCCCACACTGCTTCTCATGCACACATTCAAAGCTTTAAAACTATCCAAAGAAACAACAAAAAAAAACCCTCAACAACAATCACCTTTTAGCTGTGAAAAGATGACTCACCATTACTGTGCTATATCCTTAGACTGACACAGAAAAGGGTTGAAACTAGCTGTTCAGAGAAAATGCTTTAAAGTGTCTTTGTGTTTGATGGAGCAGCTGCAGAAGAGGTTTTCTAAACATTAAAACTGTATCCCAGTTAGGGTAATATGACAGAAGTTTGTGTCTATTCCTTTTGCATACAGATTGGCATGGGGTGAGAGTTCTACTCATTGTTTGTGTGTGTTTTGCCTTCAAATCATTTCCAACTTATGGCAAAAATAAGGCAAACCTATCACAGGACTTTCTTTGCAAGTTTCTTCATAGGGGGTTTGCTATTGTCATTCTCTGAGGCTGAGAGAGTGTGACTTGCCCAAAGTCACCTAGTGGGTTTTTGTGGCCAAGCGGGAATTCAAACTCTGGTCTCCAGAGTCATAGTCCAATGCTCAAACCACTAGACCACACTGGCTCTCGTACAAAAAAAAACAAACACATATTGTTTTTTTCTAACTCTATGATTCTATGATTCTATGATTCTATGATCAGGAAAGTGAAAAACATTCTCTATTTGCTGCATTCCCCAATTATACATAATGCTCAAGCAACTATAGCACCATTGTTGTTGTTGTTGTGTGTGTTTAATATATTTATCAACCTATCAAAATAATAAAAAAGTGTAAGAGTTATAAGTAATTAACAGAGAAAAATAGAAAAAAAACAAGAAAGCATTTAAGAAGACAAACTAAAAGCAACTAGATAAAATATGTAAAGAAGTTACTACAGAAAACTATGAAAATGATTTCTAATTTTCTTTTCAATGGTTATGCATCTCATACTATAAATACACCTCATACAATTCCTCTGCCAATCCCATCCTTGTAACTCTTAAAACCAGGAACTGCTAAGTTGCTGTCTTTCCCCCCAGAGAGAATCAATCAGTCCTTTACAAATGTCAGAGAGCTCTGGTGCCACAACAAACTACAAATCATAGGATTCAATGGGATGAAGCCATGACAGTTAAAGCAGTGTCAGACTGTGTTAATTCTACAGTGTGGCAGCAGCCCTTCTCCTTGTTTTGCATCTTATAGTTCTTCATATTTTGCTCTTGATTTCTTCCCTTGCCACAAAAACTAAGATTATTCTGACATTACTTAAATCAATGTTCCCCATACTTTGGCTCGCCAGGTATTTTCAACTCCCAGAAGCCCTAGCCAGTTTGGCCAACAATCAGAAATTCTGGGAACTGAAGTCTAAAATATCTGGAAGAACAAAGTTTGGGAACCACTAGTTTAAATGGTAAATCATTTGTCAAAAATAGTATTGTCTGGTACAAAACAATATTCTGGGCAAAACATTCATTTTTATCAATGAAATCATCCCCAACAATGACAGATTTAACTTCTTACATCACATATCTTTATTTCATTCCATACCTTAAACTATGTTAAGATGTTAACTTACTATATTAACTTACTAATAAATATTTTATTCTGAAGAAATATGTAATTTATAATTGTCATTTTAATGTCCACATATTTAACCTTCTTTTCAACTTTAAAATCAGTCTTTTTCTCCAATTCCATTTTATCTTCCCTTTTTATATTTTTATCAACATCATTGCCTTTTGTCTATTGATCTTAAATCCAGCCAAGTCCCCAAACTATTTTAATTTTTCCATTAATATTTCAGAAAATTCCAGTACTATCACCAAGTTGTCAGCAATGAGATGGGGAGAGAGTTTAATTATGCAAATCAGACACTCTCAGTTTAAAACGCTCATTTTTTTATCTTCATACACATGATTCTTTCATTTTGTCTTATATTTCTATTAAAATTTCCAAGATTAAAATAAATAATAGTAGTGATAGCAGATATCATTTTCTAGTTCCTTTCTAAATTGTACAAGGTTTTGTTAGTTTGCCATTAACTAGTATGTATGTATAGATGTATAGATCAATTTGACCCATTTAATAAAATTATCACCCAAACTCATCTACTATAAAACTCTAAATAAAAAAATCCAGTTCATACTGTCAAAAGTCTTTTCTGCCTCAAGGAAGATCAATGCTGCTTGTTTTCCATTATGTCTTTCTAAGTATTCCAGAAAATCTATCACATTTCTAAAATTGTCCTGTAGTTGTCTTTTTGGTTAAAATCCGCACTGATCTCAGCAAATAAAACCCAGAAGAATTATGTTCCATCTATCATTATAAACAACATACAGTCACTATTTAATAATGAAAATTACATTTTTTTTCATGGCCAGGTGTTAGTCCTTTGGAATTAATTATATGTTCACCTCCCTCCAACTGCCAAGAATCTTTCTCATCTACAGAATAGCATTCATTTTCTGCTAGAGAGTGGCAATAAAAGTTCATCTCAAAGCATCTCTGGTTCACAGCCAATAAGACATCTGCCCCCAACACCTTTCCCATGTTAATCTTTTTCATATTTTCATAAATCTTGCTTACTGTTATAATTTGTCTCTGCTATTCAGTAATCTTTGGTAGCTCCTGTTCAAATTGTCATCTACTTTTTCGAGATCAGTTTCTTGTCATGTATATAATAAGGAATGATATCAATAAAAAAACCCTTCTGAATATTTACATTATCTGTTATTACCTCATTCCTACCTTGTATTTTTAATATCACCTCCTTTTTCTTTTGCAGTTTATATACCAACTATCTACCTGGTTTGTTTGCAAATTCAAAATTATTCTGATTTGCATAATTAAATTCTCTCTCCATCTCATTCATCATTAACACTGATAATTGTTTTTGCAAGACCTTAATTTATAATAATAATAATAATAATAATAATAACAATAATAATAATTTTTATTTATATCCCGCCCCTCTGCCAAGCAATCGGGGCGGCGTACAACATATCAAAACATAAGGACAAATAAAATCACTTCAAATCCCCTCCCTCCTTCCCACACCCACCCAACCCCTGAAAACAAACCAAACTAACTGGAATAAATAACAATAAGCAATTAAACAATTAAACAGTTAAACAGTTAAACAATTAATCAGTTAAACAATACACAATTAAACAATAGTATTAAAAGCCTATAATACAATTCTTTTCTGGAGATAGTGTTAATTCATTTTCTTTTTCTCCTTAATCTCACCTTAATTGCATTTTCTATTACTTCTGTCTGTTCATTTCTGAATTGTGTAGAATGAATCAACCTCTTATAAATACCTTACTAGCATCCCAAACAATTCGAATATCAGCACCTTTACCCAAATTGTTTTCAAAAACTTCTCTACAATCCCCCCACCTTTTCATCCTGTAAAATTATTTCTTTCAGTCTCTATCTAAAACTACTCTTATTACTCTTGAACCTTAAAAGCACTGGGTTATGATTCAAAAATGTTTTTGGCAGAATATCAATTTTTGATACTTTCTTAGCCAAAGTTTTTGAAACCCAGACCATATCTTTTATTGAAAATGATTTATGTCTTTCAGAACAATAAGCATGTTCCTTCACACTTCAATATTTATGTCTCCATATTATCAACCAAATCAAAACTGTCAATCAAATTTAAAAATTGCCTTCGGCAGTTTGATTTGAGCAATCTTAAGCCTTCCCCCACAACTCTCCAAATGTGGTGCAATTTTTAATTTTAAACTACTGGGCTCTTTCCTGAGAAGTCAGCAAAATCTCCTCCCCTGATCACAAGATCAGAGGGGGAAAGCCTTCATTTGAGTACTCTTAGGGGCTTTACAGACTGCCAGAAATAATGCAGCTTGAGTCCACTTTAACAGCCCTGGCTCAGTGCTAGGGAATCATGCAAACTGTAGTTTATTGTGGCACCAGAGCTCTCTGACAGAGTAGGCTCAAGGTCTCAGAAAAAACTACAGCTCCCATGATTCCCTAGCATCGAGCCAGGGCAGTTAAAGTGGACTCAAGCTGCATTATTTCTGGTGGTCTGTAAAGGCCCATAATTTCTTTCTCAGACCTATCATTCTGAGAGGATACTGCCCAATTCCAATCTCCAATTGAATACCAATCTTCATAAGAAAAATCCATCAATCTATCCATAAACTTTTGTAAAGTTAGCATTATTCTCATTCACTGCATAGACCTTCACCATCAAGGTTTTAACCCCCTGTAAATTAATCTGCTCCCCTACATATCTTCTATGATCATCCACCAGAATGTGGCTTCAAAAGTGAATTTATATAAAAAACACATTTTTTCTTTTTAAATCCTACATTCTTAGCTAGTTTTATAAGTCAGATATATGATGTCTTCTCTTTTCATATGAATTTCTTCTAAACAAATTATATCAAATTTAAGACTGATGAAATAATGAAATATCTTCTTTTTTTCTGAGGGCTGTTAGCCCCATTTATATTCCATGTATGGCATTTGTAATCCATAACTAAGGCAAGAGAGCAGAAGAGTCCTCACCTACACCTGGTAGATCAGCCTTCTCATCATTATCTGACTAATTTGATCTTTGCTCTTGATCTGATGTTTCTACCACTTCCTCTTCCCCCTGCACTTCTTTCAGTTCTTGTTTGTACTTTTCCAAAAAGTTATTTGCCTTCTGTATAAAGTTCACACAGTATCTTTATTTCTTAAATAGAAAGTGCATTCCTTTCAGTTTCCCCATTTAAATGAAATCCATTTCTGTCTCAACTTATCTGCCAAAAATCCACATTCCTTCCTTCTGTATAATATTCTATCAGTAATTTCTTTCAAAACTATAACATCTTTCTCATCAATGTTCAATCTGTTCTGAAGTGCTGTTGCAGGACGTGGTCTCTTATCTTTTTCCTAGGGAAGTTAACATTTCGCAGAACTTTTTTTTATTGTTGAAATTTTTGAGTTCACTCTATAGATTTTATCAATCACAAAGTCTATTTCCTGCTCCTCTTTCTCAAATAATAATAATAATGCCAAAGCATTTATCATTTCCTCTCTAATATCATCCTTGGGATCCTCCAGGATTGATCTAAATCTCAAACAAAGTTCTTTTTCTCTCAACTTCAATGAAGTCAAATAGTCCAAATCTTTTTCTCAATCTTTAAAATTCTCAGTATTAAATTCTAAAGTTTTGAATTTTTCATTTATTTCTCTAGCGTCCTCTGACAACTGTCCAATTGAATCCTTGATTTCCTTCACCTCTCTCTTGAGGACATTTCATGTCTTCCATCAGTTTTAATATATCTTGAGTTATATGCTGACACAACTGTGTCAAATCCTTTTACAACCATCACATCTCTTCCAAAAAAAAATTGAGACATGTCTGCTGGAATTGCTTTTTCCAACTGTGAATCAAAACATGGGCTTCTTTTTTTCCATGGGCTTCATCATCTTTAGTCTAGTTGTCATTGACATCTTAGAGGAGGAGGAGGAGGAGGAGGAGAAGAAGAAGAAGAAGAAAATTTCCCTGCAGTTTTTTTCTTATGTCTGGCAGATGATAGTATAGAACTATAGAAAATAATCTGAAAATTTCTTATCTTTATGTTTATTTATTTAGGCCAACAGATGGCAGTACAGAGTTACCAAAAAAAAAAAAAATCAGAACATTTCTTCTCCCTGTGTTTCTTTTGACCACCAAATGGTAGTCAGAAACCATAAATCCACTCAGGAAACTTATTCACAGGATTCAGCACATTGATGGGCTAATCAATATGACCTGAAACAGATGGACTAAAAGAAGTGGCTTCCAGCCACTTCAGGAGCATGGCATTCATATGACACATGCTCCCCAAATGGCCAGAAGCCACTCTGAAGCCACGCTGGGCTGGCAGGAGCTGGACTTTTCAGAAGCGGATTAAATCCACTCCTGCTGGCAGCCCATTTGGGACCGTGACATCGATCCACTTTGGGAGTGGGCTGTCTGGTTATTACGGTCCCAGTTCAATTGGTGCTAGAGCAGCCACCAGCCACTCCTTCTAGGCCCTAAGTCAGACTGCCCTTCACATTATCTCCCTCCAACTAGATAAAAGATTCCACTTCTCAAGGTAATTAATTTCTTTCTTATTATTTTCCCTTTATTAAAAAGTCACATCCATCAATTCTTCCCTTCCCTCCACTTTTAGAATCAACATATCGAGGCACATTTCTGTTTTCAACCACACATTTCTTTAAGCAAAATCTCTTATTCATGTGAAGAAGTCCACTCCTGGAGGCCAAGCTTCACCACTTATCTTAAAGCCTCTTAATTCTGTAATCCAAAATTGTCCCAAAAATGACATCAAGAAAGTGAGAGTGCAAGTTTAATGTCTATACAGCTTTTGTTTGTTTAGAGGGACTTTGCACTAGTTTCCTCTGAGATTGTAAGAGTGTGACTTGGCCAAGGTCAATCAGTGGGTTTCCATGGCTGAGCAGAGATTTGAACCTTGGTCTCCAGAGTACTCCAGTACTCAAATCATTACACCATGTTGACTCTCTTATTCCACTTTAACTGCTATAGTTCTGTCCCATGGAATCCTGGGATTGGCAGGATTTAATATGAGAGGACCATTTCAAATACTCAACCAGAGTATTCCAGTGCCTCAAAATCCCAAGATTCTATAGGACAGCAGTTAAAATGGAACAACAGCATTAGAGCTGTGTAGTGTGAATAGTCTCCTAGTTTCCCACCTCATTTCCTACCTCATTTTCATGCCTCCCACACCCCTGCAATACTGAAAAATTGTGCTTTTTTGTTTCTAGAGGCTTCCAGAAGTCAATATCTAGGCCAAGTTTCTTCCTCAATCCCCTGCCCATTTGAGGACTACTGTCCACATTCTCATCAACACAAATTATATAATTCATAGATTTATGTCTTCATGAAAATCCTGTTTTAATATGTACTAAAAAAATCACAACAGCATTTTAATATGAATTAAAACTGAATCCATGATAATAATATCAAACAATGCTTGACAACTATGATTAAAATTCAGAGTAACCTCAGATTTTGTTAGATTTACAGCAAATTTATTCCTCTCATCACTCTGTTTGCAAAGTATATATTTGAAAAACCCTTTCCTACAAAAACATTTGACCAGGAATGCTCCAATAATAGCAGATACTAAGCTCCAACAACTCAAATGTATACCCAGAACAGCAATCCAACTTGATTCCAATGACCCTACTCAGGGGACTGCAGAAGCGCTAAACATTTTAGCTTGCACTTGTAAAGTAATACTTCAACCCTCAGCTATTTTTTTGTCCATCTTCTCTGCAGCTTTCCAAGCTGTACAAAATTTTGTTGAGTTGGAGTGACAAAATGCAAAACTAAATGAGCCATGCTATAGCTGTGGATTCCTGTACCGGCAGCCAGCTGGATTAGATGAACTCTAAAATCCATTCCAACTTTAAGATTATATAGGATCCTAGAAATTCACATGTTGGATTTATAAGGTTCAAATCCCAGCTTCCCCATACAAGCTCATGTGGTCACCATAAACTAACTACCTCCTAGCTTAATCTACCCCACATTATTGGCATAAATATAATGAAACAGTCTAAATGTGTATAGCAAAGAGAACTGGTACTCTTCTTTCACTCAGTTTGGTTGACTGGGGCAATCAGGAGAAAACATCTCCTAGCTTTAAAGAAAAGGAGAGTGGGATAGGTAGTATAACAATGGGCCTAAGCAGACGGGTGGCCATGGGCTGCCCTGGGAAGCTGCGGATTGGGGATGAGGTAGCCACACTCCTCAGGCCCTGGAAGGAGTGCTAAAATAGCGCTCCTTCCGCAAGACGCCGAAGGTGCGCTGCAAGAGGTGTTGGGCGCACCATCGGCATTTCTTCTGCCGCAGCATGTGCGGACGCCACGGCGGAAGCACATCGTCGGAGCCCCGTTCGTGTGGAGCGATGGGCACTCCGATCACGTGTTCTGGAAGGGGTTGGGGCACCCAGCATGAGGCTGCCCCTCCCCTTCCTTGCCTCCAAGGAACTTTAACTCGATCTGTATCAGTGGTGAGGCTCAGATATGTTTGCTTGCTCCTGCAACTAGGGGCCTTTGTAGACTGCCAGAAATAGTGCAAATTTAACTGCCCTGACTCAGTGCTAGGGAATCATGGGAACTGTAGTTTATTGTGGCACCAGAGCTCTCTGACAAAGAAGTCTCAATATCTCAGAAAAAAAATACAATTCCCATGATTCCTTAGCACTGAGCCAGGGCAGTTAAAGTGGACTCAATTTGCACTATTTCTGGTAGTCTGCAAAGGCTTTTAGTTTCATATCATCTTAAAGGGACCACACTACTAAATACAGATGTTTAAGTTTCCCATTTAGTCAACATAAAGTACAAGGTTTCCAGCCTTCAAATATGAGACATTCCTTCAAATAAGGGATACCTGATAACAATATGAGGACATGGTTTCAGGTCCTCAAATAAAGGACATCCCTCATAATAAGGAACATCTGGCAACCCTATTATTATATCTTGTTTTGTTTAAGGACATGAATCTAGGAAGAAAGATCAGAAAATATTAATTGCAATTTCTTATTATAGGTTGACTCTCCCTTATTCCAAATCCAAAATATTCCAAAATCCAAAACTTTTTCATTAGTGGCTCAGATAGTGACACCTTTGCGTTCAGATGGTTCAGTGTACACAAACTTTGTTTCATGCACAAAATTATTTAGAATATTTTGTAAAATTACCTTC
This sequence comes from Phrynosoma platyrhinos, assembly GCA_020142125.1. Taxonomy (NCBI): domain Eukaryota; kingdom Metazoa; phylum Chordata; class Lepidosauria; order Squamata; family Phrynosomatidae; genus Phrynosoma; species Phrynosoma platyrhinos. The sequence goes on along the minus strand of CM034701.1, from coordinate 308,347,630 downwards.
AGGCCATGTATATAATGTGTATATGAAACATAAATGAATTTTGTGTTTAGACTTGGGTCCCATCTCCAAGATACTGCATTATATAGGTATATGGAAAAACAATACAAAACAAAACAGAAATCCAAAATCCAAAATAGTTCTGGTCCAAAGTATTTTGGAAAAGGGAGACTTATCTAACCTATATTATTTATTTATTCTACATTGCATAATACCATGATAAAAGCACTAAAACCAAAGAAACCTTGTTACTGAAACACATGAACACAACCTATCTCAATGCAACTCTGAATCAACAAAAAGAACAAACATATCTACATACACAAACACACACACTTTATGGGAAGAACACTTAATGACAAATCCAGGAAATGTGAGGTTGACTGTGGGAAGCTTAGCTCATTTTCAGTTATACCAGGGAGGAAAAATTTTAAAAAAGTTACTCACCACAACTCAGGTTGTTTTCTGCTTTAAGTGCTGATGTTGGGATACTCCAAAAGTCATTTTCCCAGTCTATAATGTTCCCTTTCACATTGCAGCTGAGGTTGGAAAGGGTTTGGGAACTCATTGTGAAATTCCAAAGGCGGAAATTATAAATATCTCCATTGAGAGGGTTTATATCATTTCTATCAGAGCCCAAAACCAACTTCCCATTACCAGGAATTACTTTTCCATAAGAATTTGAACAGAATACTGTTTTATATGTGTGCTTGGCATTTACACCGATAGTGCCAGAGAAGCTATCCCATACAATGCAAAGCTGTTCAAATGTTTCTGTGAAGAAGTCTCCATCTGGACTGGTATCAAGTGCACCATTTAACATACATTCAGTGTCTGAGATAAATATGAAGTGGCCCCTTTTTGTTTTTCCAAAGCTGAAGAACTCTGTAGATGGAGAACCACAATAGGAAAAAGCCTTCCAGTCATGGCTACTGCCATTGTTGTCAGTTGCTTCAAAGCACAATGTGAACTGGTTGAGTTCTGGTACTTGGATGGAATTTGCCAGAGACACGGTATCAGTATCCTGGAACTGTGGAATGATAACTTTTTGATTCCTCAAGGATACAGCAACTAGAAAAGAGAAAGAAAATTTGTTTTCAAAACAGGATATAATTTAACTTTAATTAAACTAATGTAATAAGTTTTCATATTATAAGTGTGTGGAAAATACATCAGACTCAATTTATGCAAAGGTGACACTTCTCAATTGGGGTATCTTATTCTATAAATATTATATAGGGATTTTGTCCCAGAAAACTGTAATATGCTATTGCAACTTATTTGCATTTTGTATTCTTAACTATTTGTTAAGCAATAGACTAATAATCTGAAATGGATTTTTAAAAAATTCTTATGTATTATCACTAGTGGCTTGTTTTGCAATGCAGCATTACACTACATAAATTAGTAGGCTGGGTTTTTTTTAGTTTTTGCAGAGAACTTTACCATGTTATTAGCAAATAAAAGCCCTTTGCTTTCAAACCTTTCAATTTAGTTGAATAAACCTGTTTGTATCTCATCACAAAACAGCCCTACTAAATATACTAGGAGCCAAGTATTGTATTTACACAATGGCAAGACTCCAATGGCAAAGTTTTGTTGGATCTCACTGCTTCTACTAGAACCAGTTTCCAGTTTGTTGCCCTCTGTACATTCTAAAAACCCATTCCAGATGATTGGGAAGACCTCTGGAACAGGTTCTTAATATTCTATCAGTGACAGGAGGGAAAAAAGTTCCAGAACCAACCACACAGAGGTATACTACTGGGTCTTGACTAATGACAAATCAATCTTTTCATCCATACTTAGAAATATGTCTCCCTGCATTCACGGTTTTATTCCCTAGTCACTATGATCAGTTATACTACTTATCTTCAATTCACTGTTTACATGAAGCATGGAAAAGGGTCACTAAAAATGAGTGGGCTGGCTCCCTGTATTGGTTCTGAATACAATTTGGAATACAATTATGAGTAATTTAAAACAACCATATGTGTTTGGGGATACACAGTGTGTGTGGCAGCATTCATTCAAACTATCATAATGTAATGTATTTAGGGAGCTACTTTAAAAAGAGTGAGGGGCAATGACAGGTCCACTTCCCCAAATCTAAGTGTGCCTCCATTGCTCTTAGTGACAGGATGTACTTCCAGTTAGTATGATGCTCCTGTAGTAATGATGAGCGATGGAATAGACAGGGAAATAGGGAAAGGATCTACTCAGTCTCAACACTTAGGATGTGTGGGGTGTGTGGAATGCACCAGGTGACACACTAAGTGGGGGTGACACCACTACTCCCCAAACATCTGCACTTTGGCAGAAAAGGACTGGGGTATACTCGTGTACCTTTAAAATGCTGTAAGAGATTGTGTGAGCAGGTTAAGCTTAGTGGGTGGAGAAAGGAGAGGCCCCAGATTTTAAATTTTGTTTTTAAAAAATTATGTTTCTATAATATCAAATTATAAAAGATTGAATGAGATTTAAAGAATATTGGAAAGATAAAGAGAAAGAGAAAAAATAAGATAAAAATTAAAATTTAGCAATATAATATAAATATAGTTAAAGGATGTACAGGAAACAAGATATTATATAACAGAATAGAAGCCTACTTTGAAATTATAATGGATATGGATTTGTTTAATAATAAATACTATATAGAGTTAAAGATACATAGTATATAGGGATAATAGATATAAAAACGGATATTAGGCAATGATTCATTTATTAGGAAGGAACACTTAGTATATGTAATTATAGATCAATAGAAACTAATTTATGTCTTTTTTGAATGTGCGATTTTGTTATGTTGTGTATGTATGGAGTATTTGTATATGTTTTGTTGTTCAATGTTATTTGTTATGTTATGTATATATATTGTGTATGTATAAAATTTAATAAAATTAAAAAAAATTCTAAAAAAAATCACAATTTACTAATTTTTTATTTCAACAACATGTAACTATGTATATGTAAATGCATTCTGTGAGTATGATATTGTAATTTAAAGGTATAATTTTAATTTTGCTAGTTGTTTGTCACAACTATTATCATGACATTCAGAGAGAGATATGAATTACAGTTAATGAGTAACATTACCACAAAAACATGACTAAAGATTCTGTATGGTGTGGTATGGGAGGAGATCAATGGAAGGGTGGCACCAGGTGACACCAACTCTAGTGACACCACTGGATCTGCTCACCCTCCTTTGCTATCACATTGATGGACATTTTGTTAGTCATCATCATACATTTTATTTATCCATAACAGTGATAGCAAAATTATGTGTTTGCGATCCCTTGGAGTTCTCAGTGGGAAATACATCAGCTGTAAAACTTGGGTTAGATCTATGTGTGTTTCAAAAGTATGTTTTACTGTTTTGCCATTTTATTTTTGTACCCATGGTTAGGGAACAAGCCACATCAATTAATTTCCAATTTTTTTTATAAAAGGTCACATTTTCTGCATGTTACATTATATATAGGGGAGAACAGGATTGCTACATCCTGTTTGGTGAAAGGGATGTGCATGATCACATGTAGCATAAGTGTTCTGTACACAGGACTCTGCTATGGCTCTCTGGCCACTTACTGTTCTGCTGTGATAGCTCACCTACATGGCTATTCCATTCCATTCCTGATGGAGAGCAGTGAGGATTGGACAGGCCTTTCACAATGTCCCAGTAGTTAGATGCAGACTGAACATAACAGAATGAACAACAGAAGAGCGGGGGGTGGGGGGGGCACTATCACAGAGCAAAGTGAGTTAGGGGGGTGGAAACCATAGGGGGGTGGAAACCAATACCAACCTCTTCAATGACCGGAAAAGACACACACAGGATTAAGGTAGACTTGAGCCTGAATAAGTCACTAACATGATGTCATCCTACACATTTGCACAAATGGGAAGTCTCACATGGGCAAACAACCCACTCAGCAGACAGAGCATGCAACTTCAGATTATCAACTTGCCTTGATTCTGTTTGCACACAGACATTCACTACCTCATCCAGGCTCACAAAGGGATAGACTTACCTTGGGGGACCAGGACAGGATAATAGGTATAGCTTTACAGAGGAAAGGAGAGGCTTGATGGGGTCCTTCAAGAATTCTTTCCCTTGGGCATTATCAATGTTGGATTGCTCACAGAAACCCAATTTACAATTTGAGAAAGCAGACGTCTGCTAATCCACCCTAACTATAATCCTTTTACAACAACACTGAGATGTAAGTCAGTGTTTTCATCCACTTACTGTGGGAATGGGAGAAAGCTGAGTAATTGCTTGTCTAAAATGAGTTCATGAGTTGAGATTTGAACCACAAACCCAGTTTGCCTGGTTACACCTGTTTGTCCTCTTACTTACAGCAGAGTAGCTCTACTAAAATAGGAAGAAAACACATATGTAACTGGTTTGAATACTTCAGCTTATATAATTAGCAAAGTATATTGAAATTTGACCTCTGTATTTGTCAGCACAGGCACAAATCTTCAACTCCCCACCATGAAGAAACATTTTTAACATGCATTCTGAAGGCATATCAAGAAAGAATAACCTTATGTACACCTACCTCGGGTAAAACTGGCATTGAAGCCTCTCTTCTGGATACTAAAGTCACTTGTAAAAGATACAATCATTTCATTTCCAGATGAATTAAATGATAAACCTCTAGCAGTTATACCACACAGGGTAACTTCTTTGTCTCCAGTATGCAATCTTAAGAAATCATAAATGCAGTTGGGAGCTTCTTCAATCTCAAAATCAACAAACGTGATTTGAATTATGAATCCAGAAGGAGCCCTGATGGTCCATTTGCATGCTTGACTGTTGGGATAGTCATTAGGAAAGCAGGGAGAGGTAAAAATTCCTGTGGGGTTGGAGAGTACCATGCGACAGTCAGAGCATCTGGAAACTATGGAATAAACAAACAGGAAGAGAGAGACACAAGACAGAAGAAGATCAGCACAGCAGAGATTTAAGACCAAAAATAAATAAATTTAAAAAGGAAAAAGAAAAAATGATATATGCTCATAGTCATTTAATGCAGAATGACTACCAAGTCTAAAACTACTAGCAGTATTTGGTCCCTTCACTAGGGTTGCCAGATTGGATACAAAACAGGCTTAATCCTTAATAGATCTTGGAACACAACAGGATAATGTAAAGCTCTCTCAAACAGGAAGTAGGTACCTGTCCTCCTTCACCTTTCAAACTACAACTTTTAGACACAGCCATTCCCAACATGCTGGGCTGGTAACAGAGGCAATGATGGCCACTCCAACACCTCCCTTCCTGATATCCACTGGTAAGCTAACAGCCATGTTGGAAGAGGATGGCTGTGGCTGAAAGGAGAGAGATACCTTTATCCTGCTTGACAAAATGTTATGGTATCATGTCCTCTGTAGCGAACTGAACCTTTGCAGATGGCTTTTTTTAGTTCTTGTTAGGATCATGACCAAGTGTTAACAGTTGTCCAGCGGCATGAAAGAGTTAGCTTGCATTAGTGACCTTGTTGGATACTTTCTGCATTTGCTTTGAAATTTGAAACTAGGAAAAGTTATGAAAGCTGAGAACAGACTGGAGGAGTGAATTTTTATCCATTGCTAACCTGCTTGTACAGTTTCATAGCTTTAGGGAGGGCGAGAGATGGATCACATTTTTGCACTTTGATTTTCTTTATTTGGTTCTGCACTACCCTTGAGAACCTATATTCCAATGGCCTTGTCTTCAGAGTAGGGGGGAAGCACCTCAGCCCAAGGTCTCCCATTAATTCCATAAATGGAGATGTAAATTTGACCCCAAGGGATGGGATACATCTATTTGTGGGCCCAATCTACCATTGGGTGTGAGGGTATATATTGGATAATAATAATAATAATAATAATAATAATAATAATAATAATAATAATAATAATTATTTTATTTTTAACCCTCCCCTCAGCTCAGCAACCGGGGCGGCATACAGAAAATTAAAACAGACAACAGTTAAAACAATCCTTCAGCCCAATCCCTAACCCTCCCACCCTTTAAAAATAAATTAAATTAGAACAATATTAAAATAGCAGTTAAAACAACATACAATAAAATACAATACAATAAACTAAGCAACTTCTAAAGGAAGCAGACAATGGAGGCAGGGAAACAGGGAGCCATCCAGACTCCTATTAGGTTGGGAGATTATTCTGGGAAGGCCTGCTGGAAGAGATCTGTCTTGGCGTCAGTGAAAGGGCTGGAATGCTTCTTTGTTGTGCATTGTTGCATCATTTACCACCATTAAAGTGTATGCTATACCAGTAATGTGTATCAGTGTCTGGCACCAAAAGAACCCTTGGAAAGGCTTAGAACTATACTCAGTTCTGGAACAAGGCATCCTGTGAGGGAGGATAAATATCTTCTTCCTACTTGACCAAGCTTTATGGTACCTTATCCTGTTCCTAGATCTGTCAAAGATTCAAGGTACAGCTGCCCTGTCTTGGATCCAGTCTGGCAACCATATGTTTCACCCTGTTTCACAGTGACATGGGAGTGCTTCTTGGATTATGCACACTCTCTAGATTGCATGTGAACAACAAAATCCAGACATAAGTTTAAAACATGGCTTAAAACTACATTTAAAATGCCAACAAAACCTGTATTGAACACTGCCATTCTACACAAAAAACCCTGGGAATAACTCCCATTGATTTAGTAAAACTTACCTCTGAGTAGACAATACATGAGATTACACTGTTAATAATGTTTGTACTTCATACACTTCCAGAAAAAAGTTTGTTTACTGTATATTTACTGTAACAAATTTTATCCACTCCTGGTTTGAGTTTTTAAAGACTCAAAAGAGCACTTTAAATTGGACCCAGAAACTGCTGGCAACTAACAAATGGCATTATTGTTCCTATATTCTGCCTGCACTGCCCAATTAATAACATGGCAGTTTTGTTTTGAAGCAATTATTGTCTGTGAAATATCTTCAAAGAAAGCCACATGTATAGTGTATAGCACTCATCTAATATGGATGCTTTACACTGTAACGAAACAGACGAGCCTCTGCAGGCATTTTGGTCTACTATCTAATCAAATTCAACCACTCATCATGTAGTTCAAAACATCTGAAGGGAATCAATGTTGAATAGTTACCAAAAGGATGCAAATACATGGGCTAATCTCTCTAAGAATGAGTACTGTCTCTTTATATTTGACAAAACATTTCCATTTCTTTGGAATTTTTGACATTAATTTTTAGCACAAACATTCTGTTTCAAAAGAGATTACCACTGAAAAATATCTATACATAATCTAAGATTTTCTCTTTATTTGTTTTGTATTACACATTACATTCACTTTTTAAAAAATTTACATAAAAATGATATCTTTATCTCATTAATAATTTTTTAAAACCTCTTTCTGGCTGCCACAAAATGGAGAAATATTTTGTCATCTGCTCAGAAAAACATGTGACTGCAAGACAGAAATGCATTATGAACAAATGTGAACAAACAAATTCATTACATTCATGGTCAAAAAGCATTATATTCATGGTTCAAAAGCCATATGGTTATAAACTTCAGAGCCTGACTTTCAATCTTTCCCAGCCCCTTTCTTTTCCCACCACCAGTGGTTAACATTAGGCCAGATTTTCCAAGGGATAGAATCCCTTAAATGTTCAGGTCAAATTTTGTAAGTAATTGCACACATGCACACACAGAGTATTCTACTGCATGGAATTATGCCTTGAATTACATATGAACATTTTGTTACTTTAGGCATACATGTAGTAAACTGAAATGTGTGGAAGAGTGACACATGCCAAAAGGCAAAAAGAAGGGCCATGGGATAAATAGTTGGTGGTGTTCCCATTGCTTTTTCTCTGCCTTCACCTACTCAAATCACCACCATAGATGGAGACAAGGAGCACCAGTCCTGCTGCTATTGAGCAAGAGACAATAAATATTTTAGCCCTGGCCTAGTTAACTGACAGATGCTAACATGCCTATCCCTATTATGGTAAAAAATATCAATACTAAATTAGGGAATTCCTTTTAAATTTTTATTACAAGAGCTTAAAGGTACAGTAGAACCATAGAAGCAACTGTTGAATGGTAAGTTGATGCTTGTGTAAATTTCATTGCTGGTTGGGACTAGCAGTTGAATTTAGGCCTAAATTGTAGAAAATAATCTATCTGAAATAAATTTTAAAAAGTAAGTAATTTTTTAAAAAAAATAAAAATTCAAGTGATTAACTTTTCCTATCACTGATCAAAGCCAATGTTAACAGTACTCTTGAATTTGCATGTCTAAACACAATTCCTATTAGAATTTTCTCCTGCCATTTCTCCAGAAACAACCCCCCCCAAGATGTGACTTCCCCGGTTGCTAATAATTGCTCAGCTGAATGGAAGAACATTTGCTACTGTTGCTCTCCTTTCACGCTGCCATTGGATTGCATTCATAATAGGACCAAGGGCAAGTCCAGAGTATTCTGACCCTGAAGCTGCTCTGAACTCCCTGTTATCTGGGTACTGTGCTGTGCTATCTGGAACCACCACTGGTGTGAGCCGCTTTCTCTGAGATCAAAAACAAGGCACCCAGCATCAGTCACATGGCTGAGTACCTCACTGTGACCTCAGAGGGAGCGACCCACACCAGTAAGCAGCACAGCAGGGCATTGTGTTAGTGGCTGCCCAGCATTGCTGTGGAATTCTCCAGTTTTTCTTGGAAGATCCACAGTAAAATTGTGAGATTTTTAATATCACTTTAATGCAGGGATGGATTCACTTTGGAATTGTTGTTCCCATGTGCAGGCAGTCCACAGTGAAATTGAGCATTTGGCCCTGTGTTATGAAGAAAGGGGTTATGTGTATAGGGGCAAGATCATTTATTTTGGCACACATAGGACGTTATCACACGCGGGCCACAAAGCGAAAAGAAAGTGAA
>CM034701.1:308319650-308333498 GCA_020142125.1 Phrynosoma platyrhinos | reverse complement strand
GTTATCAGCTTCGGCTGATACGCCAGCTGCGCTCTTTCCTGGAAGTAAAGGAGCTTGAGATGGTGGTGCATGTGCTGCTAAGCTCCCGTTTTGATTTCTGCGATGCACTCTACATGGGGCTACCCTTGTGCTTGGTCCAGAAACTTCAATTAATACAAAATATGGCAGCCAGATTGGTCTCTGGAACATCTAAGAGAGACCATATACCACAACTATTAAGGTCTCTCCACTGGATGCCTATTAGTTTCTGGGCCCAGTATAAGGCATTGGTTATTACCTTTAAAGCCCTAAATGGCTTGAGTCCAATCTATCTTCGGGACTGCCTCCTCCCATACAATCCACCCCGCACACTCCAGTCCTCTTGGAGGAACCTGCTGCAGCCAATAAAAACAAGGCTGTCTGCAACCTCCCAGAGGGCCTTCTCAGCAACCACTCGCAAACTATGGAATGGCCTGCTGGATGAGATCCATCAGATTTTGACTTTAAGCAGCTTTAAAAAGGCTGTTAAAACAGATCTCTTCCAGCAGGCCTTTCCTGACTAGAATTCCTGGCCTCAGGAGTCTTTTCACCCCCTCCTTTCTTGTCCTTGGCTGAAGTCACTGCTTTATCTGTCTCTCTTTGTTTTGTTTTAGTGAGCTGAGTTATTTATGATGTTTTAATAATGCTGTTTTAATGAATAATTGGTTTAATACTTTTTTAAGGGTGGGTGGGTTTTGGGATTTTTTTGGATTGCATTTTAATATATTGTATGGAATTTTAAATATTGTAAGCCACCCTGATTGCTTGACAGAGGGGCGGGATACAAATAAATTTTATTATATACTGTCTGTTAATATCAAGCTCTCTGTTAAACTTAGTGGAGCTCCCAGTAATAGAATGAAATAGTCAAATAAAAAGTTCAACTCAAAAGTTACAAAAAAGTGTGAGTTTTTCAAATTCCTAGTTCTCTTCATCGTGCCTGATGGAGAGATCTGGAAATCTCTAATGGGACACATTTTTGTGACCTTTGAACTTTTTATCTGACCATTTCACCCTATGACTAGGAGCACCACAAGTTTAATAAAAACTAGATATTAACAGATGGTACCAGAATTGGTTTTCAATCTGCATAATGAAGTAATATTAATTATGAGCATACAGAGGGCTTTCCTCCACAAAACACAATATTCCCTGCACAACGGAGGCCTGAAACAGATGGGCCAAATGACAGTGTTTCCCGCCGCATTCAGGGCATAGTATTTAAATGGCACACACCCTGAACATGGTTGGAAATCACGCCAGACCCGCATTATTGAAAAGAACTGGGTCAAAAAGGAGTGGTAAAACCCACTCCTTTTCAGTGGCCTGGTTCAGGACTGTGGCAGCAGTCCAGATAGGTGCAGGTGCAGTGCGGTCCCTGCAGCCCCACTGTGGTCCTTTTGGCCTATCTGTTTCGGGCCTGACAATAACAATGGAAGTTACTGGATAGAAGTTTTGCTTTCAATCAAACTGGAACCCTAGCAGATTATCACACTCCCTTTCCTCCCAGCTTTAGCATGGGCTGAAACGTTTGAAAACTTTTAAAAACTGGGTGTTATCACATACCTCCATGCCCAGTCCAGAGGCATCATGTATCCAATATTGGCATCCCTTACCTGATCCATACTTTTCTTGTACTTTACAAAGAATGGGAAACTCTGGGATACCAAGATCAGGTACATGATGCCTCCGGACTGGGGCTGAGCTGAGGCTGGAAGGAAAGGCAGTGTGATAATCTCCTTAGACTTTAGACTCCAATGCCTTGAATTTCTTTTAAGCCTTATGCTCCATGTCACATGAGAGAAAAACTTACTTGTTACTTGCAGTAAAACAAATATTTCTGTGGGAAGAGAAAGTAAATGATAGATAGTTAGATAGACAGACAGACAGACAGACAGACAGTGTTCTGTGCCTCCAAGATCCATCTAACTCAATGGCTCTACTCTAATCAAGACTAAAATAGGATTCAGGCCATAGTGAACTACAATGCCATTTATCCCAATTCAAGCCATGGGAGACCCAAGCTGAATTCTTTTCCAGCTGTTTCCATACTGGAATTTGTCTCTGAAATGCTTTTGTTCAAGGTTAGCCATCTTGAGGCCAGAGAAAGAGTATTTCAGAGACTGTAGTCTTCCATGACAATCTTGTTATTTTTCTTTTCCACATCTTTCTAGTGTCATGTCTTGTTATTGTAATTGTACACACTTTGCTTACTTCAGATTTCAGCCAGCTTTTACAGTGTTAAGAGACTTGTAAAATGTACAGACGTATCATACAGCATCAGTGCTATTACAGAATATGAAAAGTAATCAGCAGTAAGGTTCTATATTCTCCAGTAATAAGGCTGCCATGTTTCCAACAACACATAATCACTGTGAAGAAAGCAAGCAGCTCTTTGGCTTCTTTGGAATCCAGAATATCTCTTCAGTGAGCTTGCCTTTTCTATTCTTTAGTGTCTTGTATGTGGATTTCCAGCCATGCTTAAGTACATCCTACCTTGTATTACTTGTGAATAGGGCCTTACTTGTATTGGTTCATGAATAAGCCTTTGTCAGGACCAAGAGAACTCAACTGCCCACAGCAGGACTGCAACTTTCCTTGTGATTCTTCTGAACCCTCTGTCTTTTCTTTGTCCATCTCATTCACCCAATTTTTATCACTGGAATATTTGACAAGAGGGAAGTGGCCTCTGAACCACTCTACATATGCCAAAGAAAGACTTTCATTATTATAGGTGAATGTTCTTGTAAAGTACTTTCTCTAGTTCTTCCCCTCTCCATACACACACACACTCACAGAGTTGCAAATGGTTTCCATAATTATTGCATTTATACCTGTTCAATCTTTTGACAGTTAATCAGTTGCACCTTTAGTAAATTCACAGCAAACTGTGAAACTCAAAAGAAGCCAGATATAAAAGCAGAAAATATTTTCTGAGCCAAACTTGGGGCCCTGCCCTGCTTGTTTCCCCTTGTCCCTTGGTTTTGTGCCAATAAAAATTCAAGTAAAAGCAAAATGGATTGACTGGTTCAATCTACAATTTGTGAAGAGGTCACATTGAAAGCAGCTACGGATTTCCCCCAGAGGAAGGGGTAGTGTGAAAATCCTGTGTTACGCCCAATGTAACTTAAGAATATTTTCATTGGCAGCCACATTAGAAACTTACACAAAAACCAAAACTGACTCAAAATTAGTGGCTCTACTTGCTTTTTTTAATTTAATAATTAACTCAGTAGACTAAAGAACATTATAATTATTTGCAATAGCAATGTTTCACTGAACTATGATTTTGGATAAATATAGGATAATGGCTCCATTTTTATTTCTCTCTCATTCATAATACAAACTCAAGTCATGGGAAAATAATGCAATTTCTTCCTTCATAGTATTGCAAAGCTCTTTGTTCACAACCCCTCTGAAGAATTCCCTTGATACAGCTTATATTACCTACTGGAATACAGGTCTCTTGTGGACTGTACAAAGAGTATGCTGTGATATAAAAGAACACCTGAACAAATCTGAATATACACCTGTACCTATATGCAGTGGCAGCCTCATAAACACTTTTCTATGTAGGTCACAGAAGGAACAGAAGAGTCATTATTGCAGTATGGTTTCAGTAATGAGTGCTGACTGTAGAACCTTGAATACTGTATTCAAACCCAACATAGGTGTTGGCCAGCACCTTATGTAATTTACTTGAAAGATTTTATATATGAGTACATGCATGTGTGCATCCACACATTCAGAGAGAGAGAGAGAGAAGTTTAATTAAAGGGAGAAACACAGTCATTAAGGAGAAAATGCACTTCATTTTGTCTTTTTTTTTTTTTTTTACTACTACAGTACTTTGTATAGCCATTAATTCCATTTTTGTTCTCTTCCAAAATACACAGCATATTGTCTGGAACAAACTTCAACAAATTTTGGATGCAGGTTTTATTGTTTAAATATATTTATTTTTTTTCAAAGATGGAAGAAAGTTATTAAAATTACCTCATCTATCCCACTGTAGGATTTTCCTTAGCAGAAATGAATGTTTTTTTTCCCCAGTCTGTTTCCCCCAACTTGCCTAAAAGGGGATTCCACTACTTGACTCAAAATAAAGTTTTAAAAAAATTCCATACAAGAATAGACTGCACACTAAGATCAAACTTTTCTCCAGGTTTTCAATGGATATTCCAGATAGCCAATTTGGAGGGATTGTCCTGGAATTGGCCCTCTAGACTAGTTTTTAGATCAAATCTCCATTCTCTGGATATGTATTTCAGAATTAAAACAGCACTAAATGAATCTGTTTCTGAACTCTCAGATCTGCTTCTCTCTGTTTTCCTCTCATCAGTAGAGCTAGACTACAGTAACAGTGGTGAGAAGAAAGCACCATTCACTGCTTTGCTTTGCCCTGGTCCAAACTGCAGGAATAATCCAGTTTGATACTGCTTTAACTACCCTGGCTCAGTGCTATGGAATCCTGAGAACTGTCATTTACTGTGGTACCAGAGCTCTCTGACAAGAAGGCTAAACATCTCACCAAACTACTGTTCTCAGAATTTCCTAGCATTGAACAAGGGCAGTTAAAGAGGTCTCAAACTGAATTATTTCTGCAGTGTGTTTTGGACCTTTCTTAACTTTCATTGTGACATGTAGGATTTTTTTCCCCCTTTGTTGAGCTATGTTCCAGGAAAGATGGTTGCACTTCCACATCAGCCACCACATTCAACATTATCATATGTGAAACAGTAACACAGAAATTTGTAAATTCTTATGAAGAAATAGGAAACACTGCAATAATTTTCCTGAACGAATGCAATTGCATCATTTTAGAATGGAAACAAAAGATGGACTTAAGGCTGAAGTAAACATTGCTAAAAAGCAAAATTTAAAAAGTCAATGTCTTCTTACCAAAAATCTTAATTACATTACAAAGGGAAAAAACATGCTGTTGCAAACAACTTGTTTTATTGTTTGACCTAATGCTGCACTTTAAATCACACTCTGCAAATGCCCAGTACAATTGACTTGCTTTACATTTTTTAAAAAAACAAACCAAGCACATTAGCCAAAGGAAATCTCTTTCATGATTATGTATTTAAAAGTACTACAGACAGGAAAATGGTATTTTGTTATCTCTGGAGACATACTTTAAAGAGGCTTGAAAAGATTTATGGGACAGGAGGACAAGTGCACACAAATTCTTGAAAGGAGCTGGGAAGTGACTTAAGACATTTTTAATGTTATTTTTCTTAATGAAATCAGCTGAACAAATTGTTTTAAAACTGACTGAATGACTACACTTCTAATTAATGTTCCTTATCTTATCAAAGTGTACAAAATCGAAACTTACTAGTGTTGTCAGTGCCTAGGCATTATTTTTCAAAATATCATATAAGCTTGTAACAGTCCCTCACCTACAGAAGGATTTTTTTAAAATGGAAGCTTCTTATATGTCCCCATTAATATGCTTATTACAGTATGAACTGCCAGATTTGTATTTATAACCAGATATATTAGTATTGTATGTATGTATGCATGTTTGGATCCTATCCTGAAAACACTGGCGTTTTGTATTTATTGGGGCTGGTCACCACAGGCCGAGACAATTAAGTGTAGTGTTTTTCCCATCCTAAAAACACCCCACTCTGAATACGTTTAAGCACAGTGTCTTACATTGGTTTAGAAGGAATCAAAGACCCAATTCACTCTCTCTTCTCACTTTCCCATTCACTCAACCCACGTATGGGGCACTATACCATACAAAACAGTAATACCTTTGAGAATGAGAAAAAGAAATTTCTAGCATAAGCTTACATTATAAAAGCTTTTCCTAGGAATGTCTTTTTCTCAGTTAATCCCAAAGGTGATATAGGGTTCCTTTATATCTTTTAATGCTAACACAGAGTAATGTGCCTATGTCTTTCAACACTACACAAAGAATTGTTTTATAACCCATCAGCAAACCTCCACACAAGGGGAAATGGAGGTACATTCATTGTGATGTCTGACCTGCAAAGCAGCATGTATATGTTTTGTTGCAGAGAGAAATCTTTACAGTATAGCATGTACAGGGACCTAACTAGTCAACAATAATTGCTCCAAGTAAGAAGTGTGTACTTGTTAAATATAACTGACACCAGTAGTCTGTGGCTTGTGTCTGCATCACTATGACATATTGTGATTCCTTTTCATAGTGAATTGAGCCTCTGCCATGAGGCAGATGGGTTTTAGAATTCTTGATGCCATCATGGCCTCAACGTTAACAACTGCCCAGTGGTATAGGCTGCATCCGCACTGCAAAAGTAATCCAGTGGGACACCACTTTAACTGCCATGGTGCAATGCTATGGAATTCTAGAAATTGTAATTCTGTGAGATATTTAGCCTTCTCTGTCAGAGAGCCTTGGTGGCACAACAAACTACAATTCTCAGAATTCTATAGCATTGAGCCATGGATGGCAGTTAAAGTGGTGTTAAACTTCATTGTTTCTGCAATGTGGATGCAGCCATAGAAAGGGTCAATTCGTGTCAATCACTTTGTCTGATTCTTTTCCATTAGTCTGGCAGTTTGAGGTTGAGAAAAAATATGAAGGCTGAAAACAGACTGGGAGAATGTCACCCCATCTCCTGATGGTGTCACCTGGTGAGGTCTGAACCTCCCACATCCCCAAGTGATGCTACTGAATAGAGTCTCAAATTGGTGAACTATTGTGCATTCTCAGTGTTGTGATTATAAGAGAATATCAGAAATACAATCCAACATTTCACAGCTATGGGATTGGAATTTCAGTGGGATACATGAGAGTTTGTTTATAAACATGTTGGCTTAAGCTTGGGTGTAACTACAGGAATCGTGATGTACTAGTCTCTTTAGACATACTTGCTTGGTTTACAAAAAGAAAGATTTGCAGTTCTAAGAAAACAATAACTCTTCAGGAAATAATATCAGAAAGTTCTTGGCACAACAACCTTTTGTTATTACACTAACAAAGTATATCTTTGTTTACACTTCTGTGTAAAAAGTATTACACAGAAAATTCATGAAGCACAATTTCAAGCTTAAATTTTCAGAAATAAATTCCTACAGTGTACAATAGGAGCTGCACCTTAAAATGGAATATTTCAAGTAAAAAAAATACAAATTTTCTTAGTTAAAAGGGAAAAGATAGCCAATTTTGATGTATTCATTAAAATATATGCAGTTTTAAACCTGCCCATTGCTTAACATAAATATTAGACTGCAGTCGTATTCACCATTACTTGAAATAACCTCTACTAAAATAAAGATATGCATATACTTAAGCTATTAAATGTCAACAAGTTGCAAGTCTTAATCTAATTTTAAAGTAGTAATAGCTGGAATCCTCTATTCACAATGTTGCTACACATCCATAGTAGTTACATAGCAATGTAGTGAATCTCGAACTGACTCCCCCACCCCAAACTCATTACTGGTCAGGAATTACTGCAATTGACAGGGGTCTTAACCCTGTCACCTGGGAAATATCTGATTAAGCAGGCCTGTGTCTTGCTCTCCTTTCAGGTAAAGGGTTTGTTTGTTTGTTTGTTTGTTTAAGTAAGCTTTTAATCCTAACCATGATATGTCAACAGATATGGAAAACAAAATGGTGGCCAATGGATTGGAAACAATCAATTTACACCCGCCATCCATAAGAAAGGAGACACAAAAGACTGCAGCAACTATAGGACCATAGCATTAATCTCCCATGCAAGCATAATCATGCTCAAAATTCTGCCACACAGACTCCAACCATACATATAGAGAGAAATAACAGAGGTCCAAGCAGGGTTCAGGTAAGGAAGAGGAATCAGGGACCATATTGCAAATATATGATGGCTAATGGAGCACACCAAGGAATTCCAAAAGAAAATCAGCATCTGTTTTATAGACTACAGTAAAACCTTTGACTCATGAAAGGCTATGGGGCACCCTTAAAGCCATGAGAATGCCAACACATCTGACAGTCCTGATGAGGAATGTGTAAACAGGACAAGAGGCTACTGTCAGAACAGAACACAGAGAAACAGAATGGTTCCCAATTGGCAAAGGGGTCAGACAAGGCTGCATATTATTACCCTACCTATTCAACCTATATGCAGAACACATTGTAAGAAAATAGGCTTGGACACAGAAGAAGAATAGGAGGAAGGAATATCAACAATCTAAAATATGCAGACGACACCATAATACTAGCAGAAAACATCAAAGACCTAGAGCAACTACTGAGGAAGATCAAAGAAGAAAGTGCAAAGACAGGCTTACTGTTGAACATAAAGAAAACAAAAATAATGACCACAGAGGATCTTCACAAGTTCAACCTAGCAATGAGGACATAAAAATAGTAAAACAGTTCCTATACCTTTGATCAAACATTGATCAGAACAGGGACAGCAGTCAAGAAATCAGAAGAAGACTAAGAATGGGGAGGGCAGTTATGAGAACTAGAAAAGCTCCTAAAGAGCAAAGATACACAACTAAGCATGAAAATTAGAACCATACAAGCAACTGTATTCCCCATTACCATTTATAGATGCAAAAGCTGGAAAGTTAAGAAAATTGACAAAAAGAGAATAAATTCATTTGAGATGTGGTGCTGGAGAAGAATGCTGAGGATACCGTGGACAACAAAAAGAATGAATAAATGGGTCCTAGAACAGATCAAGCTTGAAATTTCCCCAGAGGCAAAGGTGACTAAACTAAAAATGTCATACTTTGGCCATAAGAAAGCATGAATCATTAGAAAAGACAATAATGTTCGGAAAGGTGGAGGGAAGTAGAAAGAGAGGAAGACTGCATGCTAGATGAATGGACCCAATTATGGAGGCCACATGTATGAATCTGCAAGAACTTAGAAGAATAGTGGAGGACAGGGAGTCTTGGAGATGTCTCATCCATAGGGTTGAGTTGAGATCGACTCAAGGACAGTTAACAACAACAAAGCTTTTAATATGTAGTCGCTCACAAGGAGGCTTCTTATTGGGGCATGTGTTTTATTGTTTAAAACTTTTGTGTGCTTTTAAAAATAATTTTATACTGTTTTAAATGTTGTAATTTTTAAAATTTATTTTACATTTTTATTGCTATGTTGTAATTGATTTGATGGAGCAAACTTGTTTTCTGCTGCTCCAGAGACTGGGGGGAAAGCGGACAGCTGGGAAAGTGCAGGCCAAGGCCACTCTGGCCAGAAGCAAATCAAGTCCATGGCAACCACTGAAGCATGTTGCCGCCAGTGAACCCAAGCTGTGCCTCTAGGAGCAGGATTATCGTACTCTTTTTTGCTCCGGTATAAAGGATAAGAGTGCGGCCTCAGCATGACTTCTGGCAGCATTGGAAATATGTGTCATATAAACAGCATGCATCCAATACAGCCAGAAGCCGCTTCTTTTGGTCCATGTGCTTTGGGCCTAGGACATTGAGCAATAGGAAACTACAGGAAAAGAGATTCCACCTAATTATTAGGAAGAACTTCTTGATGGTAAGAACTGTTTGTGGTGGAGTCTCCTTCTTTGGAGGTTTTAAAGAGGCTGGATGGCCATTTGTCAGAAATTGTTTGATTGTGTATTCTTGCATGGCAGAAGGTTGGACTAGATGGCCTTTGGGGTCTCTTTCAATGTTATGATTCTATGATTGTGTTTCTGAGCCACCTTAGGTTCCACTCTGGGAAAAAGATAGCATATAAATGAAATAAATAAATAAGAAGATCCTTGCTGGATCAAATTCACATGACTGCTGGCCTCCCTGTACATCTATGAAAGAGAGATGAGAATGCTGAAGGGAGGGATGTTATATTTTGAGCGAGCTACTGTTTAATTTATTCTCCCACCACCTTTATGTTCCCCATCCCCAATATCCACATCTCCATGAAGCTCCAGTCTCCATCTGATTATTCAGCTGTGGGCAATGGTGAAGAAATACACACAAGGATAAAAAGGGAGTACTGAGACTGCTGATGTTGCTGCTGACACTGGCCAAAAATGTAGCACCCACCCCACTCCCACCCAGCTGACATTATGTTGTTGCAGCTCCTTCTTCTCTCTGGCCTCGGGCAGTCTAGATGGCACCACCTGTACATAGCCAGGCCATGAGATGTCTAGATGGCATCACTTGTGTATAGCCAGGCCATAAGCACAGCATGTACAGGTTGTCTGCCTGGCTGTAAGACATTTCCTCCTTCCATTCTATACAGTAGCTTGGTAGCTGTATGTGACAAAGAAACACAGCTGTTAGGCAGCACTGCACCCAGTCTGGCTTTCTGGGGGTATTTTCAGCCCTCAGGGGACATACTGAGGATACACAGAGATCACATTAGGAAATGGAATCCATTCCTCCCATATTGCTGATAGGCTTCCCTGTTTAGTGTAAGGACCCATCTGGATCCAGGCCACTGAAAGAATTCTTATAAACATCAATCTTTTTGAAGAAGTTGGATTTAAAGGTGTAAAGGAAACAGATAAGGTTGGCACTGAGTCTAGCTTTGCAAGTAGGCTCTTTTATCTGATTGAAGAATACTTAATCAAAAATATACATGCTCTGGAAAGAATATATTTATTTTGAAGCTTATTAAAACACGCAAAGTTCCATCCATAAATTCTAGGTGCACTGCAAATCACTCAACTTACACAAGTTCCTTAGGCAGTTCACAGTTTTATTATGAACATTTTTAACAAAAGGTAGTGCCAAAAAAAGAGTATAAAACAATTCATTCATCCTTTTGTTTGCAGTGCTATTTCCTTTTTTGCTTAAGTAATACTATAGTAGTGACTCGCAAGAGGATGAATTAATTGTTTAAACTGTTAAATAGTATTTAATATCCCTAATAAGTATTAAGTTGAAAAAGCCAGGGGAAAAAGGTGGTGGAATAATTCAAAATCACAGGGAATCCAAAGAAAAAAAGGAATGACTATTGAACAACCAATGGCAGGAAATGTCCAAAATTATGTAATTTTTGATGTGATTTTTGCAATTTATTTATTAATGAGTACAACTGAAAAACTATATGAATAGGACATTTATGATGCCTGAACATTAACACCATATTAGACTTATTATTGTGATTTTGATAAAACAGTAATCAATTTAACAAAATTAAGATTTTATTTTTACTTTTTGACAGGATTATTTGCAATTGCCATGCACTACATGTAATCATGATCTCACACTATCCCTTAAACTTAAACCTAATTTCTTTAAACCTGAGGTGATAAACATGAAGATTGAGCATAAGTTAAACAGCTGAAAGATTTGGACTCATTTTCTTTGGTAATACATTTCCCCTTCTGCTAGGAACAAGATGTCCATGAAGCATTTCATGTATCTGGAGTTAACAAAAGCAGTAGCTGATTATTTAAGATAAGAAGCCCTCCACACCACATTTCTAAGATTAGAATTTGCCTAGACGGCAGTACTCCTATCCTTAAGAGCCAACACACCACAGTAATTTGATTATAAAGTGACAATAAATCTTTCACCACAGTGTGAACAAAAAAATTGAAGTCTAACGAGACATTCTTTCTCTTTGAGCTTGGATTAAAAACATTCAGATTATACATGGATGGAGAGGTAGCAACATGGATGGTTAACCAGACTCAATTTACTGTTTTATTAGCTCTAAGATCTACTGAATGAGGGCTAGTCAAATGCTTTAAAGCTTATTTGGAAGGACGGAAAGATTATGGCAAGTAGAAAGTTAATTTACACTTCACCAGATTTAGTTGAACAAATGCTCTTGTCATATAAATACAAAAAGAAAACAAATCTCCATTCTTATTGATTAACAGACTGTGAGCCAGCACTAGCCCCACTGAAAGCACTGGAAGATGCAGATCTCAGCAGAAAATATGGATAGTACAATATTACAGTTATTTAGGATGGCTTTTACTCAGCCTCCAAAAAACTGAATAAAAATATTTTATTCCAGTTTTCCCAGCTTCTCCCTCCCCCCACAGATCTTTCTCAGAAAAGGAGTTAAATCATTACTTAAGTACCACTTCATTGTCAGCACATGACATGGTGATTACACAGATGAAAAACAGACTTCAACATATCTTCTCTTTTCAAGCATTGCAACTCAGAAATCACAATAGGCTCCTAAGAAAAAGAAAAAGCCACAATGCACTCAATTGCCAAATGTCTACAAGTTCTTCTTTTCACATCCTCTAAGGCTTTCACATTTTGAAAATTGAATAGCAATGTTGTAGTAGAACAAATAAATCCTTTAAAGATGTGAGGAAAGCTTTCTTTCCCCTCTGCCCTAGTAACATAATTTGACTCCAACATAAAACTAGAAATGCTTTCTAACTAGGTTTATTGTTGTTTCAAAGAGTTCAGCATTTGTTCAGTGCTTTTCACGGTGATGTTAGTAAGGATGGGGCAGGAAAAATTCAAGTCAATATTTAGGATTAATAAAGTTGCAGCACTTGCTTAGTAATGTCCATTTTCATTCCATATCACTATGAAGTACAGAACTGAACAGTGTAACTATGAAGTGCTGAAGCACTGAACTTGACAGTGCTTAGTATACCTTGAAATACTATTCTGAAAAAAAGAGAAAAAGGAAAATACATCATCTTCCAAGGTCCAGCAAGGATGTATGTGCTGCCCTGAATCTTGGAAAGTTGCTTAAGACAGACCTGCTGCTTTACCACTCGCCTCATTTATTATTTATTTTAAAGTCTATAGCCCTTCAAGTCACTTGCAAAAAGTTCTTAGCTTTCTCATAATCAGTGAAAAAGCAGAAATTCCATCACAACCATAAAAAGTGAGGATTGTTAAATTGACATCATTAATTTCTGGTCTGTCCTTATTTTGTAACAAGTGGAAGCTCTCACTAAAGTCTCACAGAGCAACAGTATAGGCTGAACAGCTGGAAAACCCTGGTGGAGTCAGCCTTTCCTACTGTTTGTTCAATGCTTATTTCTGCCTCCTTCATTGTCAGCAAACTGTGTTCAGTTTCACACTTCTGCAATGCATTTGTCTATCATGATAGCAAAGAGATGGTAGTAGTGACAGTGGTCAGAGTATGTACTGAATCAGAGTTGGTACTGGTGAAAATACTTCAACCTGTTCCCAGTGCCATCAATACAAGGTGCGGGGGGGGGGGAGTTGTTGTTGTTGCGGAACACCCCAGATGACACCCCAGAAGTAAATATCATCCAATGGGATGGTACATCTGGAGGGACTGGTGTGGCAACTGGGTAAGTGAGAAAGGGTGCTTTCCCACTTGTCCAGCAACCACACCAGAACCTAAACGGGTCTTCTAGAGGCCACACGTACACCCTCAGTATTAGTGGTTGCTGGGGCTGGTGGGGCGTCCAGAGTCCTGTGCAGCAGCCGCCAATGTGGCACTCTGAAGGCTGGGGAGATGGCAGGGCCTTTAGAGTCCTGCATCGCAGCATCCACAGAGGACTCTGAAGGCATGGGGAGGGGGTCAAGTAGCCTTTGGTATCCTATGTGGTAGCAGCCACATGGGACTCTGAAGGCCAGGGAAACAGCAATCTGGCTGGTGGAGTGTGGTGGGGGCAAGGCAGTTCACCTCACACACACACACACAATGATTGACACCAACCCTAGTGATGCCATTGCCTGTTCCAGAAATTGTTATGATATGTATTCCCTTTTGATTGCAAAAACTGCATGTTGTCCCTCAAAACCTAGAAATTTATTTATACATTGCCTCCTATAATAAAATTAGATTATCCAATTTCCTATTCACAAACATCATGTAAGGTTGAATCTAAGGGGGGATGCAGATGGGCGGCCTCGGCCCCAATCCTCCCTTTCGCCGCCTGGGAAAGGAGCGCTAAAATAGCGCTCCTT
>CM034701.1:308302066-308316519 GCA_020142125.1 Phrynosoma platyrhinos | reverse complement strand
TCCCCTCCCATCCTAGAATGTCCACAAACTCAACTCAACTCTTCCAGTCTTGAAGCAAAGAAGGTGTAGATTGAATTGCATTGTGTTTACAAGAAAAAACAATGAATGCCCGCTACCTAAACCTCTTGGTAGCATTCTTTCCAATGCAGACATAGGGTTTTTGGCAACAATGAGCAAGCACCAATGAGGGACGGCTGAGGAACTACTTTAGTGCCGGTACCGGTACAACAGTAAATGCAGTGCGATAATATGTGTTCTCATAATGTTACTATCCCGTTATCAATAGTCTAATGTGGTAACACCTGTTCCCATATCGTTACGTTCCAGGGACTTGATGGGAATGTTACAGGTACTGGTGTGATAAGCTTATACATCTCTTCCCTTAGGGTTTTCCTATGCAAAAGACCAAACCAATATTCATAGAGGTTACATAAGCATTACAGATCAAGAGATCTCCTGAAAAAGGCATTAATACTCTTATATATATTTATTTCCCAATAACCTGGCATACTTGTCTTCATTAGGTTCTCTGAGCAGGGCTGAAACATTTACTGGGATCAATGCCATCTTGCAGTCCACTTAGCTAGTTCCCAATCCCAGATGTCTACCTGTACTCACAGCTTGAGGTGCTCTTCATCATTATTGCATTGTCTGTCTCAAAAAGCAGGTTAAAAATTACCCCTGCTTTTTAATATTTAATGGTGTTTTCCCTGTATCCAGTCTTGTTGTTCTATACCCTTATATACAGGCTTCCAAAGATTCTGGCCCATGACAGTAAATCTCCTCCTATAACTGATAAGCACCTTTCCTTTCAAAGACCAATAAAGGGATAATAGAGTTTCCAATTATCACAATGGAGAAAAATAGAGATTACATTCCAATGCCTCCTTTGCTGTTCCAGGATTGCTTCCTTTCTTCTGCCCACGGTTTGTCACATGATGTTCTCTCTTGTTGAGCAGAATAGAAAAGGGATAGGATGCAACATTTTGCAAGATTTTATGAAGCATGCCTTTTCCTTTACAACTAAGCAGACAAAACCATTAGAATTAATGTAATCAAGGCAGCTAGTCAAACATATCCTGTCCAGAAAGACTGAATGCACAGTAGGACCCAGGTTTCTGGGGAAAATGAAGACTGTAGCAGTGCAGGTCTTATTTCCCAAATAAACAAAAGACAAAACTATATTCTCAGACATAAAGAAGAAAAAGAGATCAGAAAGATAATTGCATGGCACATCAATGCCTTCCATTAAGAAGAAATCAAAATGGCCATGAAAAAGAACAGAAATCATAGGGATGTGGGGAGAGAAGTTTACAAAAGAGAAGTACAATCACAGCTTATCAGCTACTTATTAAACATTACTTAACTCTTCCACACACTTAGGAGTATATCGCACAAGCATAAAAGCATGACTTACCTCTCCCAAATTCAAATAAAATTCAGGCTGCATCAGGGTCCTATCGCATGGCTTTTGTCACCAAATCTGCCATCTGAATGCAGCCCAAGTGCAGCCCGGCTCACTTAACTCGCTTTACAGCCATTTTTCAAAAGTCGGAAGCTTTTGACTTTTGAAAAATGGCTGCAAAATGAGTTAAGTGAGCTGGGCTGCACTTGGGCTGCATTTGAATGGTGGATTTGGAAACAAATGTCATGCAATAGGACCCAGATGCAGTTGAATTTTACCTGAATTCGGGAGAGGTAAGTTGCATTTTTACGCTTGTGCGATAATCTCCTCACTTACAAACACTTATCATTTCTCAGTTTCTCATTTTTTCAGTCCTAAATTCACTCTATCCCATTTCTGTATCAGCTGACATTTTTTAAAAAGCCATTTCATGTCATTTTCACTAACATATACATAAGTACACATAGTGGTATGTATTCACTATGTTTACATTTCCCTAATGTATACATTTAAAAACAACAACAGCAGAGCTACAGCACAACCTTTGGAAAAGTACAAATACTAAAGGACAACTTAATTTTTATTAATATTTTAATTCTGAAAGTATAAATTAAGGAGTTCATAGCAAAAGACAAATCAAATGCCACCCCAACATTACTATAATATATTACAGATGATACTTACGGTAAATGCATCAAATGAGAGACTTAAGTAAGAACACAACAAGGGCCTTACTGGTTCATACTAAAACTTTTGCCTGCTCCAGTATCATGTTTCTGACTAACAAATCAAATACTTCCAAAAAACCATAATGGGTATGAAGACAATAGGCTTTTTCTGCTTTGGTCTCTGTAGACTTGGTATTCAGCCTATAAACACTGAAGTTTCAGTTAGCTACTATGACCAATAGCCATTGAATGGGGAGTAGTTATACAGTTGCCCCTCCCAATTCATGGGGGATCTGTTCCGGACCCACCCACCCCCCGCGAATTGGGAAAATCGCCAATATTGGAGCCCCATTTATTCCAATGGGGCACACACCTTGGGTGCGTGCAACATTTTGTCCCTCACAACTGTGCCATCTGTGAAGGAGCAAGGGAAGCGAACAGCAAGACTGAATGGTGAGGATGAGTGTAGTTCAGTGGCAGTACAAACATTTGAAATGAAAAAGTCCATAGGTTCTGTTGCTGGCATCTCCAGACAAAGATGTAAAAAATTTGGCTCTCCAGATATTGTACCATACAGATCCCAAATCCCCAACCACAGCTGCTTTGGAGAACTGAGGGCCAAAACACCTGGAAGTGCAAAGATGAATGGCATCAACAAAGCTGGTGTCAACCAGTGCAGTAATGCATGGTTTATTTACCCCCAAGGACCTCCTCTCATACCAGACCATATAGAATCCTTAGAAATGTTTTTTGTACTAATGTTATTTGCTCCCTCATGCTCTTCAGCAATGACTCCAGAACCATGCTCCAAGGAACTACCACTCCAACCAGGATCTGATTTTCCTCTTAATTCTGCCATGTCCTTGTCTTCCTCCAGCATCACAGCTCTACCTGCTACCACCTGGATGATCCATTTATCAGCTTACTCTGAGATATGTGGAATGACAGAAGACACCTTCAGAGAAAAGTTGCTTCTGCATATCATGTATTTTATACACACACACACACACACACATTAAAATGGTTAAGGCTCAATCCAATTGTTTGTCCCAATTTGAGCATACCCAGCAACACCAAGGGTTGTTAAACCAACATTTACACAAATCCCATGGATTTAAAAGATCAATTCCACGTTCGCAGCTATAGTTGGTAGGAAGACAAGGCCTTCTCAGTGGCTGCCCCTAGATTGCCAAGAAAGGCTTGAATGACCGCCATATTGCTGTCTTCCACCCACAAGCAAAGACTTATTTATTCAGGTGGACTTTTAGAAATCAAGCCTTTTAAGAAACGGGCTGTAAGAGTTTTATTATTTTCAACTGTACTGCTAAATTGTTTAAGATTTTTTTAAAAAGTGTATGCTTCTAGTGTTGTTAATAGTTTCATACAGTTTTAATATGTTTTTTTATGTTTTCAATTATAATCTTTTAAATGCCTTGGGTCTTGGGGAAAAGGTGGTATATAAATAAAGATAATAGAATCATAGAATCATAGAGTTGGAAGAGACCACAAGGGCCATCCAGTCCAACCCCCTGCCATGCAGGAACTCAAAATCAAAGCAAACCTGACAAATGGCCATTCAGCCTTTGTTTAGAAACCTCCTAAGAAGGAGACTCCACCACTCTCCGAGGGAGTGTGTTCCACTATCGAACAACCCTTACTGTCAGGAAGTGCCTCCTAATGTTGAGGTGGAATCTCTTTTCCTGTAGCTTGCATCCATTGCTCCGGATCCTGTTCTCTGGAGCAGCAGAAAACAAGCCTGCTCCCCCCTCAATATGACACCCTTTCAAATACTTTAACAGGGCTATCATATCACCTCTTAACTGCCTCTTCCCCAGGCTAAACATACCCAGTTCCCTAAGTCATTCCTCATAGCGCATGGTTTCCAGACCCTTCACCATTTTAGTCACCCTCTTTTGGACACGTTCCAGTTTCTCAACATCTTTGAATGTTCTCAACATTGTCAATATTATTAGTAATAATAGTAATAGTTATTATTATTTAGTTGGTAGGTAGTTGTATAAAATACTTTTATGGTATTTTGTTTTATAAACCACATTGTTGTGTGTCTTCTCTGACTTAGGTTCACCTAAGGTGAACCTATCAGTTTTAAGTGGGGCTTAAAACTAGGTGACAGATGGTGCAAAGGGGATAACATGCCACCCAGTTTCCCTCCTGTCTGTCAAATGCAAAACATCTGTAAAAGTTTTTTTAAAAAAAGATTTGGGAAAATACGCAATTAAATATAAACTTGAACTGAATGCAAACTGAGATCCTAGTAACTTACTGGCTTCACTATCTTACTGAGTTCCTCCCTCTCCAGCCATCTAATGAAATCATTCCCACTGTATGCCCCTCTGAAACTGCCCCACAAGCCATCCACACGAAATAACAAACTATCACATCACCACACCAGGAAAACTTTGTCATTGTTCTTGCTATTATTGTTGCTGCTGTTGTGTGTCTTCAAGCAATTTCTGACTTATGGTGACTCTCTAAAGCAAACCTATCATGAAGTTTTCTTGACAGAAAAACTTGAGGCTGAAAGAGTGTGACTTATCCAATGTCACCCAGTGGATTTTTCATGGGTAAGTGGGGATTCAAACTCTGGTCTCCACTCAAACCACTGCATCACATTGCCTCTAAACAAACTTAGGACCTTATCCCACGGGGCCAAAAGCAGCAAGAATCCACTAAGAATCAGGCGCTATAGCGCTATACATTCCCGGGTGATCACACGACGTCGATCAGAATCGGCTAAGAATCAGGCGCTATAGCGCTATAGTTTTCCGTGTGATTACACGACGTCGCTCAGAATCCGCTAAGAATCAGGCACTATAGCGCTATAGTTTTCCGGGTGATTACACGACGTCGCTCAGAATCCAACAAGAAACTGCTCGGAATGCAGCATCATTCGGGTTCTTTTGAATGTCGGTTTCAGCGGGCATTGCAATAGCGCGAGCTTATCCATAGAGCTATTATAGCGCTAGCGCCATATTTATACAAGCGCTATAGTACTGCAATGATGCTCATATCGCTTTCTTGCCACTTTTGAGAGCAGCGTGGGATAAGGTCCTTAGAAAGGCAGCATTTTTCATGCTTGCTGGTTAAACAGATCTTATTAAAGGAGATGGTAAGTATCAGAGAATGGCCAAGACTAAAACAAAGAATGACAAACTAGTTCTAGTAGCCCCTCCTCAATCCCTTCCCACTCATAAAGACCTTCAGTGTACAGGATGCAGGGAATCAGTGTGGTGTAGTGGTTTGAGCATTGGACTACAGCTCTGGTGACTAGGGTTCAAACATCTGTCCAGCCATAGAAACTCACTGGGTGACCTTGCCAGTGACACTCTTTCAACCTCTGAAAAAAGCAAAGATAAATCCCCTCTGAACAAATCTTCCTAAGAAAACCAGGCAATATGTTTGCCTTAGGTTCATCTTGGCTACAGGGTGAGCAGAGGTGATGGCAGCAACAATATATGCTAAAGCACCCGTGGAGAGGAGGAGAGAGAAAGTGGGTGAAGGATAGAAGGGAGTGAGTATGGCCAGGCAGGAAGTATGGTGACAGCAGTGCATATTTTTCTCTCTCTCCAAGATCAGACCCCTCTCTCCTTCCTCCCTCACCTGCGGAATGTCTGCATTGCCCCCATGAGTGCACTTGGGGCTGACTTGACCCATATGCTGATAGAGCCACTTGGTGCATCTGCAACCCCTGCACATCACTGACATGATGCTGCAGCCAGACTGCAAGAAATAATACAGCTTGAGGCCACTTTGACTATCCTGGTTCAGGGCTAAGGAATCATGGTAACTGTAGTTTATTGTGGCACCAGAGCTCTCTGACAGAGAAGGCTCAATGTCCCAGAAAAAAATACAGTTCCCATGATTCCCTAGCACTGAGCCAGGACAGTAAAAGTGGCCTCAAGCTGCATTATTTCTGGCAGTCTGTACAGGCCCTAAGGGGGGATGCAGACGGGCAGCCATGGGCCGCCCTGGGAAGCGGCAGATCGGGGCCAAGGCTACCCCATGCCTCGGCCCTGATCCTCCCTTTCGCCACCTGGGAAAGGAGCACTAAAATAGTGCTCCTTCTGCAAGCAGTGAAAGGGGCGTCGCAAGAGGCGTCGCGTGCCTCTTCAGCGTCTCTTCTGGCTCAGCATGTCTAGACGCTGAGCCAGAAGGACGTCATTGGAGAGCCCATCGTGTGGAAGGGGCGGCGTTCCGATGACGTCCTCAGGAAGGGGATGGGGTGCTCACCGTCCAGCTGCCCCTACCCTTCCTTGGCTTGAAGACGGTGCAAAGCACTGTCTGCAAAGCCCCTAAGTTAGAAAAAACAATGGTCTGACTCAGTATAAGGCAACATCTTTTGTTCCTAATGATCCCTCCCCACTGGCTTACCATCATTTTAACTGTGCTCCTTTGGACATTTTAGATAATGGACTTCATTTGTTCAGCTCTGAGAAAGGGCAACTGCTATTCAAGGACATCAGTAAAATATAAAATCAGAAATTACCAGGATACTATCAGGTACGGCACGGCAGTTAATCCAGAAGTTTATTCATTGCCTGTAGAACAGCCGCAGCAACTGCTTATTGTACATTTTGAAAAAGCTCATCCAAAGTGTTAACACATTTTGATTAAGAAAATGAGTGATATACTTGAACCAAACCAAACACAAATTTACTTGTCATTTTCTAGCTGAACTTTTCTTCCATATGGGACAGAAAATAATATCTACACCTGTCTAACAGTCCATGCAGAGTGAGGTCCAGTTAACAGACGAAACCTCTGAATTGCCTAGTGACAAGAAATAAACTAGTTTGAGATCCAGAAATATATAACAAAATTTTCCTCATTCCTTTTACAGAACAAACAGATGTGTGTTTCCCTTTATTTTACAGAACATACTGAGCAGGTGCTTCAAAAAACTAGCCAGCCTTCTTGAGTGATGCTATCATTTCTTGGCTTATTTATATTTATATAGAGG
The DNA here is from genome assembly GCA_020142125.1 of Phrynosoma platyrhinos. Taxonomy (NCBI): domain Eukaryota; kingdom Metazoa; phylum Chordata; class Lepidosauria; order Squamata; family Phrynosomatidae; genus Phrynosoma; species Phrynosoma platyrhinos. Next base: position 308,309,465 of record CM034701.1, on the reverse strand, counting down.
CTATGCAGACAGGAGGATCTGGGCCGTCCCTGCTAGTCGTGGATTGGGGCCGCGGCAACTGTGCACTGCGGCCCCGATCCTCCCTTTTGCCGCCCCTGAAAAAGTGGCAAAATGTCACTCCTTTCAGGGGTGGCAAAGGGGTGCCCTAAGAGCCAGCATGCAGCTCATTAGCGCCCCTTCCAATACAGTGCGTAAAAATGCTGCAGCAGGAGGACGTCCTGACGCCGCGCGCCATGCGCAACGGCACATGGCATCAGGACGTTGTCGGGCTGGGGTTGGGGTGGCTGGTGTGTGACTGCCCCTCCCCATGTCTGCCTCTAGGCCAGCCCTTTGGGCCAGTCTGTAGAGGCCCATAGTTATTTTATGTGAAGTGCACCCTGAAAGAGGGCCTTACACCACCTTGACAATCACATTCTATCATACTGTACCAATTAATTTTGGTGCTTATTCAATGCCCCATAAATTTCACTTTCTAGACAGCAGCCAAATATTTTCTAGCTATGAAAGCCAATCCAGGACTTCTGGAACTCTCACACCATTCTAGCAAGGGAAGCACAATCTTCTAGTTTTCAATCACCATTTGGCACAAAAACCCAGGCCTGAGCTTACCAAAAACCCATAACAGGACTGAGGAAATTGTGGCCTGCCTCAAGATTGTTTTGGAGATCACAAAAAGAGAACAGAAGTGTCACAGACACCAGAAATAAAACATTAGAAAGAACCAAGATTAACAGATAATGCCTTGAATAGAATGCAAGTCAAAACGAATGAGCAATATATGTACAGAATGTTGCCTCCACATTCTCTCTAGCTGACATAAGGACAATTCTTCCATGGTTTAGCCCCCTCCTGGGCCATTTTAGGCTGTCGTCCAGATTTTTTAAAAAGGCTTCTTCTAGTCCTAAAACAGCCTAGGAGAACAAAAACATGGTGAGCTTGCTCTACATGTCCCTGAAGGGATAGCTCAAAGTCAAAAAAGCAATGTAATTATTTTCACTTGTGGAGGGCTGGTGTATGTGGGTGGGGGGGAGAATACAGCCCTCCAAGTTCTCCTGGAGAGCCAATGTGGCCCTCAACTCTGACAATTGCCCATCCCTGGCCTATAGCAAGATTTGAAACCTTTGGCTTCCAGATGTTGCTGGACTGCATTTCCCATCATTCCTGCCTATTAGCTGTGCTCATTGGGGCTGACAGAGATTGAAGTCTAATCTATTAATCTTATCGCACTAGTACCTGTAACATTCCCATTGAGTCCCTGGAACATAACGATATGGGAATGGGTGTTACTGCATTAAACTATTGATAACAGGATAGTAACGTTATGAGAACACATATTATTGCATTGCATTTACTGTTGTACCGGTACGGTGCTAAAGTAGTTCCTTAGCCATCCCTCATTGGTGCATGCTCACTGTTGCGAAAACCTCTATGTCTGCATTGGAATGAATGCTACCGAGAGGTTTAGGTAGTGAGTATTCATTGTTTTTTCTTGTAAACACGATGTAATTCAATCTACAAAAATAAAAATAAAAAAATTAAATTGCCTGTGGCACCTTCCTTGCATCAACACCAGAAGAGTTGAGTTGAGTTTGTTGATGTTCTAGGACAGGAGGGGAAGAGGTTGTCTTAGCCAATCAGAACACGAGAACAGATTGAGACCGGGTAGGATGATCGCACACAGATCATCTGGAACAGTCTGAAAGCATTCTTGCTGGCTGAGGATGCATTTTTACAGTTCTCCTGATGGAATGGGCTAGGGACTGTCAGAGCACAGAATGGGAACTTGATAAGGATCATACCGCGCAATAAAATACATTCCGTTCTGTTCTCATCACGTACTCATTGCGTTCCGAGAACACAGTGTGATAAGCTTATATATCTGGCAAGTGTTCCCAGGCTCCTTCATTCATAAACACATGACCCATGACACCCATGCAAACTGAAACAAAATTAAAATAGGATCTTCAGCAAGGTATAGGAATGTACTAGGAAAGTTCAGAAATAATAGTATGATCCCCATATTTGTCCTCAGATCTGTGAAATAAGCACACACAGAAAGTGAATGGAATGAGTAAGTGGCTATCTCGACTGTAGTCAATTACAGATTCTTGAACAAAGGCTTCAAAGGACTTGAAGGAACTCAGGACAAGACAAGCCAAGGAATTTGTTATGATTTGTGAATGAGAAGTTCCATCCTCCTAACTGGGTCAATTACTAGCTCAGGGCAGCAAGGGAGAAGTTTAGTATTTATGTCATTGGTGACTTCCATGTTAGTGAGATGGCAAATCAATTCCAGGTTTTACTTGCAGGCTGCATCAGCACTGCAGAAATAATCTGGTTTGACACCACTTTTAACTGTCAACACCACTGATGCTGCAACAAACTATACTTCCCAGAATTCCACAGCACTCAGCCAGTTAAAGAAGTGTCAAGCTGGATTTTTTATGCAGTGCACATGCAGCCATAATCTATTTTGGGGATAAAGTTCAGCACATTTGGTAGCTCCTATTATATTTAGAGTAACACCTGGTGTAGATTTCCTATTCCATTAGCATGAAAGCGAACAGTCGCCTCTGGGGCAATACTGCTTTTTAGGCTTCATATGTGTCCCTGCTGATTAGGCAGGGTAAATTCTTCTCCCTCCCAATCTCATCACAAAAGGGTTTCTTTGGCTGTTTCACTAAGGATGTGCTTCCATGAACAAGTCAACTGGGTAGAAGCATGGCACCCAAGCAGACCTATGCACATTTTCTTAGGCATGGGGGAAGTGCTCCCATTAACACTACCAAAACAAAAGCACAATTAAAGCAAATGTGGTTCCTGCTCTTGAAGCTTTCCAATGCCTTAACCTGGTTCCTGAAATCCCTCCAGGCTTTTAGTATCCGAAGAAAAAAGTCCCTGGAGTACTGGAGTTACATGAATCTGGGTCATATAGAATCACAGAATTGGAAGGGGTCTCTTGGGCCATCCAGTCCAACCTCCCTGTTCAGTGCATCATCTCCAACTAAAGCATTCCCAACAGGTAGTTGTTAAGCCTCTTTTTGAAGATGTCCAGAGGAAAAAAAAAATGTGACCATCTCTCTAGGCAAATGATTCCATTGCCAAACCATTCTTAAGAAACTCCTTCTAATGTTCAGTCAAAATCTACTCTCTTGTAACTTCAAACCATTAAATGTGGTTCTACCCTCTGGGGGAGCAGGAAACAAGTCTGCCTCCTCTTCTCCATGACAGCCATTGAGGCATTTAAATAAAAAATGCAATTATGCCATCCCTTAGCTTTCTCTTCACCAAGCTGGGCCACACTCCAGAATTAATGCAGCTTGACACCACATTAACTGTCATGGGTCAGTGCCATAGAATTCTGGGATATGTAATTTTGTGAGATATTAAGGCTCCTCTGTGCAACAAAAAACTACAGATCCCAGAATTCCATAGGATGGAGCCATGACAGTTGAATTGTTGTCAGCCTGCATTAATTCTGCAGTATGGCAGCAGCCCTGAAAATGTCCAGCTCCTTCAACACAATATTATATGTGCACAGGCAACCAACATGTCTGAAATTATAGGTTTCTGCATAAAGGAAGTTATAATTGTCTCACAATTTCTATGCCTGCAGTAGGACAGTGCATGTTAAAGAGTTACTTTTTTGGATCCCCTCCAGCCAGTATGGCTGCTAATTTGGTTGACAACTGTTTGGGGCAACAATTTCCAGAGTTTTCCTGAGAACACTTTTGTTGTTGTTTGGCTGAGTTGATGCTGAATTGGTTTTAATCTGGTGCAACTCATTCTTTTTTTTCTTTAAAAAAGGTTATGTTTTAACTGGACAATTTCTTTTTGATAATTTGATAATTTGATAAAATTGATAATTTTAAATTACAGTTGCCCCTCCGTTTTCATGGGGAATCTGTTCTGAACCTCCCCCCTCCCCAGTGAAAATAGAAACCCATTGATATTCAAGCCCAGTGGCTTAAATGGCAGTGCGCGCACTGAACCCCATTATGTGTCCTTCCATTTCCCACCCGCAGATAGGCACGAGACATGAATTTGAAGTCCACGAAAATGGAGGGGTGACTGTATGTTTTTATATTTGAGTGATGATTTTATATTTGAATTTCTGTTATCTCCCTTGAGCACATTTGTTAGTGCTGAGGTAGCCTGCAAATCTATTAAATAAATATTACTGTTTACATTTCAGAATTAAAAAATTAAAGACAACTTCATTTTAAACACTTAATAAAGTATATTTCTATGAATAAATGAATATTATCAGGTTCCCCCCCCCCATGAAATGACTACTGAAGTCCTATATGCCAATTTTAGAACTGCTTTGAAGTTGTAACTATTAGTACAATTTCATAAGGCTACAGGGCATACATCTGGTAATATTGCTTCCCTAGAAGTATGTACACACCTACATACAAGCAGCTAAACCTAGAAGATTGTTGCACATCTTTAAAAAGGGTCTTATCCCTCCTGAATTGAGGTCTAATTGAAGCTTAATTCAGGCTGTATCCTTGTTTTATTGCACAGCTTTTGGCCCCAAAACCACCATCTGAGTATGGCCTCTGAAGCGAGTTAAGGGACTTGCATTGGAGTGGGGAGGTACTTGGATGGCGGTTTTGGGGCCCAAAGCCATGTGATAAAACGAGGATGCAGCCCAAATTAAGCTTCAATTCAACTTCAATTTGGGAGGGGTAAGACCCTATTTAAAGTCAGAACTGGTTTCCTGAAGGATCTATTCCAGTTGTAGCCTGCTTTCATATCAAGCTGAATTAGTCAGAAAGTAAAGAAAGGTTGTTTTTGTTTCTTACCATGCTTTTCTGCTGACATTGTGTTCTAAAAAAGACAGATTTTGTGATTTAAAATATAGACTACCAGAAATAGTGCACATTAAATTGAGGCACTGCCCTGGCTCAGTGCTTGGGAATCATGGGAACTGTAATTTATTGTGGCACCAGAGCTCTCTGACAGAGAAGGCTCACTGTCTCAGAAAAAAATACAATTCCCATGATTCCCTAGCACTGAGCCAGGGCAGTGCCTCAATTTAATGTGCACTATTTCTGGCAGTCTGCTTAGGCCTTAAAGTTCTCAGAACAAGGACATTTTAAGCAGGATCTCTTCTAGATGATTATATATTTTGAATGGTGACTGTGTCAGGGTGAATTTGCACCCAGAGCAGAAAATGTCACAGATGCTGCAATGAAGAACAAAGGTTGAAAGGTAACCTGAGTTTAAAAGGTGCCATGATGAGTGTGCAAAATTGGGAGGTGATGAGTCACAGGAAGATGATGACACCTCAGCAGGAAGCAGTGCAAAGTCATGGTACACATGTTATATGAAACTGTGTGACATATTGATTAGGGGTTGTATATAAGGGAGGATCTGTCACTGTACACGAACTTGGTGAATATCAGATGGTGGTGGAGCATTATGTCAGTTTGTGGAATCTATTGCTGTAAAGAACTTGTAAATATTGCAACCAAGATTAAAGCCTTTTCAAGAAAACTCAGCTTTAGTGAGTGAAACTCTGTGGGAGAAAGAGGATTTTTTTCACCCTGCACCACTTCCAGAGGTTCCTGTGGCATTTGGTTCCTGGCAGTCTTTTATGCATGCATGGACTTCGGGTCCCACATGCACCAACAGACTAAAAAATGACAAAGAAAAGAAAAGCCACAGAAAGAGAACAAAACAAAGACAAATGATTTCCCCCCTGGAAAGTTGTTAATATGAAACACTTTGGGAAAGATTTTGTGTCTCTCCTACATATGTGCATATGCAATTTTAAGGGTGTATGCTCCTTTACATATGCCAATGTTAAGATGGGGGGGTCATTTTTTTCTTGCAATGCCTTCACAAGTCACAATTACCCATGAAGAGAACAAACTCGCAAAAAAACTTGATTGCAAGATGGAAACACCAATCTAAATGAGCTGCCAAAATACAAATTTCTGTTAAAAATGGTGACAGAAATTAAATGTGGGTAGTACCTCTTCCTTAAAGGTAAAGGTATTCCCGTTGACAACAAAGTTGTCAAGTTGTGTCCGACCATAGAGGGCAGTGCTCATCTCCGTTACTAAGCCAAAGAGCCAGCGTTGTCAGAGACTGGTCTGTGATCATGTGGCCAGCACAATTGCACAGAATACTGTTTTCCTTCCCATCAAAGTGGTACCTATTTATCTACTTGCATTTGCATGCTTTGAAACTCCCAGTTTGGCAGAAGCTGGGACTAATGATGGGAGCTCACCCCATCACGTGGCAGCTGGGCCTCAAACTGCCAACCTGCTGATCTTGCAATCAACAGAGTCAGCTTCTTAACCACTTGAGCCACCTCGTCCCTACCTCATTCTTAGAGGAAATGAAAGAAGAAAATACCCTGAAAGCAAAAGAACACACCAAAGAGAGGACACAACACCACCATGCCTCCAGAGGTTTGTAGTTGTTCCATCATCCCCTCTCTCCTCCAAGAGCTGCGACTTTCCTTCAAATAGATATCCTTCAAAAAAGTGATAGATATCAAAACATGCTGGGGAAAATTTGAAAACAATACTACTCTTCTAGTGCATTTTTAGCTATTTTCATATTCTCGAAACAAAAAAGATTACGGTACATTAAAAAAACACGTTTTGATATCTGTAAGTTCAGAGGAAGATGCATGAGTCAATGAAATGTCATACTTGTTAAGCATCTACCCAATATATACACCTGACTCCATGAGACTATTTTCACCACACATTAGTAATGGTGTTATATAAGCATTCATTTCATTTCTATGAAATACATGCAACTGCATTGAGTGCTGCACTCTGAATGTTCTCTCTTTGTAGCCCAAGGATGACAGATGAGTTCTGTAATTATTTATTCAACTCATCCACTGATAAGATCTTTGACTCTTATTTAAGAATGCCTGTTCTTGTTGAGAACACTTGTTGAGATCTGTTGGCCACCGACAGCTTGATAAATGTAACAACTGACAAAACTTAAGAAGCAGGCAGCTTCTTGAACTCTCTCTCTAATGTATTTGTTTATCAAAAGTGCTTACTGATTGCTTTCTTGCCCACCAGGATCTTCCCCAGTGATATTCAAATGATATAAAGCAGGGGTAGGCAACCTTTCCCCTTTAAGGGCCAAAGGACTTCAGCTCCCAGAAGCCTCAGCCACGTTGGCCAATAGTCCCATGTTGGCCAATAGCTCCTGGGATTCTGGGAGCTGAAGTCCCTCGGCCCTTAAAGGGGAAAGGTTGCCTACCCCTGATATAAAGAATATTCTATAAGAACATATGAAAACAACAAAAAATGTATTAGAAACAATTTTTACTATGCTAAAGTTCAGACAGAATGCCATTTTTACAAACTGTTATAAGAAATGAAATCAAAGAATCATAGAATCATAGAGTTGGAAG
>CM034701.1:308208822-308256289 GCA_020142125.1 Phrynosoma platyrhinos | reverse complement strand
AGGGTGGATTGGGGCCAAGGCGTGGGGCAGCCTCAGCCCCAATCCTCCGCTTCCCAGGGAGGCCCATGGCCACCCATCTGCATCCCCCCTATATGATAAGGTTGGCTCAAAATTTGTGGTATAATGTGCAAATGGATGTATGGGAGAAAGTATGTTACAAAGATTAAAAATATATACTTTGTTCAGTAATTTAAAAGAAAATCTGTATTAGATGATATATTGATTGTCTCTGACACCAAATAAGCTGTCAAAAATGTCAAAGAATGTTTCTCTCTCTCTTTCTCTCTTTATTATTTTTTAGAATGTATTCACTGAATGTATATTATCCTGGTTTTGATTATAAATTAGACTGTAAGTGTTCGATTAATAAATAAACTAATTTCAAAAGTATGGATTTCAGGAGTAGTGTTCTTTTCTTGCTTGTTTTTTTTTTTTTAAAAAACTTCTGAAATGAGGCTCAGCCTCTTACTAGGTACTGCAAAGCAGAACTTCCAGGTAACAGATGCTGAAGGGGAAGTATGAGGATCAGGATGAGGACTGGAAGATTGAACTGTGCAGGCCATGCCGTCTGTCCCACAACCCCCTACATTAGATTGCTGTCATCAGGTGGGGGTGTCACCTGCCAATATGTTTGGCCTTTGTTTAGCCTCACCTGGAATACTGTGTCCAGTTTTGGGCACCACAATTCAAAAGACAAGCTGCAGTATGCCCAGAGGAGGGTAATCAAAATGGTGGAAGGTTTGGAAATCATGCAGTACAAAGGTTAAGAGGCAATATGATAGCCCTGTTTAAATATTTGAATGGATGTCATTTTGAGGCTGGAGCAAAGCTTGTTTTCGGTTGCTCCAGACTAGGACATAGAGCAATGGACTCAAACTACAGAAATAAAGATTCCATCTAAACATTAGGAAGAACTGCCTGATGGTAAGAGGTGTTTGAAAGTGGAATATACTGCCTCGGAGTGTAGTGGAGTCTTCTTTGGAGGTTTTTAAACAGAGACTGGATGGCCATCTGTTGGGAGTGCTTCAATTGTGTAATCCTGCAAGGCAGAATGGGGTTGGACTTGATGGCCCTTGGGGTCTCTTCTATGATTTTATGTGAAGTGGAATAAACATTATTTTCTCATTTGACCCAGGCAGCACAATATCTTGGGCCAACCTTAAATGGAAATACCATTTGGGACCCTACCCTTGTTCTCAAAGTTGCTGCTACATTGTGCAATTCAATAATGATAGGAAAGAAGCCAGAACATCTCAAACTGATATATAATGTTCTAGAAAGTGAGTAGTACAAAACAGAGAAAACTGAAGAGACCTCCACCAGTAAGAGCAGGAAAGAAACTGCTATTAAGAAACAGAAAGGATCATCCCAAAGCATCCTTCCAGAGAGACCTAATGTTTATTTGAAGGGTGATGATGTGTTTGTTTATAAAGAAAATAAACCAGTATATCTTCCAGAACTTGTGTTTCTTGAGAAAACCCCTTGGCAATATAATATGCTTGGTAACTTGTCTGCCAAAACAAACATCATTGTTCTTCCACCCTTAGACTGTGCTGAAGGAAGACAACATTTTAGGTAGGAAAAACATATGAACAGGATTATTTGAAAGATAATCATATTTGTCTGCTGATTATTTAAATACATCTTCCCTAGTTAGGTATCTGCAGGGAACACACTGTTAACATTGCAGTTTCTTGTCTAAAGAGAGTCATACAAATAAAGATCAACAGATTTCCATAATTCCCAGGAATGTGGGACAAAGTTTCATTCACATTCAAAAACAGTACTGTGTTGATCAGTTTTTAACTTTTCCCTAAATTGTTTTGCTTGAACTTGGAAAAAGAACTTTTCAAAGTACACAGACAAAAATTGTGAATACTACTGAAGAACAAGAATAATAAAACAACTTTGCCATATTTAATAGTTAAATAGAGCCTGTTTTAAAGTTTCAAAAAAGAGGGAGGGGAAGGAAAAGAGAAAAATGAAATAAAACAGAAAATAAAAGATACAGTATATTGAGCATCTTAAAAGTGAAATGACAACTTGCTGCTCTAGATAAAGCAAGAGGAACATTCGCCCCATTTTAGAAGCTTGTCTCATTTAAGGAGATGAGAATTGGCTGGACCGCTAAGTTCTCTGTGAGAATATCACATTTTCTATTGCTTGAAATGCCTGGTATTCTCTCTGTCTCTCTGTCTCTCCTCCTGTGATACGAGCTATTCTGGCAAAAACTGGAGAAAGCATATGACTTTTCTGTTTGTTGTGCAGAAAGAAGAATCATACAAGGTGGGTGGTCAGTATAAAAGGCTCTCTCCATGGAAACGACAGCAAGTGTGAAGCATCCTTACAGAAAATGTCACCATCCAAACCCCAAGATTTTGACCAAGCATGAACTATTAGCCTTTTGTCTGAGCTGGAATGATGGGCGATTTGAGAGAGTTTGCAGATGTGCAATCCCAAAGTTGAAAAAAGAGAGAAAGAAATGGCAATAAAACAATGTGTTGGTGAAAAGGTAGCATGTCAAATAAAACAATAATAATTCTTCTACAATAATTTAAGCTGAGAAATAAAAAAATACTATTTGATATACTTGGCCAGTGCACACTTTTTAATCTCAGGGGTTAGCTGAGAGAAAATATTCATTGTAGTTTAGTTATGTGCTAGATTATGCTTTCCATTCAGAAGGTTCTATTCCTGACCTCTCCAGCTAGGCTTAAGGAAGATCCAGTTGGGAAACTTGGAGGGTTGATGCTAGTCAGCACCAACAATACTGACCTAAGTGGGCTGGTGGGCTGATGCAATGCAATCCACGTGATGAACAGCCCATTCCTATAGATGATCTCATTCCAAGCCAGGGGGTCTTTCACACTACATATTTATAGCACGTTAGCACAATTTAACAACCATGGTTCAATCCTATGGAATTCTGGGATTTGTAGAGTAGGAAACAGTATGTACAGTTCTCAGACAGAGAGCTCCTCCAATGCCTCACTGTACTACAAACTTTGTAGGGCATCACCGTGGCAGTTAAAGTGGAACCATAGCATCATAATTGTGTAGTGAGAAAGGGCCCCAAATTCTTTACCTAATTAAGGGAAACATAATTGATTGTCTCTTCTCTCCGAGGAGTTTATCACATGCACTTTTCAGCCTGACCCATGCTCAGGATGGGATCAGGCTGGAATGGGGGGGAAAGAGTTTTACCGCACATGAAATTGCTGCTGCACTGCCAGCTGACCATCATCCATCCCTGATCCAGCCTCTGCTAGCCGATTTTGGTGCTACAGAAGTTTTCCATACTACCAAAATCAACCGGCAGAGGCCAGATCGGGGATGGGTGATAGTTGGCTGGCAGCACCACAGCAATTTCATATGTGGTAAAACCCATTTTTCCCCATTCCAGCCCGATCTCGTCCCATGCACAGATCAGGCTGAAAAGTGTGTGCAATAAACTCCCCACTCAGGCCAAAGCACTGAATCTCATTTTAGGAGAAAGGCAGGATACAAATCCTATAAATACATTAAAAAAATAAAACAAACTTTTTAATATGCTGGATATGAATTGTGTCAGATTTACTCAAACGTTGGTCACCACTATTCCAGTGGTGCCAATAGGATGGTGAAATTGTCCTGTGTTTTAGTCTGAACTTTAAAGGCACTATACAAGGAGTTGAAACCTTCTCCCAAAACAGACTCAGCACCTTTTTTAGAGTAGAACCTGGAACAGATTCAGTGGCTCAGAGCTACCAGGTGCCACCGCTCTGTCCCATGTGCTGAATAGACTGCTTGGGGTGCCTTGCTCCTTCTTATGCAGCAAATAAAAACAGTGTAAATGCTGCAGCAGGAATGCTGTGAAACAACAGAGCAGGTCAGAATCATTAGGGAAAGATAATAATGCTATTTCTAAAACAAATTCCTTTTGATTATTATTACTATTATTTTGTTTATTTTTATTGCTATGTTTCTGTTTTGATTTCCAAAAGTATAAGGAGAAGACAATGATTCCGGCTCTTTAACTGCCTCTGCCAAGCTGCTATTTGTACGACAGCACTATATTGTTTTTATCTTGTATTTTAATTTTGTAATAGTTTAATATATTTTTAAGGGGTGGGTGGGTTAGGGAAGGGATTGTTGGATTTGTTTTAACTTGTGATGTTGTTTTAATTTGTTGTATGCTGCCCTGATTGCGCTGCAGAGGGGCGGGATAAAAATAAAATTATTATTATTAAATTATTATTATTATTTCCAGCTGTTTTCAGTATAACTAATAAAGTCATCTACTGAAATGGTGTGATCTGGGGGAGGGCAATGTCTTGATCTTGGAACTCTGTAACTTGGATCCTGATCCTGGTGGGAGTTCAATTCTTACACGTGCCGAATTGTGCATCCATAAAAAAGACTCTTGAATGAAGCCTGGGTTTCTGCCAGCTCTTTGACCTTATAGTCCTGACTTTTTGACCTTGTCTTATTCCCCTCCCCCCCGCTAATCCTTCTTTTCCTTCTTCTGCTCAGTTTTCCTCTGCACACAATGACCCTCAGTTTTGCAAGAATGATGAGAGTTTGTAGCAACTGCATCATTTTAGAAAAAAAAAAAGGGAATCAATGAGCAAGATATGAGAGGTATGGGTTAGAAAACTGACTGCTTGGAACTTAAGCGGAAAGTGTGTGTGTGTAATATACATTTCCTTCAAATTTATTACATATGAAATACTACATTAAGGATACATAGCACAAATCTTGTATGTAGCTATGCAATGATTATGCATGAGCATTGTGTTGAATAGTGTAATGTGGAATAACTGAATGCTAACCTAATATGCAGCTGAATGCACAACTGGAATAATACTACTAGTAGTTCCATTGGGGCAAACAGACAAGCTTTGATCATATGCACAGGAGCATTTCAAGCACAATGCAGTTTCTATGACTTTGAATGGAATGTAGTTGTTACACATGGGGCAAAAATGTCCAGTTAATTTTGCAGGATAACATATGTAAGGCACCAACCAGCACTGTGGCTCTTCAGTGTAACATTTGTGAGACAGTTCTGGGTTAAAGACACAATCTCATTGTTGGCGGAGTTAGCCTCTGGGATTTTTGGCACTTTGTATTATGGAGAATGGCTGATCTTTTTTTCTTCTGACCTGCCTGCTCCTCGATTGGTTGATGCCCAGTGTGTGCATGATGAAATAACTGTCATTTGCTCCCAGCCCTTCTGCATCATTCACTGAATGACAGATCCAGGTGCAATTCTCATCCACGCAGATATGGAATGCCACTCCTTGAAGTAGGAGAGCTTTCAGTGGAAATGTCAAATGCTTCTTTTGCCAACATCTGGTACTCTGTAGCCCACTTGGACTCTGACAGTCTTACATGTTTTAATTTCTGATGGTGTCCTGTAAGACTGCAGGGCTTGGCAAGCAGTGGGAATTTTCTTACAAGAATGGGATAATATAAGTATCACGACCATATTACCTTCTATAATTATTTGTTATTTTTCTTCTTAGAGTAGTAGTTCTCAACTTTGGCTCTCCAGATGTTCTGGACTTCACCTCTCACAGTTCTTACTCATTTACCATGTTTTCTGGAGCCCTAGTTGTTAATTTCCAAAACATCTGGAAGATCAAAGGTTGAGAAACACTGCTTTAGGACATGTCAAGTATCTTAGAAGATGTAGGGGCCTGATCTCACTGGTGATATTATTTTGGCTTTATATGGATAACTGCTTTATTTGTTCCTGCTGGTTTATCTTGGCTTTATGTTTTGCTTCTCTAGTAAATGCACACAGAGGTAAATAGTTAAGCCTGCTTTTTTTTTCCTACTCCACTGCTATCACTTTGGCTAAGGCTGGCTTGTGACCTAAGTCTGCAAATAAATCCAGCAACAAATTCTTGCTAGGAGAAAGAACACAGGAAAAGAAACATAGGGGGGTTGCAGACTGCCAGAAATAGTGCAAATTGAGTCCACTTTTAGGGTTAGGGTTAGGGTTAGGGAATCATGGAAACTGTATTTTATTGTGGCATCAGAGCTCTCTGACAGAGAAGGCTCAAAGTCTCAGGGGGGGAAAAACAATTCCCATGATTCCCTAGCACTAACCCTAACCCTTAAAGTGGACTCAATTTGCACTATTTCTGGCAGTCTGCAACCCCCAAATGAGGAACTTCCCACCCAGTATGATGGATCAGCTTTATTTGTATCAAACAAACAGCAATTCCACAGCTGCAGTTTTATTTCTAGCCGGTGAGGTAAAGTCTTGGCTCTGTTTGTTTAACCAGGGATCCCTTATCCTTCATAGGTTTGGTTGGTGAACTTTTCTTTTATACAATGAGGTCTTGTTATCTGCTAGGGTTTGGTTCCAGGACCCCACACGGATAACAAAATCCATGGATGCTTGAGTCCCATTAAATACAATGGCATAGTAAAATGGTTCCCCTTATATAAAATGTTAAAATCAAGGTTTGCTATTTGGAATTTATAGTTTTTTCAATATTTTCAAGCCATGGATGCTTGAATCCATGAATAAAGAATCTGTTGATAAGGAGGGACAACTGTACATTATTTCCTCCTTCTCGTCCTCCAATATGCTCAGACCAAAGGATGTGAATGGTTGTCCCCCATGGTAACCTCACAATAGCCCTATGAGATAAAGTAGGCTGATAATTAGTGACTGTACCAAGGTCACCAACTAGCTTCATCCACTAGAGAGGATCTGAACTCTGTGTTCCTTCTTCCAATCACTCCACTACACCACTATTGCTTAATTGATCACATATTTGTGCTACTTGCAGTAGCTCATTTGTGGTCACTTTCTTGCAGTCACTTCCTGTCAGTTCCACATCTCACATAATATAGTAACAACCATTGCACAGCACTAAGCTGCTATAGTAACAACAGAGTGCATGGAAATTGCTAGCTGGTTTTGAACAGGACTCTAATGCAAGGACATAAGGGCACCATTATGTTAGAAAGAATGGCATCTTGGAAATAGTGCTAGAATCATAAGGGACAATCCACTGAAGCTAATCACTTGAAAGCTACACTGATTTTTGTTGGGAGGTGGAAGAGTTTGTCACATACTTAGCATTCACCCACTGAAATCAATAGGGGATTCAATGTATGGCTGGATTTTGTTCGATTGTTCTCAACTGATTGCATCCCAAAATTCACTTTCTCTCATTGAAGACTTCCTCCAGGTGAAAGGAGCCTTTAGGTGAACCCATTAATGCCTGGTTCCAAAAACAACTCCTCCATTAATAATAGCTCATTATTTGTTTGTTTAATGCAGTGATACCCAAATTCTGGTCCTCCTGGTATTTTGTACTTCAACTTCCAGAAGCCTCAGCCCTCTAAGCTAATGGTCTGGGATTTTGGGAACTGAAGTCCAAAATGCCTGGAAGGCCAGAGTTTGGGAATCACTGATTTAATGCATGTATATATTACTGCCTTTTCAGAGATCCAACATGAGGTAGTGGTTTGAGCACTGGACTATGACTCCTGTTTGGCCAGTCACTGGGTGACCTTGGGTGAGACACATACTCTCAACCCCAGAAAACCACTTGATAGATTTGCCTTAGGGTCACTCTAAGTTGGAAAAGTCTTGAAGGCACACGCAACAATATAGCATTCTTAGCAAGATACACCCAAGACTTTACAATAGTCAGTATTTAACACTCAAATAACTAAAATGTTACAGGAAAATGAAACAAGGGTTCTGTCAGGTCAATTGAAAATCTCTACAGGAGAGGTATCATGTACTCCCAATTTAGGGTTTTCTTAAATAGCCCCAGGGAATGGGAGGGGCTGTGCTGTCAGTTGCTCAAGCCAGTTGATGGTTTCCCACCACCCCCTTCAGGAGCCATTGGCAAATACTTCACAACCTCTTGGGTTCAAGATAGGGCTCTCAACAAAAGAGTGCTTGCTAAGCCTAAATCAATAGGGGGCTTATCCTGCTAAAGCTGAGGCATATTTAAAAGCCTAGTTTTTAAATCTCACTGATTTCCATGGCCAAGTTAAGAATTCTGCCATTCCCTACTTCTCAGATGAAATAAGGGGAACTTAAAAATGCCAGTTGTAACATGTAGACATCCATCAAGAAAAGGAATGCAAATCTTGGAGGCAGAGCAATCAAGTTTATATGAAGCATGCCCAGCCCTCAACATTAAATGGATATTTAAAAAAAAATCAGTATACACTATCCCTATTCTTAATAGCTGTCTGTGGCCAAGTATAACAAATGTAGAGAAATTCTGCTCCCACCACTATCTTTTCTCTTTCTTATTATCCTCTTTGGTTTGCCTTGAATAAAGGCTTTCCTCCCATCTATGCCCTTGTGTCAACCTATTCCAGTTCAGACACTGTGCATCTCTTCTGCTTGTTTTTTCCTCTAGTTCTTCTCATTTGAAAGGGATGAAAAGATCACAGTTTAGTAGTGGCTGGGTCATCCTGGCAGACAAAGCTTTTTATATTCTTTCCACTTTCCAAAGTAGGTGGCAATGTCTATTTCCCCTCCAGGAGATGCGTATTATTGTGGGAAAGGAAGCAAATGTAAGACATTTTTGTTGCATTTAGTTGGAAGAAAGTGAAGAAAGGCACTCAGCAGAAACTTCAGGAGTGTTTAGTATTGGTGTGAAAAATCTCAGACAAATGGCAAACATCCAGGTTTGGCATATTATCCACCTAATTTCTTCAATATTTATCCAAAACAGTAAGGCTAACCCTAAATCTGTGTCATTGGGATCCAATGTACAATGAGGGCTCAATTAAGGCCAAGAGGTTATTCTTGTAATTGAGGTATTGTGAGTTTCTGCTGTAAATTAGATGGTGCATCCTACTGATATACATCAGGACCTTCAGACAGTCTAGAATAAGCAAAAAATATTTCTATAATTGAACAGCAACATCTCTTCAACCACTAGAAAAGAAAAATTGAGTATGGATGGAATCTAAGGATTACAAGGAAGGATGGCTCTCTGTTGTCGTTACAAAAAAAGTGTATGCAACCACTTTTATATCAAGTGAGGACTTCAGAAGGCTGGATATATTGGTCTAATAGGCATCAGTTAATATCACAAAGGCAAGCACCTTTGTGCATAGATTTGAGATAAGATGAACAAAATGCTAAATTTGCTGAGTTTCCTGGTGCTCCCTTGAGTGATATAGGAAAGGCCAATGAGGATCATGATCAATCTGATGACTCACACTTACCTCCAGAAGTAAACAGGCACCCAGTATATGTAACATCTTCAGGCAGACCTTTGTTTTTGCCAGAAAGACACATTCCTTGAGTATCTTTCTGGTAAAGATTATTCTCAATGGTGGGACAAATACTGGTGGCATCTAGCTCCATTAATAACAATTGCAATTTTTGTAATGTTTTAAAATAATTGTTTATTGACATTGATATATATGAGAAATATAGGATTTTTATAGTGTTATGATATGTATATTGACTTTTTTCCTGTTTTATGAAAGGAGGATGTGGTGTATGAACTGTGCTTTTACTGCAGTTCTATAGTATTTAATGGGCTGAGGTTCCTCTATCTGTCAGGCCTCATTCAAAATAAGACTGTGAGTCTGTCTTATATTAATTGTAACAGCAGACATTATACACCCACTGAAACCTGGGCCACCCAGGCTTAGTGCTGGGTCAATGTATACACATTTCTGTCAATTTCAGATGTCAGGGGCTTCCAGAGGGCCATGACTCTTTTCCCATCATCACATTACCTGGATCTCTCCACCATGTTTTTCTCCTGTGGCTTTGATGGGGACAATCTATTCTACAGTTTTGCATTGCTTTGTTTACTCAGGCTGCCTATCTTAAGTCCACACCTATCTTGAACTCAAGGGATGGCGGAGCTCCAGTCTCCCTACATTTTGTGATGAGCTCTTGAGATCCATCTTTCTCAGGGTCTTGGTAGGTGAGAGCTAAGTATAGCTTTGTTAAAATTTAGAGTAGTTAGAGATAGATCTTGAAAAAGTTATATTGGAATTACAACTTCCAAAATACCCTGGTCAGCATGACTAATGGCCATATTGTCAAAGGGGAGGGGTCTTCTAGGAGTTGTTATCAGAAAAATATTCTGAAGCTCTTTGGATTTGATTAAGCCCCCTCCAGCTTTCACCAATAATCTGCATATTATGTAATTATGTACTATTATTTATTTATTAGTCTTAGTACCATTAATTAATTAATAATTGTGATCTAGTAGCCAGGACAAAGGGATATTCTATAAGTGCCCAATTTTTGCCAGCTTGTTAGAGGGCATGTCTACATGGATCATTTACATTGGCTCCCCCCCCCCCTTTGTGTTGCCCTGTCCACACGAGGCAGGGCCAAAAACCCATTTTGAGTTCAGACTGCCTTCATGTGGGAAGGAAGGTTTTGCACCCAATCTAGGCCATCTCTCCCTTAATCTAGTTTTTAAAAAACTCAGAGTTTCATAGATCTTCTAGGAAAATCGAGAACACTCCAGACCGATGTCAGGAGGCTGTCTACACAGTGTCCTACAATGCTGCCTTCTGCCAGTGGCACAAATAACTCCCTCTGAGGTCACAAACAAGGTGCCCAGCCATGTGATCATCTCTGGTCACCTTGTTTTTTGACCTCAGAGGGGAACAGCAGGTAGCACAGAGGGACAGTGATGGCAGTTGGCACAGTAGGACAGGGCTTTGGTGAAAATATGGATCCATATCCTTTTATGGCTGAGGTAGATAAAATTAAGCTACTAATTAGCTTGATGGAGAGTGTGGATTTACTTTCCTCACTCCAAAGAAAGTCTATATTCCCATGGACAACTTGGGTTTACTTTTCATCACTGATGGGATATCATGATTTTGATTTTGATTTTTTCATTTCTTTACCTCTCTCTGGAGTTTTTAACAGGGAGCTTCTGTTCTGGAAAGAAGAGGGCAAAGTTGTTTGTGAATTTGTTACAAACCTGTAGACGCTATTTGAAGCCATGGGAAAATGATTTTTTTTTAAAAAAAAAAATCCCTAATGTGAAGATGTCCGCTTTTCTGAGAATGTGTGTGTGTGTGTGTTCATATGAGACTGTCAGAGAGACGAGGAAGGAGAATGTGCATGGCAATTTGCACTCCCCCTAGCTCCAATTCATCTTTATGCAAACCAGCTGACCCTCCTGGCACTCTGCTTAATAACTGAAGTTTCCTTTGGAAATACTGTGGCTATTATAGGCCATTGTTGAACCACATATTTCTCTATTCTTAGAATCCATTTGCTTCACAACTGCCCCATGCCAGTTCACAAGCAACCTGCAACCCTGGCCCCAACCATGGAAGAGTGTCTGGTTGCAATTTATTTTCTTTTTAAAAAAAGTTTTCAAATACCTCACCCATCTGGAAGAAGTTTTATAATGGAATATTTAATGCTTTCATTATTTTTGGAGCAAAGTGAAGTTCCTCTGAAGTTGTCTTTCTCATCATACTAGGCAAAAACCATTCAATGGAGCCACTGAGGCTAAATCCTCAGTGAACATGGGGTTGCAAGTCACATCGATTTCAGTAGCAAAGTATCTGCATGAATGTCTCCTGATGAATTTCACTTAAAAGTTCCTTATGTGAACTAGATGTGTCCCTTTGTTGATGTGAGAAACTGGTGAAGGAATCTGACAAAATACCTGCATTTTCTTGTTTGTTTCCATAATCCTTCTATCCATCACCATTGTCTTACTCTGGGATATCAGCACAGTCTGTTTGCATGTTAAGGTAAAGATTCTGTAATGCCATAAGTGTTATAGAAATTAATGAAACTTACATTTAAGTAGACATACACATCTTTGTGCTATGAAGCTCAAAGTCTTTGTATATTTAAATGGGAAAACATTTCGCTAAGCACCATGAGACACAGAAGATGTAGAAGGTACCCAAACCCAAACACATAGAAGAAACCCAAACCTGGAATCTTCTTGCTGGCATAACCGAAAAAAGTACTTACTCTGATATAATCCCTTGTTTAGGGTTGCCATATGTCCCAGAAAACTGGGACAATCTCAGACTGGAGGGTCTAAAAAATGTCCCGCCCCAGCTGGGCATTTTTGACCCTCCAATCCTGGATTCCTGCTTTGTTTCAGGCCAACTTTTGTCAATCTCCAGTCGGATTGGAGAGTGACAAAATGTGCTCTGGTAAATTGGTGGGAGGAAGAAGGGGAAGAGATGCTGTCCGTGGAGAGGCCCAGAGAGAGCTGGAGGCCTGGCCCACTGGCTGAGGTGGTGCGGGCAGGCAGGCAGGCCTGGCTGGGGCTGCCCGGGGGTGGCCTGGTGTGGTATTGGGGGCCGTGGGGATTGAAGGCCACCACCTACCACCTTCCCCATGCTTTTGCCAGTGTGGGCAGGCAGGCAGGCAGGCCTGGTGGTTTTGGAGGCCGGAGGGGTTGAAGGCTGCTGCCCACCTCCTTCCCTGCACTTTTGCCAGGTGTGAGCAGGTGGGCAGGCAGACAGGCAGGCCTGGTTGGGCCCACCCAGGGGGTGCCCTGGTGGTATTTGGGGCCAGGGATTGTAGACCACTACCTGCTGCCTTCCCTGAACTTTTGCCAGCACGGACGGCAAGCAGGCCTGGTTGGGGCCACCTGGGGGTGGCCTGGAGTGGTCTTGGGGGGGGGAGGGGAGGTTGAAGGTTGCCGCTGCCCACCACCACCTTCCCCATGCTTTTGCCAGCATGGGCAGGCGGGCAGGCCGGCTGGAGCCTGAGGGCCTGGTGGACTCACTGAGGTGCTGTTGTTGTTGTTGTTGTTGTTGTTGTTGTTTTTAAGGTCACCACTGTCTTTCCTGTATTTTTCCTGGCTTTTAAATGGTTGTGTCCTCTATTTTTCCATGAATGTCCTACATTTTATCCTACATTTTGTCCCAGTTTTGTGGAAGCTTTTAAATGGTTGTGTCCTCTATTTTTCCATGAATGTCCTACATTTTATCCTACATTTTGTCCCAGTTTTGTGGAAGATAATTATGGCAACCCTCCTCTTGTTAAACCAGCATAAATACATTTTCAGGATCCACACAAGGAAGTAACCAGTAACTCCTTGTGCAGTGTTTTCTTCTGTCTGTTTAGTGACAGCAAGATGGTGCTGAAGCACAGTCCTATACCCAATCCTGACCTGAGGGGTGGAGTTTCAACTTAGAGGTGACTAGTTGCTGATGTACAGGAAGGATCAGACGTCAGCCTCCTAAAGGTCCTGAAGTGTGAAAGCTGATCCTTTCTCCTCAGCTACACAATGGCAGTCTAATGTTTCCAGGGTCCAGCTCTGTCCCCTGAATATTGGCTGCATGGGTGTATCTGGGAGCCATCTGGCAGTGACTATACAGCTGGGAAAGGAGAAAGTCTCACCCTCTGGACTTCGAGTGTAAGCAGTCTGGCAGAGTTTTATGCCTTATGCTCTGCCAACATGAGATAGGATCTTGGCCTGAGTAGTGTGACGTTAGTAAGTTTTTATAAGTTAGATAGAGCTGAACTGAATTTGTCCATGAAATTATGATGGCTGAGATCCTAGTTGTGGTCATTGCAGAAGGACCTATTTACTGCCTCCTTCATGCATGAGCCCCCTGCCACACCACACCCTCATGGCAATTTAGTGGCCTGGAAAGTGCAGGGAATGGCAATATCCAGCAACATTTCTACAACCAGGCACACTAAAAGATGTGGAACAGCCTGACAGTCCTCCAAAGGTCCAGCAAGAGGATGTCATCTTTGTGCATTTGGCTGTAGCAACATAGCTGGACACTGCCTGGCCACCCATGCCCTTACCTTGTCACTAAATGGGGATGACAGGAAAGAATAGGGTTCTGCTTATAGAGGTTTGTGGTGTAAAGAAGATGCTGAATACCTCCTTCTTCAGTGATCAATAAAAGACATACTTCACTAACAGGATTCTAACTGATGACAGAATTGATTTCTACTGCTGATAGCATCACGTGATAGAACTTCCAGTCCAGTTGGTGGATAAAGAGGAGGATGGACAATTTGTGGTTTCCCCTGAAATAGTCTTTGCCATCTCTCCTGAGTCCCCCCACCCACACCCTCCCATATATTTTCAGAGGATCCACCAGTTCTATTTGTCAAGGGAAGATATCTCCTTTGCACCTTCTTTTACCAGCAGCCTTGTTTTGCTGAATCAGAAGGAGCCCTTCAGATGGAGGCAATGACTGGATCAGTGCTTGGAAGTTATTTTATTTTTGGTTTGTTTTTTGTTACTTGTCCCAGAATCCTCCAGTTAACATGACTAGAAGATCCTGGGAATTAAAATCCAAAAAATGTATTTTTCCAAGCTCTGATCCTGATCTACTCCACGGTTCTGAAGCTGAATGTTATTTAAATATTTAAATAGCCATGGCTATTTTGTAACACCAGATAACTATTTGTTTACTTTTTACCATCACATAAATACTATTTAATATTGCTAAAGATGGATAGGACTTGGAATCTCACACTAATGGAAAAACTAACTTAAAGGTTGAAAGTTGAGTACATATCAAATCAAAAGAAAAATCAATCAAAAGATATCAAATTGTGACTATTTGACTACCATTTCTTTTATTTGCTTGCATAGAATCATTGATTCATCACCCTCAGGAAATTTGGAAAAGTTCTGGAAGTGTGAGTTTTAAGAACTCTTTACTTACAAGCAGGTTTCAGAAAGTTCAACAGTTATTTTATAATGGTCATTTTTATTTTACAATTGTTTTGTTTTGCTTTTATATGATTTTTATTTTTTGTTTGAGGTGAGGGAAGCTGTTGGAGAGAGTTCTTTTGCTGTGGTATATTGATCCTGGTATTTAATGATTTGTCTGTAATTTTTTTAAAAAGCAGTAGAAGTATTTCCTTGTTAAAACCCAATGGTCCTGTCATCATTCCTTAACATTAGTTACAGTGGCTATGACTGATGGGAGCTGCAGTCCAACAACACCCGATGGGTCACACCTTTGTCATCCATGCACTACACCCACAGCAACTTGTGTCCTTGACTGTTATTGACTCTGTTGTGCCTGGTTCGCCAACATTAAAGCAGCGGAAGTTACTTGCATCACATTTATTTGTACAGTCCTATTTAAAACAGCATAATTTATGAAAAATAGGAAACAATTATACTACATTGCCACTAGGTTACAGTGACCTTTTTTAAAAAAAGTTAAAATTCTGTGGAGTGGGGATCCTATTCACTGCCAATGCAATCCTCCTCCCCTAACATCATAAATCTCAATTATCCTTATAACCATTAAGCACAAAGTCTAAACCTGTTTTCAGCCTTCTAGGGAAGAATAAAAGTGACATCAAATAAAACAAAATATACAATCAAGGAAAATAAACTATTGTAGGTATGTAGCATCCCAGATAGAGCAAGAAAAAAGAATGTTTGTGTATAAAGAAATTGTGGCAATTGGAGCTTTAGATCAACTTTAGAAAGGCAGCTGGGAGGAAAAAATGTACTTTTTGATGTACATTGTATGAATGGAAGCTTGAGGACTAACTAAGTAGTACAGATAAATTAAGATAATGGAACGCCAGTATTCTTTTCTTTTCTTTGCATTTCTTTTCTTTTCTTTTCTTTTCTTTTCTTTTCTTTTCTTAAAAGATTTTGATTTTGAGCAGGGAAGTAATGAAGAAGCAGGCAAGAAGGTGGTGTCTAAATTTAAGATCCTCCCCTGCCCGGCTCTTTTCTCTTGTGGTATTCAAAATGCAACTAAAATGTGATGTGATGTGCCTCTGTAAGGTTCCTGTCATCATCATTGCCATCTGTAATCAAATCAGCTCTTAGGAAAGTGATGTGATTGGGACTTAGAATTCAGCAGTGAACCTGGTGGCTACTGGCTATGCTAGGGGATGGCCAACAATTAACTTTCCATGCTCTGAGTGAAAGGATCACAGAATAGCGGCATGGAAGAGGAGCTAGTAGCAGAGCTAGGAAAAGATACTGCCTGAGCAATACAAGCAAACCAACAACCCCTCCCCCACTTTCCCCATATTCTTGCCTAGGGTACTGTTGCTTATTAAAGAAAAGTATCCAGACTATATTTACACAATTTGTTCTTCTCCTGGCTTCATGGCAATGTATATGGTGCCTGTAGGACACAGAGATGATAATGTTCTTATTCCTGCTCGACTCCAAAGATTTCACCAGGCATTGCCCATTCTCTCAAGTCTAATCCTGAAACCATATAGATGACAAATCTGATTCTTAAGAAACAAAACCCATGGTTCTCAGGATACTACACAGTTATTGTGGCTTATTGCCTCATGTGATAAAGACCCAATTCTCCCTTTCCCTTTGGAGAGCTGCTCAACTCAGGTTCTGGAGTACTTTCTGACCTCAGTGAGAATTCATATGCTTCATGTCCGCAGGGTGATTTGTGGATAGAGAATCAAAGATATTCCACAATACTTAAATGCTTAAATACCATATCATATGAAGTGTGGTGTACTGCTTTGGGTGCTGGAGTAGGACTCTGGGACACCAGGATTCAAATCGCCACTCAGCCATCAAAATTCACTGGCTCACCTTTGGCAAGTCACAATATCTCAACCTCAGAGGGAGGCAAAGACAATCCACTTTGAATCAGTCTTACCAAGAAAACCCTAGGAGAGGGCTGGCATAAGTAAAGATTGACTAGAAGACAAATAACAATGATAAATTTTCTTTCCTGGTGATGTGTAAGTGGCCACTGCAGTGAGACACTCAACTGTAGATGATGAGAAGCAGGGGAAAGCCATGGAAATGAAATGTGCAATAAAACAAATTGTTGTCCTTCACCTAGGGAAAACTTTTATTTTATTAAACTTTCATTTTAATAGTTCTGTGAGATCTCTACTCTCATTCTGCTTTGTACCATCCATATGTTCAATGTGGAATGGAAAAAGAAGTATCTTATAACAAATGGCTAACAATTGTTGAACTATAGTTTAATCAGATTTCTGTCCCACTTTTCCCCATATGGCATCAAGGCAGCCCACAACATTCATAAACAATATTATGAAATAAGGATAGCAGCTTGACCAAATGGAAAATAGGATTCCTGTGGGGGGAAATACAGAAAGAGAAAATAGGATTCCTGTGGGGGGAAATACAGAAAGAGACATCCCCCCACTGAGTTCTTGAGTGGACTCAAAGAAATAGATTCCCTCCCTTCACTGTTAAAGGAGCCTTATTTATAAATACATATGGATTTGAGCTTGAATTTTATTTTTAATCCATAAAATACAAATTAGTTCCAGTTATTGCCATTGAGTGTAACATTTTTATTCCAGATGAGTTAGGCACTGGAGAAAACAGTTTGTTAGAATCTGTATGTATGTGGGACTCTGGTTAGCATCATATTAACCAGGAGATAGGCAATATCAAGGAGGTGAGGGGTTGCATTGCCAGCCCCCATCAGTTGGGGGCCTCCCTTCCACTAAAATTTGTTGACATTTAAAAAAAGCTTTAAAAAGAAGCATATTGGCTTTAAAACAAAGTACATGGGCTTCCAGAGACACTAATGAGCTTCAAAACAAGAGCCCTGGTGGCACAGTGGTTAAATGCCAGTACTGCAGCCACTCACTCACAAACCATAAGGTGTGAGTTCAATACCAGCTTGGGGATCAGGCTCAACTCAGGCTTGCTTCTTTCTGAGATCGCTAAAATGAGTACCCATCTTGTTGGGGACAATTAGCTTACACATTGTAAACCATTTAGGGAGTGCTTAAGTGTACTGATAAGAGGTATAGAAATGTACTTGCTATTGCTATTGCTATTACTAAGACAATGCACACACTTTCCATGCAAGTTATTTAAAAGCAGAAAGTTCTGTTTTATAGTGATGAATGGAAACTGGCACTTTTTCTGCTCCCACTGGGGACACTTTGAAGACTACAAAAATGGGCTATAAATGGCCTATGGGGTACATGTTCTTCTTTCTTGATATATGCTGTTAAACTTTAAGACATTAAAAGCAGTGGAGTAAAATTCATTGTCATTGAGTAAAAAAAAAAAAAAGATTCTCTTTTCATGTTTATGTCCTTACTTTAAAACTGGAGCACTTTGTGTTGAGTTTGTCTAGTTGGCTGTGGCCACATGAGTAAGGCATTTCCAGTCTGGTCTCTGTACAAAGTTTGGTTCAATGTATCTATGCTACATCTAGTGATGGAAGCTGCTATCAGTGTAGCAGCACAAGCTGAACTTTTTCCACATTATTTTTACAGTATCTTCTAATTTTGAACAATTACTTAGTAGGTGATCTCTTTGACTACTGAGCATCATGTCATCTGTTTAGTTTCCTTCTCTTGTTCAGTATAGCATGGGATCAGGGTTCCTTTCATACACAGTTATAGCACTATGATAACATTTTAACTGCTATGGCAACCTTTTACAGAAGCCTGGAGTTTATGGTTTGGTGAGGCACTACAGGAGCTATCTGGTTGAAAATTCTAAATGCCCCTCCCTATACTGCAAATCCCAAAGTTCCCTGGGATGCAGATATGTGAGTTAGTTGAATCATAGCACTGTAATTATGTAGTGCAAAAAGAGCCCCAGGTCTTTTCACTCAATTACTCTGGCTTGCATGGCATGGATACAGTTGCAGTTTAACACAGGGACAAAAGCTGTTTAATAATTTCTCTTCTTACTTTTCTGTACGGGGCAGTCACCATTGCTTTCCCAAATATTTATATATCTGCTAAACAAGCAGCTCTTGAATCCTTATTTTTTTCAATTGGCATACTATTATCTTTACTATCATAATTTTAGTTTCTCAACTCTTACCCTCTTTGGTTTATATTATGGTATTTTATGACAAATCAAAATACCACATGCATTGATTGCACTAAATGCTGTGGTCTTTCCATCCTGCTTTCCAGCCCACTCTCCCTTAGAACTTGCAATCATTTCTAAAAGATGGGGCAGCATGAACAAATTTCACTATAAGATAAATGCTTATGCTGTTTCTTGCAAAAACCACAGGAGCGTATTTGAAGACACCTGCCTTGGAGCTGGGTGATCTGAACAACTTTTGTCTAGCGGTTAAGATTTTCTTCTTAATAAGAATAGGAAGAGTTGCTGGGCACCTCTAAGCACTTTGAGATGGCACAGGTTTTCTGGATCCATTTCAATCAGGGCTGAGGCTTGTTCTTGGTGTGAAAATAAATTTTATCACTCTGCCAGGAAAGAGATGGAAGAAGTGTGATCCTGCTTATCTTCCTGAACATACTTCTCACTTCAGCACCATCAATAATGGTATTTTTTTGTAGAGCCTCTCTGAATCGGTTGTGGAGGTACTGCTTTCCTGAGCATTCATGAGTGAGTCATTCCAGGAGGAGGTCCTGGGGTGAGAGATCTTCTTGACACCTTCACGTTTACATGTTGCTTTCTCACACAATTCCATTTGATGCCCCATGCCTTTTAACATCTACATTGAACCACCATGCGAAATAATCCAAAATGAATATTAAGATACAAATGAAGCCAACTTTCTTCCTTTTCTTTTAAAGTGGTGGGAATGCCAAATTAATTATTGGGTATGCTAAAATACTGTGGGAGGGTCCAATAATCAGATAAGATGAAGGTGCTGTAAGTGGGGAAATTTCCAGCTCTGAGAAGTAGTGTCCAACCTCTGATAGCAGGATTACATTTCCCAAAAGTATCAGGTTCATACCCTGAGAATTTTCATTGATCCATCTTTCTTACTGAAGGCACAAGCCAGCCTATGTGGCCCAGAGTACTTGCCAATTTAGTCTGCAGCATCAAACTAAAATCTTACTTGTAGGGGGATAGTATTGTTTCCTTTATCTATTCCCTAGGAAGCTCATGTTTGGATTACTGTGGTGCAGAAACGTCAGAGTGCATCTGCACTGTAGAAATAATGCAATTTGAGACCACTTTAAGTGCTGTTGTGCCATCCTATGGAATCTTGGAATTTATAGTTTTACAAGGTCTTTAGTCTTCTCTGCCAAAGAGTGCTGGCACCTCACAAAACTACAAATCCTACTTTATTAAGGTAGGATGGAGCCATGGCAATTAAAGTGATGTCAAACTGTATTATTTCTACAGTATGCACCCTTAGGGCCTCTACAGATGGGCCCTTTGGGCCATCCTGGAGGCAGGGAGGAGGAGACATAGCTGCATGGTGGCCGCCTCAACCCCTCTCCGAAGATGTCCTGATGCCACACACTATTATGCATGGTGCACGGCGTCAAGACATCATTCCAGCACAGCCTTTTGATGCACTGTGCCGGAAGGGGCACCAAAGAGCCGTGCATCAGCTCTTGGGGCATCCTTTTTGCCAGCTCTGAAAGGACTGACATTTTGCCACTCCTTTCAGGGCCAGCAAAAGGGAAGATTGGGGCCGAGGTGTGGGGCAGCCTCGGTCCCAATCCTCCACTTCCCAGGGCTGCCTGTCTGCATCCCCCCCTTAGGTGGTTCAGATACAGCTTTAAGTCTCTTAAATGTGATGAGAAAAGATGAGTGCATTATGATAACAGTGCTTTGCAATCTTTTCTGACTTCCAGTCCAGTTCTGGATCCATATAAAGGTACTGGTTTTGACCTTTAAAGTCTTTCACAATTTGGGGCCATGTTCCTGAAGTACTACTTTTTCTCCACATGAACCTTCCTGCACCATGAGACCTTCTTTGTCAGTCCTTCTCCAAGTGCCTTTACCAAGGGAAGTCTGGTGTCTTGTGAGGCTTTTCAATGATGGCTTCCCAGTGTCAAGTACCTATCCAGAGAAGCTCCCCTGGCATTTATTTTGGTACCAGGTGAAGACCTTTTTAAAAAGTTCCCCAAGATAGCTGATCTGTTTTAGCATTAATTTGTTTTTATTCCTTGTAATGTGTGTTTTTATCCTGGGTGAAGGTCAACAGTAACTGAGCACCAACAGAACTGGCAGATCAAATTCCTCTTCCATGTTGCAGCCCTTATCTTCCAAGAAAATCTACTGTTCTCATGAGCAGATCTGGAGATGGTAAGAAAAAGGAAGTCCTGTTATGCTAGTGAACATTCATTTGTATGATGTTGTACCACACCAATTTTTTTTATCACCACTGAATTTTTAATTGTTCTATTGCCTGCTATGATCTGCCCTGAGAACTCTTTTCTAAGGTAGCCTATAAATACTCCACGTGAAATAAAAATAAAATAATAAATAAATATAGGAATTGGATGATCTCTCTGGAATTTCATATTGTAAATGTGTCAGTGGAATAATAATCATCAGAATTACTGAGACATTTCCAAAATATGCTTTGACGGCCTTCTCTTGGAAAAAGAAAATACAAAACTTTGAGCGTCATGGACAAAGCTCTTCTTCAGCAAAGAGGAAATGTAAATTTAGATGGTCACTTAAGTGAAGTAGCTTAAATACTTCCATCTATTCTTAAAATGTACATTGTTAACACAAATATGGTTTGTTAAGGCTAAAGGTGGGCAAAAATATATTTCCCAGTTTTTGTACGACCGTTTGTTCCCCATCAAAAGGCTCCCCCATTTGGTAACTTGGGGGAGAGGATCCTTCCTTCCTTCCTTCCTTCCTTCCTTCCTTCCTTCCTTCCTTCCTTCCTAGCAGCAACATTAACAACAAACCTTGCAGTTGTTTCAAATAGCAGTTTAGCAGCTCTCTGTAGCCCAGAGGCACTACTGAGGCTGCCATCAGATTACAATAGTTCCATCAAGATATTCCTGGGAATTATGTTAACATATTAATAAGCATTGTTCTGAGGGTCAGCCCTTTGAAATCTTGATAAACCTTATACAAATAACAAATTCAAGAATTAATGAATAAATCTGTTCCAGAATCTATTCACTCAACATGCTTTTGACTGGATCCAGGAATTCTAGATCAGTCTTAATTTTTGTAATCTATTTTGCATAATTGAAAGGTATAGCTGTGTTAGTCTGCAGAATCAGTATGTAGACAGATCTTATAGTACCTTCTGAGGAAGTACAGTTGCCCCTCACAATTTGCGGGGATCTGTTCCGTACCCCTTCCCCTGCAAATTGCTAATTAGCAAATTGCTAATATTGGAGCCCATTGATTCCAATGGGGACGCACTCTTGGGTGCGTGCACCATTTTGTCCCTCACAGCTTGCTGTACACAAAGGACTGAGGGATAGGAAGAAAAGGAAGAAAGCTGTGTCTTCCCATATAGTATTTTTTAAAGAACCTCTGATATTCATGAATATAATTAGTCAAATGATTATTTAAAAAATGGAAAGTGGTGTTGTTCAGTTTCACTTCCTGATTTAAAAGCTGTTGAAGATATTCTAGGACATTCAAGAAGCAAAGAATTAAAGTGTGGACATTTGTTCAAACTATACTTGCATTATGATACCCCTTTGGCTTTCTTCTCTTCTTTTCCCTGCATGTTAACATCTGAGAACACAAGAACACAGTCTAAACATCAACTGTTGCAGGGAAGTGTACAAACAAGGCATGAGGGAGATAGCTATCTACCCTTTTGTTTATTTTCAGCATTGGGTAACAATATTCTATTGCTGCTAAAGATGGAGATTCTGCAGTTTTGCTTTTCTAATGTAATGCTAATGATTTATGATTTTCTACTTTTAAAGATCATTCTTGATTGGGGCTGGTCTGGTCCTCTGAGAGAATAAACTTTATGTTTTAGAATGCCTTCTTTGAAGAAACGTCATTTTTTCATCATGTAGTTATTGGTAGAAGATTTGCTTAACCTTTTCTGAGAAACCAGCTAAGATCAGTGAACAATCCTGGCCAGCCAGTGAGCATTGGATGAATATGTTATAAGGCAGAAAAGGTAAAGGTATTCCCCATTGACAAGGTTGTCAAGTTGTGTCTGACCGTGTGTGCGCACTCATCTCCATTATTAAGCGGAAGAGCCAGCGTTGTCAGAGACTACTCTGTTATCATATGGACAGCATGATTGCAAAGAACGCTGTTTACCTTCTCACTGAAGTGGTACCTATTTATCTACTTGCATTTGCATGCTTTAGACTGCTAGGCTGGCAGAAGATATTATAAGGTACAATACCCAAACTGAGGGGTCCTAAGAATACAGCCTATTTGACAAAACAACAGAGTCCCCAACTCTATTATAGCTAGTATAATAAATTCACTGACATATGGAGCAGCAACCATATACCATGCACAGAACATTTTGTGTGTTCATAATAGATGGTGGCTATGCTTACTTGTACTGTTAGTGCTAAGTTAGAATTAATTACTTTGGCTGAAGGTTGTTTTGCTGAGGGATAGGAGGGATGTCCAAATTGGTTCTCCCCTTGCAGGAAACAGTTGAATGTAGCTAGTGCAAAAGGGATGGTGAGGTTATATCTGCTGTAGCATCTTGATCATGGAATGCCCTCCCCTTAGAGATTGAGACTGACAGTGACTTCATTCTCACACCAACTTAAAACATGGCTTTTTATTAAAGCCTTTGCAGTTTTATGCTCTTATCCTATTTATGCACAGTTGTTGTTTGCCTTCAAGTTGTTTCTGACTTCTGGCGACCCTATGAAGAACTTATCACAGGGTTTTCTTGGCAAGTTTTTTCAGAGTGAGGCCGAGCAATTGTGACTTGCTCAAGGTCACTGAGTGGGTTTTCATGGTCAAGTGGAAATTAGAACCCTGATCTCCAGAGTCATAGTCCAACACTCAAACCACTACAAGTTTTTACAACTTGTTTTAAATGGTTATATTGTTTCACATTTTAGTCTGTTCATCTTATCTTTTATTGTTTGAAATTTTAAATTGGTTTAAATTATTTAAATTGATTTGAATAAAGGAAAAGGGGGCATGCTTCTCGAATTTGCAGATGACACCAAATTAGGAGGAATAGCTAATACCCCAGAAGACAGGATCAAAATTCAAAATGACCTTAATAGATTAGAAAGCTGGGCCAAAGCTAACAAAATGAATTTCAACACAGAGAAAGGTAAGGCACTGCACTGAGGGCAAAAAATAAAAATTAAAAATAAAAAATAAAAAAATGAAATGCATAAATATAAGATGGGGACACCTGGCTGAACAAGAGTACGTGTGAAAGGGATCTAGGAGTCCTAGCAGACCACAAGTTGAACGTATGATGCCGCTGCTAAAAGGACCAATGCGATTTTAGGCTGCATTCATAGAAGTATAGTATCTAGATCAAGAGAAGTATAGTGCCACTGTATTCTGCATTGGTCAGGCCCCACCTGGAATACTGTGTCCAGTTCTGGGCATCACAATTCAAAAAGGATGTTGAAAAAGTGAAGCGTGTCCAGAGGAGGGCAACTAAAATGGTGAAGGGCCTGGAAACCATGCCCTATGAGGAACAACTTAGGGAACTGGGTATGTTTAGCCTGGAGAAGAGACAGTTAAGAGGGATATTCATCGCCCCTCTCCCATGCTGCCATTATTATGTCATTGTTTTATTACTGCATTTATTTGGCCTTGTTTTACCTCGGAGCATGCTGTTTTTAATTCATAATTAGTTTAATAATTGTTTTAAGGGGTGGGAGGGTTGGATGGGGAGTTTCTATGTTTTAATCTGTGTATTTTAAATGTTGTAACCCGCCCCGATTGCTCCGCAGAGGGGCGGGCTATAAATAACACTTATTATTATTATTATTATTATTATTATTATTATTATTATATGATAGCCCTCTTTAAATATTTGAAAAGATGTCATATTAAGGAGGGCGCTAGCTTGTTTTCTGCTGTTCCAGGAATAGGACTCAGAATAACAGATGAAGCTACAGGAAAAGATATTTCACTTCAACATTAGGAGGAACTTCCTAACAGTGAGAGCTGTTCGACAGTGGAGCACACTTCCTCGGAGTATGGTGGAGTCTCCTTCTTTGGAAATCTTTAAACAGAGGCTGGATGACCATCTATTGGGGATGGTTTGATTTTGAGTTCCTGCATGGCAGGGGGTTGGACTGGATGGCCCTTGTGGTCTCTTCCAACTCTATGATTCTATAGTTTTTTGTGGGGTTTTGGGCTCTGTGGCCATGTTCTAGAAGAGTTTCTTTCTGACATATCACCAGCATCTGTGGCTGGCATCTTCAGAGAATGCTGGAATGGAAGAGAGTAGGTATATATATATATATATATATATATATATATATATATATATATATATATATATATATATACTGTGAGACCCTGGGTAGGGAGGAGTGATTCCCATGTAAACTGTATATTGTTCTGTTGTTGATTGTGTATTGTTCTGTGTTGATGGCAGGGCCTCAGGGTAGGAGGATATGCAAACAAGGATTATTGTCTGGTAATTGGACTTCATTGTCTGCTGGAAAAACCGCTGACCCTGGGTGGTTTCCCATTTGCATTTGCTGAGTGCTGATTTTCCTATTTTGCAGGACTGGTAGCCAAACTTTGTTTACTTTTAGGGTTTCTTCTTTCCTGTTGAAGTCGTCCAAGTGTTTGTGGATTTTGATGGCTTTCCTGTGCATTCTGACCTGATAGTTGTTGGCATGGTCCAGAATTTCAGTGTTTTCAAACAGCATTTTATGTCCAGAATGGTTTATAATATGTTCTGCTACTACTGATTTTTCTGGCTGGCCCAGTCTGCAGTGTCTCCCATGTTCCTTGATTCATGTTTGGACACTGCGTTTGGTGGTCCCTATGTAGACTTGTCTGCAGCTTCATGGTATGCAGTAAACTCCTGTGGCTGTGAGAGGGTCTCTCCTGTCCTTCGCTGAGCGCATTTGTTGGATTTTCTTGGTCGGTTTGTAAACTATTTGGGGGTTGTGTTTCCTCACCAATTTCCCTATTCTGTCTGTGACTCGTTTGATGTATGGTAAAAATATCTTACCTTTGGGTGGTTGCTCATCTTCACTCCTCTGGGTTTTTCTGGATCTGGCATCCCTTCTGATGTCTGAGCTGGAGTAACCATTTGCCTGTAGAGCCCGTTCTAGGTCTTCCAAGAAGTGGGGTTCACAGATGCATTTTGCCCGTTCTACCAGTGTTTTTATTGTGCTTCTTTTTTATCCTGGGTGATGGTTGGAGTTCTTGAGCAGGTATCTGTCTGTATGTGTAGGTTTTCTGTATATTGTGTGACCCAGACGTTGATTTGGTTTGCAGATGACTAGGATATCCAGGAATGGCAGTGTTCCTTCATTTTCTTTTTCCATGGTGAATTGGATGTTGGGGTGGATGTTGTTCAGGTGGTTCAAGAACACAGCCAGATCTTTTTCTCAATGGCTCCAAATGGTGGAAGTGTCATCCACGTATCGGAACCAGGTTGTGGGCTTTTTTGGTGCTATTTCCAGGGCTTGCTTTTCAAAATGTTCCATGTAAAAGTTTGCTATCAGAGGGCTTAGAGGGCTTCTCATTGCTACCCCATCTCTCTGCTCGGAGAATCCATTGTCTCACTGGAAATAGCTTGTGGTAAGGCAATATTCGAACAGGGCTGTGATGTCCTCTGGAAAAAATTGTTAGATGAATGTCATGGTGTCCATTATGGGGACTTTGGTGAACAGGGAGACCACATCAAAGCTGATTAGTATGTCTCCGAGTTTAAGTTCAAGACTATTGATTTTTCCTATGAAGTGAACTGAGTCCTTGATGTAGTGGAGCAGGGGTAGGCAACCTTTCCCCTTTAAGGGCCGAGGGACTTCAGCTCCCAGAAGCCTCAGCCATGTTGGCCAATAGTCCCATGTTGGCCAATAGCTCCTGGGATTCTGGGAGCTGAAGTCCCTCGGCCCTTAAAGGGGAAAGGTTGCCTACCCCTGTAGTGGAGGGTTTGCCCTATATGGGTTTGTAATTGTGTGACCAGAAACTTGGCCAAATCATATGTGGGGGATCCAATGGCACTCACTATGGGTCAGAGTGGAATGGAATTATTGTGGATCTTGGGAAGTCCATATAGTCTTGGTGGGAGAACCTCAGATTTGCACAAACTTTGTCTTGTGGTTGGCTGAATTGAGGAGTTTTTGATCAGGGTCTTCATTTCTCTGGTGATTTTATTGGTTGGGTCTTGTTTCAATTTTTTGTATATTGTAGGATTCAGGAGTTCCCTGATTTTTTGTTTGTATTGTTCTGTTTCCATGATTACTGTGACATTGTCTTTGTTTGCTGGGAGAATGATGATTTCCGGGACTGAATTGAGGTCCCTGATGGCTTTTCTTTCTTTTTTTTTTCTGGTTATGTTGCTGGGAGGTGGTTTTGCCTTGCGCAGAATCCTTGCTGTTTCTCTTCTTCTCTTTGGCTGCCTCATCTGGGAGATGGTGGAGTGCAGATTCTACCTGGGCAATGATGCCTTCAACAGGGATTCTGGTGGTTACTACAAAATTGCCTCCTTTGGCCAGGATGGATGTCTCCTCCTCCACCCCAATCAATAACAGAACTACACACAGTTCACCTGGGAACCACTTCTCCCTACTCAGGGTCTCACAGTATATATATATCCACTCTCTTCCATTCCAGCATTCTTTGAAGATGCCAGCAACAGATGCTGGTGAAACATCAGTAAGCAACTCTTCTAGAACATGGCCACACAGCCTGAAAAACCCACAAAAAACTATGAATGCCAATCATGAAAGCCTACGACTTCTCTGATTCTCTGATTCTCTGATTCTCTGATTCTATTTTATTATATGCTGCCCTGTGATCTTTTGATGTAGAGTGGGATATAAACATTTAAATAAATAAATGCTATTTTATTTCAATACACAGGTCTTTATCACATCCTATATAGAATAATGTTGAAAGAAAAATTGCTGTGTATTAGGGCAGGGACCTCCATTTGACTGCAGCTGCAAGCAAGTGGCAGTCTTGCCCTCAGTAAGACTTGCCAATATAGGATTAGCCAATTGTCACAAAGAACTGAAAAGGAATTACTTGGGTATTGCCACCTACTCCACGTAATATATTATGCAATGAAGTCTACAATTCATTCTAGTTTTAAAATGTTTATTGTTAACAACTGACAGCTCTAGAAAGAGTTGGGAGGGACTGGAAATAAGGCTACCTAAGCAGTGACCCACCTTATGAAGGATGAAGCTTAAGCAGCCAGCCAGCCCAACATCATATTGCTGCCTGGCTCGAGGTAATATGGGGAAAACTGCCCTTCAGCCCTTGTAACATCTTCCTTGCTAAAGGTGACTAGCTAGGAAAGGCAGAATGTTGTCAGGGGCTACTCAACCTGCCTTAAGGATGGCAGTAAAAAGAAGTATGGATCAGTTTATGAAGTGGTCCAGCACCTGGAACCATAATAAATTTGCCTATCTAAAGGTGACAATAGGAAGTGTGTTATCCAAGCTGTTCACCATAACTTGTAGGGACTGTACTGGTGAGTGCTGCATTAATGAAATGGTAGATGCTCTCTGCATTGGTTAACTATTGTGTAGTCTTTTATTGATCTGATAATGGTTGAAGTATCTTAATCAAAGAGAGGGTAGACTATATATATATATATATATATATATATATATATGTATGTATAGTTTTAAACACCCTGCTTCTATATTTGAATGTACAATATGATTTATTTGCATCTTACACTCAGCCCTCCATATTCCCTGATTCATCCATCCATGGCTTGAGAATATTTTAAAAATATATAAAGACCAAAAAAAGCAAATGTTGATTTTACCATTTCATATAAGGGACACCATTTTACTGTGCTGCTGTATGTAACGGAACTTGAGCAGGCATGGATTTTGGTATCCACAGGCGATCCTGCAACCAAATTCCATTGGATACCAAGGGCTCACTGTATTTCCACCCTCAACATTGCTCATGATAGCTACCATTCTAAAATTATTTCTATGCAGAATATATATGGTGTTGTGTATCTCTAGCCCTATATATTTTTAGGGAAGCTAGTGTTATTTTTTCAGTACATGTAAGCAGAGATATGCTATGGGCAAATTTGGCTCTCAATTATCTGTCATGCTCCCTTCTTCATGGAATTTATTATTTTGAAATTTCAAAGGATAGTGGCCTCTGTTTTCTATTATTTCCAACATGTTACTGTATAGCAAAGAGCTGCTGTTGAGTTGACAATTGACCGATTGCAGTTATAGCACATCTTCATCTTATTATAACATCCACATGGCACAAAATAAGTAGAGCATCCCATAGCAAAACCAAACCAGAAAAGGCAACCAGTAAATAGGGAGAAATCTCTTCCTAGATCCCAGTTTCTGCAGTAAAAAAGATGCAAACAATTGAAAAGTGGGGAGAGTTGTGGTTACCATACTTTTGTTTCCCTCTCCTCTTTGTTGAGTTTCCCCACAACATTTTTGCGATGGTAAAAGAAGAACATTTCATTGTATAATACAATGACATTGGTCAGGGTTTGGGGGGGGGGATACTTTTTTGGACTACAACTCTCTGAATTCCTCAGCCAGAATATGGAATTGCTTTTTTTCAGTGGGACAGGAAAAAGGCATTTTCCCTCTCCATCTGTAGTCCTCTCTCAACCCCCCCCCCCAAATCTGTTCTAGAGGACTGGGGGATCTTGGGAGGGGAATGGGGGTCTATAGGGCAAAGAAAAGGAGGGGAAAATCTCATTGGGCAAGTGGAAATCTCATCTTGTGACAGTGGATGTCATCCTATACAGTGAACTAAATTAATATTAGGAATTTTGAACCAAAAATAAAAGTGAATCCAGCAGTAAAATGCTCCAAAACAGGTTTAGCACTTTGTATATCTTGTTAAAGTTAAAATCCTGAAAGGATGCACCATCCCACTGCTACCTTCCCTGATCTAATCACAAGTCCATGATGTAGCCTTGAACATCTACTTGTTGAAATCTGAAATCAGAACCATGGACAAGAAGAAATGGGTATACCTACACATCTTGCTGCCAGGGCATTATCCATTAATTCATTTCATAAATGTGTACATTGCCCTGTCTTCATATGTGATGTCAAAGTGGTGTACATATCTTAAAAGAGGCAGAAAAACTAGGGTTCTACTTCAAGTAGGAATAATTCTTGAAATGAAATGGGGCTTAATTTGGGCATCTCCGAGAGATGTCTGGATTGAAATTGAAATGGGATTTCTCCATAGTGGACCAAATTTGTATTTGAACTTTCCTGAAGATTAATTACTAATTAATCTTCAGGAAACATACACATCAACCACACTCTTCTTGCTGCTATATACTATGATAAATAGCATTGATGTTTTTTCCCCAAACATGCATATGGGGTCCAGTATATATTATCTTGCACAGTGGCTCCTCACCACACTGCACAATGGCTAATGGGAGGTGCCAGTGTGTGTGCATGCGTGCATGCATGCAAGTGTGCATGTGTGCTCACATCTGCACGTGCTGAGTAGGCTCCCTTATGAAAGAAGAATTACTTTGTAATAAAGCAGGGACCTCCATTGACTGCAGCTCCAAACAAGTGGCATTCTTGCCCTCAATGAGACTTGCCAATATATAGGATTAGCCAGTTGTCATAAAGAACTGAACAGGAATTAATTGGGCATTGCCACCTACTCCACATAATATATTTTGCGGTGAAGTCTACAATTAATTCTAGATGAACATTGGCATTTTAGAGATCATTCTAGACACTAACATTGCCCTGTTGGTATCTCTCACCTTCTTAGAGCTCTTGCATCAAGTATACTGGTAGAACATCATGCCTCACTAGCATCAAATCGGATCTCAGCCACAGAGGAACTTGATAAATTTTATCCTAAGTGCTGCATGTAAGAAAAAGACTGGAGGGTGTGTGGGGGAGAGGAGGTGTTATGTGAATGGCAGCTCTAAAATCTAATCAGAGTGCATCTGATGCAACAGACTTCTATCTATGAAAGCTTAGGCTACTGACTTCTTTCTCTCAGTTAGGAGATTACCACACTACATTCTTATAGTGCTCCTATTCTACTTTTACTGCTCTGGGATTGCAGTTGAAGGA
This sequence comes from Phrynosoma platyrhinos, assembly GCA_020142125.1. Classification (NCBI taxonomy): domain Eukaryota; kingdom Metazoa; phylum Chordata; class Lepidosauria; order Squamata; family Phrynosomatidae; genus Phrynosoma; species Phrynosoma platyrhinos. The sequence continues at coordinate 308,225,460 of CM034701.1, read as the reverse complement.
AGGGCATTTAGAATTCTCAGCCAGTGAACTCTTAGTCCTCACTAAACTACAAACCTCAAAATGCAACAGGAGGCAAACAGAGCAGTCAAAGTGGAATAGCAGCACTATAATAGTATAGTGTGGTAATCTACATAGTCTCAAAGGTGCTACAAGATCCCTTTGTATCTAATCACCATCATTGATCTATTAGGGCTGTCTATTCAGAATGCTTTGGAGGAGGGATGCTGAAGTAATATATTGCAAGTCTGATTGAATCAGGACTATTGCAAGTTCAAAAACAAGCATGTTCAAAGTCTTTTGGTGGAATTTTGTGACGTGGAAGGGTGTTGTCTTCTTGGAAAATGCTGGTGGATGTGCACGTCTTTCTGCTTCTGTCACTTTCTGTGCATAGCTACCATCCATTCCAGTCCCACTGCACTTTAATTCATCATAACTCCAGAGCCACTACATCAGGGGTGCAATTCTGTAGGTTTGTTGCTGAGGGACCCTTCTGTAACATATACCATAATGTTAAGAAAGCATAGAGGTTAGGTAGCTAACTTGAACCAAATTCTGTACTTATTCTTTTGAAACTTTGAGGGTTTCTTGCCTACTGAACAATTGTATTCATAACAACCACATGAAAAACCAAAACAAAGCAAAAACTTGGGGTGGGATGTAAGCATGTTTGTGCTATGGAACAGACCCATAAATTGTAAACTGCTGCTCTTGCAAAACAATTCCTTGAACTTTTTCTTCTGAAACATGGCAGGCTTGATCGTCTTTGAGGGGGGTAACTCTCTACAAATTTCATTCAATTCTGTAGTTAAGTAATAATTAAAAATAATTGGCAGTTATCTTTTAAAAATAGCATCAAGATTCAAAGCAAGGGGTGGATAAAGTTTAGCCCCTATGCCACATGTGCTCTCTAAGGCTGTTTCTGCATTCTAAATCCCCCACTCTAACTGAAAAAATAAAACAAAACCAAAAATGCCTTTTTCCATCCCTGGAGGTTTCTGGGAACTGTGGTTTTAGCATGGTGGTAGTGGTGGCGGTTTTGCAGGGACTCATCTGGAGAATAGGTCACATTTGTTTGGATTGATTTGGAGCCAGTCTGCCTCAGTCTATGTCCTATACAGAGTTGAGATTAGGAAATGAAAAGGTCTGCACATCCTATTGGCTAGCAGAAGGAACTCCCATATGGCTATACTCCCCCTCTCCCTTAGCCAGAACTAAATGAAACAGGCAGAACTAGTAGCCTATCAGGATGAAATTATAGCTGCCAAATTGCCAGCAAACAGATGGAATAGTCCCAGGCTTCACCCCTAGATCTGAGGCTGCTGTCTTGCTAGTGTCCAGTGTCACTGTCATAAGACTGTTGTGAATGAAATAGGATGGAAACAGTAGTAAATCTCACAATCCCATCCCTGCTTCACCCAAGAATTGAGGCTGCTGCCTTGCCAGTGTTGCATGATACTGCCAAGAAGCTACTATGGAGGACTGCAACATAGCAAAGTACAAAGGCATTGGGCCTAGGACCACAAGTCCATCCCAAATCACAGTTCCACATGGGCGAAGGACCACACAACAGCATTTTCCACCTCCACCACAGTTCACTGGATAAACCATGCAGGATATTGACACTTGACAGCCAGCCATTCTGCCTGGCAAGAGGAGCTTGTCAGATTCAGCCTCCTGGAGCATCTTGTGGATCTCTCTAACAAAGTTTTATCAAATGCCACCTTCATTCTCTGCAGGATGAAAGTATTCTTTCTCTTTGACAGTTCAGCTTCAGACCTTAGTTGTGTCCCTCTCAGTGTGTGAGGAAGCCTGTATGGGGGACAGAACCAGAACCAACACAATAAGGACTACAGGAGCAGCTGCTAGATGTTCCCTCCTTCAGGATGAGGTCATCAATGTGGTGGCAAAAGATGGCAAGGATAAAAGGCTGTGCAGGACGATATTCTACTGATGAAGTTGCTCACAAAGGGACAAAACAGATGCTCCTGAAGGGGTGGCTTGTAGCTGCCCCTTCTGAAGATGGATTGGGGCCAAAGCAACCACACGCTGTGGCTCCAATTCGCCTTGAAGCTGGCCGAAATAGAAGCAGCAAATCTGCCCCTTTTTTGGCCAGAGAAAAGCTGCTTTTTTTTTTTTTTTTGCCCTGCCATGGTGCCATGGTGGCTTCATGATGCTCTGGTGGTATGCGGTATCATGCTGAGCCTGTGGAGTATCATGAAGCTGCCCATATCTGAGCAGCTGGGCAGTTTCAAGCTGGCTTCTCTGCATCACTGGGTCAGACGTTTTCTAAATGCCATGTGCCAATGATGCCTGGAAGGAGGCTTTTTTGGATTGTCTGTTCCAGCCCAAAGTCTCCCCAAAGTGGAACATTTCACATTAAAAAGTTACAGAGGTATGGTTCTACCTTGGCTGCTATGGCAACATGCTATGCATCCTGATATTTGCAGTTTAGGGAGAGGGATTTAGAATTCTCAGCAAATTGCTCTAGTGCCTCCCCACCCTAAAAACTCAAGATTTCCTAGGATGCAGCCATAACAGTTAAAGGTGAATTGTAGTTCTATCACTAGGCTGTATAAAAGGGCCCTGGATTCCAATTAACCATTTTTCCTAAGGGGAATGATTTGTGACTTCTTGCTTCTGATTATATGTTCCAGAACAGAGAGACAAGATAAAGGAGGTATGAGCATGCCACAAGACATAAGACTTAGAAGAGAGAATAATATCACTGAAATATATTGAAGTAATATGATAAAAGAACGGATTTCACTAGAAAAGCTGGATAGGGAACGATCACGAGAGGAGGAGGAGGTATTATTAAGATCCTATTAAGTCTTTGCTTGGACAGAATACTGTCTTGGAAGAAGTGATTTCCTCTTCTCCATACTACCCCCGTAAGAAGACATCTCCTTTGACTACTTCCCGGGCCTTTGTGCCACTTGAAACATACTCCAGGGGTTTCCCAGCCCACCAGAGCAGATATTGAGGGTCTGCACGATATACTTGAGGTGGGGAAATCTGACTCCTCCAAAATTTGCTGGTGGGCTTCTTGTGTCTATGCAAGGACACCATTGGATAGGCCCATGGTGGTGGTGGTGGAGGTAACAATGACTATGATAATGATGATGACAACATGATATTGACTGATGGTGATGATGATAATGAGGAGAAGGATGATAATATAATATAATATAATATAATATAATATAATATAATATAATATAATATAATATAATATAATAAAATATTGACCAAAACAAGGAATAAGAGGAAAAGGTAAGCAAAATAAAATGATGCCTTAAGAAATATTTGTGTCAAAGTAGCAGTCCCTAGACCAGGGGTAGGCAACCCTTCCCCTTTAAGGGCCGAGGGACTTCAGCTCCCAGAAGCCTCAACCATGTTGGCCAATAGTCCCTCCCCCCCCTTAAAACAGTATTAAATCAATTTAAAATTTAAGAAGCTGTGAGAGTGTGAGTTGCGGGTCCACAGTGGGTTTCCATGGCCAAGCAAAGATTTGAACTCTGGTCTCCAGAGTCATAGCCCAGCACTCAAACCATTATATCATTCTGACTCTCAATGCATGGCTATGGGTGCAAACACTGCAATGAGCATTGTCTATTTAATCATGCAATGTTTCATTTTTACCTGGGATTAACAATTGAATTTAGGCCACTAATTTCAAGACTTCCCAAACTTCCAAGACCCTTATTAATTCTTAAACTCAGCACCAGATCCTGAAATGCATTCTGCATGCTAGATTGCTAGCCCCAATGCAGGTCTATAGGTACAAATACTATAACATCAATGACAATTTGTCTCTTTAATTTTAATGGACCAGACTAGTAATCTATGGTGCAGAATGCATTTCAAGGTCTGGTGCTGAGTTTTCAAAAATAAGGGTCATTATTATAAGCTTTGGATGCCTTGAAACAAATGGCCTAAATCCAACTGTTAATCCCAAGTAAAGTAGAAACATTACATTAATAGAATGTAGTCAAGTGTTATTTTACCAGTGTACTATTCATTTAATGGATCTACTCTAGTTGGGACTGACAATTGGATTTAGGCTGATATATTTTGACATTCTTGCTCTCTAACACATACCTTTTATATTTAGAGCATAGCCTCCAATGCATAATTCCAGTTGGTCATGGCCTTACCTAGCTTTTTGGCATGTACAAAATCAGACTACAGAAAAGCATCAGGAAGTAAAACAAAGAAGGACTGATATTTGATAGAATAATAAACCACTTAGAATTCTTTCACTTATTAGTTGTGTGTAAACAGAATAATTTGCAAATGACAAGGAAATGAAAATTGGCTCAAACTGAATGCTTACCTTCTTACCGTCTTAAAAAGAAGTATGCATTTCTGGTTATCAGATAATAATTCCTTTTTGCCACGTTGCTGGAGAAAATGTCTAAAATATGGTGCCATGTCACTAGAGTGCAGATAACAGTTGCTCTTTGCCAGCTCTGAAATATTTAAACTAGTGAGCATTGCCTTAGTAAATACCTCAGTAAAAATGACAGAGGTTCTGGTGACACATGTTGCAAATTGATGTGCTTTTTTTTTTTTTAAATGTACAAGTGGGTTTAGCCAGAAAAGATTTAAGGCTCCAATATCACGAGCCAATGCAGAATGGTTATATGAATCTGTAGGTGGCACTGCTTTAGGTAGGCATTAAACCTCAGTCTCATAGAGTAGCAGAGGGAAATGTGGGTGAGCCAGTAGCTTTCAAGGGAAAAGTATTCCAAAAAAAAGTAGTTGGTTCTACTTCAAGGTAAAACTATGGCACACAGGATTCTGTGAGCAAAATAAGCTCTTATATGTGTGCAATACTTCTGTGAAGATAAGACTTTCCCTCCTGTAAAAGAGCAAAAAGTGGGGATCAAAACCCTGATGGTCACAATTCCCATAACACTTTCAATTGCCTACTTGATTTCAGTTTTCAAAAAAAGTATTACTGTGTATTACTGGCAAAAGAGTGTTCTGTTTTAGAAAGTTTCCACATTCAACCGATGCCAGAGAAAAATGGAGTATTTTCTAATTTTGGAATTTGTAAGTATTCCAGGATTTATTTGGATGAAAAATACTACCCAGAGCAACATTGTTCCTGGCTCGGCTGAACTGAGCACGCTGGAATCTTCACTCCTGGAGACAACAGAGAATTCCAAAGCGAGTCCTTTGGAAATTGGAAGGGATGCTGCTTCACGATTCAGGCAAATTCATCATAGGAAAGGACTATGTGTGTCTGTGGCAACACTGATAACCAACATTCATTTCTGCCATAGCAGTACGTATTTCAATACTAGGAGCATTTCTACTAGTTAGTATTATTTATTACAGTTCTGTCAATAGCTGAAGCTCTCTGTTCCTTGAAGGTTTTTTTTAAAAAAAAAAACATGAAGAGTTTCATCATGCATTAGACCAGCTTTGCCAACTTGTGTCCTCCAGATATTTGGAAGACCACTTCCACCATCCCAAGTGTGCTTTAAATACAGGGATGTAGCTGTGGGGAAGGGGAAAATAAGAGCATCTCCCCCCTCAAATGAAAATCTTCCCCCAATGAAATTTTCCTTGTTTCCAAATTTCTAGCATTGCACAGTGAGACACTGAAAATCTGTCACACCTAGAACTCTTATATTTTCTGGTTCCAATACCTTGGTAGTTTTTCCTGCCTCTTTTCTTTGAGTATACTTCTATATGCTCAATTAGAGTTTTAAGTCACAGCATAGTAACTTAACTTTACAGCTAGAAATTTGGGGACTAAAGGATAGTATGCAGGGAAAGAATTCTTATTGGGCAGAGCAAATCAAAATGCAACGCTGAATAAGTCAATGTGTAGGTTTTAATTAAGACATTCCTGACTCAACACCTGGTTAGCATTACATTGAATGAGTGTTGTTGTTTTTAGCTGTCCTCCTTAAAACCTGGTCTGGAGTCTTCCTGATGGAGGTCTTTTGGGGTGTGTGAAAAGAAGATAATGGAGAGGAGAAATCAGAGACAGACAGACAGACCAACAGACACAGATACACACACACACAGAGTCCTTGAAGGTGAGTGTGTTTCTTGGCGATACAATGATTATAGATTATTATAGATCCAAATAATTTATGAGTCTAAAAATCTTTCTGGCAGGACTGGGGAAGATGTGGCCCTCCAAATGATATTGGATACCAACTCCTATCAGAATTAGGGATGGAAACAAGTTGGAATTACAGATTTTAAAGGCATTTTCTAATTCTTCATGAGAAAGGATGTCACTCAAATACGTGTCTCAGCATATTGACACACTCAGGGGAAAAAATGTTCAGCTACTATGAGATGTTTTTTACATGCTGGGACTTCTTTGTGAAAAATAGTTCAACCCCTCCCTCCCTCCCCCAAATATTCTGTACAAAGCACTGATTTTATGCAAAGAAACAATGTTTTGGGTCTGTGTACCTTCAAGCCATTTCCGAAATAAATATATAGTGTTTAGTAGTTTATATTCCTATTTGATCTTCCATGGCAACTCCATATATGAGGTATTGAAGCATTCTTACCGGGACATTATAGCATGGATTTCTAGACTATTCATTTCCAGAAACAGGGACAGTTGGCAATGAGATGACAACACTAAAAGGCATTCCATGTCCTTGGGGTCACCTGGGCATCTAGTGACAAAGCTGGAGTATCCCCAATGAACCTCTTTCAAGGGAAGTATAATCCTATCAAAAGCAGGTTGAACACCAGCTCCTTGGCCTGTTAACCATCTACCTCTTTGCCCTTGGGATTTGGCTTGTTTCATGGCACTCTACTTCTTCCAGGTATCTGTTCAAAATCTTCACAAGCTGACATGACCCAGATAACAAGTTGGAATGCTAATGATATCTTATTCCATACCCTTGCCATAGATGACTTTACCCAGTGACTTCATATAAATGTTAAAAGAACCTAGGGAAAAGATGGAAAGGATGCAACACTGTTTGTTGCTATTGGACTACTGAGGTTATTGGATTGCTGTTCCCAGCATTCCTCAACATTGGCACTCCTAGCCAGGGCTGCTGGGAGATGCAGGCCCAGAACATCTGGAGGACTCCATTATTCCTACCTCCAGCAGAAGGCCAAGATGGAACTCTGTGAGATCCCATAACAAAGATTCTATGGTGACAAGGAAATCCTGACTCCCTTTTACTTGTTAAAAGACTACATATCTCTTTCCAGTGTTTAGCAGATAGAGACCATTGCTTTATTTTGAAGTTGTTAAACATTTGGAGAATGGCTGTTATGTTTTTTACATTTGAAATGAATTGTTTGTTCCCTATGAGCTGTTGCAGCAGACTAGAACTGACAATAAGACAATCTCTGGCAAATAATTTGTCATGTTCCTAGAACTCTTTAAGTGTCATTAGGGAAAAATATTCCCTTTCAGCCTAAGCTACATCATTTAGGAATATTGTCCTGCCTGAGATGGTTGTAGTAGGGCTTAGAAAAGCATGTATGTGAAGCCCTTTGGAAACTCCCACTTGCTATATAAATGACAGATGAACTAGCTGTTCAGTATTTTTTTTGCAATCACAATACTGAGATAATTGAAAGTGAATACTCTCTGCACTTCTGCTTAGTGAACCTTTTTCTAAACCTTTTATGCTTTGGTCCTAAATGGGACATGAAAGAACTGTTGAACAAACACTGCGACATGTTCGTAAACATTCAGAACAGTGATGGGAAGCACTTAGTTTATGGGTCTGATCTGGTCCATATCCCCAATGTGGCCCACAGAGATAATCCATCCTACGTTATCTCTCCAACCCCAAACCCTGTCCTCAGTTTTCTCTGCAGGATCTGAATCAGGAAATGTGTACACTATGAACTGCTGCCTGGAGACAGTATCAACTTGGATGAGGGGGAATAGATCAAGTGTTTCAAACTTCTGATGCCATTTCACTATCTTTTATTGTGAACTACTTGCAGATCTTGCAATATTCAGCAGAATACAATTATTATATCCAGAAGTATACAATTATTATAATCAAGTTGTTTTGAGCAGTTTCAGTAAAGGTGACCTGAGGAACTAGTGAACTGGAGGAGTGTACCTTACTCTCTGTCCACTCACTTGTTCAATCATCATCCATCTTGGAAGAAACAGAGTGACCAGTTCCATTTTCCCCCATGAAACAAACTGAACAGACTATGCTGGGGAACTGTGAGCATGCTGAAATCCCAAGTTCCCTTCTTTCACTTATACTCTTCAGTATTTACCTGAAACCTCATAGTAAGGTTACATGAAGTTTTGAAGTGGGATTACATCAATACTCTTGTGGCAATTGACTTTTACTGTATTACATAATATTCCAGGACAGTGATAGCACTATATTGGTGCTTATTTTAGTAAGTGACTGGATGAGCACACAGTGCTTAATCCTACTGTTGATTAACAGCTTATGTTTCTGAGAAGATAAGTGTTCAAGCTATATTGATAAGAATGACTTGTCATAAAATAGTCAGATTTGAAAAGGTGTGGGGGGGCACCTTATATATCCAGTGATCTGTGTAAGATGGACTGATTCACTTGAGACTGGTCATTTACCCCTTCTGGAGAAAAAAACCTGGACTATAGTTATTCAGTCTCATAACTTCCCCAAGTTTAGACTACTGTAAGGAATATTCAAAAACAGGAATTGTATTTTCTGCATTGTTACTATGAGACAAGACTGGGAATACATCAATAAGAACTGTATGTTTGATACTGGACTTTTAAAATTCATTGTTAAAACTATATATATGCATTTTGAAATAATATTAAGAATTCAGCATTACATGTAAAGGGTCAAATATGTTTTAATGGCATCTACAAACCAGCATTAGTTGAAAAAATTGATTTATGCAGCAAATTTACTATTTGGGAATAGACACAAATAAAATATACTGTGAACAGCTCAACATCATAGTTCAGATATTTAATTATAACAATGGTTTCTTTGTAAGTTATAGAGATCAAACTATCAGGAGCTGGGTTTTAGATTTTGGATGCATCTTCCTTTTAAAGCCCAAAATGATACACACAAAGTAGGGAAAAACTCCCAACACAGATCATACAGCTTGGCTGAATGCTGCAGTCACAAATTATTAAGATGGATTTCCCAAAGTATCTTACAAATACTATGGTACTTACTTTTTCTATATTGATTTGACAGCACCTAAGAAAATGCCCCCTCTGCTTTCTCCTTATGTCACATCACAATCTGATGGTGTTTTCTTCCTCCTCTTATTATTATGTGAACTTTTCCTTTAAAACTGTGGTGCATTTCCAAACAATTTTGTCTGATACTTGTGACAAATACCCCCAACCCCACACCTCAAAATTATATATATATATATATATATATATATATATATATATATATATATATATATATGAATAGCATAAAGGTCTGCACATTCCACACCACTGGATCTCAGAACTTGCAGTGTGAGTTCAAATCACTTTCCTCAGATGGTTCCTGTTACTTCGTCAAGAAGTGAAGGCAGGCCATAGCTCCAAACTACACTATTGCAAGAATCTGATACAGAGGCAGATTGTGTTTTCTTGTCAGAGAAATCAAAAGGTTTTGTGCAACTGTGTTTGTCTGACAGGTTGAAGTAATGGATAGTTAGTTCTTTAAGCACCAGTCAAAGACAAAGACTTCATTCTTTGCCTGTAGTCAGCAACTTGAGGGCTTTCTGTAGATTCTGCACAGCAGTGCTTACATCTTCATATTGCAAAGCACTGCCAGCATATTTGCAGTATTTCTGGGCCTTGGCAAAGTCTTCAGGAGTCAAACGAATTTCCCCTGTGAAAATAAAGACCAAGATTCAAGGTCACTATATAAAACACATATTTACTTAACCACTTGAAACGGCTGTCTAATTTCAGTTGTGAATACTGAAGTTGCCTGATACCCTTTATGAGAAAGCCAATACTTTGAGAGAGATTTGCCCTTTATCTGAAGCCACTAAGGAAGGCTTTTTAAAACTCCAGTTAGTTAAAGCGTCATCATGTTACAATCTGCACAAAAACCGAGGACAATGCTTCATGCGTTAACCTTACATTTCCCCCTTTCCCCCCTCAGCTGGGAACACAACTGAGGCCATTCATGCTGCCTCTGCATAATTTGTCTAGATAGGGGGACATCCCTGTTACAAGGTACACTCATTCAGCAATGCAAGGTATGTGCACTGTTGCTGCATTTTCTTCTTCCTGGCAGGTGAATGAGAGCCAGACCTGTATTTTGTATTGTTAATGCAGGAGCAACTTTGCACAAACAGTAGAATAATTTTAGTATGGAAAAACATAAGAAATGTGCTCACTTAAAACAAAAATATATTCCTCTACACTTAATAGCATGGATGGCCAAAAAGGCAAACAAATGAGTCCTTGAACAGATCAAGCCTAAACATTCCCTGGAAGCCATGATGACTAAACTGAGCCTACCGGAGTAGTTAATGCCTATCTACAGCAAGGCAGGTTTCCATCTTGTAAGGCCATTATTGTGAGGTTAAAAAAAATCTTCCCTGATAGCTCTTCCATAATGGAGATCTGCTGCCAATCTCCAATTTTCCATTTTTGGGCAAGATTCTAGAGCATGTGGTGGAGTTCCTGGATGAAACATTATTAACTAGACCCATTTCACTCTGGCTTCAGGCCTGACTATGAAACAAAGACAGTTTTGGTTGCCTTGACATAACAGACTGGAGTTTTTTGACACGTAACCTACACAGAGAACTAGATAAGAGGAGTGTGATGGAATCGGGGGGCACAGCTTTACAGTGGCTCTGGTCTTGCTTGTTGGAGTGGACCTCTTCCTTTTACATTATTTTATTTCTGTATTAATGGCTTCCTTCACTGTCCAGCTCTCACATTCATATATTATGATGGGGAATGGACTATCCTAATGTTAGTATTCAGTGTTATATCTTTGTATTACAGTGAGAAAGTCTGGAATACAGGTACTGAGGGTAGTTTTCACGAATATTTAAACTAGGAGTAATGAAGTGTGGATTTCCAGATATGAATGATGTGCTATTCCCATCATTCTTCATTACTAGCCAGGGTGGCTGAGGCTGATACAAAGTGAAGTTCAACAATATCCAGAGGGCCAAAGGTTCCCCAACCCTAATTTTAAAATGTGGTTACACTGTTATGCTGTACAATCCTGTGTGTGTTTACTTGGAGAAAATTTCAGTGATTCTTACACCTTATGTTTAGGACTGCAGACTTAATTTAATTTTTCAAAGATTGATAACAGAAAGCTTATCCTGATGTTCCAGGATGAAAACTTATGAGAGATAAATCCAACTTTTAACTCCAATCGGAGCAGACCCACTGAATCAGTGCAACTTACTTCCATTGTTAACATGTTTCCATTGATGCAGTGGGTTTACTCTAGTTGGGATTAAACTGAATTCAGGCCAGGAATTTTTACATTTGTGGAAATATTAAATAACTGTAATTTATTACACCATTTAAGTTACTTCCACTGTTGGAAGAACCAGATTTATTTATATAATTAGTGTTAAGTGTCAAATGTGGTGATTATTTATTTATTTATTTATTTATGCTATTTTGGTTTTGTTCTAATGAAGTTAGTGAGTTGGATTTAAATGTTTCCTTCTGTGACTGGAAGGAGTCTTCCTTTGATGGATGGACACATTCTGTTGGTGGAAGTTTCTTCAGCTAGGAGGAAGGGAAACTCTGGATTCAACCCAACATATCTGACAATAGTCAATGGGCCAGATCTTGTTTTGTCCAGTTCACAGCCCAACCTTTCTAACAACTTATAAACATACATAGTATTTAATAATTAAAAGGCTCTTTTTATAATTTCAAGTGTGCTTATGACGCATGTTTCAGTACCATTTATTTGATCAAGTAAGCCTGTGCCCACAGCAGACAATATTCACTTCACTGTATTACCCACTACACCAACTGTGAAAAATACTAAATTCTTGTCAACTATAAATTTAATACTGAATCTAAAGGGTTTATTTTATACAGTTATATTTGTAATACACAGCTGGATATCCATTAGCAGATGTTTAAGTTCACATTTCACTTGTAAGATTTGGTCAGCAGTGACCTCCTTCCCTTTGAAAAAACAGCAAGAACAAATTACCCCAAAGACTGTCTCAAGCACATTTTGTTTTGTTTTTTTTATATGAAGATGCCAAAAGCAACTTGAAAATCATTCTTTTAGAAAACAGACAAGGCATCAGTCCAGTATTCAACTGATTTTTTTGGAACAAAGCCTAAATTAACCAATCTAATCTTATTTTTACAGTACCTACTCTATTACATGTTCTATTGGCAACAGGCCTTATTATTATTGAGGCCTACTTCAGATATCATTATAGCAGCATTTCAGGAAAAGGGTTTACCATTATTTGTAAATGACCAAGAAAAAGCTGGAAATATTTCAAAAAAGGAGCATTTAGAAATATGAGAGTTAAGTATATATGGTAGATTCTTTACATCTGCATCAATTCAAAGAACTGGATTCTGAAATACCAAAAATATTGACATATGGGTAAGGCTGTGCCTTATGCAGCCTAGAAGAAGCCAGACTCTCTGCAAATCCAAGGATAATATTAGTATAGTAGTTATATTCATTTCTGCAATGTGACAGTTCATAGTTAACTTTCACCAACTATGAATCTTTCAGCTAAACAGTTTGGAACCTGATATAGAAGCTGAAAATGCATTTAGGTTAGGGATAAAAATTAGGCTAGTGAGGAAGGAAAGCAGTTTAATGTGTCTGACAAAACATGTATTTATTTAAGAATTGGCTATTTAAGAACTGTGGAGAATGGCAGGATATCAAAGCAAATCGCTGTAACAGAAGAACAAGATATCTTTCTTGATGTCCCATGCTATCTGATTATGTATCTAGACTAGGAGGTTCCAAATGTAGGTCCACAGATATTTTTGGACTGAAATTTCTAGAAGCCTTAGTAGTATGGCCAACAGATAGGAATGCTAGGAGTTAACAGTCTCTTTAGAACCACTCATCTAGATTTTACCCAGGGTTTGATCAACTCTAAAGTCTTTGTTTACCAGGAAGTGACATCTTTTGGTACGTTAACACCAGTGTAGGTTTTTTAGCTTCCAAAAGATAATAGGCATTTAAATTGTGCCTACTATGCTAGGGCAGAGGTGGACATAGGGATGGAACAGACGGACAGGAAGGAGCGGCAAGAGGCCGCTCCCAGCTAGAGCGCCATGGGACTGCAGCAACCACACACTGCGGTCCCAATGCCAGCCCCTGCTGTGGTCCCGATGCCAGTCCCTGCCATGATTCCAAATGGACTGCAGCAAGGAACGGAAAAGATCCACTCCTTTTGGGGCGGGGTTAGGGCCACCTTAGGCGGCCTGGGAGCAACCCCAGCACGGCTTCTGTGAGGGTTGTTGGCATGCCTCATCTAAATGTCATGCCCTCAAGCTGCATGGAAGCTGGCTTTTTACACCCATCTGTTTTGGGTCATAACTGGGTTTTATGTTTTTATAGTATCGCATTTTGTTATGGTGCGGCATACAATTATGATGAACAAGTAAATGCTTTTGTATATTTTTGTGTAGGCTATTTGATTATAGGTTTCTATAACACTTTTATTTTTATTATTTATTTATTTTATTTATATGAAAATTTTCTCTTGGCACTGGACCAAAGGCAGCTCATAAAAAGGCTAAAACAAGAAAAGCTAACATCATCATAGCAAATAGGTAAAATATAATTGAACAAGTTATCATATTTAAAAATCATTACAAGTATTACATTACAATAACTGATTATCTGAGAGTGCTATATTGTCATCCTTTTTTCTGGTACAAAGCTAACATCTGTCAGGTCCTTTTGAAAACCTGCATGTGGATGTGTGGCCAAGAAAAGCCTATTTGTTTGTCTTCAGTATACCAACCACAGCCACACATTTCTTACTAAGTCTCTGGCAAATGGCACACTGGTCAAAAACACTCAGTGGGCCCTGGGTATCTGCTGTAGTTTGGTTCCAGGACCCACCATGGATATCAAAATCTGTGGATGTTAAAGTCCGATTAAATACAATGGATAGTATAGATGGTTTCCCTTATATAGAATGGCAAAAAATAAGGTTTGCTTTTTGGAATTTATATTTTTAAAAAATATTTTCAAGCTGTAGATATTTGAATCTGCGCATAAAGAATCCATGGCTATGGAGGGCCAACTGTACCAGTTATTATATATCAGTATGGGTAACATTTGGTGGTGTTGGATGGGGGAGAGCAACTTGCTGCAGGTTGCACCAACCCTCCTCACCCCCAAGAACTCAGCAAAAAATAAAAATAAAAGTGGAAGTAGCCATTTGATCACTTCCAATTTTGATTTGGTTTATGGACTGGAGTTGTGAAGGCCTCCTGATGTGGCAAAAGAAAAACCAATTGCTTCTGAAGCCCTTTAGAAGCAGTAAAAAAAACATTTATTTCCTTTGTTTTCTCTCTTGGGAAAGGAGAAAATGTGTCATAAAAAAGGCTTGGAGGTCACATGTGATTGATGGGGCACATTCCATTAAGCTCCATTATGGAGCATCTGGGACTTTAATGTATTTTATCACCTACCATCTGACTAGTTTCTGGGACACATCTATATATGCCAGAATTGTAAACATGTTTTGGAATTGTGAAACATCCAAAGTATTATGTCATACCTTTCAGATTTGGATGACACATATTGCCTTACTGGGCACTTCTCACTGAACAGAACTAACTGTTATCTATGGCAACATTCTCATATATTACAAAGCACATAAGACAGTTTTAAGTTGGAGGTGGGGGCAAAATGACTTCAAAAAGTGTTGCTGAATTAATATGTTTCGTGCAAAATAACAAAATGATGACAAATCCAGTTTTGGGGACTCACATAGAATTTTCTATCTAGGAAAAGGCTTTTAAAAATTAGCATTGTAAATGAGTTTTGTAAACAAGACCTAGCTGCTTCTCAAGGCATTTTCTGTCAACACATGGCTACTGACCAGAGCCTCACACAGACTAGCTGTATTAGAAGAAAGAACAGCAAAGGAACTATGCAACACACAATCCATTAACTCTAACTTGCCTAATGCTGACTAAATACAACAAAAATGACTATTCTAACAATGCTTTGATTCTAGAATAAAATGGAAGAATAAGCATATTAAACATTTAACATATACTAGTAGTGGGCAATGTAAATCTGACCAACCAAATCTGGACCTCATACAACTGCCAATGCAATAGTTTTTTTATGTATATTTTAATACTGGTTAAAGTACCAGGCTCTCAAATTTTCTCCTTTCATCCCTCAGAAAACAGTCCTCTTGGTTAGTTTGTTATCTAAGGGCCTTTGCAGACTGCCAGAAATAGTACAAATTGAGTCCACTTTAACTGCCCTGACTCAGTGCTAGGGAATCATGGGAACTGTAGTTTATTGTGGCACCAGAGCTCTCTGACAGAGAAGGCTCAATGTCTCAGAAAAAAATACAATTCCCATGATTCCCTAGCACTGAGCCAGGGCAATTAAAGTGGACTCAATTTGCACTATTTCTAGCAGTCTGCAAAGGCCCTAAATATCTGAGGCTGGTGAGTGTGTGTGCATTTCTGAAAGTGCTTCTCTACTTTCAAATATCATTTCTCCAAGACTATCTAGATGTAACAACACCATTTATGCACAAAATTGGAATGTCTAATTCAAATAAGCATTTTACTTAATGTTAGCAATGTTTTTGCTACTGTATCAACATCAAATTACTGTCTTTCTTTTAATGGTTTTAAATTTATGCATTCAATTGCTCTCAACTACTCAAATGTTTACTGCTCTGTGTAAACTTCTTCAGCTAATGTTTTTTGAATGTTGGAAACTGTTACAGAAAAACAAAAATCTTACCCCCAGGCTGGACATTATAAAGTGAAGGGTCTACAATTGGAATATTCTGAGGAGTGGGTTGAATTGTACTGCTTGTAACACCTGTGGGTAACCAAAAGAAACACACCCTGTTTATTTATTTCAAATAGCTGTGCTCCAGTTCAATCTACTTCACAAGTTGCTGGGAGATGTGTAAAGCATACCATAGAAACAATATGAACTGCTTTAAAAATTAAACATTAAAAGGCACCTACTAATTGATATAATCTCCTGTGACTTTATCATAATTGCAATGGAGATGAATGTTTAAAATTTCAAAATAATTTTAAAAAGAGAACATTAAGCCCATAAATTATGAGTTATGAGGCATACATTAGCATAATATCTTCTATTAAACATCTGACATCAATTTGTGCTTTTAGTAGGTCAATTACACAAACATGCAAAAGGTGCTATTAAAAATATCATAAACATGAAAGAATTACACACCACACAATATGGAGAACAAGGAAAAGGGGCCATACAGGCTACCTTCTTTTGTTTTCATACACATCCCTCTCTATGATTACTGTAGTGGAAGAAACTGGAAGGAAACAATTAAGTTCCTTCTTTGGTAAAACCCAAGTCAATATTTTAAATAGCAACAGCCACCACAAAGAATCCTTCTACTACTTACTAAACTTAAGTACATTAAACCAGAAGAAAATCCCACTGAATAACATGGGTCTTGAGTGCCTACATTTCC
>CM034701.1:308189811-308208812 GCA_020142125.1 Phrynosoma platyrhinos | reverse complement strand
CATCTGAAAGGGGTCCCAGAACTGAAACCTCACGGATGGGAAGGGCCCTCGGTATTAAAAAAGCCAATAGAATAAGTCTTCACCATCCAGGACATTCTCTCACTGGCCATAAAATAGTAATTGTACATCAAAGTAACTTCAACCTGAAAGGCTGTCAAATAACAATTCACTAGGCAACTCTAGTCTAATAACCAGTATCTTGAACTGGGATAATTGTTATCACATTAAATTTATTAATTGGTCCACCCAGTGGCAGAATATTTGGTCAACTAGCAGCTGTTGTGTTCATGCCCAATACTAATAAAGTGATTGTCACTGTAAGTACTCTCTACATTTAATTGCTCCCTCACTGATTGCAGTCTCATACTACACATGTGCCTAGTCATGCCTGACATTCTGAATAACACTATAGTACATGAAAGCTCAAGTGGGAATAAATTTGTTAGTCTTTACAATGTCACTGCAGCCTTTGTTTTTCAAAAAAAAAAAGAGCCCTGGTGACGTAGTGGTTAAACACCAGTACTACATCCACTCACTCACAAACCACAAGGTTGTGAGTTCAGTGCCAGCCAGGGGCTCAGGGTCGACTCCGCCTGGCATCGTTCCGAGGTCGCTAAAATGAGTACTCAGCTTGTTGGAGGCAATTAGCTTAGTGTGGTGTGAAAGAGTATATAAATGAAGCTGCTATTGCTAAAATGATTTTATAGACAAATAATAACAGAAAGCTTAACTGAAGAGTTTTTGTGGCAACAGTATGTGTAACAGATTGATTATAGAGACATATGCGTTGCAATTCCACCATAGACTACACAGGTTAAGGGTACAATTCATTTATGCTGTAGTTCCCATTTATTTCACTGGTTCTGAGCAGAAAATGAGAGAGACCTCTTCACTTAATCTTTACATTACTACAAATTTAATAAATCTATTGAAAGGGACATTATCTACTAACATACCTGTGCTATGAGGCACTTCAGCAGGAGTGTTAGCTGGAGCATGAGCACCAGGTGGGATTTGTATGCCAGTGTAATTGCTTGTAGGCACGTTGCTTGTGGGCACATCAAAGGTAGATGATGATGGTTGAGATTCTTGGCTAGGTAGAGCTGGAGAACTAACTTCTTCATTTTCATCATCTTGTAAATAGAGAACAGGGACTTGATTATTTTAGTGAACTGCCACTGAAATTATTTACAGATTTATAAATATGTGGTATACTGAAAACAGATGTCTTCCAGGCTAATCCACTTCACAAGGTTACTTGTGAGGATAAAAGAAAGACATCCTGAAAGATTAATTACTCAGCTGCATATATACAAACAAGAAAAATGTTAGGATAAAAGATTTCCCATGTACAGAGTCAATATGTATCAGTTGCAAAAAAACATTCTCTGGAGTATCATGTAAGGATGCCAATGCAATTCTAGTCACTGAAAATACACTGCAAAAGAATAACATGCTATGATGGTACAATGATTCTGTTTGAAAGACTGTCAGCAACAACTGCTGCTTGTCCATCAGGTGCTGTGTATGTACTACTTGGTGATTACTTTGCTACAAAGCAACTGGCCATATAGTGTGTGTGTATTGCTAAATAAACTGGTTGTTCTGGGGTCATTTTATGACTGAGTTTTACTTTACAGTATGCTTTTCAAGAATTACAGGGAGAACACTTTGTGAAAATATGGTATTCTGTCAAGCTACAGAAAGTGAGTTTAATTCTTTTTCAACACTTGTCTTTTTCCACTTGCAAGAGAAGGAAGAAAATGAGCAAGCAGAAAGGAATGGGGGAAGTCCTCCAGCACATTTAGACAATGCTGCTTTTCTTTCTCAATTGCACAAAGCAGGAATTATGAGACATTCTTAGGGTATCTTGGAATACAAATCCATTTCCATATGAACTTTGGCCCTAAAAGTTGGGGCTTATATATCACATACAATACAATTTTAAGAACATTTTGCAAAACTGATTGTACTGGTTATTATCAGATAGAATAAAACTAAATGAATATTCTATCAATCCACTGCTTTAAATGAGTTATCAATCTGACCCAAAGAGATAGTAAAAAATTTTTTAAAAAATAAAAAATGCTGGGTTGCATGCATCTCAAGTTAGTGCAAGACAAAAATACTACTAATGAATGCAACAGTTCAGTAATATATTTTTAAAATCAAGTGTTAATTGTAACAAACTCGCAGTTAGTTTTCCAGGGAGATTATGATTAAAAATTGTTCTTGATCCAGGACATGATCTTGAAGTTGTTAATTAGCTTGTATTAAAAAGACCTGGCTGGGTAAAATGGTGTGTGTTTGACCTCTTCCAACGTTTTCCACCTGGGTTTTCAGTGGAGCAGCAGGTGAAGCCTGGGAAATGGGGAGGTGGAGTTGCAGTAGTCTATTGGGATTCCATCTCCCTCACCAGATGCCTAGTCTCACAATGGTGGATTTGAATATGTGTACTTAAAGAGGCTGGGAAAGAATATTTTGTTGGTGGACTGCTCATCCTGCTGCTCAAAAGTCTGTCTTTTTGATGGTGCTAGAGTTCCCATGGCTATGTATTGGGGGGACTTCAACATCCATGAGGAAACTGCTCCGTCTGGAGCAGCTCAGGATTTCATGTCCTCCATGACAACTATGGGTCTCTCCCAAGTTGTATCCGGTGCCACCCATGCTGTTGGACACGCTCTGGATTATTTTCTGCACAAGGTTAGATGATGGTGATCTGCATGTGAAGGAACTGTCCACAGTTCCATTGTGAAGTTCAGAACACTACTTGGTGGGTTTTAGACTAACTAGATATCAGACCCCTTCAGGGGTGGGGAGCTGATTAATATGTTATGGCTCAGGAAGCTTATGGATTCAGATGAATTCCTGATGACTCCTGGGAATCATCAGGAACCTGTTGAAACCTTGGCTGATCTTATGAATGAAATGGCTAGGGCAGTAGATACAACTGCTCCTAAGCATCTCCTCCAGAGAGGAGCCAAGTGAGCGCCCTGGTTGACTAGGGAGCGTGGTGATGGAGTGCGATGGAGACTAGAGTGATAATGATGGAATACTCAGAATCGGACTGAACATAGGCTAGAACTCATTGAAAAGTCTATGCTGTGACAATAATGCCAGCTAAGAAATCCTTCATTGCCAACCACTACCTCCACGGAATCATCCAGAGGAGCTGTGTCTAGGGGTCAGAGGCCTTTTACATTCTGCCCCTCATGAACAGTATACAGTGCACTTGCTTCATCTGTGGGCTTGCCATCCACGAATTTGACCCTCCGCAGATGGCATGCCTGGTTCTTAAAATGGTGGTGTTTACACGTGTCCATTGGAAACAACAGGATGAGGTCCTGTGTTTTTTGCTATCTGCGGGGGGTGGGGGTGGGTGGTCCAGAATGGATCCCCCATGGATAGCAAGGGCCCACTGTATAAACAACTCAACAGGCAACCGTGAAGAGTTTGGTCAGCATTTTATGGATAAAATTCTTGGAACTGCTTTAACGAAGATGTTGTAGTTGATACAGGTCTGATGGATGTAACCTTGACCCTGCTTATCCTTTGTTATTGAATATGTTTCAATTTGTGCAACCTGAGGCTGTGCATGGGATCCTTGGAGAGGTGAAAGCCACCATATGCATACTGGAATCATGTCCTCCCTGGCTGTTGAAAGCAGCTCAAGAGGAACTGGCAGATCGGGTAAGGGAAGTAGTTAATACCTTGCTATAGCAAGGCCGGTTTTCATCTTGTCTAAAAGAGGCTGTGACAAGGTCATTATTGAGGAAAAATTATTCATGTGCCCCACTATACTAGAGAATTATCAGCCAGCCTCCAATATTACTTTTGGGAGCAAGCTATTGGAGTGAGTGGCAGCCTCCATGCTCCAGGGGTTCCTGGAATACATCAATTTCAGTCTGGCTTCAGGCCTTGCTATTGGACATAGACAGCTGTGATCTCCTTGGTAGATGAGCCACATAGGGAACTAGACAGAAGGAACTAAGATAAAGTAGTAAAGGCCAAAGAATTATGTGTTGACACATACTGTAAATGTTCATTCTTGGATAGAAGGAGCAGTCCACAAGAAACACTGGGTCTTCCCAGTTTTTCTTGTGGATTGCTCCTCCTATCTATCCGAGTATGGCTCTTATTATTAACAAGGGAAGCAAGTATTGGCCATGGAATAAAATGAAAAAAAAGAAAAGAAAAATACTTCTACTGCTTTTCATTCATATGAGCCCTTTTGCTTTCATTGGCCACAGTAATGAAAAATGGAGACTGGTTTACTTTATATGAGGTGACTGGATAAAGCACTGACCGTATCTTTCGTCTTATATTTCTTAGACATAAGAAAGACTTTAAAAGTAAACAAGCTAGCTAATAATTTAGGGGAAAGGTGTGGAACATTCCAGGGGTGAGAAGAAACCTCACAGAGCAATCACAGTGGAAGCTGTGA
Source organism: Phrynosoma platyrhinos (assembly GCA_020142125.1). Lineage (NCBI taxonomy): Eukaryota > Metazoa > Chordata > Lepidosauria > Squamata > Phrynosomatidae > Phrynosoma > Phrynosoma platyrhinos. The sequence goes on along the minus strand of CM034701.1, from coordinate 308,204,368 downwards.
ATTTAACTTCCATGATACAGACACTGGCAGGAATCTGTAAAAGACTTGGGCAAACTCTAGGCAAAGATTACTATTTGGCTATAACAGCAGCAAGTACTGTATTGTCACTGAAGTGCCAGCTGTCAGAAAACAGAAACCTGCTCTGACAATTAATATAACTAAGGGGCAAAACAGACCACCCCAAAGCTGCAGCTTGAAGCCTCCCCCGAGAAAGCCAGCAACCACACACTGCAGCCCCAATCCTCTTGCTGGCCCAAAAAGAAGCAGCAAATTGCTACTCCTTTTTGCACCCATTGCAGCTTTATGGCGTTACTACAGCGTACTAATGCTGCACTGCCAGATGCCTGGAAGCTGGCCCATGTATGGGTAGCTGGGTGGCAGGAAGCTGGCTTCCGGGTGTCTTGGGGAAGTGTGTTGTGCTGGCTTTTAATGCTGGTTTGTTTCGCCCCTAAGACACATTTGCAAAGTTTCTGCATCTGCTACAGATGTAGAACTGGCTCACAGTATTCAACACAAAGAAAATATCTCTTCCCTTTGCTTGACAGTAGAGTGTTAAGACTACCCTTACACAAATGAGTCATACAGAGATGATATGCACCACAGATAACATGCTTGCACATTCCATTTCAAGTGTACCAACTGTCTGTCAAGTCTGCACACCAATGATGCATCCACTCAGACCTCTACATATTGGTAAGTAGGGAAGGGAAGCACTAGAGTCATTCTGAAGAAAAATATTTAATTCTTAGTGTTGAAGCAAAACTGTCCCTTTCTTGAATGTTAGGGCTCCTTCTATTTGCAGAAGAGACTGAGATCAGCAGAGGTCCCTGCTAGAGTGGTTGCAATGTGTGTGGGGGCGGGGGGGGGGGAATGGATGGAGAGATTTTCAGTTATTTTGCTTCTGGGTCTAACCCAAATGAATTGGATCTATATGCAATATATGAAACAAAAGGATTACAGAATTCTCCTTCCAATCCAATAGGTCCAGACTGTGGAGTCTCTCCATTCTTTAGACAATTGTGAATATAAGCTGCTTTCCATCTGGCATATTTTCTGTGCTGAACATTCTAGAAAAATAAAAAGAAAATTAAAGTTAAATTATTTAATTTCTTAGACTGTAGAGGTCTGTAACTAAAAAGTAAAGGTAAGCAATGCTTAAATTGTCATGATCTCTATGTTTATAGGAGTCTGCTGTTCTTGTTTCTGTATATTAGCTACCACCATTAAATGCCTTTTGATAGGTCTTCTAGTTGGATGTTTTATAGAAACTCATTTTTAAAAAGATATTCCAATGTAAGATTTCTTGAAAGCAACACGATATGTGCCCTAACAAAATATAGAAATACTAATTAGCAACAATTTCCAAAAATTATTTACCTCCTCATTTCAAAAGGATCAATGAGTATAATATGCTAAAATGGTTTTTTTAGGGGCTAAGCAGACGGGCGGCATGGGGCTGCCCTGGGAAGCTGCGGATCAGGGTCGAGGCATCTGCATTCCTCGGCCTGCGGCGCAGCTTCGCCACCTCAGGAAGGAGCGCTAAAATAGCGCTCCTTCCACAAATCGCTGAAGGTGCGCTGCAAAAGGCTGCCGGCACACCTTCAGCAGCTTTTCCGCTGCAGCGTGTGCGGACACTGCAGCTGAAAGGCATCGTCAGAGCGCCAGCCGTGCGGAGGGCTGGCTGCTCCGACGACGTCTTCGGGAAGGGGTTGGGGCGCCCAGCGTGTGGCTGCCCCTTCCCTTCCTTGCCCTGAAGATGGCACTTTGCGCCATCTGCTTCCCCCCTTAATTTAATTTGTATGGCACTTTGAGGCCCTATAACCATGGTGTGTAATTGTGCTTGAAATGTTTTATACAATTTTGGAATGAAAAATATATAATGTATATTTGTACATATTCTAAGCAACTCTGGAAATAAATATATTAAAAAGGTGAGATAAACATGTATTATATGGTTAGCCAGAGTAGTGGAATGGTTTGAACGTTGGTCTAGGACTCTGGGGAATGGGGTTCAAATCCCCACTTGGCCAGGGAAACTCACTGGATGACCTTGGTCAAGTCACATTTTCAGCCTCAGAGGAAGGCAACAGCAAGAACCCGTCTGAAGAAATCTTGCCAAGAAACCCCCCCAGACAGGTTCACTTTAGTATCGCCATACATCAGAAACTACTTGCACACAACGATGACTACAAAAACAACAATCAGTTTCACACTACTTTCCGACTTCTCACCTCAATTATCACAAGCGCTTAACAGTGAGGGGTGGAGACAAAGATGGTGGCTTGAAACCTCTATCATAGTTCAAATGCGTAATTCAGAGTTATACAGCTGTGGGCTGTTATGTATTCATGACTGTTAAGTATTCACTAGTATAGAGTCTATGTAGGGACTGTGAAAATATCTAGTCCCTATTTCCCAGCCAACAGCTGCTGAGATCAACAGAGGTCTATTCTCTCCTTGACCAGTAAGCACCTAGCTGACATTCCTAGCCCCTCACAGTGTGAGATGAATTGCAACAGGTGTCTTTCTTCTGCATGGCACACCAGAGATTGCTCATGGAAATGGGAGGAACTGGCAGTCGGGTACTTCAATTGCAGTGGCTGCTTTGGGGATGAGGAGTTTGGGCCAGAATTCATTGTGTAGCTCCATAATTAGAGGGCTTATGCATACATATGTCCCATACAAGATTTCAGCCATTGAACATAATGTTTTGGGCATGTTTTAAACAACACTTCAATTATAATTAATTTATAGTACACTCATCCCTCCACATTCGCTGGGGCTAGGGGGCACAGGATCCCCGTGAATGTGGAAAAACCGCAAATAACAATAATACTATGTTTTTACCTGACAGAACACTTCTCTAGGAATGTCTAGGTCCTCCAGTGCAATCCTGTGGTCAACATCTGCCAGACATTGACCATAGAATTGTGCTGGAAGAGCTACAAATGCCTAGTGGACTGTTCTCTCTAGAATCTCTAGGTCCTTCAGTGTGACTTTTAGTTAAAGTTGACCATAAGAGTTGTGCTACAGGACCTAGATATTCCTAGAGAGAACATATTAATAAAGTACATGATTAATCAAATCTGCAAATGCAGAGGGACAAGTGTACATTGAATAATATGTGGGGGTAACATCTGAACACAAAATCTTCCACAAATATCTTAGCTGTTACCAAAAGTAAGACTTTTTCAATTTTATAACTTTCTGTACTGGCTGAGAGACATGTACCTAGCTGTGCAACCCTTATTTTACATTCAGTAAAATTTAGAAATAGCTAAACCCCATTCCATGGATTTCATCACAGTTAACTTTTCATGGATTGCGCTCAAGTTCTACTATTACTTCTGTGATTAGTAGTGCCTGACATACTGTACAGGCAATTAAAAATCAGAACAAGACAAGTTGTAAATACAGCAATAATATCCAGCACATAGTCAGCAGAAAGAGGAGTTAATTACATAGAAGCAAGGAGGTTTTGCTGTTTAATAAGTACTGTATTATAGATAATGGTCACTAGAATATGGGTGCTAGTGCATGGCTACAAAAGTACTTTTTTTTTTACATTAACTTATAGAATAACTGATATTTATCTCAGAATTATATCTTTTTAATTCCTGACCCTTTAGATTTGCCCTGGAAAATTGGAAACCTTAAACAAAGGCATAGCACCAGGTCTTGAAGATGTTGAAGGAGTTAGTTCTACACACAGAATGTGTGTTGATCTGATTTTCCACCATTTCCCTTTCCTCCTTATCCCCTTGCATCAGAGCTCAATCCATTCAAGAAGTTCCTCTGACCTTCAGTGGAAGAAGGGTGGGAGCTTTCCACTAGCCTCTTTCTTCTGGCACTTGGCAGAATGCAAAACCTTTAAATAACAATGTACTTCGGAAGAGGTAATGATTCTCAAGTGATATCTGTAGACTGTTTTCCCACATAGGACGGATCATTTTGAAAGCAGATAAATGTATCATCTTGATAAAGGAGTAATAGAATGAGGCCCCGAGATTCCCTTCCCTTCAATTTTTCCAATCCTGCCTTTGGGAATTCAGAATTCTTTGGGGCTAACTAGTTCAAGTTTGTTTTTCAGCACTACAAACTTGCAATGTGCTGCTTCCCACTGAATAATCAAGGGTTCTTGGAAAACAGACAGCATTTATGAAACTTCTCTCTCTTTCCTTGGCTCTTGCTGTTATGCAGCAATTAACAATATGCAAGCTTAAAAGTTTTCTACTACTTTTTTAGTTTCTAGAAAGTGGTTCTTTCCTAGATAAATTTTAACAGGAAACAGTGACAATAACAGGAACGCAGTCCATTTCTTACGGATGCTGGGTTATTTGCTCCTTGGAACATTTGTGGTCACTGGGAGGGAAGGTCACAACTTTGCCTCTTTAATGGGAATCATCTGTCTTGCCTCAGAAAGACGCTGGGCCAACAGAATAATTAATGTATCTGTACATATTTTCTGAACAAATATAAAGCTCTGACTTTGCAATCCTCCAATCACTCACTATAAATTACCTGGAAGGTATAAGGAAGAAAGTTGCTAAACTATTCCTTTCTCTAGCAGGAAGTTGTTATTGTTATTGTTGTTATTGTTATTATTATTATCCCACCTTTCTCCTAATATAGGCTAACAATACAGTACAAGTTAAATACAATACAAAACCATTAAAATGTAGACACAAAGTTTAAAAAAACAATTTTAAAAAGTTAAAAACATTACATATTAAAATTTAAAACATATTTAAAACTCTATACAAAATCTGAATTACACAGAATTTAAAAGCCCAACCCTAGTCAGTTTGGAGAAGCCTGATGGCACAAGAATGTTTTTACCTGTCTGTCCTCGAAAGGAGAGCAGGGATGGGGCCATCCTGGGCTCTCTAGGGAGGGAGTTCAACCATTTTAATTTCTGTGTGCTGTTTTTGTTAAGATATGTTAAATATATTCACTGGAAGCATGCAGTTCAATCTCAGAGCTGTGGCCTTATTCACAAATTGAATTCATGTATCCTGCTTCTAGGATGTGAATTACTTTAACATGGGTTCCACTAATTTTACAGGCATTCCAGAGCTCCCTTTGACTAGCTTCAGAATTCGCCCACACTAACGCAATGAATTTTATTATTTCTGCACAAAGCTTTCAACATTTCTGGCATTCTTGTCCATCCGGGCCTCTAATTTTGTCCATTTTTGCACCATTCCTCCAATTTTATTTTTCAAAAGGGAAATGCCAGAAAATGGAACATCTTGTTTAGAATTTATCTGTTCCAGCATGTCCCAAACTAAATCTCTTGCAGAGAGGTTTGCAAGAGAAACTCATGGTAGAATTGGCACACATTTTTATTTTAATGCAGCTTTTATGATGATTTCCATTTTTTAACTTTTAAGAGGCATACTTAACTTTAATCCTGTTCAGTCAAAATAAAGAGCTTTTGTTTAAATACGCTTGGAGAGTTGCTTAAATTATATTTACTCCAGTTTGTCAAAAGCAGGGGCAGGTCACGTAATAGGCACCCAGGAAAACAGGGCTTATCATACAATGTACATGTAGTCTAGATTGCCAGCTAAATTCCTTAGAAATGCATTGATGTTGTAAATCAAATAGAACTTCCTAGGAACTAGTGCCACTGGCAACCAAATGTTATGAAAGGAGATAACTTCAGGCATAAAATCTGGATTTACACAACGAATACCTGTATGTGTCTGTCATGTTATTTTTCTTTTTAAAATTATGCATGTCATAACTATATACAGTGGACCCTTCCCATCGATGGGGGCTTGCTTACGCCGCCCCACTCCCCAATGGGAAAAAAATGCTGGAGCTCAAGCTCATATTAGTCAATGAGTAGCAACATACATGCACCCGTGTCAGCATGCCCATGGGTGGGTGTCACCACTATTATGGGGCAGGGCAATCCAATCTGTGGATGGCTAGCCTGTTGATAAGGCAGGCCCACTTATTATAATTAAAGCCTTATAATTTTATTATGCCAGCTACCAACATTGGTTTTGTAATTTATTTTGTTTTGTTGTTGTTTTATGGAGATTAGAAGTACTGAAACATCTCAATTTCCTTTCTCAGTATCCTGTTGACAATGATTTGTTGGTGCAAAAATATTAAGAATCAGGCTAAAGGATCATACACTGCTCTGTTTGGTCCTTCTCCTTGCCCAAATGGATCTGTCCTTGTATACAATTGCTTTGTCATTACATACACTGCACTCAATATCCTAGTTGGAAATGGAGCTGCTAATCCTAGTTAGATATTGGGAACACCCCCAACCATGTCATGACAATGCATCACAGTCACACCATCCATTTGAAGGGGACTACTGTAATTTATTTCTTTGTGGTCCAACCGACTGAAGAGGCCTATTCTACTTCCACTACAATTCTTCACAAACACAAACACACACACACAAACATACATGTGGGATAATATCAAGCATAAGCTTATCTAAAACTTAACTGAAATGTCTTTTATAATTTACATCTCATCTCTGAATGCTCGGAGCACATAACATGCAAATAGAGAATCCAAACAGGTAACTATCCATTAGCAACACAATATAAATGTGTGTTCTAAAAACATTATCACACACGTCTTGTGGCAATCACATTATGAAAGGAAACATAATGTAGAACTTCCTTCCATGGGAGGCTAGGCTGGCACCCTCCCTACTTTCCTTTCACTAGCAAGCAAAAACATTTTTATTTAAGCAAGCTTTTAAACAGGGAAGGTTTCTAATATAGATGTATGTTTTGTCTCATGTATGATTTTTTAAATCAGCTTTATAGTGTTTTAATGTGGTGTTTTAAAAATGGTTTAAAACTTTCTGTAAACATTTTTAATTTGTTGTTATGGAAACTGCCTTGGGTCCCAGCCTGGGAGAAAGGCAGTATATAAAGATGATGATGAGCATATAAAGATGATGATGAGAAATAGTAAAAGAATTCCCATATCTGGGATCAAACATTGATAGAGATGGGGACTGCAGCCAGGAAATCAGAAGAAAATTAACAATGGGGAAGGTGGCTATGAAAGAACTAGAAAAGATTCTAAAATGCAAAGAGATACAACTCAGCACAAAAGTTAGACTCAGACAAGCCATTGTATTCCCTATTACCATGTATGGATGTGAGAACTGGACAGTTAAGAATGATGATAGGAAGAAAATCAATTTATTTGAGATGTGGTGCTGGAGAAGAGTGCTAAGGATCCCATGGGAAGCCAAAAAGACAAATGGGTCCTAGAGCAGATCAAACCGGAGGCCTCCTTGGAAGCCAAGATGACCAAACCGAGACTGTTGTACTTCAGACGCATCATGAGGACTCTTTGGAAAAAAAACACATAATGCTGGGGTAGCTGGAAGGAAGTAGAAAGAGAGGAAGGCCACATGCCAGATGGATGGATTCCATTAAGGTCACGGGGTTGCAGGAATTAAGCAGAGTAGTGGAGGACAGAGGGTCTTGAAGATGTCTCATCTATAGGGCCACCATGAGACGAGACTGACTTGAGGGCAATTAACAACAACAACAAAGATGATGATGATGATGATGATAATAATACTGCTTTGAAAACGTTTATTACACCTCTCTTCTTTTATGCAACTGCACTGCTCTGAACATGCCCCCCAAATGGGGTATATTTCTTCGCTGCAGTCTTGGCGTTACAGAAGTCAGTGCCATGAGGGGGCCTGATTATCCTCCCTAAACCTCATTCCAAAGCAGGCTAACTCTGTGCCTGTATTTATTTTTAATTTTGCTGTGTTTGCATAACGATTAAAATTATTTTTTGTCATTTTGCTGTAAGTATGCAAGCACAGCAAAGATATATTTTAAAAAAACCTGACAAGGCACAGTTAGCCTGCTTTTGAACAGTGAATGGAAGGTGGAGAGAGCAGGAGAATCAGGCACTGTCCTGCCACATGACTGCTTTAATGCCTGAACTGAAATGAAGAGACTTTTGCATCCATGCAGCTGCACTATAATAGAACATTTAGAGCTATAGACAGGTTTTGCTCATCAATAAAAAGTTGCACTACAGTAATGAATTGAATTCAGGGTAGCAGTAGGATGGGCAAGACATCATGTTATACGTATTGGCCAAAGATGTTTTTACCATGTTAAAATTTGGCTTTTTAACATTGTATGGTAAATTCTGTAGAGGATTTTTTTTGCTGTCTAGGTTAAAAGTAACACCTAACATTATGGAAGGTCTCTTTTTACTGGTATGGGAGATCTCTGTTTAATGGCACATATTTTCCATAGATATTATCTCCCACTTTAGGAACATCTTCTTAATTCACATTGAAAAAGCAAACAGTAATATCATAAATAAGACTAAGCAACTGAAATCGGATCATTTTGATTAATTTTGTTCAGTTTGTTAAAACCAATGCTACGTCTGATTTTAAATGCAAGAAGACATTCTAAGAAGCGTGTTGAATCTGGGATTAAGACTTTTTTCAATAATCAATTAGGCTGCTTTCATGGATATCAACCCTGTTCGTACTAGTATAGTATCTCATAACTACTATAATATTTTGAATCAGCAATTCCTATTCTGTGAAGCAAGTACTATGCCAGGACCCAAAGAACCACGGAGAAGGTTCTGCCCCCATGGTGTGTAGGATTTAAGGGCTTCTGTTTTTCAAACAGTAGTCTTCAAATTATACAGTAAATTGTATGTAACCGAAAATTTTCCAATAGGTTGTCCAAAAATGTCACTGGAAAGCCTGAACCTGAGTTAAACTAGGGATGGATTTCAGCTTCTAAGAGTTTTTAATACACAAAGACTGCAACCCAGCTACAACTAATTTGTGACCAAATCCAACTGACACAATGGAACAAGTTAGTAGAAACCCCATTGCTTTTAATGAGATTTAGTCATGACTAACTTTAACAGGGAGACAAAAATCTGTTTCTCTGAATTCAGCTGTTAATGATACATATTACTTAACTGTGCAACTTACCTCATCTGTTAGTTCTCCAAACACAGTCAGGACATCTATTAGGAGACTTGCAGTATAAAAAGACTTAATCATGTTTCTGGAGAGAGGAAAAACATTTTAACTTCTCAAGTGTTTTTTTTAAAGGAACTGCTTGCAAGTAACTGAATGTTAAATGGAGTAATTTTCCCACAAGCTAAAGAGAACAAAAGAAGGCTACCTCAGGGTATCTGTGTCTCTTAACCACAAAACTGTGGATGTTCAAACCAGTAGCTTGACAAAAGTCACTCATTTGGACCTTCTGCATGATATAAATGCACTAGGATAAGCTGGTGAATTTGTTTTGATTAAATCTGTAGGGTTACCCTGCTTCAATTCCATATTTATCCCAATTACAAGTTCCAATATAAATTGCCCTTTTTAGGCCACTTACTTATGAAACCGCCCAGCTCGATCTTCATTATCTGCATAAAGAAACATTTTCAAAGCATAATTCTCCACATGGGCACAGCCAACTATTTCCTGAGTAACAGCTTCATTATCACCCAGCTGCTTCTTCATCTGTGAAAATACAGATGCAAGAGATTATTTACATTTACCCACAGAAATAGAGCAGCAAGGACATATCTTAGATTTCTAATTCCCACACCTCTTGCTTTAAGTGTCCTTCAGAGGCAAAGCACCTGCTATACTCAAAACAGCTACTGCATGTCTGTACAATGGGGCAAAGGGAGACAAAAGAATGAAGTTGACCTACACACTCCTTTCCTGTCAATGGAAGTGCTCCTGCCATGGCTTATACCAGAGGTAGGCAACCTAAGGCCCAGGGGCCGGATGTGGCCCCGAGGCCTTTGGACCGGCCCCAGGCCGGTCCTGCCGCCGCCGCCTGCCATGATGATATTGATTATTATTGTTGTTATTACTTGTTCTTGGGGTTTTCTTGGCAAAATCTCCACGGTGGTTTTGCTATGGTTTTTCTGGGGCTGACCGAGTGTGCATGCATATTTTTTATTTTATTTTTTAATGTTTATTTATTTATTTATTTATTTGTGGTGCTTCGGCCCCCCCAAATTGTCTGAGGGACAGCAACCCGGCCCCTGGCTCAAAAAGGTTGCCTACCCCTGGCTTATACGATGGTAATGGAATATAATAAGAACTTTTTGCTTTTGGGGGTTGTTAAAGTAAAATGTTCCTGAAACTAGACCCTTGCCTACTTGTGCAATCTAATTAGACATTTGTTACATTACCTGAACAGCGTTGTCTAAGTATCAGCATTCTGGCCTTAAATACAATTTCCTAGCCACTTACTGTGTGGATCATCATCATTATGTGGGAAATTTAACATGCCCTCCTCTAAAATTTCTCATAGCAAGGTCCTGAAATTTAACAACTGTATTTTTAAAAAAATCATGGTAGCATTGGGAAAGGTTTTGTCAGAGAGTGCAGAAGCACAGATATCAGCAATGCAGAAGCACAAAAGAAGCATGTACAACACAAGAAGAAATGGTTGTGTAGAATGGTGACCTTATCAAAGTACTGCTCATAATTCTATATTGATTTTTTTTTACAGAAAGCTTCCCAATGTTTTTATTTACTCTGTAATCATAAGGACTAAGAACCTTCCTTTTAAAAAGATGAAATAAAGATATTCACACTCTTCAAATAACCATAACATTCTATGTTACTTAGCTAGAATTATGACTTAATCACCACAGGTCAGAGTTCTAGTATTTCTAGGATACTTTGCCCACTTGTGTGCCTTCAAATCATTTCTGGCATAGTGCCCCTGAGACGAACATTACAGGGGTTTCTTCCTAAGATTTGCTCAGAGGAGCATTTTTGCTTTTGTCTTCCTCTGAGGTTGAGAGTTTGACTTGTACAATGTCACCCAGTGTTTCTATGGCTTAATAGGGATTTAAGCCCTGGTCTCCAGAGTCATAGACCAATGTTCAAACCACTACACTAATTTGTAGTGGCTCAAGTGGTTAAGATGCTGACTCTGTTGATTGCAAGATCAGTAGATTGGCAGTTCGAGGCCTGGGTGCTGCATGATGGGGTGAGCTCCTGTCACTAGTTCCAGCTTCTGCCAACCTAGCAGTTCGAAAGCATACAAATGCAAGTAGATAAATAGGTACCACTTCTCAGTGGGAAGGTAAACAGTGTTCTGTGCAATCATGCTGGCCACATGATCACAGACTAATCTCTGACAATGTTGGCTCTTCGGCTTAGTAACTGAGATAAGCACTGCCCCCTATGGTCAGACATGACTTGACAATCATGTCAATGGAGAATACCTTTACCTTTACTTTTATTGTCTGACTCATAACTGTTAACCAATGGAGGTCAGGAGAGCTATAGTGCTTCCTCCTGTAAAGTAACTTGGAGCATAAAGAAGGAACTAATGAAATGAAAACCCCTTGTTCAACCTAACTGCACCAGTGACCTGAAGATTTACTGGAATCTTAGTCAAGCAGTGTACTTCAACAGAAAGACCTCTTTTCAAAGATGTTACAGAGTACAGAAAGCCTCAGATTTCTTAATAAAATCAGCAAAGTAAATAATACTGTTATAGTTACAACAGGTGGATTTAAGGCACCTGAAAGGACTTACTGTTAGCATTTAGGAAAATCCCAGTTTAGCTTTACAAAACAAAAACAAAGGATATTGGACTCTCTTATATTTCTTGTGTTGCCAAAAACTAAAGAAAATATGAGAATGGCAGTTTATTTCTAACACCAAGTATGTTAACTTAGGACCTTTACAGACTGCCAGAAACAATGCAGCTTGAGTCCACTTTAACTGCCCTGGCTCAGTGCTAGGGAATCATGGGAACTGTATTTTTTTCTGAGACATTGAGCCTTCTCTGTCAGAGAGCTCCCATAATTCCCTAGCACTGAGCCAGGACAGTTAAAAGTGGACTCAAGCTGCATTATTTCTAGCAGTCTGTAAAGGCCCTAAATTTAAAGGCCAGGTATCTGTAATACTGATGGAAGCTGGCAGCAGAGGGGTCCAGTTCATTCTGATACTTTTTTGGAATATTAGCACTTTGAATAAAATACATTCCATTCCTATCCTTATCATATTTTCTCTTATCATTTCTCTCCCCTATCCATGATTTCCTTTTAACCATCTGATATCTATTCACTGTCTTCCTTCTTCCCATCTTCTCCTTTCTTGATCCTTATGGAACTCCTAAAGTTGCTACTGTTCAAGATTTATATATTTATTTCTCTCCAGACCTTGTCACCTTCTTGCTCTTACCAAAACCTGGCTCCTTGCCCATGGTACTGTTACTTCGGCTGCCACTCATTTGGAGGACTCTCCTTTTCTCCATGAGGATAGAGGTGGGGCAAATCTTGTATTACAAGCTCATACCAGTTTCATTTTTTCCTTTCCACCAACCCACAATTTCTCTTCTTTTGAGGCCAATGCTATGAGATTCTTTTTACCTCAGCACCTGCAGACTGCTGTCATTTAATGTCTATCTGGCCCATTTTCAATTTTATTTCTGATTTTGATTCTTGGTTGACTTTGTTTCTCCCAGATGATATTCCTATTGTTATTATGGGAAATTTTAATATTCATATGGATGATTCCAAAAATCCTCTTGTGCTACATTTTCTTTCTTCTTTGTCTTCTTCTAGGCACAATTTTTGTGACTGACACCCCATTGGCCGTTGTTTTGATTTTGTTCTTATTAAGTATTATTCCCTCTCGTGCTTTTTGGTTACTGAATTTCCTTTGTCTGATCCATCATTTTGTTTCTTCTGCTCTTGCTCACAGTCCACCTTCTCGGTGCTTTGTAGCTCACTCCTTTTGAGAGCTTCATTCTGTTAATTTTGAGGGCTTTTGCAAGCATTGGTCTCTTCCCGGTCTTCCTTCAATTCTATTGGTTCCTTGGAATTAGCTGTTTCTTTACTCAACTCAACTCAACTCAACTTTAACTTCAACTCTTGATAGTTTTGACTTTTTGTCAATACGCATAGTCCCTGCTACCAAATCTCAGCCTTGGCCTATTCCTTTTATTCGGTATTTTCGTTCCTGGTCTTGTGCAGCTAAATGTACATAGAGGAAGAATAGCGAGTAGAAAGACTACATTCATTATAAATTCATTCTTTCTTCTTTCTCTTGTGCTATCTGTGGCCAGACTGAAATACTGTACTTCACTGATTTATGCTAATGCACAATGCTCACAACATCTCTCTTCTACCTTTAATTCTCTTTTAAAGCTCTCTCTTCCACCTCTTTCTCCATCATTCTCTGCTGATAATTTTTCAACTTTAATATTAAAACTGAAACTTATCTGTTTTGATATTGCTGCTCCTGAACCTTCTTCATTACCAGTGTATCAAATGTTTGCTTCTTCTGTTTTCTACCACCTGCCAATCTTGTTAGGTGAACTGTTGATGTCTTCAAATCCTTCTACCTACTTTCTTGATCTTGTTCCTTTGGCTTCTTAATTACTGTAGTCCCTGCCATTTTCCCTTCTCCATATTATTAATGTCCTTTTTACTGGCTCATTTGCTTCTGAACTTAAGCATGCTACCATTTCTCTAATTATTAAGAACCTTGACACATTTTCTAATTATCGACCTGTTTACTGTCACCTTTTCTCTCGAAAGCTTAGGAACATGATACTTATGCATATTACTTCCACTTTCTTTCCTGTATTTCTGTAATGATCCTTTTCAATCTAGATTTTGCCCTTTGCACTCTACGAGAGCAGCTCTTACAAAGATCACAGATGATCTCCTTCAGGCCAGGTTAAAAGGCTTATATTCATCTCCTTGATCTCTTTTCAGCCTTTGACACAGCTGATGTGTCTCTTTTGTGGGAGCACTTCACAACCTAGGGTTTAATTATTCAGTCCTCAACTGGTTCTCATCTTATCTCTCAGGCTGGTCATTTAATATGGTAGCTGCATGTCTTCTTTTCCCCTTCTGGTTGAGGTTTAGCAAAGTTCTGTTCTGGGACCTTTGTTGTTTCCTCTTCATACACTCTCTTTGGGCAATCTTATCAGTTTGTATGGTTTTCAATATTTTTATTCTGATGATACTCAGATGTATTTCTCCAGAACTCTCTTCTGACATTGAACATCATCTTACAGCATGTCTTTCAGCTATCTCAGCATGAATGCTTCATTGTCGCCTAGAACTATTTTCCTCCAAAACCTTCTTTACAACATATAAGATCTGTCACTACTACTCATCTTCCCATTTATCCATGGCTTTATTTTTTTGTTTCTCACATTGAGAATGTAACAATGTCACTTTAATCTTTATAACATTGCCAAAATCAGACTTTTTCTTTCTGCTTCCTCTGGTAAGACCTTATTTCATGTCCTAGTAATTTCCTGCCTTGATTATTGTAATCTTCTCTTGACTGGTCTTTGATTATCTTACCTCAGTCCTCTGGTTTCCATTCAATATTCTGCTGCTAAGGTTATCTTTTTATTGGTTTGTTCATGTTATCCCACCTTTGATAATTCTTCATTGGGTTACCCATTCGTTCTAGGATTCAGTACAAGCTTCTTGTTAACTTTCAAAGCCCTATACCAGGGGTAGGCAACCTTTTTGAGCCAGGTTGCTGTCCCTCAGACAA
>CM034701.1:308126698-308142196 GCA_020142125.1 Phrynosoma platyrhinos | reverse complement strand
AATATTTAAACAGGGCTACCATATCACCTCTTAACCTTCTCTTCTCCATTCTAAGCAAATCAAATCTTTGAGGGGAGCATGAGGGCAAGGCTGCATCCACACTGCAGAAATAACCAGGTTTGACACCCCCTTGAACAGCTATGGCTCCATGCTATTGAATTCTGGTGGTTGTAATTTGTTGTGGTACCAGAGCTCTCTAACAGAGAAGGCTAACTATCTCGCACAACTATAGACACCAGGATTTCTATAGCATTGAGCAATGGCAGTCCATGCAGTGTCGGTTTGAGTGTTGGACAATGACTCTGCAGCTAATAGTTTTTCTCCACCCTGCCTTATGAACTATGCTATTAGGTGATATTTATCATTCCAACAGTCATAACATTTGGTATCTTAAATAGGGATAGAAAACATTTAGGACAGATGTGAAGGCATGGTCTACACTTGTCTCTAAAGTGATCATATGAAAACTCCCAGAATTTCATAGCATGGAGCCATGGCAGTTCAAGGGAGGTCAAACTGGACTATTCCTGCAGTGTGGATACAGAGACATTGTATCCCACAAAACACCCCCATGAAAGCTACCACCGACTCTTGTAAACCACACCAAGGCTTCTTATTACCCTTCCCTCTGGGTCCCCACCTCTGAAAGTTCATGCCCTTGCATTTCCTCATTTAAGATTTTTTTCTTTGTTTTTAAGACCCTTGGGATCTATTGGGATTTGGTTTCAGGACTTGCCCTCTGATACCAAAATCCGTATATGTTCAAGACCCATTAAATACAATGGCATTGCAAAATGGTGTCCCTTAAATAAAATGGCATGTTCATATGGATGTTTGAATCTGTGGCTAAGAGGTTGTGGTCACACTTCACCCATAGGGTCCCCCCCCCTTACCTGATCACCCTTGGGCTCACTCTGTTGCACTGCTTTCTCTGTGTGTTTTGTTTGTTGCATGTAACGTTGTTGTTGTTGTTGTTGTTGTTGTTGTTGTTGTGTGCCTTCAAGTCATTTCCGACTTATGGCCAACCCTAAGGTGAACCTATCATGGGCTTTTCTTGGCAAGTTTATTCAGAGTAGGTTTGCCATGTCCTTGCCCTGAGGCTGAGGGAGAGTATGATTTGCTCAGGGACACGCAGTTGCATGGCTGAGCTGGGAATCAAACTGTAGTCTCTCCAGAGTCATTGTCCAACACTCAAACCAATACACCATGCTGACTCGCATGAACAATATGTAGTCAAGCCAATCATGGAACAAAGACATTCACACAGTCAAAGTCACCTCATGTCAGAGAACTGAGTGCATATGGGCATTTTCCCTCTTGAGAAAAAGCAATCCTTGTTGAATTTCTGCCCTTTTTTGTGACAGTTGTGGAAATCACTCCTAGAGTGGCAAACCTAACAGGTTATTTAAAACTCAGTTACTTTGAGTCTGGTGAGCCACCCAAAGGGGCTGAATTTAAGATCGATGTGTGTCCCTAAAACTCAACACTGAAGTCTCTAAGAGAGAGAAAATGTGTGTTAATTGCTTGGGCTGAAGCCACTCATCTGTTGTGGAACCTAAGCACACTGGAGCATGCACAGTGCATCTGTTCATCAACCCTGAGTAAAGTCTGGATTAAGCCTGATTTCCATGGGGATATGCTTAGTTCTAGCAATCCTTGCTCTTCAGATTTTAGCTGGTAGCCCTTCACACATAAAAAAGAGCATGTTTCTGTGCAGTACATAATTAATATATGTAAACCACTTGTCAAAGGAAGATAATGATAGCCAGTTGATATACATTTTTGTTTAAGCAGGTGTTTAATATATAATATTATCAGGGAGGCTTTTATGGAATAGGTGTGTTTTTGTCATGCTTTTAACTTTTGTATATTTTAATGTAATTTTATACTGTGAAGTTGAAGGCTTTCATGGCGGACATCCATAGTTTTTTGTGAGTTTTTTAGGCTATGTGGCCATATTCTGGAATAATTTATTCCTGATGTTTCACCTGCATCTGTGGCTGGTATCTTCAGAGAATGGTGGCATAGAGGTATATGGGGTGTGTATACTATGTGACCCTTAGTTGAGAGGATGTGGTTTACATGTTAATCTCTGTGTTGGTCTGTTGGTGAATGGCAAAGCCTCAGGGTGGGAGGATATGCAAGGTGGATTTGTGTCTATTTAATTAGTGATCCATTGTTTGTTGGGAAACCCCATGACCTTGGGTGATGTTCATTTACATGTGCTGTATCTTGATTTTGGTGTTTTTCAGGACTGGTAGCCAAACTTTTATTTACTTTCAGGGTTTCTTCTTTTCTGTTGAAATTGTTCAGGTGTTTGTGAATTTCAGTGGTTTCCCTGTGCATTCTGACCTGATAGTTGTTGGCATGATCCAGAATTTCAGTGTTTTCAGATTAACATGTTCTGCTACTGCCGATTTTTCTGGCTGCCCAGTCTGCAGTGTCTCTCGTGTTCCTTGATTCATGTTTGAACACTGCATATTGTGGTCCCTATGTAGACTTGTCCACAGCTGCACAGTATGTGGTAAACTCCTGTGGCTGTGAGGGGGTCTCTCCTGCCCTTCACTGAGTGCAGCATTTGCTGGATTTTCTTGGTTGGTCTGTAGATCATTTTGAGATTGCATTTCCTCATCACTTTCCCTGGTAGACACTGGTAGACTGTGCAAAAAGGACCTGCGAAACCCCCCCCCCCTTACTGGAAGCACCTAGATTAGGCTCTACAGGTTAATGGTTACTCCAGCTCAGACATCAGAAGAGCTGCTAGACTCAGAAAAAAACCCACAAGAGTGCAGAAAAACAACCACCCAAAGGGAAGTTTTTTTTACCATACATCAAAGGAGTCACAGACAGAATAGATGATTTTAATTTTTAGATGATTTTAATTGTTTATTTATTTTTTTTTTTTAAAAAACACGTTTTTATCTGTGAGCTGCCTTGAGACCCTTCTGGGAGAAAGGTGGCATACAAATAAAATCAAACATATAAATAAATTAATAATAACATAATGTGGCTTTAAAATGGTTTAAACTGATCTATTCCGGATCATGGCTTTTAGCCTTGATAACTGAGTGGGACTTTCATATTCAGAAGCAGTATACCTTGGGATATCAGATCCAGGGAGCAAACAGGAGCCCAATATTGGCTTCATGTTTGCTTGAGGCAAAAGTCAGAATGGTACCTTCTTTCCCCTGTTTCATGTTCAAAAAGGAACTGGACAATAGTGGCTTATCTTTCTCTACTGACAGAAAAAGTGAAACAGATTGTGATGAACAATTAACTTTGAAAGAAAAGTTAGAGTTAGGGGAATATAGTAAAAGTTCAGCAGTAGTGGAACAAAGATTTCGCTGTGATCCATATATAGTTCTTGTCAAATCTGGACCAGCTGAAACTGAGGTAACAAAAAAGGTACAACATATATTTGGAGGCTGTAAAGCCACTTTCCCCCCTGTTGTTCTGATGCCCAGACTTTGAAAAAAAACTTAATTTTGGGACTACAAGATCTACCTTGTCTCTCTAGTAGTTCCCAAAAGTTACATTCCCAAGGTCTGT
The DNA here is from genome assembly GCA_020142125.1 of Phrynosoma platyrhinos. Lineage (NCBI taxonomy): Eukaryota > Metazoa > Chordata > Lepidosauria > Squamata > Phrynosomatidae > Phrynosoma > Phrynosoma platyrhinos. The sequence continues at coordinate 308,138,647 of CM034701.1, read as the reverse complement.
TGATTTGCTTCTTGTCCTAGTCCTTTGCCTTTTCAATAGTCGCATACCATGTTCTGGTGATAGTTTGAAGTATCACTGCATTTTCCAATGGGCTGGCACTATCTGCAAAATGGGAATTGTCTTTTGTCTATTCTTCTCTCATTCTGTTAAACATTAAAGAGAGAGAGAAGTCTATGGCATGAACAGTTTTTCATACAGGAGTTCCACTAGTCCTTCAGATCTTCAGCTGAGACAACAGTGAGACTGGATCTAGGACAAGCCTCTTGGCAAGAAATATGTTGGGATAAGCCATAGGACAGAACAGGGCATCTATCTCAAGCTGCATCTGCTGTAGAATTAATGCACTGTGACACCATTTTAACTGCTGTGGCTCAATGCTACGGAATTCTGGGAATTCTGTAGTTGTGAGATATTTAGCCTTTGCTGTCAGAGACCTCTGGTACCGCCACACACTACAAATCCCAGGACTGCACTAATCCAACTTCAGAGGCTGTTGCTGGAAGGCAGCAGCAAAGTGTTGGAGGGGATGTCTGTATGGCAAGCCATGCCCTCCAACCCTAAGGCACATGCCTACCTTCAGGTCTGAGGGAGGATACTCTCCCATTGGTCTGGCGGTGATGAAGAAAGGTTCAGCTGCCCCATCTCACCAGCTTCTCTACATAGAATGGAAAAGAGAGTGGCATCTGATGGTCCTTACATGAGTGGGACATTGGTATGGGATTTAGTGCAAGGCACTGAACCTACTTTGATGATATTGGATTGCTCTTTTGAAGATTAAAACTCAATGCAGATTCATTTCCATACTGATGTGGAAGCCATCAGAAGCCACTGGAGGGAGGGTGCTATCTTGTTTGCCTCTGGCAGCAAAATATTTTGGACCTGCCTTATTTAATGTTCCCTGATCTTGCTGATGTTACAACCTAGCAGGCAAATGCTGAGCCAAGAATATAGGGTGTAACCAGCTGTCCTATCCTATGTTTACACAGTTTAATAATAGCAATATCAACATAGGCACCCATACATACATATGGTGTCAGAGATGAAGGCTATATTTAAACATAGCAGATACATTTGTATACATATATACATCTACACAAGAGAGAGCCCCTTTGATTTAATGGAATTTACTCCCTAATATATGTGACGAGATTGCACTGTATACCACACCTTTTTGTTCTATAAAAAGGACAGAACTAGAAGGGGACTTTAAAAAACTCTAACAATTCATGTGCATTTTCCATTCATACATGATACAGTGGAAAAAGGAGTGCCCTTCAGACATGCTTATTTGTTGTGTTTTCCCCCCCTACAAAAGCAAGATGTGCAATTTTGAAGATTTTGCAAGAGGTGGTCATTACATAGGTAGCTTTTTGCTGCAGTAATGTTTTGCAAGGCTACATTGCCACATGAAGCATGATAAAACTGATATATATTTTCCTTCTTATGTTAAAAGCAGATTTCCCTTAGTTCACAATGCTCAGTGTCAGACATATTCCTTTGTTGAATACCAGAAAAATGTATTTGATGAGAGTTGGAAAACAAGATTAATACTAAAGAAAATGTATAAGACAGGTGGCAACATTCTGGGATTTTGTCCAAATCTGAAGAATCACTTTCTGTTAAAACAATGGCCCAGGATGAATTACAGATCCACCTTCTAGGGCATGTTTTATGAAGGGCTGTTTAATTAGTATGCTTTAAAATGGGGCAAGTATAGCACTCAGATAGGATGCATCTGCATTAGAAGTAATACAGTTTGAGACCACGTTAACTGCCGCAGCTTCATCCCATAGAATCCTGGGATTTGAAGTTTTGTGAGGCACCGGTACTTTTTGGCAGAAAAAGCTTGTAAAACTACAAATCCCAGGACTCCATAGGATGGAGCTACAACACTTAAAGTGATATCAGACTGCATTATTTCTACAGTATATAGCTGCACCTATAGTCAAGCCAGTCTTCCACTGCCACTATGCTTCACTGCTTTAAAAATCATTGCTTATACTGTCTTTCAAACAGCATAACTCCCTAGCCCCTGCACTATAGCTTCTGAAACTTTGCACCTTGCTGATCTTAGTACATCTCCCAAATTGCTTCCGCAAAAACACAAGGGGGAAGAAAGGGGATGCAATCAGTTCTCCACAAATTTTAAGTCATCACTTCCGCAGAAACCACTGCACCTGTGCTACTGAAATTCTTCGTTTGTTTCTTAAAATCAACTTTGTGCTATTTGTCATCTGGCAAACAAAAGTACACAAGGAATCTAGAAGAGTAGGTCACTATTTTTACAGTTCTGTCATGTTTCTGCTAAACAAACTCTTCCCTCACCAATAACCAAGCTCTGGAGGATTTCTCAGAATGGATTTATTAAAGAAAAGAAGACATAGAATAACAGGCACTTAATGAGTTTGGAACATTTTCATCTCTGAAGTACATTGGATAACATATATCTTTATACAATTCTTTTGGGGGTCCCACCCCCACAGTCAAACAACTGCTAACATTGATCAGTTTAATTTAGAGGTTCCCACTCAGACAACTTTTCCACCACATTCCCACCAACAAGTTGTTTGTACTATGATTCCCAAACATCACATTCTTTCACACAGGCTGTTTTCACTTTTCTCATCCCATCAAGACAGGATAGCATTCAGATGGCCAGGACTATAAAGATGTCTCTCTTCTCACAGTGATAGCATCCCACCTGGCTGTCTCACAAATAATCCCCCTTTCCAACCTGCCCTGGGTTGACTGCTATACTGGTATAGCACACAAAATAATCCTTTTAACAAATTCTATAAAATAATATAACATTGATCTGCTAGTGAACTCTATCACAACATATATACCTCCTCCATATACCCTCTTCCCCCCTGTCTATGGGACTGACCCTTTTCCATGTATACAATCAACCTCTCTTTACATAAACAGGCATCCATTTCATCTAGCATGCCACCTAGCATTTAAAAGGCATTTAATCCATCAGTCAACTTTAACATCACTTCACCAACACAAATAATTTCCCAAGCATACTGTATACCAACTGGGTTGGAGACTGAGAATCCTAACAGATAGATATTATGGTAACAGGTAAGACCTAACAGATGTGACAACTGTTAACCATGTGATCAACAAATGACATAACCCCCCTGTCCCAACAACAGCCCTTCTTCAATGTATACTATCTATGTACTCCCAATTATATTTCCAGAGATCTCTAACTCTGGCCTATGGCATGGACCATAACGGTTATGGGACATGACAGCTCACTATATACTATAAAGATGCAAATTTCTAAAACTTTTCTTATGAAAATTAGTAGGCTTGATTCCCTTAGAACTGTTAACTATCCCTGCAAATTTCTTCCAACACAGCCAAGAAATAGACAGATTTTATTGGAAGTGCTCTATTTAAATAAAAAAGAAAGACATGTTAAAAACCAGTGGATCCACCACTGCAAGTGCTGTGAACTCTCACTTGATTTTATTTCTGAGTTGTAAAAAAGGATAGTCAGTGGGAGGTATGGATGCCAAATCACAGAAATGCACTGAGCCTTTTTGTTACTTGAGGTTGTTGTTGTTAATTGCCCTTGAGTCGATTTCAACCCATGGCAACCCTGCTGATGAGACATCTCCAAGACCCCCTGTCCTCCACTGCTCTGCCCAACTCCTACAAAGTCATACTTGGGATCTCTTTAATAGAGTCCATCCATCTCGCATGCATCCTTCCTCTCTTTCTACTTTCCTCTACCTTTCTAGCATTATTGTTTTTTCCAATGATTCATGCCTTCTCATGATGTGTCCAAAGTACGACAACCTGAGTTTTGTCATCTTAGCTTCTGGGGAGATTTCTGGCTTGATCTCCTCCAGGACCCATCTGTTTGTCTTTTTGATTGTCCATGGAATCCTTAGCACTCTTCTCCAGCACCACATTTTGAATGAATTGATTTTCCTCCTATCCTCCTAAACTATCCAGCTCTCACATCAATACAAGGTAATAGGGAACACAATGGCTTGTACAGTTCTAACTTTTGTGCTCAGTTGTATATCTTTGCATTTTAGGATCTTCTCTAGTTCTTTCATAGCTGCCCTCCCCATTTTTAATCTTCTTATTTCCTGGCGGCAGTCTCTATTTCTATGAATGTTTGATCCCAGGTATGAAAATTCTTTTACTATTTCTATTTCTTCATTGTCTAATTCAAATTTGTGTAGGTTCTCTGTGGTCATTATTTTTGTTTTCTTTATGTTCAATAATAGGCCTACCTTTGCACTTTCTTCCTTGATCTTTCTTAGTAGCTGTTTCAAGTCTTTTGCTGCTTGAGATGGGGTAGCAAATATAAACCTCTTCCCCAGGTCAAGATGCATAATAGTCACAGCCAGTTAAATTAGTGTGTCACATCAAATCCTACAACCACCATCTCTCATATTTGATTGTAAAAATACAATGACAAGAAAGTAAATAACTAACAATTTCCTGCCCTTTCATAACATTTTCTGCCAAAACTTGCTGCCTGTGACAGCTGTCTCTTATTATATAATGAATGCCAGGGCTGGTATTGTAAATCAGGGTCCAAATTGAAAAGATCAATGCACTCCTATGTATGGTTTCTGAATAACAGGAATGTTCCCCCAAAGTGTATAGAATACAGGAAATGGCTGAGACTAATTAATTAGTAAAAAAAGAACTGAACAAAATCAATGAGCAAGAGAAAAAAATCACTTGTAGGATAATTAGGTAAGTAATTAACATGAAAGTTCACAAAAATTAAAATGGTATTTGTGAAGCGCACTTTTCCTTTTCTTTCATTTGTGGCCACACCATGGACCCTTTTTGTCCCACAGCTGCTACCGCCCTAGGCAACCTTCGCCAACCTTCTCTTCTAAATCTCTTTGGTATAACCTATCTTGTATAAGGTTTAGTAGCATGGATATTCATTCACACTGTAGACAAGTGTTTCATAAAGTAACAACAAAACTTTATTTGCAATACAAGTAACAATCTTTCACTTGGTCTTGCTGCACTTGTTATAATTGGTTACAGTTACACATAATAATACTCTAAAACACTCCTTTCCTTGGAACACTTTCAATTACCCCCACAGGACACTCTCTTAGCCCTTCTTTGGGTACCTTTACCACTATTTCTTAACCAGCCTCTAAGGCTATCAACACCCCTCAGGATACTGTCTTTATTAACTCCCTCACTTGGAGCTTAGTATGGGGATGAAGCCCTCTCTTCTTGGCCCTGTTCCACTTTGGGATCTTCTCCACCAGACTCTCACTGTCTGGAATCCAAACCCTAACTGCAGGGGTAGGCAACCTTTCCCCTTTAAGGGCCGAGGGACTTCAGCTCCCAAAAGCCTCAGCCATGTTGGCCAATAGTCCCACGTTGACCAATAGCTCCTGGGATTCTGGAAGCTGAAGTCCCTCGGCCCTTAAAGGGGAAAGGTTGCCTACCCCTGCAACTGACTTCCAACTGTTCCTAATGGAATTTTTCCCATACAGCCCAACACTCTATTGGCTGTTGCCAGCTCAGCCCTGGTTGGTTGTCACCAGGGCTGGCTCTAACTTGCCTTCTCTCCACAGTATTTTGCAATTTATTCTGTTTACGACGTATTACAGTCACTTGTTAAATGAAAAGGGCATAGTTTCAAACAGAAACTTAATACCTAATGCAGAGGTAGACAACCTTTCCCCTTTAAGGGCCGAGGGACTTCAGCTCCCAGAATCCCAGGAGCTATTGGCCAACATGGGACTATTGGCCAACATGGCTGAGGCTTCTGGGAGCTGAAGTCCCTCGGCCCTTAAAGGGGAAAGGTTGCCTGCCCCTGACCTAATGAATATAAATATTTTTTAGCCATATCATATGAATGTTTTGTTATGCTTTATATATATTATGAGATGACTTGAAGGCACACACACATATTCATGGTCATACCTGGTGTTGCAAAAGTCCTGCTATTTAAAAATATTCTGTCAGAAAGTGTATTTATTGGGAGAAACGGGCATTTTAAGAAAGTAATCCTATACCAGAAAGCTGAAACATTAGTAACCATCCATTCCCCTGCTCTCAAAATTATTGGCAAATGATTTATTGAATGAGAACACCCTTTTGCTTACCTTTAGATGCCCACAGCTATATGTATAGTATATGTGAAGAGGTAAGTGGACCTTTAACATAATGTTGCAACACTGAGTGCCCCTTTTCAGGCTTTCTGTCATGGGCCAGGAACTGCAGGACTGGGACCTGGAGATAGAGTCTGATAAGGAGGCTGAGGAAGGGACCCAGGCAAGACTTTCAGACAGGGAACAGCCTGCAGCCTTCCCTGTTGAAGAGCTCTAGCCAGCTCACCCTGTGGAATTGCAGCCTCAGCCAGCAGGACAAGGGCAAGACTCACCTGCTGATGAGACAGAGGACACAGCTGAGGTCTTAAGTCCTCAATCAAGGAGGACAAAAAAGAGAATCCAAGAAAAGTTAGAGTTAAGATGCTCAGCCAGGCTGCAGGCTAAGCAGCAACCCAGCAAGCTCTGATTAGGTGATGTCAGGTTATTTAAGAGCTGATTTTGCCTAAGGAGTTGCTGGAAGTAACTTGTCTGTTTCTTGGGCAGCATTCCTGTTACCTGTTTCTAGACTCCTGAATTCCTACTTCCTGGCTTCTTTGACCTTTGGACTGTGATGACCTTGATTCCTGTTGCTTCCCTTGACTTGGACTGCTTGACCCATGCCTTTCTCTTATTGAACTCTCACAGAAAAGGACACTTTCTATCTGCTTGTGAGTAGTTGCCTCTGCTTGCACTATCAGTCAGAGGTTCCCTCCCAGCCAGCCTGTGTGGGTGCTTGGTGAACCAGGACACTTTCATAGCCAGCTAGCTAGCTATGCCATCTACCCAAATCCTTCATTCTGGTTTTGTTAATCAATCCCTTCTCTGTACAAGAGCAGTCATTCAAATCTACTGCCCTGTGCTCATTCCTCATTGACTTTGGATGAAGTGTTCCTCTCTGGTTTCCAAAGTCATCATTGTCGTCCTCCTTCTTGTGCAATTTTGCAATCCTTGGACTTCCCCTAAGCCTTCTGATACCTCCTTTTCTGCAGTGATGGTATCACATTAGTTACAAAACAATCCACAGTATGAGAGCATTTTCACACTAGCAATTAGAAGGCACTGTATAGCAATTCTGTCTTTTTCTCCTTTCTGGTAAAAGGGTGGACAGAAGTTGCAGTGGAAAAAATTGAGAAAATGATGAGCAGAGAATGTAGCATGAAGTCCCTGTAAAATTCCATGAATGAGGCAAGGAGTTAATATGAAACCAGACAGGATTGTGAGGATTCTCTGGGTTCTCCTCCCTTATCCTGCCTGACTTGGCTTGGACCCCTTGAGACCACCTTTTTATCTAAAGAACTTGTCACCACCACCCAATGATTTGACTTCTCCCTTTTTAAGCAATGCAGTGGGACATTGCTTGGGATCTCACTGGCACTTTAACTCTCTTCCCCCTTTGGTGAAGAGCTAGGTCTTGCTGAGCTAAGGCATGTGAAAGAGGCAGTGCGAGAGTGACATTAGCATCTTGCAAATTAGGGGCTCTTAGAATGGTCCCTTATTCTGCTGTGCAGATAATTCTCTTATCAGATAACAGTTTTGCATGGTTACTGCTAAAACATTGTTTGGTTTGGGCCTTGGTGAGGCTTGATTTCACATTCATTCATTTTGAATCAGAGCTGCATCAGTAACATCTGCAATGGCATGGACAAGAGTGCCATTTAAAAACCATTTTCTCACTCATGTTGTGTATCAGATTCTAGGTTCTGCTTGGAAAGGTTCCATTTTTGATCTGCGGACATAGCATGGTCTATTGGGCAGTGCGTCAGTTGTGAACATACTATTGCAAGTCTCAGCTGGGCCTGACTGATCAAGTCACAATCAGGTGGCTGTGGAATGGGAGTCTGTGATGTTTACTTGCTTTGTTGTTTGGGGAACACAAGGGCCCTTGCTGCACATTCTGGTTTTTCACATTGGTGGTAATGACCTTGGTAACCAAGGTAGTCACTTTGCTTTGTCGAAGGGGAAAGCTTTAATGCTCCAAACAGTCTTGTGACTTTCAAATTGAGTATGATGTCCTGGGGTGCATTTTACTATGGTCAGCCATTCTTTCTTACCAGGTTTGGTGGTGTGAAAGTGATCCACATTGTCTGGATAAGGCCCACAGGGAAGTGAAGAATGCATTGATAAAAAGTTCGGGCCCTCTTTAAAACCACATCCCCACATAATATTTCAGAGGCCTGAGCTTTGCAGAGTTGAAGGCATTAACCTCTCTCTGAGGACTTGTAGCAGAGGGTGATCAAAAAGGAGCAGAAATAATCCAGCTCCTGGTGGCGGACAGCTTGGGACTGCAGTGGTGGCCTGCTTTGGAAGAAGGCCATGCAGTTACCATGGTCCCAGCGCAATCATGGCTGAAGCAGCCTCCCTTTGCCACCCTTCTGCTTTGCCCTCCATCTGCTTTGCCCCTAAGTTTGCTATCCATTAGGGCCAATGAGGGAGCAATTAGCTGTTTGGGTACTACCTGAGGCTCTAGTGTTTGCCAGATGATCGGGCCTAGTGGAGACCTACTTCTTCCATTGCTCCCTCACCAGGTTGCCTCCCATTATTGCATATCACAGAGTTTAAATAAGTTTGATAGTCAGTAAAGTGGTCCTTATTTATCCAAGTTCTTGTGTCTGTTTTCTTTATTCCCATTGTGAGTCAGCAGTGGCAGTGGGGATGAGATTGGGAGACTTCTATGTATGTAGACTGAGAGCCCGTAGTTGTCCTCCCTTGAAAAATGAAATAACAGGGACATTTCTGTTTCTGCTGCACTTGATACCAGCAATGGATCTAGTCCAGGGGTAGGCAACCATTTTGAGCCGGGGGCTGGGTTGCTGTCCCTCAGACAACTGGGGGGCTGAAGCACCATAAATAAATAAATAAATAAATAAATATTTTTTAAAAAAGTTTTAAAAATTAAAAAAATATGCATGCACACTGTCTCAGCCCCCAAAAAGCCATGGCAAAACTGCTGTGGAGATTTTGCCAAGAAAACCCCAAGAACAAGTAATAACAACAATAATCAATATCATCATGGCGGGGGGCAGCGGCGGTGGGAGGTGGCGGTGGCAGGACCGACCTGGGGCTGGTCCAAAGGCCTCAGGGGGCCGCATACAGCCCCCGGGCCTTAGGTTGCTTACCTCTGATCTAGTCTGTTAACCCTAGAAAAAAACATGTGCTTGACATCAAACCTGTTTACAATTATGGACCAAGTCAGCAGCATTTTGCAATATCACACAGAGACTTTCTGCTACAACGTCTCTTTAATCTATGTGTCTGTCTCTAGCTATTTTAGCATGTATGGAGGAAATAAGGAGCATAGTACCATGGAAGTAAAGGTATTATGAGGATAAATAGTTAAGAAACCATCACCACACTGCCCTCTCCTTTCAGTCATTTGTGCTGGAGAAAAAACTGATATGTGGATTTGACCTTCTTTACTTGTAATTGTGTCTCTAGGAGATAGAGATTGATCTTGCTTATCTGAGCATGCCTGTCTCAAGAGGAAGCTTCTTGATTCATTTCTGTGCAACTGGAAATGCTTGTGAACAGTCAACTATATGAAATTGAGATATTGAGTTTCTCCAATACTGCAGACCTTCTCTATAGGTTGTTTTCAGGAGCATAAAGAAAATTGCCTCATCTGTGTAATAGGCCAATGGGAAGAACTCATCATGGGGTGAGAACAGCTAAAGGGAGTAATTTACATCAGAAAGCCATATTATAAACCCAGGTTTTTATCTTCACCCAAATTTTAATAGGGCTAGCTGCAGTATTTGGGCTTAGTATTAATGTGTTAAGTCTGACCCACATTGAGTTGCAGACCATGACAAAAGAGAGAGAAAAATGAAGAGAGCATCTATGAATGATTTTCTCACCTTAAGGTGCTACCAGAACTATTGGCTTTCATAGATCAGTGGTAAAAGACATTTATAGCATTGTGCTGAACACAATCTCCACTTTTATTTGCACAACATTTCAGTGAAAGATAGCAACAGGCTCAAAAGCTTCATGGTTAAGTATTTACTTGAATCTAGGCTTCTGTAGTCATAGTTGCCACACATTGCTGATTTTCTGTTTCCTAATCTATTCTTGTTTTTTACACAATGGTTAATACAAAAATAACCATGGGTACATTTAATATCCCCGTATGTGTGCGTACAGTCTTGGATTCAAGCAGGCATTTAATTTTGATAGTATACATGCATTGCTTTTCCCTTCCATTGCCACAAATTGGAGCTTTCCTTTCATTGTAAATTGTGTGTGCGCACATGTGTGTGTGTGTGTGTGTGTGTGTGTGTGTGGTGGGGTTATTTCAGATTATAAACATGAAAGGCACAATGAGTAATATTTCCAGTCCAGCTCAGCACTATGGTAGAATAAGGGACTTTATTGTAGCCATTTAACTAAAAATGATACTAATAATGACAAGAAAGCCTATAATTTAATGGTTCCTTTTCATAATCACTTTGCTAGTACTTTGTTATAATTTTACTTGTACACTTTGTCATTCTAACTTTTTCTGTAAACCATCTGTAGAATTGTTTGTCATTGTATATAGCAATGATTAAACATTCAGCATTGAAGTGGTCTATCTCTTTTCCTGACTCTAGGAATGAATGCACTTGAGATGCATAGGTATCTAACTGTCCCATTTAATTGAATTAAACCTAAGCACTGTTACTCAGTGTAAGAACCAGTGAGTTGGCTAGATGTTCTTGAAACATAATCATGTAATCATTGTTTTTAAAATGAAAAAGGATATGGAGGGGCCTAACTTTAAAAAAATATTGTGACATATCAGTGACATGGGTGTAGCAGTTTGTGAAAAGCAGTCCTAAATTTTGTGGGTGATTCACTTCTGCTTTTTTCATCAGTATTTTCCTGGGCAATTTCCTTAAAAATTGCACATATCAGGGGACTTCTGATGGGGAAGATGGTGCTTAGTCATTTGTAAGAGACAGACAGGAAGTTATATGGTTTGGTATTAACAAAATCACAATTTGAAATGCAGTTGTATATAGATTATGAACATTTCATAGCTAGGATGTATAAATTATTATTGAAAATGGAAATGAAAGATGAACAGGTAAAAATGCATGATAAAATGGGTTCAGACTATAGGTCATGCTATAGATGGATCAATGGGAGAGAATGTGGATGAAAGCTTTAAAGCTAATGATATTAAGGAGAATTTTTCCAACATGATGTACTGATGATATCTGACATCAGAGAGACTCTCTAAGATGTATAAAGGCACCGCGTACATATGCTAGAAGTGTTATAAAAAGAAGAAACATTTTATCATGTGGTGGATCTGTGGCAGGGGTTGCTGCCACATTGCAGAAATAAAGCAGTTTTACACCACTTTAATTTCCATGGCTTAATGCTGTGGAATTCTGAGATGTGTACTTTGGTGGGGCAGCAGACTTCTCTGACAGGGAAAGCTAAACAGCTCACAAAACTACAGATCCAAGAATCCCATAGTATTGTATCTGGCAGTTAAAATGGTGTCATACTGCATTAATTCTGCAGCGTAGATGAAGCCAAGATGAGAAAATATTGGCCTCAGATACACTGTATGATGGAAGACATTTTTAAAATTAAATTTCAATTAAAACCAAAACTTTTTCTATTGGGTTTGATGGATGACCAGATAGAGAAGAAACATGGAAGAATCATTTTATATATGCGTACAGATGCTAGAATGTTTTATATTCAGAAACAGAAAGACATGGCCATTCCACCTCAGGAAGACTGGTTGATAAAATTATATGATTTTGCTGAAATGGATAAGTTGATGAACTTCATACATCACTGAATAAGGTCATGCCAGACAAATCTGATCTCTTTTTTTGAAAAAATTACCAGC
>CM034701.1:308109311-308126598 GCA_020142125.1 Phrynosoma platyrhinos | reverse complement strand
CAGCAACCCAGCCCCTGGCTCAAAAAGGTTGCCTACCCCTGGTCTAGTGTGTAGAAGTAGTTAGTCTTAAGTTTGTAGCTGCATTTTTGTAACATTACCTTACGTGTTATTTTATGTTAATAAAAATTATGTGTTAATAAACATCATTTGAAAGTAAAATAAAATTTTGCCTTTAGATTAGAAAGTGAACCTGCCATTTATTCAGCCTTCAACCCCCCCCCACCATTTCCTCTCTCCCTGGACATTTTCACAGAAACAAACCCTAAACCATGGCCCCTTTTGTTTCCTCACAGTGCCTTCCTTAATTACCAGATCCAACACAAAACTTTGACTGGGATCAAGCTTTGGTTCTGTTATCTTTGGAGGGAAGCACCAGAAATAGTCAAAATTGTTCTGGTTTGACTAAGGCTTTGAACTTTATCCAGATATCTGTTTTCCAAACACATTATACTTCCAATGAGGTTTTCATCAGCAAACAAGTTAATTAGCCCAGGCTCTTTTGCTCATTAAAGTTAGATTAATTTTGAAATGTATTAATCTGGGACAGTCTCAGAAGCTATATCTATTCTACACTCAACTGCACAGATGTCAGCAGGCTTGGATTTATGGCAGCTGAGCATCACTCCCTGGAGCATATGAGATATGGGAGCTTGTGTTTTTCTGCCTTCCACAGTGCTCTGCAAAGGGCTGTCTAGATTTACTAAGGGATTTAGATTTACTAAAGGGATTTCCTAATCTAATCAACATCCTTATTGGTTAACATGGTGTTTAATAAAAGGAGCAGATCTCTAGCTTGAAATTTCTGGACACCATTAATCATATCTGTTTGTAAAATGCTTGAAAACACTTGACCCTTGAAGGCTAAGGACAAATAGTTTTCATTACACTTGCCAGTATGGAGCTTAAAGTGTGTGTGTGTGTGTGTGGCTGGTCCATGTCTCTGCAATGTGAAACAGAAATAGATGTCCTTAGGGACCAAATTTAAGTGTAGCCAAGGGTCTGTTTAAGGGGAATTTATGATATTGCGAGATGGGCAGGCTACTGTGCCCTGCAAAACCGTCTTCCCAATGTGTATACTGAGAAGACCAGGGTGTTCCAATGAATAAAGCTGAGATGGATGTTAACTAGATGACTAATTTATTGAAACAAGGGAAACACATTCGCTGTGCATACACTCACACACATACTCAGGACTAAGGAAAATCAGGGTTGGAAATTGGGAACAGATTTCAGGCGTTACTAATGGTGATGCTTACCGAGATGTAGACTCCCTCCGGGAAGCGAATGGGATGCGGGATGGTGGGCCAAGTCTGCTCCGCAGCGTGGGTTCGAGCGGACTTGCCAGTGGCTAGCTTCAAAGGTCAGAGTGACATGGAGTTGTTTAGACCAAGAAGATAGCACACTGACTGGCCAAAATCTGGGGTTTGTATAGGGCCAAACTGGGCCTGAGGTGAAAGGCAATGATTGCAAAGATGACACCCGGCTGTATAGGGTTATATTGTGTCTGCTAGTCTTAATCCGAAGGGCCAATATCCTGGGGGTGTGTGTGACTGGGTGTCACAATACAGACATTACCTCTTCTGATGGTTTGGATGATTTGATCAGGTACTTCCATTGGCAACTTTCCTAGACTATCTGGGGGCTATACATTAAGGGCGGTGGCCTATGCCTTGGGTGTGGAGGACTTTTGCTATGTCCACTGCCAGAGTTCATCTGGAGGTCATCCATGGAGATCACCAATTTTGATCAGCAATTTTTATATAACATTTCAGCAACACTATGGGTAACATAAGGATTAGCTGGAGTTACTCTTCATGCAGAATTACTAGGAGATGGCTCCATTTCACAATCATGATGCAAGTCAAATGTCAGTAGAAGCACTGCTATCAATAATGGGGGAACACAGCTTTTAACATCTGTATTTAATTTTAAATGATTCACAGCAAAATCCTATACATGTATACTCAATAGGAATCCTCACTGTGTTGCTTCTGAGTAAGTGAGTGGTATATATAAAATAAAAACTGCTGCAGCAAAAGCCTGTTTGAAATTTGTTGCCTGTGATGTGAAAGCCCTGCAGATATGGAGATATATATAAATACTCTTTTTACAGGGTTTTTGAACAGAAGTACTGTACACAAACTCATACCTGTTTCTTATGTTTTCTGTCTTCTTTCCTCTTCCTATAATAGATTGTTTTCTTTGAAAAATAACATTCATCTCTCCATATATACTTTTAGGTACAAAGCAATTGTCAATCCCATGGATATTCAAGCGCCCAACGCAGTCCTGTGGACCTGCATTAAAGCTATCATCATCTGGGTAATTTCCATTCTTCTAGCAGTTCCTGAAGCAGTATTCTCTGAAGTGGCACACATCAATGATGCAGACAATGTCAGTTTCACAGAATGCATTCGATATCCCTCAAAGGATGATTTGCACCCAAGGATCCATTCAGTGATGATACTTCTGGTGTACCTCCTCATTCCACTCACCATCATTAGTATTTACTATTTCCATATTGCAAGGACTTTAATTAAGAGTGCACATAATCTTCCAGGAGAATACAGTGAACAAACTAAAAAACAGGTAAGTCACCCCATTTATAATTGGAGAACTACTATAAGAGAGTGAGAATTTCTGACATTTCACATATCTTTAGGTAGGGTCAAGTGTCATATCAAAATGTGAATATGATACTACCACTAAAATATCCCAACTAATACCTCCCCCCCATGTTATCAGGGGGTTTTGTAACCCCACTCAGGCACCAATATGCAACAGGGCTTTAAAAATAGTGTTCTTTGTCACTGTGGTTTGATAAATAGTTTACAGTATGTTTAATATGATGCCTGTGACAAAGGGAAAACTACACTTGTTCCAAGTTCACCTGATCCCATTCACAGATCTATTATATTGTATTGTATTTTTATTCTGTCTTTCTCCCAGTATAGGAACCAAGTTGGTTAACAACATGGATTAAAATGAAATATGACTAAAGCCAAAACATAATAGTAAAATCAATTAAATAAAATGCCTTATTAAAAGCATTATACACATAAAACCATTTAAAACCATTTAAAACAAAGCAATGAGGTTGAAAGTCCAGTACCAGGGGCTGCTAGAATCCACTTAGGGATCTGCCTGCTTTTAGATGCCACTTAGTAGTTTCAGTACATCAAAATTCAAGATCTGAAACTCAAATTCTCAAAGTATAGAAGCCAAGAAGTGACACCAGTGGAGTGCAACAACATTGCAAACCTTCCAGACAGACTGTCAGTTATTTGGATTCCAAGAAGTCCCTAGTATTTTTCCAAACACTGCTTGGGTCCCTGATTTTGTTTTCAGGAATTCTGTCCCATATTTTCCTTGTCATTCATATAATTATAATTGTTCCAAGATTTCTTTTTTATTCATTAACATAGTGGGTGTCAGATGTAGTTAGCAGAATGTGATGTCCTAGTTTACAGTATCTTCCTTGAACAATTGTGTCTTTTTAATGCCACAATCCACAAGTATGTTTCACCTTATACACTTTTGGAGCTGTTTGGGCTAGACTTGCCATACCACCCCTGGCTTTGGGAATTCACCTGGCTTTTAATCATGCTACCCAGAGCCCAATTATACCACCATCTATATTGAATACTAAACTTTCATTTTTTAAAAAAAGCAAGTATCTAGCTGTGGTAAGTGTGGAATTATGGGACAAAATGTGTGTTTGCTCTTCTGTCCAATTGTTCTGTGAAAAACAAGCTCACTCTTGACTCTGAGTGTATTTAGCCAGTGAGTGATATCTCACAGCAAAGACCAAATGACAATAGAGACAAAGAGTTAGATATTACCCATTATCTCGCAATACCAATTTCTGGCTCCTTGTGGTATTGTTACAACACTGTGGTAAAGTCTAGCTCTGTATTATTTAAAGTGCCACTTGGAGAACCATCAACTGCCAATCAAGTTCATACCCCACAGTAAGTGATGGCTGCAAAGAATTCACTTCAACCATCTGCATGCTGGCTTAAATCCTCCAGCAGGCTGCTTCAAAGCCTGGATTATTGTAGTATATCCATGAATTCACCTCTTCCTCTCTCAACTTTCAGACTGGCTCTGACATCAGGGCTCAGTGGGGAGGGAGCACAGCGGAAGAGAGGAAAGGCAGTAGTCATGCACATGTTTGTAGATATGTGATAGCAATACCTGAGAGCATGTGAACAGTAGCAAGCAGAACAGAACTTGGCTAAGGGACAGCAAGAAAAACAATCCATTTAAGTGGACTGACTGCTGGCTAGCAGGCAGAACAGAACTTGGGAAGTAAGTTGTTGATCTCTCCTCCCTGAGTCAGCACTGGCAACCAAAACTGTTTTAATAAAACATATCAAACCACATTGATTTGAGATTTGCCCAATTGCTGCTGCTGGCCCAGTCTTTTCGCCCTCCCTGCTGGTCCTTGGTTGAGGTTCAAGAGCAGGGGGTGATCATCCCACTGATTGCTTCAGCCTCAAAGCCTAGAACACAAGCAGGCAGTACAGGACCTCAGACAGTGAAGGAGCTCCCATCCCACCCTGAAGGAAGTTTGAGAAAGCTGTAATATCCAGATCCACTGAACAGTGATACTGATTAATTGGGCCAACCAAAAATGCACAAAATACATAATGCAAGCTTTTAATTCCATTAGGAACAGAAAAAGTAGTCTCATCTAGGATAGAAGCAGCTTGGATCTCAAGGGAAGTTACTTTTTCTGTTGCTAATGGAGTAAAATTTCATTTCCTGGATATTATGACTCTTTGACTCCCAGAGACACATGGCCAAAGAGAGGAGTAGCCTCTGCCTGCATTGATATCCCTCAAGAAATCTTCACCGACAACAAAAATGACATCTTGACAAAATGTAGGCCTGTGACTCTAACATTGTCATCCCCCCACCTTTTCCTGTATGATTTTAAATACCTTTGCCTGATTAAGAAGTCAATAAAGATGTGAAAACTTGCATGATATATTTTGTGCACTTTGGGTTGGCCCAATAAAGGTACCTCTGTTCTGTGGATTTTGGATACCATTTTATTTTGCTGTACTTCAAACATGACTATCTCTGGATTCAACCAACTACTCTTCTCCTTCTTTCTCCCTCTTTATCTTTTTCTCCCCTTCTTAATTCTCATTGCCAGGCTTTTCTCCTTCTTTGCTCTCTTTCTCATAACAGTGATAGTGTTGTGTAGCTACTACTTTTTAAGAGAGTGTTAGCACACTGCATACCCTGGGTTGTATTTGGGGCTCCATATTTTCATATCTCATATCTGTAGCTAGAATGTTCTTGAGAGGTTGTAATGACTTTTAGAAACACAAGATTAGGTTCCCAGGGAAAAAGGAGCAAAGATCCAGGGCATGTGGGCAATCCAGGTAATAATACAATAAAGGCTGAATAGGTGTGCTAGTTGCTCCTTCCACCAAGTCCTCTGCATTTCTTCTTGCACCAAGAGACAAAGAAGGTTTCATTCCACCTAAGTAGTAAGCCAGTTCTCCCTACTTATCACTGCTGGGCTTCCAGCCAACATCTCTGTCCAATCACCCTATGATTGTAATAATTCAATTGCTTGGTTTGTCACCCTAAAGTTAAAGCCATTAACCAATCCAGAATCCCATTGTCAATTCCTGGGAAAGAACATCAAGCCTTTGTTACCTGCAAGAAAGCACATCCCCAGATGGTAGTTTTCAAGTATAAATATTAGCCTCAAAACTATAGCCTCTGTGCACACAGTACACATACAGTTGTCCCAGGCTGTGCTCCATGTATGTTCTGTGCCACCCTCAGTCTGAGTCACTCCTGCTTTTAGTGGTCTTCTCTTTGGATGAGTAAACATTGCCCTTTTGAAACTCCTCAGTCTTTGCTATCCAGTTTCCATATTGGTTAGCTTGGAATGCTGTGTCCATTTGAATTGCTGTTGTGTGTGTTTTTGCATTCTGCATTTTTTCAAATAAAAATGTAAAGTTGACATAGTTGGTGCCCCCCCCCCACACTCTTCTTTGAGTAACAAGGGCAAGCAGGCAGGTTGCAATGTTAAGTGAAGCAAGCAGGGGGAGACGAAGCGAGAATAGGAGGTGCAGCTTCAACACCTAAGGTGACCCTATTATGAGGTTTTCTGGGTCTGAGAGCATGTGACTCACCCAAGCTCACCCAGTGATATTCTATGGCTGAGTGGGAGAATCTTCAGAGCCATAGTCTAACACTCAAACCATTGCACCATGCTAGCTCTCCCATGATATGTATAAACATAACAATTTAACAATACACAAACTAGATGCCCAGATTTTAGGGGCTGGAATGTGCCTAGCTTCAACCAATGGAAAGCTAGCCAATGATAGGGAAGAGAGTGTCAACAAGGGAATATTCCTTCCCAATCAACCTTTTTCTCAGGAGTTTTTATCAGCTAATAAGGAATTGCCAGATGATCTGGTTCTGTATGTTTAATGATTCTCATTGAAACATGCTTCTGTGTCCACCCTATAATATAGGGATGGGAAAGGGTGGCCTATTTATCGCATGTTGCCTCAAGTCAATTCTCCAAAATTATTTATTTTTACTCAAAATGCCTACTATACCTTCTAGAGGGTATTAAGGCAAATTAATTGTTTTTCAGTTTATTTCCTACCCTATATTGAAAGATCCTGGGTGGCACACTGAAAAGTCAGTTCAAACATTTTAAAAATTTAAAACAACAATAATTCATATTTAAATCTAAAAGAAAATTTTCAATGCCACAATTTAAATGAAGTTAGAAAAGCTTGAAAGGAAGTATGTGTACCATTTTGGCACAAACTGTTAATTCCCAAAGGGTTTGGTGTGAGAATGAAACCTACTGTTGGCACTGACTGACTTCTTTTTTGGTTCAGGTAATACCTTTCTCAAAGCAGGAAGTAAACATAAAGTTCTGGTTTACGTCCTGCTTTGAAAAGGCCTCTCCTGGGATTACAAGAATTATCCCCTATTGCCTTTCACGCCCTAGATCAGGGGTAGGCAACCTAAGGCCCGGGGGCCGGATGCACTCCCCCCCCCAGGCCTTTGGACCGCCCCAGGCCAGTCCTGCCGCTGCTGCCCCCCCCCACCGCCTGCCATGATGATACTGATTATTGTTGTTATTACTTGGTCTTGGGGTTTTCTTGGCAAAATCTCCACAGGGGTTTTGCCATGGCTTTTTTGGGGCCAAGAAAGTGTGCATGCATTTGTTTTTTTTAAATTATATTTATGTATTTATTTTTGGTGCTTCGGTCCCCGGATTGTCTGAGGGACAGCAACTCAGCCCCAGGCTCAAAAAGGTTGCCTACCCCTGCCCTAAATGAGGCAGGAATATTCTGAACAATTTTTAAAAAAGAAGTTTTCAAATCAGATGGGAAGGTGACACTCTAAGGTCTAATAAGGAGGTCCCTATAACTTAGCAGGAGATGTGCTGCTTTTTGTTGGGTTGGAGGGATGAGCTCAATCAAACCTGAACAACTGTTCCCCTTTAAGTAGGAAACTGGTAGTTATTCTGTAGTAATACATGCACCCTAATGCCTTGTTTACAAAGATATGCACCTGAAAATATCTGGATACAAGATAGTGCAAAGAAAGGTTTATTGTTCCTATGCTATCAGCCTTTCTGCTTGCATTTGTATGCATCATGAAAGTGAAAGAAAAACATAGTGTTACATATTTCAATCAAGTCTGAACCATACAACAGCTCTATTTACTGTAACTGATTGTCTTTGCTAATTTCTCATTCTAGATGGAAACTCGAAAGCGTCTGGCTAAAATTGTACTAGTCTTCGTTGGGCTTTTTGCTGTGTGCTGGCTGCCTACCCATGTGCTCTACCTGTACCGGTCCTTTAACTACAACACGATTGACCCATCACTTGGCCATATGGTTGTTACTTTGGTAGCCCGAGTGCTCAGCTTCTCCAATTCATGTGTCAACCCATTTGCTCTTTATTTTCTCAGTGAGAGCTTCAGGCAGCATTTCAATGGTCAGCTTTGCTGTCGTATCGTGCCTCGACAACAGAGATCTGCTAGTTACCTGAACAGCACCTTGGCCATTGGAATGAGCTCTATGGAAAACAATACCAGGAACACTGTTGCTGTGACAACACTTCTGAATGGCCATAGCCCCAAACAAGATATACCATTGTGATTTGATCAGTATAACATCTGAACTTGAGATGAGTTTGTTTTAAGTATTATGTTTGTTGCATACCTAAACACAGATAATGCATTAACATCTCCTAATCCAGGAAGAAGCATTTATTAATTTATTTTCAAATAGATTTGGAAGAAAATAAAGCTATATCTGCTCACTCAGCAGCTATTAAGGAATTGTTTCTTGTCTGGAACTAATGAGCTGAGATTCAGATACACAACTGACTGCCTTTTTAAATAATATTGTACTGATTAAATGATAGTTCAAAGATGGAAACCTTTGGATGGCGTATGACTGAATAATATAATCTTATAAAATATTGTTTTCTGATTCCAGCAGAGAGGATCTATACACTCTTGCTAATCTTCATGTACATCAGGATGCAAATTATGTTTATCCTGGCTCTGCTGACTTTCATGCAGATCTGATGAAAATAAATATAACTTATTTATGAAAATGGAAAAGAATACCTCATCCAGGCCACTAGCTCTGTACAACAAAGCATGGTTTGGGTTAAATAATTGTCTGTGGGTGAAAATAGAGCACTTTCACATCATGTAGGATTTTGTTAGGAGCAACAATTGTGATGTGATGTCATGCTAGCTCTATTTAGGTACTCAGGCAGATGTGCTCCCATTCTATAAGAGGTAAAAACAGCTACATTCAGGGGTCCTGATTCCTTCTTTCATATGGTCGATAGAAAAGACCTGAAGCTGGGAACCTACTCTGCACTTGTGGATTTCCCATGCAATTTGGGATCCTGCTTAGAGTGCAACAGTGATGCAACACAGCGAATTGGGCTAGCAAGCATGCCTCTCCAAGTGTGAGTAGGACTGCTCAATAAAGCCTATTATCTATAGGGCACAGCCTTACTTTGGTTCAAATCTGTCATCATAAAAGCCATTAAGTGTGATCCACTCCTCCCCCAACAATATACAAATAAATGCACTTGACATAAGGGAATGCTAGTTGTGTTCAAAGTACATTGCATTGTGCAGCTGATGAAGCAGTTGTTTATTCTCCCTCAAGGCTGGAATGCTTGACAGCCACAATGAGCTTCACGTGCATGATATATCTCCTCAGAGTACACACAATTCACATTGATCTTCATTGAATTTTGCTGCCTAATTTATATGGGTTGCTTGTTCAAAATGGTTTTATGCTATAAAACGATTGATTTGTTTTACTGTGTTACATTTTTCATAAAGTGAATTTCCTGTGGTGCTTTAATAATATGTAATAAACGAAGGATGGTTGCTCAAATCAATGGATGAATTAATCTTTAAAGACTCTACATAACACAACTTTCAAAGATGATTTGCAAATTTCATCTAAATAAATAATAAATAAATAGTAGTCATTGGATAATATGACATCTATATTGTATCAGCTGCCCTGGTTGCTAGTGCATTTTTGGTCCCAAATTTCACCAGCTTGTACTGGCCATAAAGCCATGAATGGTTTCAGTCCATTGCAAAGTCAGACTGCCTGAAGGACCACTAACCTACCTACACTTTGATAGCATGACTGGAAGAGCAAGTCAGGGTGTCTAAGAAACTTGATAGTGGCCCTTTGCTTAAAGACCTTGGCTCCAATTTCTATTCAGAAGGGTTCATCATTATAAGCCTCCAAGTGTACTCTAAAACCTTATCATTTCCTTTTGGGTTATAATTGAGCCACTTTAATAGGTGCCTATCTGTAAATGCAATTAACCAATTTGAATTACTAATTTTCAATATATCATTCTTCTCAATTTTAAAAAGAAATAATTTATTGGGTTTCATCATGTGAATCTTGCATGCTACCATTGGAAAGTTTTCCCTAAAAGGTGACCTATAAAAAGTGACCTATAAATCTTCAAATAATAAATAAGAGCCATAAATGGTAAATAATCCAACCACATGTTTTATTTGGCATAAGCATTCATGGACTACATCCCACTTCATCAGATATAAGGAGCTGTGGTCCATGAAAGTTGATGCTAAATAAAACTATTTGCTCTTCAGTTACAAAAAGACTCATTGGGCCTTTACAGATGGGCCCTTTGGGCTGTCCTGGAGGCAGGGAAGGGGAGGAACAGCCATATGCCAGCCATCTCAACCTCTCCCCGAAGATGTCCTGATACCATGCGTTGTTACACATGGCGCACAGTGTCAGGACGTCCTTCTGGCATAGCCTTTTGACCTGCTGTGCCAGAAGGGGCACCAAAGAGCTGCGCAACAGCTCTTAGGGTGCCCTTTTGACAGCTCTGAAAGGAGCAACATTTTACCGCTCTTTTCCAGGCTGGCAAAAGAGAGGATTGGGGCCAATGTTTTCGGCAGCCTCAGCCCTCATCCTCCGTTTCCCAGGGTGGCCCAGGGCCGCCCATCTGCATCTTGCATTTGCTGCAATATACTAATAAGACCAGCCCTTATTAAATTTTCCATATTTCCAAATGGTCACATTTTAAAGATTTTTCAAGATTCCTGTCTGTCACATGCCATCCCATTTTAAATAATATTAACCTGCCCTTTTTGGCCTTGATTGTTTATCCCCCAGAGGTGGTCCATCTTATGTTGGCCACAAAGGACCATGGAATGTGGCTGCTTCTTTTTTTGTTCCCCTCCAGTATCCAATGTGAATTCCCCTCTCATATTTTTTTGGAAGAGATCAAAAAGAGCTCTCTAGACGACATTTTCACTTGGCCATTTTCACTCTTCACGCACTGTCAGCTTTCCACGTCCATTCCCCAAACCACTGGTTGCTTTTGCCCCTTTGGAGGAAAATATATGGTTATGCAAAAAGAAGCTTAGGGTGGGAGAGAAATTAATACAAAGGAATTAGAATGCTGCTCTTACAGGAATGACTGGTGGCTTCTATGTCAGGGATGAAATGAATGCATTTTGGGTTTTATTCCAGACTTTAAAGGCACTATTTAAGGTAATGAACTTGATTTGGGGAGAGGGTTCACCACACTGGATAGCTTCTTCAAGTTCTGAAATAAAATGCAATGTGGATTCATTGCATCCTTGATATGGAAAGCACGAGCTGCTGTTGGCTCTTAACTATTTCTTTAACACAGATTTCCATGGCAGATGGATTGCAACATGGGTAAGTTGTTATACACTGCATTAGTAGAAGGACAACAGGGCTCCTTTGCTAGTCCCACCTGACACTGCATCATGTCTCCTCACTATGAGGTGCTTATGGGTATTTGCAAAGGGGCAGTACCATGTGCAAGTGCCATAACATCATGATAGCACAGAGAAGCTACATGTGATTACTACATATAAGCAAAAGCCACCTCTTTGCAGATGGCCATGTCCATTCAGAGGAGGCTGAGCCAGTGGCCAATTTGGGTGGGGCTTGTATCATTGCATAATTACCACTTTGTGAAGGGGACTTTCATTTTGAAAAGCAAAACTGCTTTGCAGTAAAACATAATTTCAACTTTGGGGATGTTACAAATCCTCTCTGGTGTGCAACTTGCCTTGTAATAGTAGTGTCCCTAAAGGGAAGCAATGGTCTCCTTTAATGTGGCTTTAGCTATGTTTATAGGAAATGATTTGCACTTGTTTTCAGACATCTTTCTTACCTCATTCTGTGTGGTATGCGCAGCATGAGGTTAACAAGAAACTTTGATCCATGGGCAGATGTAGGGTGACAAGGAGAGATGGAGTTGTGAAAAGGTGTAAACCTCTCTTCTTGGCAGAGGACAAAACAATAGTGAAGCAGCAACTGATCATGTTGTTTTAGCTCATTTATAGCTCCTTGCAGACAGGAAATGAGTACATCTTGAATATATTGCTTTGCAGACCTCTTGTTTGAAGCTCAGCTTGGGCAAAATAATGGCTTTTCCATATAGCTTGATATTTGTCAATTGTTGTTGCCCTGGAGTCCTGTGGAAACTTCTTAAATGTTTTTCTGGTAATGGGGTGTTGTATTCTCCAAACAGCTTTAATGGTTCTTTTACTGTGATGTGGTAAACTCTGCAAATGTTGTAATATATGTATGACATGGCTTTATGTAAAAACAATAAAAGAATAGAAGAATGTTTCACAGATGGAATTTCTCTGTTTGTATGGTTATTACACAACTCTTTTGATAAACACCAGAGAAAGAAATCTGCACTTACAAAATAGGCATTATATACTAGTAGTAAGCACTGGACTGGATTGCATTGGAATAATAATAATAATAATAATAATAATAATAATAATAATAATAATAATAATATAAAACAGTTGTAACTATAATTGCCAGATGCTCATCCTCGTTTCAGAGGCTTGTAATGTTCTCATCAAAGAAGAAAGGTCCTCAGGTCACACCAAAACTTTTTTTTTACTTAGCTCTAGCCACAATGGTGATATTTCAGTGATGGTAAGAGTAGTTGTAAGATCTTTCTTCTCTGAGGTCTACTGCTAGAACATAGGGGGAAAACCCTTAATGTTTTCTTGACAATGTTGTCTACAGGCAAATCTACACTGGCCAAAACTCTGGGACTAGCATTATATTCTGAACTAGCCCTGGATGGTGGCCATATGCTCTGGGCTGAACCCAGTGAAACATTGCAGCAGTGTCCACAGGAGCCAAATGGGCAGAAATTGTGTGGGCTCTGCTAGCCTGTCCCCTATACATGGAGCCACTGTTGCTGCTTCCTTACCAGCAGGAGCTCTGTGGAAAGGCAATGGCATGCTGACACTTCTATTGGGGGTAGAACAAATGCCTGTACAATCAATGAGAGAAGAAGGTAGAGGGACCCCTCCCCCCGATCAACTGGCTGGATGTCTTCTGGCTGTGACGTCTCCAGGAGTCATCCAGCCATGCAATCCAGGAGCCCGTCTACCCACTCTTGTTGACTGCACAGGTGCCTATTCTACCTTCATCAGAAGTGGTAACATACCCCAGCCATTCCACAGAACTGGTGCTGAGGAACTGGTGACAATGTCTCCATGGACAGGCTGTCCCCTTTTCCTGTGCTGCTTAGCATGGGGAAAGGGGAAGGTGTGCCCCCCCCATGGCCCACTGGCTTGGCTTGAACTGAGCCCAACCCAGCCATCCACATGCCTAAAAGCTCACACTCACCCTAGAGGTCTGGGTAAACACTGAGACTTTCTTCAACTTTGGTTACTCTGAGGCAAAGCCAGATTAACAGGTAAAACCTGTGGTATTTTGCCAGAAGGAGCCATGAGTCATGGGGACATACAGCAGTAGCTTTGGGGAGAGTTCTGGGTTTGTTTGTTTGTTACAAGTAGCCTTTAGGGCTATGGTATTAGTAGCATGATTGTACCTGAAAAAAATAAGATGGCTGTTTTCCATTCCAAACCAAACATGAAGTAGAACAGAGGGAGGGAAGCAAAGCTTAGAAAAGTTACTTTTTGAGACAACAATGTCCAGAATACTCTAGCCAGTATGCAAAAAAAATAAAAAATAAAAAATAAAATAAAATAAAAAGAAAAGAAAAGAAAAAGTCAAGCTCTGGAAGCAAGTCACACATCACATGAAACAGCTAACATAATTTCAGTTTATTTAAATACAACTTATCTTCTCTACATTACATATGAATTTAAGTGTGATGTTTCATTTGAAAAACCAGCACCTAGAAATATTAATTGCAACTAATATCACATAATGTGTGCACTTTCTAGAAGCATGAAGACCATGGCTGCTTATATTCTGCATGGGCCACCTAGTTATGTGTGCCCAACCAGGCCAGACCCCACCAGGCCATCCTTGATAGCCAGCAGTTGCACCAGGCAAAGGAGATATGTTCAGTTGCCAATGGGGTGCAAGCAAGAAGAGAGATGTTTCCAGCAACCTCCCACCAGTGAGGGAGGCTGTGATGAGGAATTGCGGCTGTGTTTCTGCTTCTGATTGTCACAGCTTTGCTCACTGATGAGAGGGTGCTGAAAATGGCATCATCTTTGCACTCTGAACAGCAGCTGAACAGACCTCCTTTGTCTGATGCAGCTGTTGCCTGTTAAGGTGGGCTGGGAGACATTTATGTAGATTTAAAGTAAGACTATGTAGTCTTAGGGATTTACCACATGGGGGAAATTGGGAGTTTAAACCTGCAGGATAGGCACTGATTAACTCATGAAAATTGCACAATCGACATTAAAAATGCTTAAAATGACATCAATGCAAGCACCATTATCCCGTGAAGAACCAGGGAATAACCAGGCAAGAAACGACAAAAAGTTATTCACTGGAAAATTCCGTGAATGAGTTACTATTGTTTTTTGCCTGGTTCTTCATGGGATAATGGCACTTTAATCACCTTTCATCTCAACATAGTGTGAAAACCATTCATGCAAGTGCAGGTTAATCACAGATTCTTCATGGGATAACTGCGCTTTGCACATAACGTGTGAAAACCATTCATGCAATTGTGGGTTAATCATTGGTTAATCACTGTTTATACTTCCAATTTCCCCCTGTGTGATAAACTCCCTACTGAATATTGAGTGGTTATGTATTCATAACTCTAGGTTATGAACCTGTAACTGCCATATAGAATGCCTCTTGGCATTTTTCATAGTCATTTGTAGAAACTGAAGTAACAATTGACCTGATTAAAGTTCTTAGTGCGCCAAATTATGTTAGATATAATAGCTTTTTAGAAGTAATCATAATGGGTTGTAATTTGTTAATCAAAGATTCATGCTATGTTATAAAATGACACTCTTTCAGCATGCAGCATTTTATTATTCAGCTGTAGGAAGCTTCTGCTTAGAAAGATGTCTTCTAATCTAACTACTCTTCTTAATTACAATTTTGTTCTAGAAAACCCACCTTGAATAAATTATATTTTTTTACACCAGTGTTCTCTGAGAGAACTATAAATGTCAGCTGTTAAAATTAGTGATCATTTGATCATGTTGAGAACAATCATTTCCCACAAAAAAAAAAAAAAAAGAAAAAAGAAAAGAAAAAAAAGCAGGAAAATGGCACTTGATGAAAATACATAATGAAAGAAAAATGCTTCCTTAATTGAAGAAAATGTGTATGGTCTCTAGAAATCGCCTGGAGCATTTCCACTACAGTTTTCTAGATGCCATTAAACATGACCTTTTAAAAGTTTATCTGATTGCATTAAGGCCCATGGAGTGAAAGGTCCATGGAGTGAAGTCAATGACAGAACTTACAACATTCTTTAATGTGCAAAAAGTATTATCCCTTTTATGTCTGAGTCAATAACTCACAGAAATCTCCCATGACAACTTCCTTGATCACAGAAGCACATTTCTCCTGATTATAGATCAAACATTTGCTATTGCTGATGGCCACAGTGTATCAGATAATGGCACTGAATTATTGAGGATAGGTCTTTATCTCAGTGGTAGACCTCATGCTTTGCATACAAAATGGACTGGATTCAATCCATGGCATTTGTAGGTAAGGTTGGAAAAATCTCTTGTGAGAATCCTTGGAGACCCACTCTACTCAGCATAGGCAATGTTTACTGGTGGATCTGATGTTGCAGGGTGAAGGGGGGGGGAGGGAGTGAATCCACTCCTGTTTTTCATCTGAGATTTGCAGGAACTATCCAAGGCACTGAATCAGTTTTGGAATCATTACTCTGGATAGCTCCTGTTAAATTTAGACTAAAACCCAGAGAAGATTGGGTGTCCCCTTTAAGATACCAGTTGTCACTGAATACAGATAATGCTGAAGAAGATGGATAAATTATTTAACTTGGTTTAAATGGAAAACCAGCATGGAAGGAGTCCCACAAGGAAAGAGAAACACAATACCTAAAATGTATGAAAATGAGACTATATTCTTAAAATCGGTCATAGCATAGGTGACCAATGTTATCCAATGAGACTATTATACACTCAAAACCTCTAGCATCTTTGCATCCAAACTGGTTCTTTCCTAGCACAGTTGAAAATATTTTATTGCTAATGAATGAGGCCTTTGAATGTCCTAGGGCACTTTCACATTACACAGTTATAGCACTATGATTTGACTTTAAATGTCATGTCTGCATCCTATAGAATCTTGGCATTTGTAGTGTTTGCAACACTTGAGTACTCTGGCTGAAAATCCTAAACTGCAAATCCCAGAACCCCAAAGGATGCTGCCATGGCAGTTAAAATGGAATCATAGAATTATAATTATGTAATGTGAAAAGGCCCCGGGGTTTTTTCACTTAACTATACTGATTTGCATGATATGGATTCAGTTGCACTTTAATACTGGTACAAAGATTGCTTAATAGTCCTTCTTTTTAATTTGTGTCTATGGAGCAGTTTCCATTGCTTTCCAATATAATTGTAATGCTGCTCAACATGCTGGTCCTGAATCTTTATTTTTCCTTATAGACTACCATTACCATTGCTATCATAATGCTAGTCAACTTTACTTTACTCCCTTTGGCTTATATTAAGTTACTTTACGATAAGTCAAAATACCACATGAATAGATTGCACTAATGTGGTAGCCTTTACATCCTAGTTTGAAATGCAAAAGTACAGTTAACATCTTCATTATTTTCCAGGATTTCTCCAATTATGGAAACCTTTTCATCAACAGGAATATCATCAACACCTCTCCATAAATCTTCTTCCTTATTTTTCAAGCAATTTCCAGATGTTTAGACCTCCAGATGTGGAACTTCATGGCATTTCTTCCAGATTTTGTGGCCATCCTGCAGGCTTAATTTCCTTTCCATGATTCCTCCAATTATGGAAACCATCTCCAAATGGGATGTGCACCCAAACATCTCTACATAAATCTTTTTTCTTACTTCCCAAGCAAGTTCCAGATGCTTTGACCTCCAGACATGGAACTTCATGGCACTTCTTCCAGATTTTGTGCCCATCCTGCAGGTTCAATTTCCTCTCCAGGATTCTTCCAATTATGGAGACCATCTCATCAATGGGACCTACTCCATCTATGAACTGAGGATGGTGTTTGTGTTCCTCAGATATCTTGCTCACTGTTTGTTTGGCTCCAAGAGCCTCTCGCTGCCTTGGCCTCCCACATAGGAAAGTGGGCTCCTTATATTCTGCTCCCCGACTCAGGGTCTTTACAGACTGCCAGAAATAGTGCAAATTGATGCCACTTTAACTGTCCTGATTCAGGGCTAAGGAATCATGGGAACTGTAGTTTATTGTGGCACCAGGGCTCTCT
>CM034701.1:308048163-308059516 GCA_020142125.1 Phrynosoma platyrhinos | reverse complement strand
TTTAAAAGTTCCTATTTGCTCTGAATCTTCCAGATATGGAGCCCTTCATTCTGAAGCTGGGAGGGTAACTGTTGCTGGGTGCCTCAGTGACCTGTGGATGTGCTGGGCAGCTCAGTGGGACACTTGTGCAGCTAACCGCCCAGATTCAGAACAAAAAGCTTTGCAATAAAGGAAGATAGAGGCAGTTCTGGGGCCATGATATATGGGCTGCCCCACTCCAGTGTAGACAGGGCTGTAGTCAGACATTAGACAGGTTAAGAACTGTTGGGAGAAACTAAGGGCTTGATGAGGGAGAAGCCAAAAAGGATAGCCAATACTAGTTCTCATATCATAATAAACCATAGTTTAGTGTTACATATAGCAACCTTAGGCTTATGTGCTCTTCCAGTGTACCTTTGCCTTCTCTGGTGCAATCTGGTTCTCTGAAAATGTGACCTATGTAGTGCTTTACAAGAAAACTAAAAACAAAATGGTATTTCCATTCCTTAAGCATAATTTGGAAACTGTACACTGTAAGCATGCTGGATTCTAGCATAAGAATATTCATATTAATATTTTGTCTGCCCCTCCTCCCTCCTCAAACATGGACACACACACTATATGTAGATTCCACTGGTTGCCCAGAACCTTCTTGTTTTGGCAACATCACTGGCTATTGGTCTGTTTCTGAGTACAATTCCAAGTGCTGGTTATGATCTTTAAAGCCCACTTTAAAGGCTTGGTTCAAGGACCATATCTCTCATATATGTTTGCCAATGTTTGGATATTTAGGGGGAGGTCTTGGTATTATGATATTTACAGTCTTGTCTGTAAATTCATTTTACAGGCCCATCCACACAACACTTTGATTCCACGTTAATTGCCATGGTTTCTGGGATTTTATATCCTGGAATTCAAGACTCTATCTTCCAGAGCCCACATGGGCAGAATAGGTAGGGTGACAGACATCCTAACCACAAAGGAGGACAAGACACCATAAAATGTAGGATATCCAAGAAAAATGGAGGACATGATCAAATAAAAGCTAAAAACACACACATAAATTCATGCTTCTTAGCCATGCTCAAAATGGAGGATGTTTCAGAATTCTTCCTGAACAGAAGGTGGAAATGTTGTACATATCCTGGAAAAGGAAGATCTCTGGTCACCCTGGGTTAGAAGGAATGGCCTCTGCCTGCTGGTATATCCCTCCATACAACCTTAATTCAGAACAACAACATTATGACAAAATGTAGGCATTTGTCTAACATTGTCATATTTTTCTTTCTCCTGTATGAGTGCCTGATGAAGAAGCCAGTGGAGCTTCAAAGGCTTGCATCAGGTATTTTATGCATTTTGGTTGTTCCAATAAAGATATCACTGTTTTGTGGATTTTGGATGTTGTTGTACTTTCCTGGAATTGGTAGTATAAAGAGAGGCATTTAGAATTCTCAGCCAGAGCACTATCAGGATTTCATAGGATGGAACCATTGCTGCTGAAGTGGAATAACAGTGCTATAATTATGCAGTGTGAAAGCTCTTGCTTAGGGCCTTTGCAGACTGCCAGAAATAGTGCACATTAAATTGAGGCACTGCCCTGGCTTGGTGCTAGGGAGTCATGGGAATTGTATTTTTTTCTGAGACATTGAGCCTTCTCTGTCAGAGAGCTCTGGTGCCACAATAAATTACAGTTCCCATGATTCCTTAGCACTGAGCCAGGGCAGTGCCTCAATTTAATGTGCACTATTTCTGGCAGTCTGCAAAGGCCTTAGATCCATCTCGGTGTGAATGGGCTCAAGACTGTGAGAGCCTTCTCACTGGATATTTTCACATAGGGATGGGATCACTCCCCCATCCTTATCCCATCCTTAACCCATCCGTGACGGCGATCGTGCAAAAGGCTTTCAGATAAAGTTGCACAGATCCCATCATTATCCTACCATTAACCTGTCATTAAAGAGGCATTGCATTAACACAGGGGTAGGCAACCTTTCCCCTTTAAGGGCCGAGGGA
The DNA here is from genome assembly GCA_020142125.1 of Phrynosoma platyrhinos. NCBI lineage: Eukaryota > Metazoa > Chordata > Lepidosauria > Squamata > Phrynosomatidae > Phrynosoma > Phrynosoma platyrhinos. The sequence goes on along the minus strand of CM034701.1, from coordinate 308,057,524 downwards.
CTTCACCTCCCAAAAGCTTCAGCCATGTTGGCCAATAGTCCCATGTTGGCCAATAGCTCCTGGGATTCTGGGAGCTGAAGTCCCTCGGCCTTTAAAGGGGAAAGGTTGCCTACCCTAGCATTAACATGAACTTCTGTTAATGCAAAATGCCGGCCAATATCACTTTAATCACAAGTTAATGGTGCAATAATGACAGGATCTGCATGATTTCATCTGAAAACTTTTGCATGATCATCATCATTAGTACTTCCCATATGGGTTAAGCATGAATTCCATCTGAAAGTCCCTCCCACAATCACACTGGAAGGATGGGAACATGATGGGACGGAGACAGGATGTCCCTCATCTGATGATCTCGTGACTACTCTCAGGCAAAGACCTATTTATTTAGGCCACCTTCTGGCCACTGGCTAGTGAGGAAAAAGCTTTTAATGGATTGCCGTTGCACTTCTTTTATTGATATGCTTTGAAATATCTTTTTAATTCATTAGTGTTTTATCATAAGCCACTCAGAGATTTTATATTATTGGGCAGGATACAAATACTGTGTGTATGTTGTGTGCCTTCAAGTTATTTCCAGCTTATGGAGACCCTAAGGTGACTCTATCATGGGCATTTCTTGACAATATTTGTTCAGAGGAGGTTTGTCATTGCTTTCCCTTGAGGATGAGAGCATGTGACTTGCCCAAGGTCACACAATGGGTTTCATGGCCAAGGTGGGAATTGAACCCTGGTCTCCAGAGTCGTAGTCCAACACTCAAACCACTATACCAAGATGGCCCTCAAATATAATTTATTTCCATCTGTTTTACAATTATAACATTGTTTTTATCTGTATCTGTTTTTATTGTTTTACTACTTCTTTTACTTTTGCAGGGTAAGCCACCTTCTTCTTGGGGGCAAGGTGGAATACAAGTCAAATAAAATAAAATAAAATAATGATGTGCAGACTATCACTTGCTCATATTCTTAATATAATAGGAAATGGTAGTGGCAGCTGCTTTTACTGGACTTCCCCAAAACTGCAAAAGTTTATATTGGTATTCAGTATCAAATATGGCTCATTTATTTTCAATATGTCAATCAAGTCAAGTGAAACATTTCCTCAACCAAGTCCAGCCCTCTTTATGAATTCAGGCCATACCCTCTGCATTTACAGCAAGAGCACTGTCAGACTGAAAACTCAGTTAAATGATGACTAAAGAATGGCTACATGATAGCAATATTGTGTTGCCCACCAAGAGGCACAAGGAAAGGAGATGAGGGGAAAAGCTTACAAAACAGAGTGTACTTTTCAAAGAGAATTGCAAGCTCAACCCAGAAGGGTTACCATCAGGGTGGAGGGAACCCTTTCTTCCCAGACAGATTAAATTCTATAACACTTCAAAAAGCATCTTCCGGCCTTTTCGTTACCTATGCCTATATGCAATTCCTCTTGCTAGCAGAGATGCCTTAAGGGCACAACTCTTTTCCTTTTTTCAAGAGCTTTTAATAACAAGTTGTCAATGCAGGTGAGAAATGCAACATTTTTTTTCCAATAAAAGGGCTCAAATACATTTTCTTTGCTACCGACTCCCACTTGTCAAACTTCATTTTCCTCCCCAAGGTAAGAGCCCTATGTGGGTATAACTTTTCTCTTTAGGCTTTAGTAGAGGATGTGGTTGGGGGACAGGAACAATATCCAAGATCCAGTAATGGAATTACACTTATGAAAACCCCAATTATGCAAGTGTTGTACCTTTTGAAAGATCGTGCAAGGAGGAATCTGGTACTTCCTTGTGCAAATGAGTCTTCACAGTCTGAATAACACCTACATGATAAGCATATGCAGTTCCCCCTGATTTGCCAAAGGCAAGGAGATTTTTTTCTGAAATTCAGAAATAATATAAAACACCCACTGTGGTTGCAAAAGCCTTGTGGTTTATTATGCACCCAGTAAGCTATGCAAAGTAATATGCATAAATCATGCCAAGCAAACACTTCCATTTAGCTGCTAGCAGTCCCAGCGAAATAGCAGTGGAGCGGACCATCAAGAGACATGGCACCTTAGGCATTAAGGTCCATGCTGAATCTCTAACCTTATGTCAATGGAGATTATTGCACATGTTTTTCTCATGGGCTGGGCATGGGTGTAAATTGCTTAAAAACTGATGTTTTTGCACACCTCTGTGCCCAGCTTCGACACATTGCAAAGTCTGGATCGGGTTCACGGGCTCCCAAGCATGGAGGTGTGTGAAAACATCAGTTTTTAAGCAATTTACATCCATGCTCAGCCCGAGCGAAAAATATGTGCGATTATCTCCAATATCTTACGTGTTTTTATAGATTTCTCCAAGATCATGCCACCCCTAGATCATGCCTCCGAGTCCATCAATCAGGTGGCTGGCTTGACAGTTGTTAGCCATGAGCCTGACACCACTTCAACGTTTGATATCTTTAGATTCCTTCTTATAGGGCCTTTGCAGATTGCCAGAAATAGTGCAAATTGAGTCCACTGCCCTGACTCAGGGCCTTTGCAGACTGCTAGAAATAGTGCAAATTGAGTCCACTTTAAGGGTTAGGGTTAGGGTTAGGGAATCATGGGAACTGTATTTTATTGTGGCATCAGAGCTCTCTGACAGAGAAGGCTCAATGTCTCAGAAAAAAACACCAATTCCCATGATTCCCTAGCACTAACCCTAACCTTTAAAGCGGACTCAATTTGCACTATTTCTGGCAGTCTGCAAAGGCCCTCACAGTTCTAGGGAATCATGGGAACTGTAGTTTATTGTGGCACCAGAGTGCTGCTTTACCAGTTGAGCTGGAGATGCACATGTGTCCCCTTCTTCTTGCCTGGAGATGAGTCCACAAAAATTGGAGAAATTGCACCCTTGAGTCTCACCTGAAGATGACCCAGGCCAGGCCCAGGTAATTCCATTAAATATATTTGGGGAAAGTTTGGAGCATTTATTGAAATGTTTTGTGGCAATTTTATGGCTGCTTCCTTCAATCAATGAAAGAAGGAGCCATAAAATTGCTTCTAATGGATACAGAAATTTCATGAGTTGCAGGAGTGCTATTGGTCATGTTCTAACATTTTGGTCAGACCAGTGCAGTCCCCATTGGCTAGGTATCTCTAGATACTCCAATATGATCCAGGTTATATAGATCATTATATAATCTATATATACATACCAGATTATATAATCTAGCATGTATTTCTCTCTCTTTCTCTCTCTGTGAATAGATAGATAGATAGATAGATAGATAGATAGATAGATAGATAGACAGATAGAGATGCACACAGACAAACACATATACCAGGTTATATATTCAGGTTATATAGATTACATTTACAGTGTTTGATCATATTCCAACTGCCATGGAAACAATTTATGGAATCTTGGGGTTTATAGTTTGATGAGGTGCTAGAGCTCTCTGACTGAGAATTCTAAGCATCCTTCCCTAAACTGCCAATCCCATGATTCCTAGGATCAAACCAAGTCAGTTCAAGTGGAATCATAGTGCAATAATCATGTAGTGTGAAAGATCCTCAGGAATGTCCTAAATGTGGTGCCAGGAGTCACTCATTATAGCTCTCACTTGAACATACATTTCCCAACAATATATATTTTCCCCAGCAGTGACATTTAGAAAAGCTGCCTTATTTAGTTCTGGAGGGAATTGTCACTAGTTAATGTTGTTAACACCTGGCTTCATTTTTCATCACAGTCAAGTGTAATTGTTGTATGTCTCACTCAGCTGAGGAAAAAGCTAGTTAAGGATGAATAAACAGAAGATGTCCATAAAACTAAAGGAGTGATAAAATTGCTGGTTTGGGCTAGAAAGTTACTCCTTCTGAAACATATTGTTCTTACCTTGGGAGTGCTTCTGGCTCTGATTCTTCTTTTGTATCCTCAGCTGGAAGCACTATCCAAAAACTGTCAACTGAACACCAGAGGAAGAGGAAAGCAACAATAGCAATACAACAGTAAGATAAATAATGAATGATAACAAGTATTAGCAAGCAATGGTAAGTAATGATAAATATTACAAGAAATGGGTAATTGTCACCCCCCAGATAGAAATGGTCTACAACTCACAATATCCTTGCTGTAGTCCAAAACATCTGGAGCACCTACAGCACACACACACACACACACACACACACACACAAAACACCAACAACCCTCACACCTATAGTAGAAAATAAAGGATGGAGACCAATCTTCACTTATTCTATTGATTACTGAGATATAGAAGGCTTTTGCAGAGGTTGACCCTTAGTCCACTGAGGAGGGAAAAGAATGCACTAGTAAATAAGGGAACTGGAGACAAAGAAGATGCCAGCCACAGATGCTGGTGAAACGTCAGAAAGAAACTCTGGCCACACAGCCCGAAACCCCCCCCCCAAAAAACTCTGGAATTTATAGTTTGGTAGGAGGAATTTACCAAACTAGATTAGGTGCTAGACCAGATGGCACAGATCATGAACCAAAAATCTATTCAATGTAAAACCTACTTCATACAAACAGAAAGGAGATTATACACATGGACATCACCAGATAGTCAATACAAAAAATCAGAGAGACTATATAATTGGAAGCAGAAGATGAAGAAACTCTATTCTTGTATCCAAAACTAGACCAGGTGCAGACTGTGGTACAGATCACAAACTACTTATATCAAAAATCAGAGTAAAGCTGAAGAAGAACCCCAGAAGTCATCATACCAAAATATGATCTGAACAACATCTCAACAGAATTTATAGACAATGAAAGAAATAGATTTGTGTTATTAAGTATAATTGACAGGAACCAGAAGAACTGTAGTCAGAAGCCAGGGATGTAGTCAAAGAAAAATGCAGAAAAACACTATCAGGAGCTAAAAAGAAAGAGAAGAAGCAATGGATAACAGATGGAGTGCTTCAAGCAGCAAAAGAAACATAAAAAGCAAAAATAAAGGGAGACAGGAATAGAACCAGAACCATGAATGCAACTGTTCAATGACTAGTGTGCAAGGATAAAGAGAACTATTATAATAACCAATGCAGAGAAGACAGCAGCAAAGAAGGAAGAATGAGAGATCTCTTCTACAAGATCTGGGAACTCAAAGGGAAGTTCAAACCAGAGATACTTTATGATCAGAAGAACATGCTACACAATCAAAAAGAAATAAAAATATGATTGAAGCAATACACAGATAATAAAATGAATGACACATGGAATGAAGACCCATAGAAAGAGGAATCCCAAATTCTGGAAAATGAGGTGGAATCTGCAATGAGAGAAATTGGGAAGAATAAATCACCAGAAACAGGATATTCTAATCAAACTGCTACAATCCACCCAGACGGTCAACTTTAGTGTTAGCTAAAATATGCCAATAAACATGGAAAACAAAACAGTAACCAAAGACTGGAAACAATCAATATACATCCCCATCCACAAAAAAAGGGAGACACAAAAGACTGCAGCAACTATAGAACTGTAGCATTAATTTCCCAGGCAAACAAAATTATAATCATAATTCTGTAGCATAGACTCCAATCATACATGGAGAGAGAAATCCCAGAGGAGCAAGCTGGGTTCAGGAAGAAAGAGGCACTAGGAAAGCTATGGAATACTCTTAAAGAAATGGGAGTGCCTCTGCATTTGATAGCCAGGATGAGGAATCTATACTTAGGACAAGAGGCTACTGTTAGAACAGAATATGGAGAAACAGAATGGTTCCCAAATGGCAAAAGGGTCAGGCAAGACTGCATTCTATCACCTTAGTTGTGTAGATGTGTAGGTGTGTAGATTCAGAAGGAGAACTGAAGATAAGAGGAAGGAACTTCATCAATATATGCAGATGACACCATACTATTGAGTGGAAAACATTATTAACTACAAACAATTACTAAGGAAAGTTAAAGAAGAAAGTGCAAAATCTGGCTTGCTGCTGAACATAAAGGAAACAAAAATAATGCTAAGGAGGATCTATATAAATTCAATCTAGATAACGAAGAAAGTGAAATAAAGATTCTCTATATACCTTGACTCAAATATTGATCAGAACAGAGACTGGAGTTAAGAAATCAGAAGAAGATTGGGAATGGGAAGGGCAGCTATTCAAGAACTAGAAAAGATCCTAAAGTACAATTGGCCCTTGGTATCCACTGGGGTTTGGTCCCAAAACGCCCTGTGGGTACCAAAATCAGTGGATATTCAGTCCCATTAAATACAATTGCACAGTGAAATGTTGTCCCTCATATAAAATGGAAAATCATGGTTTGCTTTTTGAAATTTATATCTTTCTGGAATATTTTCAAACAGTGGCTGCTTGAATCAATGGATAAAAACCCCGTGGATACGAAAGGCTGACTGTATAACAATATAAGACAGAATACTAAAGTCAAAATCCTCCGAGACATAGTATTCTGTACCGATGTGAGAGCTGGACAGTGAAGAAAGTGGATAAAAGAAAATAAACTCATTTGAGATGTGGTGCTGAAGAAGAGTGCTGAGGATATTTTGGATAGCCACCCCCCTCTCCCAGTCCTTGAACAGGTCAAGCCTGAATTCTCCTTGGAAGCCAAGATGAACAAATTGAGGTATCATATTTAGCCACATAATGAGAAGGCATGTTTTATTAGAAAAGACAATAATGCTAGGAAAGGTAGAAGGCAGTGGAAAGGGAGGAAGTCCACATGCCAGATGGCTAGACTAAAGGCCTAAACAGACTGCCACAAATAGTGCACATTAAATTGAGGCACTGCCCTGGCCCAGTGCTAGGGAATCATGGGAACTGTATTTTTTTCTGAGACATTGAGCCTTCTCTGTCAGAGAGCTCTGGTGCCACAATAAATTACAGTTCCCATGATTCCCTAGCACTGAGCCAGGGCAGTGCCTCAATTTAATGTGCACTATTTGTGGCAGTCTGCTTAGGCCCTAAATCAGGGAGGTCATGGGTCTGAATCTGCAGGAGCTGAGCAGAGCAGTGGAAGATAGGGAGTCTTGGAGATGTCTCATTCATACAGTTGGAGTTGACTAGAGGCAGTCACCACCACTAACAAGAGGTATTAGAGCAGTGATTCCCAAAGTTTGGTCCTCCATGTGTTTTGGAATTCAACTTGCAGAAGCCCAAGCCAGTTTGGTCAACAGTCAGGGATTGTGGAAGCGAAAGTCCAAAACATCCAGAGAACTAAAGTTTGGGAATCACTGCACTAGAGGAGCTCTCTGGCTGAGAATTCTAAATTTGTTGTTAGCTGCCCTCATGATGCAGTGTGCAAGACATCTCCAAGTCTCCCTGTCCTCTACAGCTCTGCTCATACCTGCAGACTCATGCCTGTGTCCCCTTCATTGAGTTTAGCCATCTAGTGTGCAGTCTATCTTTCCTCCTTCTGCCCTCAGCCTTTCCAATATTTATTGTCTTTTCCAATGAGTCATGGTCTTTGAACAGTTCATTAAACAGTTCATTGAACATTTAGAAGGGAATGCCATAATCAGTAAAAGTCAACATGGGTATCTTGAAAACAAGTCATGCCAGACTAATCTGATCTCTTTTTTTTGATAAAATTATGAGCTTGTTAGATGAGTTTCTGCTAGGAAGGAGAAGGAGAAGGAGAAGGCTTTCCAGGTCAGTTTCTGCCAGGAAGAGAGAAGGAAAGCAGTTTCTGAGCAGCCATATTGAGAAGGTGAATGTTTAAATTCTTTTTAAAAACACTTGTGGAGACTGTGACTATTGCTGAGCTGGTGGGGCTTTGGGGAGTCACATTTGTGAGTGAATAGGGGGTGGAGCTAGCCAATTAGGTCTATACAGCTCCTCCCAGAGGTGTGTGCCTAATGGTGCACGGATTTTTTCATAGGACAAGGAAAAGCACAGTCCAGGTAGAAGGGAGGCTTTGGCCTTCCTTTTTAGAGGTTTTCCTAATAATAATAATAATAATAATAATAATAATAATAATAATAATAATAATAATAATAATAATAATAATAATAATAATAATAATAATAATAATTTAAAGGCCTTTGAGGTTGTTGTTTTTTGCTCAGAGGAAGAAAGACAGAGACTTGCCTCCAGAATAAGGTAGCACCCAGGAGCTCTTTGTAGAGTTAGAAACCCAGTTGATTGAGCTCGCTGACAGAGCCTGGTGAAAAGACCAAGAGAACAGGGGCCCTTTACATGGGTCTTTATCAGGGGACATGTTCAGGGAGAAGCCAACAGTCCTGTTTCAGTGCTTAATTAAGATTTCTCAATATGAACACTGAGGGAGTTGCTGCAGTCACCTGAAACACTTGTGGGATGTTCTTCTTGCCAAGAGATGAGGGGAACTTCACCTGCATCAAGTGCAAGTTCGTAGCCCTCCTGGAAGAGAAAGTCAAACAGCTGGAGGCCCGGGTAGCTACACTTCAGCACATTAGGGAGCAAGAAGTTTTCCTGGGCAGAGTGGAAAGAATGGTCTTGGACAGGGACCACACAGAGGAAGTAGTTGAGGAGGAGGTCATTTCATGCACACCTGGAGGAATGTCGCACACAGAAGTAGGAAAATCAGGGATCGTTCTGGGAGCTTGCAGCTACAGAATCGATTTGAAGTGTCACAGCAGTTTGGACCCGTAGCCATTGCTAAAGCAATTTGAGTGCGCAGACAACTCGGAAGTTTACTTCTCTACACTGAGGAGGGAAAAACACCAGGCAGCCTTGAGCTGTCTCACTGCTGGAATGCCTCCTTCCAGCCTCCCATGGAACAGACTGTAGACAGGATTTAACTCCAAAGAGGTACATTTATTCTTCAGTTGCAGTATATACAAAGAAACTATGTACATGCATATCCAACACCAGCAGGAATAAAACAACAACAATAATAAGAGAGTAGTGGAAGAAGAAGGAGGAGGAGGAGGAGGAGGAGGAGGAGGAGGAGGAGGAGGAGGAGGGCAGAGCAAACCCAGCCCACCACATGCTATGTTTTATATACACTTGCTATGCAGCCACAGAGTCCAGCCTCTTCTTGTGATGTGTAGTCACGTGAGTTGTAGTTCTCAAAACATGATGACCTAACCTGTTTACAACTTGTCTGTGGGTTCTCAGACACATCCTGACCTTGGACTCTGTTATGTTGTTTTGTATCCCAACTGCAGAAAACTTTCCCAGTTACCAAGCTGTAAGTGACTTTCAGTTCCCTTATTGTCACTTTCCCACATTTGGACATTTACACTCAGGTTGCAATTCCCAACATGAAGCTTTCTCTCTTATCAAGGATGAAGAGGAAGAGCAGCAGGGACAGTCCTCAGGGACAGTGCAGGGGACTCTAAGAGTACCACCGCAGGGAACAGGCACTGCTAAGCCTTGGATGAGGCATGTGGTGGTGGTTGGGGACTCCTTGTTGAAGGGTACAGAAGCA
>CM034701.1:307972703-307983400 GCA_020142125.1 Phrynosoma platyrhinos | reverse complement strand
AGTTAGAGCCAGAGGTGAAGAGCTACAACTTCCATCATCCCTGACATTCTTTTCACTTCTTTGAGCAAAACCTTTCTTCAGTACTGCTAAATCATGTATTTTGTATATTTGCTAATCTAAATGTTTCTGAAAGATAAGATGTAGCTGGGAAGACACAAGGAGGAATCTAAACACTTAGAAGAGACAGCAGCTCACCTAGACAGAGACATAACATGCAGCTGGAATAGCATAAGGAGGAATCTAAAGATAGCAGCTTAATCAATGGTGTTGATGTGGTGTTGGGCTCATGGTTAACACCTGTGAAAATAACCACCTGATTGATGGCCTTAGAGGGGTATGGTGTAGGGGTAGCACAATCTTGGAGAGATCTATGAAAACACTTAAGATATTGACATAAGGGAAGCTTCACACAGACCTTCAGGTCTGAGGTGCCATGTTCTGGAAGGCTCCAGAAGAGTTCCACTCCATTGCTATCTCTCTGGGGCTCCCAGCAACTGAATGGAAATGATTTCTTGGCATGATTTATGCATTTCCTTAGTATAGCTTACTGAGTGTATCATAAATCACAAGGCTTTTTCAACCACAATGGGTCTTTTGTATTGCTTCTGAAACTACATAATCCTAAAATTAATAATGATAACCATACATTATTACACTGTTAAATTTCTTATTGCTCATAATATCCACAAACAGTTTCCAATTTTTCAAGGATTGGCCTATCTTTTAGAACTCACATTAACTCACTAGCCTTAACAATTCATTGGCCATATTCTTATGAATTCAGAATATATTTATTATAGAAAAGGATTCATTATACTCTGGCCAATGACCAAGGAGTCAAGCATTAATTCCTCAGCACCACCCTCTGGAAATGCTTCTCCAAGAAAGAACAAAGTCACTGTAGAACAGTGCCTCCATGCCCATTCCAGAGAGGTGTCTCAGAAGGATACTATGATAGATGGTATCGAAAGCTGCTGAAAGGTCCAGCAGAACCAACGGGGACAAACTCTCCTTGTACAGTTCCCTGAGCGGGTAATCCATCAAGGCAACCAAAGGTGCCTCTGTCTTATAGCTAGGTGTGAAACTAGACTGAAATGGATCTAGGTAATTGGCCTCATCCAGGAACCCCTGGAAAGAAAAAGAAATGAGAGGATTAAAGAAAGAATGTGTTGTCCAGTATTTCTTGCTTGGATAGACTAGAAAGACCTGCTGTGAAAGCACTTCTGGGAGGGCACATGCCTGACAGATGGCATCACTGAGCTCTAGACTGTATAGTTTGCTAACAAGACAGTGTAGCTGGCAATGTGCTGTTTCTGAAATTTAGGGCTATGCAGACAGGTGATTTTGGGCCACCCCTGCTAGCCACTGATCGGGGCCACAGCAACCATGTGCTGCGGCCCCAATCCTCCCTTTTGCTGTCCCTGAAAGAACAGCAAAATGCCACTCCTTTCAGGGGTGGCAAAAAGCCGCCCTAAGAGCCAGCATGTGGCTGTTTAGCACCCTTTCCAGCACAGTGCATCAGGACGCTATGCCAGGAGGATGTCCTGACACCGTGCACCATGCATAATGGCACATGCCAGGAGGACGTCCTGATGCCGTGCACCATGCATAAATGCACACAGCATTGGGACGTCATCGAGCTGGGGTTGGGGTGATCGGCATGTGGCTGTCCCTCCCCATCTCTGCTTCCAGGCTGGCCCTTTGGGCCAGTCTACAGAGGCCCATAGTCTCCTAGCTTTCCATATCACATGAGTGGTGCCATACAATCTCTCCAAGGCAAGCTTCAAAATGCAATTTGGAAGCCTTTTTGGCTAGCAAAATGCATGGGCCTAGATGTTTGTTTCTAATTTGGGTGAGAACTTTGAAAGGAATGCCAGCACCAAACTTCTCTATTTCATGGAAAAGAAATACATTAGTATTGGAGAATGGGTAGCAATTATTGTTCTGCAAAATGAAAGTGATTTTCAAAGCCCACCCAGTTTTTAAATACTTCTATATATCTACTGAATTATATAATTACATGAGTCATTTTACCACTTAATAACTGCTGTCATCCCTTCAGTTTATCTTCACAGTCGAAAGAATGTTCGTCTGAGAAGGTTTTTTGTTTATTTTTTGCTTTTAAGGAATATCTGAATGTTAACTATGTTTTAATTGCTAGTTTAAACAACCTGGATTCCAAAATATATGTAAGTCCAGAATGTATATTCACAAAGGCTCAGATCTGTTTCCTGGCTAGAGCTTTACCAAAAATAGGAGATTTCATAGATTAATACAACTAGTTATCGTATATACTCATGTATAATTTAGAACTTTTAGGTCAAAATTGACTAAAAAAACTGGGTTGACTTATACATGGGTCAATACAGTAATTGACCTGAGCCTCTCCCCAGCTGGGCTGCCTCAGTAAGGGACAGCCCAGCTGGGGAGAGGCTAGGAAGGGTAGCTGATCACCCTGCAGTCTCTTCCTAGCTGGGGTCCCTTCTCAAGAGGAAAGCCAGCTGGGAAGACACTTCACTCACCCTGAAGCCTCTTCCCAGCCCATATCCTCCCCAGGAGAAAGGCCAGCTGTGGAGAGTTTAGAAAGGGTGGCGATCACCCTGTCACAGCCGGGCTGCCTCCTGAAGCCTGACAATCGATTTATCCACAGGTCATACCAAAATCCATACTTTTGGCCCCAGAAGTTGACTTTGACTTAAAATGAGGTTGACTTATAGTTGAGTATATATGGTAATGCAATTAGTCTTTTTTTAAAAAAACAAAAACAAAACCTCAATTAAAATTGAAAGGGGAAAAAATTAACTGTTTCCAATTGCCATTTAAATTTAAGTTACATACCTACACTAGAAGCTGAAAAATACCATTCATGATTTTACAGCTTTGCACCACTTTCCCCAGTTTTAAATTTATGAGAGAAGGAAAGAGGTGGATTTTTATTTTTTATATTTTGAAAATGTCACATCTCATTCACCTAATGTTCTCTTATACACTTCTTACTGTAGGGCAATATTACACCTAAGTCCCTCAGCCCTTAAAGGGGAAAGGTTGCCTACCCCTGCTGTAGGCTATAATTCAGAGGAAGGAACTGGCAACTGTCTCTGAGTATTCCTTACCTAAGAAAATCCAGTGGATTTAGTGGGAATGCCATAAATCAACAGGCAACTTGAAGGCATGCACATGCATGTGTGTATACCAGGGGTAGGCAACCTTTCCCCTTTAAGGGCTGAGGGACTTCAGCTCACAGAAGCCTCAGCCATGATGGCCAATAGTCCCATGTTGGTCAATAGCTCCTGGGATTCTGGGAGCTGAAGTCCCTCGGCCCTTAAAGGGGAAAGGTTGCCTACCCCTGGTGTATACACACAGAGACCAACAGCATACAGCAACATATAGCAAATCATATGAATACACCTGATATATATTAGACAATCATTGAGCAGCAGTCATTAAACCATAATGTAAAATTAGTAATTAAGCAACAAGTGAACATTCTTCATGTTGAAACTTTCATCTTATTATTATTATCATCATCATCAATAGAAAGCACTTATTAATCAATGGTAGGGTCAGAATGCCATATAAATGCTAAAATTGTTTTTCTTTGAGATCCCTAAAGAGATTAATAACTATGCAACTTCTACATTTTCCCAGGTTCCTAGAATAATTTCAGCACAACTGTAGCTTACATTGGCTTTATGGACACACTCTGAACTTACTCTTCAATCCTCCTAGTAACCTGTCACCATTTATGGGAAAGGTCACTATAATTCTAACAAGATAAGAACAAGGCTTTTTAATGCTTCTAAACCACAAAATACCACAGTAATTACTTATGCTGTTTCAGTGTATCAACAAAAGCATAATTGTGTGCAAAGCATAACAAACAAGATAGTGGAATTTGGAACTATGTAGGTCAAGGCATCAAATTCAGTTTTCCAAATAATTTGAATCTTTTTGTCCATCTGTTTCAGGCAAAGAAATTAAAAAGAGCTTTTGCAAGTCATACAAATAATAAGAAAAGGGCATAAAACTTCTTGTTTAACAAGTTTTATAACCTAAACTTCAGTACACATGTTAATTACCGTACATCATTGGCTTTTTCTCAGGAAGTATACAAAAAGTTTCCCCCCTGCTGTAACAGGCACCTAGCTTTATACTAGTTTTGACATGAACTATAAGGCCTTGTTGGAGGTACAAGGAAAGGTCACATGCCCATCAGCTATGGCTCATATCATGTCTCCTTCTCACAATGGGATGATCCTGAAAGAACTCTGGAGTACAGCATTTAATCTTTTCCCTCTTAGTAGTCACAGTTTGTAGCTCAGTGCTTCATTTCAATAATAAAATTCCAATTTAGTTGATTATTTATTTTAATTAGTTCCTATGTCTGGACTTAATCTTAGAACGGTGGTTCATAATTTTTTCTTTACCTGGGATCCCCTTTAAAAATATTTTGTTGGCACAGACTTCCATGACAACAACAACAACAATAAGTGTATGTGTGTGTTGTGTGCCTTCAAGTCTTTTCTGACTTATGGCAACCCTAAGGAAAACCCATCATGGGTTTTCTTGGCAAGGTTTGTTCAGAGGAAATTTGCCATTTGCCTTCCCCTGGAGCTGAGAGTATGTGTCTTTCCCAAGGTCATCCAGTGAGTTTCATGGCTGAGCTGGGCGTTGAACCCTGGTCCCCAGAGTCATAGTCCAACACTTCAACCAAATACCACACTAATAATAATAATAATACCTGAACACTGAAGCATTAGCAATTACACCACCTCTTAAACCTTCCCTCAGAGGCAGCAGAGGGGGACTTTTTGCCTGCTTTTTCACACTATTTTGAAGCTGGAGTGGGTTCAAGAAGCTATGCACATGCCAGCCAGCCAGCTTTTGTCTTTGCTCCTGCCATGGTTGTTCTTCTCTGAAAAAGTAGAGTGCCCGTGTGACAAAAGCCAAGGAAAAGGCTGGCTGCCTGGGCCTGTGTTTTGCTTTTCAATGTGCACTGAAGCTGCAGCAGATTGAACTCTGCTTCCCATAAGTAGAGGATCATGAAGCACTACCCAAAAGGGGGCTTGTGCACATGGAAGTCAATAAACATCTCCCCAGAGTCATTGATCATGAAGCACTGTATAAAAAAGGGCTTGTGCACATGAAGCCAATACCTTTACTCTCCAGAAGTGGCACTCACAAAGAACTGTTCAAAAAGGGACTTGTGTACATGGAAGTAAATTACTCTGCTTCCCTTGCAGCCCCTCTGAGCTCTAAAATTATGTGATTCTATGATTCTGTCATATTCCTCATAATGCTTTGATGGGATCCGTAATGAACTGGGAAGTAGAAAAGAGGTAAAAGGGGAGGTCTTGAAGTCCAGCGAAGGCAGTTTTGGAGTGAGGAAGAGGTTTCATGGTACCAAGGCAGGAAAGCGAGGTATGGGGCTATTGGTGGGAAAAGAGATGGTAAGGAGAAGAAGGGCAAGAAGGATGAAGGGTGGACAGGTGATTGCAGAGAGCTACATCATGTGTAAATGCCCTGGTTAACTCTGAATAAGTTTGTGTTGGCAGCAGTTCTAAAGAGGGGTGTCAGACATGTTGCTTGCTTGCTAGCCCAGCTGGTCTTTCTTTCTTTCTTTCTTTCTTTCTTTCTTTCTTTCTTTCTTTCTTTCTTTCTTTCTTTCTGCCTTCCTCCTTTCTTCCTTCCTGCCTTCTTTGATCTTGGTCTCCTCCCCTCTTGAAGAAGAAGGTAAAAAAGGAAGGGTTGAAGTGTTTCTGATAGGAGACTGGGCTGCTCCCTGCTGGAAGGGAGAGAGGGAGAGGAACAGGGAGAGAGAGGCAAAGGCTCTCTGTCTGTCTGTCTGCTCTACTGTTACTCAGCTGCTCAGTCCTCCTCCTCCTCCCCATAACAGCATGACCAATTGATAGGCAATGACCAGGCTCAGCCAGCCAGCCTTTACATTGGCTCCTGTCACTGCAGGACAGTGCTCTGCTGTGGGAGGAAGGTGGGCTGACCAGACTTCAAGCCTTCGTGGACCTTCTGTGAGGACATCATGGGCCCCCTGGTGCTTCCTGGATCACATATTAAGAACTACTTCCTCAGAACATAAAAATTAAAAACGATAGATTTAAGGAGGGATAGCTTGTGGTCAGAAAATGGAAAGAGCTCATCACCAGTGGTGCTCAGTGGCTTCCATGGGCTCCCTCACATACACAATTACAGCAGTATGATTTCACTTTAACACTCATGGCAAATTCTTGGAGAATTCTGGTACTTGTAGTTTAGTGAGGCTGTAACCATGAGTCAAGCAATTTCCATGCTTTCTCTCTGTGTATATTTCTGACATGATCCTAAAACGGAAATACAGTTTCAGCCATGTACTCAGGAGCAAGTTGTAGACTCTCAGAGATAGTCACATAGACTTCAGTATTCATTAGCAGATCAAACACTTAGTTTCAGGACTTGCAAACAGAAAGATCCAAACCTCTGGAGATGAGGAAGCAAAACGATCTATGGCCCGGATGACTTCTGGACACAAGAAAGATAAAATTCATTACTCCCTTCTGGAAGCTATCTACCTCAAGGAAATTTTACAATGTTAATTTGGCCCCTTGATATACAGCAATCAACCCTTGCCCTGGGCTATTTTCAGCTTATAAAGGGTCTAACAAAATTCTAGTTAAGTGTGCCTGGTTAGAATTCCCGGTGGTACTGTGTCACTCTGAATTCTGATCCAGCTCTGACTCATTCTGTGCTCCCTCCTCTCTACGGTCAAGTCCAACTTTACATTGGTCTCATCTGTAGTACCCCAACAGGTAATCTCATCAGTAGAAAGCCTCATGTCTACCTCATGCTAACTTACTTTATTCCTGAGTTCTTGTGAGAATGATTGAGTGTATGTCTTTGTATGCCTGATTCCCTAATAAATTTATAATTCATTTAGAGAAGCATTGTCTCTATGCATCTATAACCTCAGCTCCCTTCATATAAATTGGGTTTGCTTCCTGGTAATTATTTGAGCTAATATTAAAATTTCCCAAGGTCAAGCTTTTATTACAAGGCACTATAGGTCTCTGGCAGAGAATTGTAAATGCTCCCCACCCTGCTAATCCTAGGATTCCATGGGATGTTGCCACAGCAGTTAACATGGAATGTAGCACTATACTTGTGTAGTATGACATGGCCCCATGTCAGACCTACAATGAATCCAGTATGAGTTTTATTCCAGATTTAAATGAAGAATTCTATCCTCAAAATAAATGTAGTATCTGGGGGGGGGGGGTAAGAGCTGAGTGCCATACTATGTCTGTAAGGAAGAAAACAATTTCTTAAAAGTAATTATTTTGGACAGTTCATTTAACAACAGCTCAGACATGGAACTAACCAGCTATTACTGCATCTCATCCATGACTGAACTCTTGGTCAATACTAAACTTAAGGTAGTTCTGGCTAGATAATGCAAAATGCTTTGGATTCCATTTTTAGAAAAAGATGGGATATAAATGCAAGACTTGGACATTGATGAATAAAGATAAAAAGAAAATAAACTCATTTGAAATGTGGTGCTAGAGAAGAGTCCTGAGAATACTGTAGACAGCCAAAGACACAAACAAGTGAGTCTTTGAACTGCCCCTAGAAGCCAAGATGGTTAAATTGAGACTGTTGTATTTGACCACTTCATGAAAAGGTGTGAATCATTGTCTAGCTAGGAACTAGCATTGTAACACTAGGAAAGATAGAAGGCAGCAGAAAGAGTGGAAGACTACATGCCAGATGGCTAGACTCAATTAGGGAAGTCATGTGCCTGAATCTACTAAACCTTAGCAGACCAGTGGAGGGTGGGGTGGGGTGGAGATGTCTCATACACAGGGTTGCCATGAGTTAAGATCAACTCAAGGACAGCTAACAACAACAATAAGTGCATAAATAAATAAATAAATAAATAAATAAATAAATAAATAAAACTTTTAAATGGAACTTCTAGAATCTACCACCCAGCATGGCATCTAGGAGTTGTGGTCCAAAAAAGTAAGTTTTCTAACCATTGTCCAAGATATTTGGCTGCTTAGAGATCAAATTGCCTCACTCTTGCATTCAGGCCTTCAAAGTCTTATTCTACTTATTCATGGACAAAGAAGAGGACAAAAGAGGACACTAATACCCTAAAGGCACCAGATGCTGCCTGATCTTGGAAGCTAACGAGGGTCAGCCCTGGTTCGTATGTGGATAGGAGACTGCCAACAAATACCAGGTGCTGTAGGCTATATTTTAGAGGAAGGAACTGGCAAAATGATACAGAAAACTATATGAGGTCACCATAGGTCAACAAGTGACTCTAAGACACATGCACACACAATTTGCACAAGATTATCTGAGGTTGGGAAGGGAAGGGGAATCTATTGCCTCAGAAGTTTGCCGATGAACCTTTTCTGTCAGTGCAACTTCACTGACTTATATCTAAGCAAGTTTAGACTTGCATGTTTTGTTTTGTTTTATCTGAAAGGACCAAAGTAATTACTTTGATCTATCATACAAGCTAATATATTGTTCCTTAATATTGTTATTTTTGTGGTATGTAATTGGCCACACCTATCATGGATCTAAACCTATTTTTGCTTCTAAGTGTTGTAGTCTTTTGAAACACTTGATGATTTTGGACAAACTTTATTTTTATTTACATTACCTATAAAATATTATATAAGTTGATGGGATGTGGTGGCTTAATGGTTAAGAAGTCAATTCTGATGATTGGAAGATGGGAAAGTTGGCAGTTTGAGGCCTGAGTGCTGCATGATGGAGTGAGCTCCTGTCACTAGTCTCAGCTTCAGCCAACCTAGCAGTTAGGAAGCATGCAAATGCAAGTAGACAAATAGGTACCACCTCAGTGGGAAGGTAACAGCATTTGGTGCAGTCAAGCTGGCCATATGACCACCAGAGTAGTCCATGGATAACACTGGCTCTTCAGCTTAGTAATGGAGATGAGCACCAGTCCCTATAGTTGGTTATGACTAGACATTCATGTCAAGGGACTACCTTTACTTTTATAATAAATGTAGGGAAAGGATTTGAACAGGAATGGAAAGGAAATGAGGGGTGGCATAAGCAGAAAGCTAATGCCATTTGTATAATAAAATGCTGTAGTCACTTTCTTAGGAAGATATTTCTGTAGAGTTTGTTTTTACACCTGCCACACCTGTTGGGTTTGTTTGTACACCTGTCAACTAAAATGAAAGGTTGTTTTTATTCAATCACCCACAATAATATTTATATGGCTATATACTAGCATTTTAAAGTTAATATTTGAAGGAATCACCATAGATGTTTATCTTTCTACTATTAAATGAAAAAAGATACCATTCAAAAAGCAGTCTTATTTTCCAAAGCCAATTTAATAAAATAAAGCTGAAAATATACTGTAACAAAGAAGATAATAAGACTACCTTTGCTCTACCACTGGTTTATCTATGTTCCCATGCCCATTAGTGCAGTCCTGTACCCCTTGAGACAAGACAGAGATGCTGAAAAATTACAGGAAGTTTCAAGGTGCTTGGAGAAATTCTAATGTTTGAGAAAGTACCAAACAAACAAGCAATACAAAAGCAAAGAAAACCTCCCCCAGTAACCTTGAAAAAATAAAATGTAAAAGGATGACTGACTCTAGGTAGCTGACTGAAAGCCAAATATGTTCAGTAGCCATAAAATATTGATTATAGATTTGAAAAACAGAAACACAAAGAATGAGGAGTACAGAATACTGGAAGGAAGCATGGCTGGATAAAAACACTGCTCTTAGAGAAAGATATGACAACAGTACCCTATCGAATATATGAACTCCATTCCTTAAAGTTGCCCTACAAGTGTGAAGTAGATTGTATAAAGCAATAATTGTACAGATCACTCCCCTAATACACTTAGTATCACATTCATGGCTCTACCATCACGATAAGATTTATCTGTTTCCATACTGAGACATGTTGGAACTATAATGCTTAAGAGACTTTAAAACCGAAGACAGTGCAATTTGGGGTCAGGAAAACAAAATCAAGGTAATAGAATGTTCTGAGATGTTGCTGCAATTACATAATATAATCCTTCCCAAGCATTCCCAGTGTGTCTTTGCAAGCCACCAGACAGCTTAACTTTATTTGAGATTTTGGTGGTGAATTGAACAAGCAACAAGTACAATTTTTTACTGTTTATAAGTTACTGGTAGCTTTAAACGTGTTTTATTGACTAGAGGAAAGCCTTTGACTGTATGGACCATGAAAAAGCTAGGGAATACATGGAAGTGTCAACACACCTAATAGTTCTGATGAGAAATTTGTACTCAGGACAAGAAACTACTGTCAGGACAAGAAACATGGAGAAACAGAATGGTTCCTGATTGGCAAAGAAGTCAGGCAAGGCTGTATTCTATCACCCTGTCTGTTCAATTTGTATGCAGAACATATTATAAGAAAAGCAGGCCTAGACACAGAAGAGGGAGGCATGAAAATAGGAGGAAGGAACATCAACAATCTAGGACAGGAGTGCATGCGTAGGAAAACCGAAAGTACTGCGCATTAGCGTGCTTGCGCACTCGCACATGCACAATACTTCTAGAGTACTGCGCATGTGCAAGCGAGCCGCGGCTGCCATTTTGGAAAACAAAATGGTGACCACAACTCGTTTGCACGTGCGCAGTACTCAGTGCATGCACAAACAAATTGTGG
>CM034701.1:307890831-307906118 GCA_020142125.1 Phrynosoma platyrhinos | reverse complement strand
GTGGGCTGCCCAAGCCATGGGTGCAGAGGACTTTTTGCCTCTAATTCTGCCGCCAGAGTTCATCTGGAGGACATCAGGGAATTTCATATTTTTGCTAGCCAGGGATCCAAGGATAGCACATGGGGTTTTTTTTTAATATTTTGGATATGAAGGGGATTCTGGGTAACAAGAAGGGAATGCTATAGGTATAGTATATCTTGATTTCAGTAAGGCCTTTGACAAGGTTCCCCATGATATTCTTGCAAACAAGCTGGTAAAATGTGGGCTAGACAAAGTAACTGTTACATGGATTTGTAATTGGTTGACTGGCCGAACCCAAAGGGTGCTCAACAATGGCTCCTTTTCAACCTGGAAAGAAGTGACCAGTGGGATGCCACAGGGCTCTGTCCTGGTCCCAGTGCTATTCAACATCTTTATCAATGACTTGGATGACGGTTTTGGGGGTATAGTTATCAAATTTGCAGATGACACCAAATTAGGAGGAGTAGCCAATACCCCAGAGGACAGGATCAAAATTCAAAATGACTTGAACAGACTAGAAAGCTGGGCCAAAGCTAACAAAATGAAATTCAACACGGAGAAATATAAAGTACTGCCCCTAGG
This sequence comes from Phrynosoma platyrhinos, assembly GCA_020142125.1. Taxonomy (NCBI): domain Eukaryota; kingdom Metazoa; phylum Chordata; class Lepidosauria; order Squamata; family Phrynosomatidae; genus Phrynosoma; species Phrynosoma platyrhinos. Next base: position 307,905,515 of record CM034701.1, on the reverse strand, counting down.
GCGGAAAAATGAAAAGCACATATATACAATGGGGGACACCTGGCTGAACGAGACTACGTTTGAAAGGGATCTAGGAGTCCAGGTAGACCACAAGCTGAACATGAGTCAACAGTGTGATGCAGCAGCTAAAAAGGCCAATGCAATTTTAGGCTGCATCAATAGAAGTATAGTGTCTAGATCAAGAGAAGTAATAGTGCCACTCTATTCTGCTTTGGTCAGGCCTCACCTGGAATACTGTTTCCAGTTCTGGGCACCACAATTCAAAAAGGATGTGGAGAAACTGGAGTGTGTCCAAAGGAGGGCAACTAAAATGGTGAAGGGTCTGGAAACCAAGCCCTATGAGGAATGACTTAGGGAGCTGGGGATGTTTAGCCTGGAGAAGAGAAGGTTAAGAGGTGATATAATAGCCTTGTTTAAATATTTGAAGGGATGTCATATTGAGGAGGGAACAAGCTTGTTTTCTGCCACCCCAGAAACTAGGACCCGGAACAATGGATGCATGCTGCAGGAAAAGAGATTCCACCTCAACATTAGAGGAACTTCCTGTCAGTAAAGGCTGTTCGATGGTGGAACACACTCCCTCAGAGTGTGGTGGAGTCTCCTTCCTTGGAGGTCTTTAAGCTGAGGCTGGATGGCCACCTGTCGGGGATCCTTTGATTGGGAGTTCCTGCATGGCAGGGGAGTTGGACTGGATGGCCCTTGTGGTCTCTTCCAACTCTATGTTTCTATGTTTCTATGTTTCTATGATTCTATGATTCTATGAAGCTATAGCAGTCGTATCAAACTTTTATAGAGTGTGGATTCACTCAGATTTTCTTACATTCTCAGAGTATCTTGGGAAGGCCATTTTTGGATTCTAGAATCATAGAGTTGGAAGAGGCCATGAGGGCTAGCCAGTCCAATCCTCTGCTATGCAGGAACTCCCAATCAAAGCATGCCTGACAGATGGCCATCCAGCCTCTGTTTAATAACATCCAAAGGAGACTCCACCTCTCTCTGTATGGGAGTGTGTTCCACTGTCGAACAACCCTTACTGTCAGGAAGTTCCTCCTAATGTTGAGGTGGAATCCCTTTTCCTGTAGCTTGCATCTGTTGTTCCGGGTCTTGTACTCTGGAGCAGCAGAAAACAAACTTGCTCCCTCCTCAAGATGACATCCCTTCAAATACTTAAACAGGGCTATCATATTTACAGGTGCTAAGGATAGGTTCAAAAGGGTTCCTTTGTGACATCTACAGGAAAAGGATACTACTGTATTGTGCCCTAAATTTTATCACTAAGCAGCAGAATTTTATAACTTTCAAAAAAGAGGCAGACCAACTGTTCAGAATTGGTGAATACTGGTTTGGTCTGTTATTGCCATGAAGGAGGATGAGAGGTTAAATAGTGGGGGTTCATCCTTATTTATTCCTCAACTCAAAATATCCACCAAAGTGTATATTTCATTTTCCAGAACACTACCACTAAGATGCTACAACTAGTGGGAGAGGGGGGCATTTTGTCCCAAGAATGTCACTTAAAAATATGCTTTTGGCATGATGTACTGCCATTCTAGAGTATTACTACATGTTAGTGTGGTTATGCAGCATGTGAAGATCCACATAGAAGTGCAGCACTAGGATGATGATCTTCTCAGATGCAGCAGGTAGCTTGTCAGCTGGAGAAGCACCTCTCCCCTTCCAGACAGATTAGAGAGACTCCACAGACAGACGTCTCTCAGATGAGGCTTTAATCTTTGTTCCTCTATGTACAAGGCTATTTACAGTGATAAAGGCAACCATCCAACAGCAACAATGACTATCCACTACGACAACACCAACTACATATGTGTCCAGAGGCTTCTGTCTTATATAGCCATGGCTCTACATGGCCTTCTGGCCCTAACTCTTCCTGCTGGACACCTGTCACTCACTTGACTGACTCTGCAGTTTTGCAGCAGTTTTGTGTGCTTTCCAGCACCAGGTGACCATCCCCATGATGTCATATCCTATGACACAGCATGAGTCAACATGAGTCAGCAGCGATCAAATGCTGTGTCATCATGGCTGCTGTTCCCCACATTGTACATTTTACCCCTGGGACTCCATCCTAACAATCTCCTCCAAAATGTACAATGTGTGCACAATGCTTAACTTGTTTCACTTGGAGTGTTTGTGTGTGAATCTCCCTGTTTCCTTTTGTGCCATATCTTACCAGCCTGACATCTGCTAATGTCCTCCTGCCGGCACCCAGTGCTCTGGTACCCTGTCTGTGCCACTGTCAACCTGACCTGTGCATCCCAGACTCAGAAACCAGCAGCACCTTTCTTGATATACACACACCTCTCAGGAAACCTGTTCACCATTCGAGGCACATCACTTCTAGTGCTTCTGCACTCTGGCCTAGATGTTCTGCCATTTTGCTCATGCCCTTGGCTGAACCTACCTTCCTTCTAGGATCTAGAGCCTTGAGCTTCTGCTGTTACTCCTGGTGTCAAGCCCAACTCCACAGACATTCGCTCATGCCTATCCACCTGCAGAGCTCTTGTGAGGATGTTTGCCACATTGTCCTTCAGACAAATGTAAGACAGACTCAGAACACCATTCTGGACCACCTCCCTCACATTCTGGTAATGGACTCCAATGTACTTAGTCCTATTCTTAAGATTCTCTGCCTCCAACATGGCAATGCATGCCTGAGAATGCTCAGGCACCACAGGTCGACCTGTGCACTCCTCACCAAGATCCAACAGAAGCTGCACTTCCCTTGCCATTTCCGATAAAGCTGCAAATTCTGCTTCTGAAGTGCTAAGGGCTATGCAACTCTGCTTCCTACTCCTCCACATTATAGGACTGTCAGCGTACCTTATGAGCAAACCTGTGACTGACTTCCTGTCATGCAGCTCTGAGGCAAAGGAGCTGTCAACAAAACAATCTAGCAGGGCTTCATATCCCTGTAACACCAGATTCCGCTCCTTGCTGCCCTTCAGGTACCTCAAAAGCCTCTTGACAGCTGTCTAGTGCTCAACCTTGGACTGCTGACCCTTCTGCTCAGCACACCCACAGCAAATGCGATTTCTGGCCTGGTGGTGTTGGCAATAAACACCAGACTGCCTATGATGGACCTATAGAGATCCGGATGCTTGAAAACCTTGTCAGACTCAGAACTGCTGGTAAACTCTGGGGTTTTGGGGCTCTTCACCACTTTGGCATTCTCCAAGCCACACTTCTCCAGCAACCTCTCTATCTTCTTTGTCTGACACAGCATCACTTTTCCATCCACAGTCCTCTCCATTTCAATTCCTAGGTATGCCTTGAGGTTCCCTAGGTATTTTAGAACAAACTTCTTGGCCAATTCCACTGGCACCACCTTCAACTCCTGTTCAGTCTGAGCAGCCACACAAAGGTAATCTAAATAGATCACTAAAGTGAACCCTCCTTTCCTAAACACATAGGCATCTGCGATGCTGCGTTTGTATCCTAGCCTCACCAACTCCTCATGTATACACAAGTTCCAACAGCGTTCACTTTGCTTAAGCCCATAAAGGGCTTTCTTAAGTCTGTAGACTTTGCCCTCCTTGGCATTGTCAAAACCTGGTGCCTGTTCCATAAAGACCTCCTCCTCTAGCTTGGCATTCAGGTAGGCCGTTTCAAAATGCCTAACTACCTGACCCTTCCTGGCAGCCAACCTTAGGCTCTCTGGCTTTGCTGTAGGTGAGAAGGTTTTATTGAAGCTCTCAAAGTGGTGTTGAGAGAAGCCCCTTGCTACCAACCTCACTTTGTTTTTGTGGGTCCCATCAGGCAACTCCTTTTTCTTGAAGACCCACTTACAGCCTACGACCTTCCGGTCACCTGGCCTGCTCACCATCTCAAATACCTCCCTTTTCACCAGTGAAGAAAACTCACTCTCCATGGCCTCAAACCACTTCTCCTGTTCTTCCCTGGGAAAAATGAGAAGCTCTTGGTAGCTTTCTGGCTCTTCTGCTGCTATGGCACACATCTTTGCATTTTGTACCACAAAGTGCTCAGGTGGCCTCCTGATTCTCTGAGTTTTCCTAGGTATGATTACTTTGGTCTGGCCCCTCTCATCCTCACTATCACTACCCATCTGTACCCCCATCTCTGTGGATGATAGGGGTCTCAAACTTTCTTGTGGTGATAGGTGAGGTTTGTGTACCTGCTAGCCCACTGGAGGTGCTGGGCTGACTTTCTGGTGTGGCCTCTGGTGTTTCCACCCCTCCAGTCCCAGTACTGCCTCCCTGTTGTCCCAGTCTCACAAACACTTCATGGTTTGAGTGAATCTTCTCCCACCTGGAGTGCATTTCAAAATTTGCAGTCCTGGACAATAGGATGCATCCATTGCCAAGGTAGAAGCTATAGCTGTCCCTCTCATACCCCACAAACATCAGCCTACAAAACTTGGGGTCAATTTTTTCCCTGAAATTTTGGGGAATCAGGGCATTGGCATGCTGCCCAAACACCCTCAGGTAGCTAAGGCTGGGTGGTCTCCCATACAGCATGTAGTAAAGGGTCTGCTTGGCTGCTGAGTTCCACATCCTGTTGCTGATGTGGCAGTCAGTCAGGATTGCCTCCCCTCAAAGACCCTCTGGGGCCCCTTCATCCAGCAGCATGCAGTCTTTTATCTGTGTAAGCACCCTGATCTTCCTCTTAGCCAGGCCATCTTCCTGGGGGATGGCTGGGTTGGTGGTATTATGGCAGATGCCTTTCTGCTTCAATCAGTTCTCCAGACTTGCAGATAAAAATTCACCCCCACAGTCTGTCACCAAGGTTCCTACTTTATAATCAAACTCCCTCTCCACCATCTCCACCCAGGTTTTGAATGTGGCAGCAACCTGATTTTTCTCCTTTAGGGTGAAGGCATAGCTGAATCTTGTATGGTGAGCTATGACCACCATTAAATACCTACCCCCCCCCTACAGATTTGGAATAAGGGCCTGATAGATCCATGTGCACTGCTTGGAATGGCACACTTGCTCCTCTTTGCAACAGGATAAGCCCTCAGCTTATTCCTGCTACATGCAGAACATTCCAAGTGGTTCCTGCACCCATCCCACTTCAGTCCTGGGCACACACTTTTCAGTTTTTTCCAGACCTGTGAACCCAATGTGTCCCAACACCCTATGGAAATAGTGTGCACAGTTTGAATGCAGTGCCACTTTGCCAACAGTGGCACACTCTGCCTGGGCATCCAGGTAATAAAGCCTGTTGTGCTTATGGGCTTTTGTGCAAATCTGCCCCCCTCTGGTGATTAGACACTCATCTCCCTCAAAATGCAGGGCATACCCATCTGTAGTTAGTGATGACACACTGACCAGACAGTTTTGTAAGTGGGGAGCACAAAAGTGCATTCTCAAAGTCCTTTTCAAACCTTGGGAAATGCACAGTTCCCATGTCCCTTACTTGGCTTGAATCCCCATCGGCCATGCTCACTAAGTCAACACAAGAGGGCTTCCTGTCCTTCAGCAAGGACTTCCGGTTTACAAGGTGGTGAGTTGCACTGCTGTTGATCAACCACTGATGTCTGACAGCAACAGCAAGATGGGCTTGGGAGTCACTGTCCTTCACTGCTGAAACAACTCCTTTCCTGTTCCCAGGAGACCGGTGTTGTTGTTTCCTTCTGGAAGCAGGTGGCTTCATGCAGTCCTTCTGAAAATGCCCCAGCTGACCACAATTAAAACATCTTTTCACCTTGCAGACAGCTGCACTCTCAGTCCTTTGAAATGCCTCTGGTGGTGTGTTTGTTTTTGGCTCAGCTCGTTGCTGTCTTGAATGCCAGTCTCAAAACACCATCTCTGGCATTCTTCCAAGACACGTGTTGACACCAAGTCCATTGTGAGCTGACTCTCAGGCACTCCCTGCAGGCTCTACAATATGTGGAGTCTCTTTACTCTGTCTGGAAGGGGAGAGGTGCTTCTCCAGCTGACAAGCTACCTGCTGTATCTGAGAAGATTGTAATCCTAGTGCTGCACATCTATGTGGATCTTCATGTGCTGCATAACCATGCTAACAAGGGTTATGGGCCCAGTCTACACCAGCGGTTCCAACTAGATGACAGTGCGAGTAGCTGTGTGTGTCAGTCATCCAGAAGAGTTGCTTTTTGCTGTCTGATTGCTGGAAGGCAAAGAGTTAAGAAGCTGAGCTATTTAGCTGTGTTCCTTATCCACAGGAGATAGTGAAAGCAGGGAAGGCTGCCAACGCTGTGCATTTGTCATGTTTGTTTGCCATCATGGAATTTGCAAAGTTCCCAAGGCTGAATGACAAGAACTAGTCCCAGTGGGCAGTGTATGACAAGACAATCCTAGTGAGGGAGGGTCTCTAGGACCCAATTGAAGAAGGGCCCTTAGCCAAGAATGTTGAGCTGGATAGGAAAGCTCGCATGACTATCTGTCTTAGTTTGGACATAGGCTAGCTGGATCACGTACAAGATAAAAGATCTGCTCAGGAGGTCTAGTTTGCTTTGAAAATGTACACCGGTCTGCCTCTGCACTGTCAAAATGCTTTGGAGCAAAAGGCTGTATGCCTGCAAAATGCAGAAAGGACAGTCCCCAGAGGAACATCTGGCCACTATGAAGCATTTGTTCCTGAAGGAAGAATCCAGAGGAATAGCCCTCACAAAGGAACAAAACGCTTACATCCTGTTGGGCAATTTGCCTAGTGACAAAATCCAATAGTTTGGTGCATCAGGAAGCAGAATTGTATAGCTTTGAGCACATCTGAGACAGAGTTTGCAGCTTTGTCAAAAATGGTTTTAAAAATACAGTGGATAAGACAGTTGCCTGAGGATTTGGGGAAAAGATGTGTTGAACCAACTGTGGTTCATGAGGATTCACAATCCTGCATTGCAATGTCAGAGGATGAAAATTTGAAGTGCAGAACAAAGTACATATGTGTGAGGTATCAAAATGTTAGGGAGATGATCCAAATCAAAATTGTGCATCTAGAATAAATATACACAAGGGACAATATAGCTGATGTTTTTACAAAAGCATTGTCAATTCAAAAACATGAACAGCTACCACAGCTGGTGAGAATGGAACCTTAAATACACAATTCTAGCTGTTGAGCTAAAGTGCAAAATCAAGGGAATAAAAATTACATAATACAAACAAACAACATGACACATATCTATACATTTGCAGGGGAGTGTTGGAAAATATAATTTGTGTGTGGAAATGTACAGATGTGGGAATTGTAGTCTGTGTGTAAAATGACAACATGGGAATGTTTGCCTGCAAGTGGAATACGAAAAACAATCACAAGAGAAGATAGTCAAGGACAGTATGTGTCTGGGAACACGGATGGCAAGTGTAAACATATTAGGTCATCATGTTTTATGAGAACTATTGTCCACATGACTATGAGTCACAAAGAGGGGCTGGACTTTGAGGCTGTTTAGCAAGTGTCCACAGATGAATTAAGCCCTCAGCTTGGGGATGGAACTTTGTTTTTTTCTTCTGCCAGTTAGCTGGTTAGCTCTCATGATTCTGTTGTTCCTCCCTGTTGATATTTTGATCTACTTGTAAATAGTTACTTTGTATTTACTGCAAGTGGATAATAAAATGTGTCTCTTTAGAGTTATCTTCTGCCTCCTGTCTGATTAATGGGAAGGCTGCATTCTTAGGTGGTAAGATCAGCACCAGATATGAATGCCATGGAGATCAACTTGCAGAGGAGGAAGGCTTCAGCAGTGGAGGTTTCCACAAAGATTTATCTACTCTCCTCAACTCACACAATAACACCACATGGCCTTCTAGCCCTGCCTCTTCCTGCTGGACACCTGTCACTCACCTAAGTGACTCTGCAGTTTGCAGCAGTTTTGTATGCTTTCCAGCAACAGGTGACCATCCCCATGATGTCACATCCCCACATTGTACATTTTACCCCGGGACTCTATCCTAACACTACAAAATATAAATTTTACCTGCTGATGGATGCGAGATGATAAACTTTGACCCAAAGCTTATCAGAACCTCCAAAAATAAAAGAGGGGGGCACTTTCATCATCTTTTTTTATTGTTCTCTTTTGAGAGTATGACTCAACCATAGCAGGGAATGTGTATGTGTATGTGTATGGGGGGGGGGGGGAGTTGTAGGCAGTGACTGGGGAACTTTATTGGGAGAATGATTTCTGCTCTTGACAAGTGTCTCCAATACTCCCGCAGCCTCCAATGCATGAATATAATTTATTTCTCAGGCATTTTCACTTCCACTTTCAGAGTCCAGCTGAGAAAAATGACTAAAACATCCCAGGTTGCAAGTTTATAAGAACTAGTAGCTGGGAAGGCTGGAGCTCCCCTTCCTGTCTGGCAATCTTGTCCTGAAATCTTTCTCACACACACACATCAGAGGCATTCCAGCAGCTCTTTCAACACTAGTTGAAGATTGACTACATGGAAAATGACAGATGGCCTTGATTTAGCTTTCAGTAGCAGATGGTTAAGAAGGAATCACTCAGAAATCTCCTAGCCATCATGAATGATTCAGCAGATGCTGATGGTTATGTCTTCCTCAAACACTTTAGGCTGTTCTGCTGCCAAATCTTTGTTCAGATGTATAGACAGATATACAACTTTTTTCAACAGGCTTGGCATCTTGTCCAATTTTCTTGGTTTAATGCTTTTTAATAAAAGGCATGCAAAGAACCCTATCTTAAGATACTGCTACCTCCTCTTAAGTATTTTGCCACTTGTACATACAGATATTTCCAGCCATAAGGATTCTGATGAGCTGCCTCTGCAAAAGAAAGTATATTTTTGTGGTGCAGGAGTCAATTAGGATAAAAAAACCATAAGAAATTAAATTGTGATGGCATTGTAGAACTGGTGAACAGTTCTAGTTCAATGGTCACACTGGTAAATCTGTTGCTATACAGCTTGGCTGTCAGGTGATTAAATTCTGGAAACCACATAGTGGGGAGGAAAGAATTGATGGGGATGATAATTTTGTTATAGCACTCATAAAGTAACCCTTCTTTCCATTACCCAATCCTAGCTGTGATGCATGTGATTTGCATGGCAATGGAGATTAATTTACTCTGCTTTAGAAATTAATCTACTCTGCCTTTAGCTATCTAGTGTGCTGTAGCTTGGGGACAGGATTCAGGCCATTTAAAGTCTGAATGAAATTCTAGAATGGAATCACCATGGATTCTGCCAGCTGCCATTAATTGCTAGGTGTCATTTCCTCCCAGAAAGCTGCACAAGATGACTCTTGGAGGAGTGTTGTCCTTAGGTATTTTAGGTAAATAAGATGTTATGGCTGCCAGCCTGAGGAGCCAGAAATGTCCATTAGTTTTTGTGCCCCTAACTTGATAAAAACGTCCCCTACTCTCTGAACATAGCCAAAACAGCTTTCCACTTTTGCAGTCTCAGATTGTAAAGGGTTGTGTAGAACTTTATTTCCATCTAGCTGGAAGTCTACTTGTACCCATGCAATGTCTTTTTCTGCCCTTGGCATGAAGCAAATACCTGTGATATCAATGAACCTTTATCTAGTCCATTGATAGCTTGTGCAGCCAATAGTGATAAAAGATGGAACTGCTATTGCACTAATGATTTTACTGTTTACTGTGTTCTAGGAACAGAGTTTTTAGTATTGAGGAAGGGAATGTGTTGTTGTAAACTTTAATATGGGCAGTTCTGCCTTTTCTGGTGATGAAATATCCTCAGGAGAGAAGCAGACACATTATTTTCCCTGCCTATATTATATGCCAACCAAATTAAAAAAATAAATAAAAGTACTTGTTCTGCTATTTAGCTTTTTTTCCTCTCCACATGGAGCTACTATTTGTACTCCAACTGAGCCATCTTGTGGCTAACATTTGTAATAAAGCTTCTTGAAAATGCTACTTTTATACTTTTGCTTTTCACTTACATGTAAGTGTCAGTAGTGGTACTACCAGCAGTGACAGTAGTAGTGATCATAATCAGTGATCTACCTTTCTGCCAGGACTGGGACTCAAAGTCCCTGACAATGAAATTAAGAATAGTGAAATAATATCTGGGTAGCAAGAGAAAAGCATCTACGGCGCTTAATAAATAAAGCTAATAATAATAATAATAATAATAATAATAATAATAATAATAATAATAATAATAATAATAATAATAATTTAATACATGGCACTGCACTTAGTCCTACTATTTTTGATACTCTCAAAGATGTGTAGCACCCTATACTTGCACATCCTGCCCCCTGAGACCCCTGAGGTGAAGTTAAAACTGCCAAGTCAGTCCTTGAAACCTGGCAACATGAGCCCAGTTGTAGTGATCAGCATCGCTGACAGAATGTGAAAAAATAGGACTTCCTTTTTATCAAAAACTTTGCTGGAGCCAGCAACTGGAGGAAGGATGGGGAGATAGGAGGAAAGGAAATAAAGGCTTTTGAAGCTCACAAGCTCCTATTGTACGTAGAAGTGAATGTCAACTGAGATTTGCTAACTTCTGGATCAAACTCTTACTTTTTCTTACCCTCAGGGCTTAAACCCATGCCAGAAAGAGGTAGATGAGTAGAGGTGTGCCTTGGATGTAACCAGGGGATCTGATGGTAACCTAATGGTCATCTAGTAAAGTATTTTTGTTTTTATTATATATAGACATGCAGTGAGTATGGTCCTATACATATGTGTATCCACAAAGAAAGCCTTCTGAAACATTCAGGGCTGCTGGTCCTTCCTAGCCAAGACATTTTTGGATGATATGCAAGTGAGAGGGCCACATGCACACTACAGATACACACCCTGACTCAGAAGTTGGATTAAAACAGAAGAGTGAGACTTGAGAGGGTCAAACTTAGATGAAAAATAGCCAGAAGCAAACCCAGGACATGCTGCAATGTAGATTTCACAAATCAGATGAGACAGAGAAAAATTGGAGGGAGAAATGCTTAACACAGAAAAAGCCCTTTTGTAGCTCTTCCGATGTTTCTTTTTAATTAAAAATATTATTATGCAAAGTAAAATTACATTGTAAGGCTCTTGGTTTTATGTCATGATGTTCTAAAATCACCACAAAAAGTAATAAGGAGATTTTTAAAAAGAGAAGCCATTACTCACAAATGTCAATAAAAATAGATCAAATATCTGAATTTAAGTCAATTTGATCTATATTGTTGAACTGCAGCTTACATCATTCCTCACTACTCACTTTATGGGCTATGACAATAGAAGATTCCACTGGGAAATAGATCTGGGGGCCACAAGTTGTCCACACTTGCTTAAATATTTATTGCATGTGGTTAAGATCTCAGCAGGATCTTGCTAGAAACTGGTTTCGCTCAGTGTTGAATTTCAGTTATAAACCAATTATTTTCTTGGTTTAAATTCCACACTTTTTAAAGGAGGAGGATTCAGATTTCTGAGTCTAATTAATATCATAATTGGAGAAATGGTAGGTTTACCCCATCATTAGCTCTGTTGTCAGTTGCTATGTTCTCCTATCCCCGCATATAGATTTAGAAATACAGGCCATTAAACTTCAAACTTCCCCTGAATTTACAAGCCACATAATTTGAAACTACAGTATCAGTCATAAATACTTAATGTTTCTGAAACCAAAAACAATGAACATGGGGATTAGGGTTTTGCCATTGCTGCTGATTAAAAACAACACCCTTCCTTCATCTATTCATGACTTAACACTGAAAATAAAATCTAGTCAATATTTATGAGCGGTAGGCTTAGGATGTATATATATCATACCTGCTGTAATGTGCATTATTAGAAAATAACTGGCTTTTTATTATGCAGTGATAGTATTTTCACAATATTTAAGCAAGTCATGTTACAGAACATAAAAACAATTGAAGGGAAGTGGAGGGAATGTGACTGTACTGGAGTATACTTTAGAGCAATTCCATGAGCCCCAGAGGGTAATTTCATTGATGAGGTTCAGGCTGATGAGAGGCAGAAGAAGGCTGTAGTGGAAGTTAATTGGACCACTGCAAAACCTACAGAAGGTGTATAACTGGTGTGCATGTGTGTGTGAGAGAGAGAGAGAGAAAGAGAGAGAGGAAGAAAGGACTGCCTCTCTGAGACAGCAAGGAGAAGCAAGGAGAAGGCACAGATGAGGAGCCGGAGGTGCGCCACTGTGGCTCCTTCTCCCCAGTGCCAGAAAATGGCAGGGAGGAGGAGCAATAGGCATGCACATGCACCTGTTCCTTCCCCTCCCTGACCCTGCTATATGAAATGGCATCACATGCCACCCATGGCACACATGTCATAGGTTCACCATCACAGACCTAGGCCATGTTTGGAAATGTAGAGGTATAACATGCTTCTGTAAGGTCAGTACAGATCAGATATAACTGTAAATTTCCAAACATGACCTAGAGTCCAAATAAGTGTAATAGAAATGCCATCTTCTCACAGAGTTTTAGATATGCTTGTGAAGATATGTGGGAAAATGTTACCTGTCTAAATGATAGACATAGGAAGCTTTCAGACAATCAAGTTTAAAGGAATGTTCCAAACTGTGTTAAAATCTATTTTCCAGTTTCCTCAAATCTTTATTTCCCTCTAAAAGGAGCTGCTATATTTCTGCCTCATTTTCAAACTGTGTGGTGTTTTAAACACGTTGATGTTTCAATGTGGTATGTGTGTTTCTCCTTCCTTTCTATCACAGATCTTTCTATTATTTTTTACCTTCCTTGAGTGTTTATTGCTGAGAAATGTGAGAGATAGTACTGGATCTCTCAAGCAGAGTAATAAAATTAGCAAGGCAAAGGTTGAACAACAACTATAATAATAATAATACAATAATAAATTTTATTTTTAACCCGCTCCCTGTGAGGCAAATGAGGTGGCATACAAAGTTAAAACAAGACAACAGTTAAAACAATTCCATCCTCCCCAATCCCTAACCCATCCACTCCATAAAAATCGAATTAAACTTGCAAACTAATTAAAATAACAAAATAAATCAACAACAATAATTAAAACATTAGAACAAACAATGGTGTCAGGGAGCAGTAACCATCCAAACTCTGTTAGGAGCGGGAGAGTTATTCCGGGAAGACCTGTTGGAAGAGATCCAACTTTACTGCTTTTTTAAGGCAGTCAGGAGTGGTAATAAGACGGATCTCGTCCGGCAGGCCATTCCATAATCTTGGAGCGGTGACAGAAAAGGTTCTCTGGGAGGTCTGTGACAGCCTAGTTTTAATAGGCTGTAGCAGGTTCCTCCCAGAAGACTGAAGTGTGTGTGTGTGTGGGGGGGTCATACGGGAAGAGGCGGTCCCGGAGATAAGTTGGACCCAAGCTATGTAGGGCTTTAAAGGTCAAAACCACCACCTTGTACTGTGCCCAGAAACTAATCGGCAGCCAGTGGAGAGATTTCAGCACTGGTGTTATGTGCTCTCTCCTAGATGTTCCCGTGACCAGCCTGGCTGCCATATTTTGGACCAATTGAAGTTTCCGGGTTAGGCACAAGGGTAGCCCCATGTAGATCGCGTTACAGAAATCCAAGTGTAAGGTTACCAGAGCATGTACCACAGTTTCAAGATCCCTAATGTACAGGAAAGGGTGCAGCTAACGTATCAGCCAAAGCTGATAGCATGCACTCCTGACCGTCGCATTCACCTGATTTGTCATGTGAAGTGACGAATCTAGAAGTACCCCCAGACTGCAAACACAGTACTTGGAGGAGAGTGTGATTCCATCCAGGACTGAGAGTTGTATTCCCAAACCTGGGTTTGGGCCTGTCACTGTTATTGCCTCCGTTTTGTCTGGATTCAGTCTTAATCTGTTTTTCCTCATCCAATCCATTACTGCCTTAAGACAGTCATTGAGAAGAGAAATGCCATCTGAGGTCTGGGCAGACGAATGGGTCATGGAGAAGTATATCTGGGTGTCATCAGCATACTGAAGACACCGTGCTCCATGCCTCTGGATGATCTCTCCCAGTGGCTTCATACAAATATTGAATAGAATCGGGCACAGGATGGCGCCCTGTGGGACACCACAATTAAGCTCTATTCTAGAAGAGCAACTGTCCCCAAACCTCACCCTCTGGGATCTGCCTGAGAGAAAGGAACTGAACCACTGCAAAGCAGTGCCTCCAATTCCTAACTCTTTCAGGTGATCCAGGAGGATGGAGTGGTCTATTGTATCAAAGGCCACTGAGAGGTCCAAGAGCACCAGCAGGTCTCACACTACCCCTGTCAATACTCAAGTGGAGGTCTTCAGCCAGAGCAACCATGGCAATCTCAACTCCATATCCTGTCTTAAAGCTGGTTTGAAATGGATCCAGATAATCGGTTTCATCCAAGACAGCTTGGAGGTGGGAAGCAACCACCCTCTCGATCACTTTGCTTAAAAAAGGAAGCAAGGAGACAGGTCTATAGTTATTCCTGTCCAGGAGATCCAGGGAAGGCTTTTTCAGGAGGGGCTTGACCACCGCCTCCTTTAAACAGGATGGAACAATGCCTTCCCTGAATACCCTCAATGCATCCCCCCCCCCGGATGACCAGCCAAGATGGACAAGGATCAAAAAGGCAAGTCATCTTCCTCACTCTACTAAGGAGCTTGTCCTTGTCATCGGTACTCACAGATTGGAGCTGATCCAGTAAAGTGCCATCAACAGAGTTGCTGGACATCTCACCTACGGATTCTGTCAAAACACTGGCTTCCAGGGCAGATCTTATTAGAGAGATTTTATCTGCAAAGTAGATGTTAAAAGCATCACAGCAGGCTG
>CM034701.1:307879982-307890731 GCA_020142125.1 Phrynosoma platyrhinos | reverse complement strand
AATGTTCTGTCCATGACAAAGCGGAGGTCTTGACAACTTCTGCCCATGGATTTTCCTGTTCCATACTAAAGACTGCATCGAGGGTATGACCCACACAATGTGTGGGCCCGTCAACCAATTGGGATAGGCCCATGCTTGTCATGGTTTCCATGAACTCCTGAGCCGCATCAGTTAGATTTGGCAAACTAAGTATAGTACCTTATATTTCTCCCTGCTGAAATTCTTTTTGTTAGTTTTGGCTCAGCTTTCTTCTCTGTTAAGGTCATTTTGAACTCTGATCTTGTTCTCTGGTGTGTTAGCTACCCCTTCTAATTTGGTGTCATTTGCAAATTTGATAAGCATCCATCTGTGTTTGTCCTGTAGATGCTTTGCATTCCATCCATTCCTCAAGTGCTCCTTTTCACTAATGGGTAAAACCCACCAGCCACTGTGCCAGCTCTGTCCCCAAGAAGGTAGCTGAGGCAGCCTTGAGGGCAGTGGTGTAGGGGTGAATGCACCCATTGTGGCTTCACCACTGCTTCAACTTTCTCCCTGAGGTGGATGCTGAGGCAGTATTGATGGCAGTGGAGAGTGTCAGGTCAGCAAGGCCTTTGGAAAGGGATGGCAAGCCAGGCCATTGAATCCCTTTGGCTTCCCCTTGTATCAGGTGTCACCAAGCCTGGTGATGCCCTTGAAGTAGGGCATACAGGGGTCAGAAGGCAGAATTATGGTGGTGATGCAAAAAACATGTTTCTTGAACGTGGATCACCAGAACAATGGCGAGGTGCTATTGTAGAGAGAAATGTGATAATAAATTATGCCAAATTGGTATGATTCCATTCTTAAATTAGTGTGATTGTGGTGAGACAGCAGGCTGGTGTGATAAAGCTCTTAGAGAAATAGTCCCAAAAATAACATAAAACTCCACCAGTCAGGGTTTTGTTTTTTTTTAAAAAGGTCATATATTAAAAGAACATTTTTTTCTTATCTTCTCAGAACTTTAAAGAAACATGACATTTTCTACTTGTGATGTTAAAAAGTGGAGACTGGCAGTTTGATAATTAAATAGAAAAACCTCACTCAACTTTGTTCAAGTAAAAATCCAAATTATATGTTCTATTATTAATTTTATAATAACCTAAAACCTGATTAGTATTTGAAAACTAATGAATTGCTATGAGGTATCCTTATAATAAACTGGACATTTTTGATTCCACACTGTGCCTTCAAGAGCTCTTGATTTTTTTTCCCCTACTGTTGTAATATTCATAGCAGATATAAAGAGATATCAGTCATTCAAGGGTAAAATGACAAGAGACTTAGCTCTGAAAATGATGTTGTTAGTCATGTCAGCTTTTAATGGGAACTGCAAAATAATTCAGGAAATCCAGTATCTCCCTCACATATGCAAATGCAGAATGTTCTACTTAGTAAGAATCTCAATGAGCAATGTATGATTAGGGTGGCTGCTTAAATCAACCAAAAGGAGGAAGTTATTTTTCCCCTCCAAAAAAAAAAAAAAAAAGGAAAGAAAAGAAAAGAAAAGAAAAGAAAAGAAGAGGACAAAGGAAGGCATCCATTTAGATGTTGTTGACTTTGCTAATGTATACTGATAGATACCAATTTAGAAATACTTTAATTTAAATGGAAATGCAATGCATCTCACAGATAATGAAGAAGACTGTAACCAATCTATTTGTGCACAGTCTGCTTAGTCTCCCCTCACACATCCATTGCTATGTGTTAGCTAGCAACATCATGTTCCTCTCCCCTATTTTGATGCTTCTTTACCTTTAAATTGGACTTCGATGTGATAGTCTTTGAAATAGAGGATGGCTTCAAATACTGCACTGTATTCTGAGAGCCTTTCAAATAGAGGACTGTCCTATTTTTTTAAAAGAGCATGGATACCTTAAAAAGAATAGCAACCAATTTTAAAAGGTCATATACTTGGAAAGCAGATTTGTTCAAGAGAAGCAAAGAGAAGAACAGACAAGAAGCAAAAGTAAAAGGTGACAGAAATAGGGTTCAACAACAAAGAAAACTACCATAATAATCAATGCAGAGAAATAAAACATGACAGGAAAAAAAGGAAGAATAAGAGCCCTCTTCCACAAGATCCAAGAAATTAAAGAGACATTTAAACCAAGAGGGGAAATGTTATATGACCAGCAGGGGAACACATTAAATGTCCAAGAATAGTGGGCCCTTCAGCTCCTTGGGGGTTCTGCTCCACCCACACATAAGAAAATAGATTATTGCACCCCATATTATTAAATGGTGGTGACATGAACATGGAAATGCTGGAGCACGTGCATTCATGTCACTGCCATTTAGTAATATGGGTACTGACAATCCATGGTCTCTTGAAATAATGGGTCAAAAACCAAGTCCAGGATAGTAGCAGTTTGGAAGGATACGTGTGCCATCCTCCTCCTCTTCCTGTTCTGGGCTTTCTCCCCCTCCTGGCAGGAGGGGGGAAAGCCAAGCCCAAGACCAGAGCAGTTTGGAAGGGTCTGTGCTTCCCCTCCTCTCTCCTGAGCTTTCCCCCGTATTCACATTTTTTTCACATTCATGAATGTCTTGAGTCCCTAACACCCGTGAATGTCAAGGGCAGACTGTAGTTTGAATCCTTTGCTGTATGCCCCAGTCTCTAGAGGAGCAGAAAACAAGCTTGTTCCATCTTCAACATGACAGCCCTTCAAATATTTAAACCAGGCTCTGATGTCACCTCTTAACCGGCTCTTCTTCAGGGTAAACTTATCCAGCTCCCTAAACCACTCTTCATAAGGCATGTTTTCCAGACTTTTCACTATTCATAATCTATGGATAGTGGAAGGATAAGTATTCAGGAGAAACCAAGCTGAGGCTCTTGATATTGTGATTAGCCTCCCTTTTGCTTTGGTGAAAGATGGGGAAACCTGGTACAGTGCAACTGTTCAGCTGCCAGTGCTTTTTGTCTTGAGATTGTCTTGATCTGTGTTTTACACCAGATGACAGCTCTTCATACAGAATGGGAGAGGTGCCCCACTGTGGTAGCCCCTGAAGTCCACCTACCACTCCTCCAAAACCTCTTGTGCCCCATTTAAAAAAAAAAAAAGACTGGTGCAATTTTCAAGCATTTTCACCTGAAAACCACATAGAAAGTCCCCCAACTTCCCAAGGATTGGAACATGTAAACATCCTGATGTGATAATGTTCCTTGATCGCCGAGCTATTAGTTGTCATGTTTCTGTCCCAGATGTGTGCACCTGGTCCTCTTTCAGTATAGAAAATGATCCTGCATACATTCTATTTCATTTTCCAAAGTCCCCTATTATGTATAGATTAAATCTAGATGAAGAAATGCCAAATTACTCACTTCTTTAAAAATTAAGGACAATGTCTTCAGTAACTTATGAATTCCCCAAATTAAGCTTCATTATATAGTGTTCCACTCAAATAAACCTTCCACTGACTACATTACAATGTTTCCATACTTTGAATCAAACATTATATGATAAACCCTCTGGCATTAATCCCATTTCTACTGAAGTTCTACATCTTCAAAGTCACTGTTGCAGACCTGGGAAAACAACAACAACAACCACATTTTCTCAATCTCTCCATACATTTTCCTTCTCTTAGATATGTTGAGATGAATATTTTCTAAATTAAAAATCTAGTTTCACTGTGATTTTTATAGACTGCTGGATTTCTGTAACCTGGTTGGTGTGGAATGCACTGGGTGACTCAGAAAGACATTTTTAGGATAATTAGCAGAATAACATGGAATTATGTCCACTTCTATCACTCCTCCTTGGGCACTTTGCAAGGGTATGTATGCCTACAATCAGTCCCTCTGATGTCACTGGAATGGTGAATCTACTCCAGGTTCAGCGCTTTGGACAGCTCATTTAAAATTCAAGCAAAAGCTAAAACAGATTTACTGCTGCAGTGATGTTGTGGGCACCAAACACTTTGAAATATAATAAATAAATAA
This sequence comes from Phrynosoma platyrhinos, assembly GCA_020142125.1. Classification (NCBI taxonomy): domain Eukaryota; kingdom Metazoa; phylum Chordata; class Lepidosauria; order Squamata; family Phrynosomatidae; genus Phrynosoma; species Phrynosoma platyrhinos. The sequence goes on along the minus strand of CM034701.1, from coordinate 307,886,770 downwards.
GTACAATTCAATGTGGTGTCTTGGATATACAAAGGCTGCTGCCACACTTCAGAATTAATGCAATTTGACACCATTTTAATTGCCATGGCTCCATCCTATGGAAACTTGGGATTTTTAGTTTGCTGTTGCACCTGAGCTCTCTTGTCAGAAAAGGCTAAATATCTCAGAAAACTACATATTACACTACATATGTATGTCACTGTATTACACTACATACAGTGACATACAGGAATTATGATTTATGAGTAACATTAGTACAAAAAACATTACTTAGGATTCTATATGGTGTGATATGGGAAGAGGTTGGGTGGGTGTGACACCATGAGTTACTGTACCAGATGACACTAACCACTGGACTGCTTTCTCCTGTGTTAGCCAACCCAGAATTTGAGATATTCGACATTGGCCTTGTGCAATGATCCAGCTTAGGTTGTGTGAGCATAGGCTGTTGAGTACATGAGGTTTTTTTTTTTTTTTTTCCTGACAGCACTTCAGTTGTACAGCTTCTTTTGGAAGGAAAGTATCAAACTAACTCCATCAGATTTTAAAACTTGTTTTGAAAATTGTCATTTAAAATTGTTTTTAATCTGGCTTTTTAAAATAACAAATAACAAACATTTCACACTCATATGCATATGCATATATTACAATTACATTTTATCACTGGAAATATCTGGGACCAAGTTAAGGTAATGCAAGTTTTAAGACATCCATTGACTTGTATGGGAGTTGTCCAAAGGAGGATCTTTGCATATTTTGGTTGTGTCCTAAGGCCATTTGAACAGAATGAAATTTATCCAATGATGTTCAACATAACTGAGAAAATAGTGAACAACCCTTTCTATGAAAACCCTTTTAACTTCATTCTGTAGCGTTTTCATCAATTTAGTGGTAATAGGAAGGCTGAACACCTATTAACCAAACATCATCCTGTGTCTAATGGATTTTCAGGGAGAAAATTAAGTCCCCTGGGACTACCTTGAATTTTTTTTTTTTTAAGATGTGCTCTGTGATGGAAAAATATGTATTGTATACAGTCTTAAATTGCAAATTTCCTGCTGTCAAATTGGATTACTTTACTGTATGATAGTCAGAAAAATGCCTGAAGGGGTGTTTTTGAAAACACTTTCCATGCAGAGTTTACATCACACACACACACACACAAAATGAATTTCTTAAAAGCAGGACATGGAAAATAGCAACAAAAGAATTGATAAATTACACATTTATTCCTATGGCATCAAAGTCTTTCCTTTCTATTGTACAAAGGGAAAGACAGCAGGAATGATTTCAGTATATGTCTAGAAATGCTGTATTTAGTGTAACCATTGTAAAGCATCAAAGAAAGCATAAGGGGGCAGGTGTTCTACATGTCAGTAAATTATTCAGTAGTTCCTCAGTGGTTTTGGACTGGTATAAAACCACAGAAGGCATGGAACTTTGACTCTAAATCATGATATCTTTAGCCAATGCTTGGAAATGTAACTTTTTGGAATATAAGTTCAAGACCCTCTAAGCTAGTGGCCATGATGGTTCAGGGACACTGAAAAGTATAGTCCAAAAATAATTCTGTCAGGGTTTGGCTTTAGATCAGGAATATGTAACCTAATATTTCTTGATATATATAGAACTACAACTCTCATAATCCCCAACCATTAACCATGCTTGTTGAAGTTTATAGGAGATGCAAAATATCTAGAGCTCATCAGATAACCTACCCCAGCTTTACAGCTTGTTGTTGCTAAGTGTCCCAAAAGTAAGCTTTAAATTATGGTGATCCTATGAATGAGAGTCTTCCAAAAGACCAACAGTTCTATTCAGCTATGCAGTGCCATGTTTCTTTTTATTGAATCTACTTCCACCATAATGGGGTTTTCCTTCCCCAGTCCTTCCATTGTCAATTTTATCAAACATTGCCATCTTTTCACATATGTTATGTTGTTGCATGATATATCCAAAGTATGATATGCTTAGTTTAGTTATTATAGTTTACAATGAGAGACCAAACTTGATCTGATCTTAGCCAAATTTGGTAGTGGTTTTCAGTCCATGGTATCTGTAGAACTCCACTCCAGCACCACATTTCAAATGAATTGATTGTCTTCCTGACATCTTTTTTTTTTGAATGTCTAGCTTTCTTATCCATAACAGAAACAGGAAATGCTATAACATGGATGATTCTGACTTTGGTTTTCAGTTATACACCTTTACAGTTGAGAATCTTATTTAACTACTTCATAGTTACCCTTTCTAGTCTTTCTCTTTTGATTTCTTGAGTACAGTTTTCATTTTGATTTGTGACTGAGTCAAACTAGAGAGTCAGTATGATATGGTGGTTTGAGCATAGGCCTACAAAACTGGAGACCAGCGTTGAAGTCCCTGTCAGCCATGGAAACCCATTGGATGAACTTGGGTGAGTCACATACTTTCACAGCCAGAAAAAACCATGATAGGGTCACCTGAAGGTCACCATAAGTCAGAAACTACTTGAAGGCACACCCAACAACAAAAATAAAGAAATCTTTTATTTTGATGTCTTCATCTCCCATTCCTTTGAATTTCTTGGTGAGAACAGGAAGACAAGTGATGGAGGAGGCAGGAGGAAAGGTAAAGTGGGGAGGGAGAGAGGGAGGCTCCAAATGTTAGAGGGTGGGGGGAAGAGGACCCTTCATTTTAGTGTTATGTCTGGGAGTGTGTTCTGTAGGGAGAGAGCCTTGCTTGTGGATCAGTTACTTGGCCTGGGGTTTTCTTGAGGGATATGGGGTGATGAAGGACTATTATGGAATGCCAGAAGACTCCAAGAGCCATGGACAGCAAGGAATTCAGTGTCAAAGGAGGAAGGAGCAGGAAAGGCAAAAATATTGTGAGCTGTGTGCAGTGGAAGAAGACCTCCCAGCCTCCCTGTTCTTAAAATGGAAGAAGAAAAGAGGTTGGTAAATGGATCAGGAGAAAGAAGAGGAATGAGGAAGAGGTGGACCTCTAATACTTCAGGAATTGTGGAAGTAAGATATCAAAAGCAAGCAAGATGGGAGGGGGAGAATGGAGAGGGAGTTATTTAAATGGCACACACACACACACACACACACACACAAGGCCTAACAATTGTCTAGTAACAGTAGGTGTCATATCTGGGCTTGTCCCGTGAGTCTGAAAACTATAATGGAGAGGTTGAGAGCCCAGGGATATGCCAGGTCTGAAGCAATAAAAAAGAGTAACTAGGAAAGTCTTCTACTTGTGGATGCTTATTTAATAATAATGCAAAAATGTATTAAACTCATAAATTGCATGTGTTTACTGCAATAATACAATAAACTTCCAGTGAAATAATACATAAACAATTTAGAAAATGAACATACAGCAAAAATAATGAAAAGTAACTCTAATATAAGGTATCCCATCTTTTAAACTTTTATGTTTAGTTATGCATAATTTTAATTTTCAAAAAGTTTGGCCAACATACAAGCTTGACCATGATCCCACCCCTTCCATAAAATTCATAGTTAAAGTTATGATAAAAGAGGGTTACATTAACTTGTCTATATCAGATTTTCTGCTTTTCCGCTATATTTTATTTATTACCCAAAATTCACAGAAAGGTTTTTCTCCTCCAGGCAGGCCCATTACATCTGGCTCTAATTCAGTATTGGAACCCTATCTGGATTCATTTGTAGCTCCTTTTTGTTAGCATTTCAACACCATATATCAAGGACACATGCCAATGTATACATCGAATTGAAAACATGTTAATGGATGATCAAACCTGTCTTGTAACTTTAGATGTTAAATCTCTGTACAGTTCCAGCAGCAACAGGAGCAAAGTCAACAACCACTAATCTCAGATAAAGAGCCAGGCGTACTAAACCCTACCCCTGCAGAGAGCTAGGGAATACCAGGAAAGGGAGAGACACTGGCATTCCCAGCATTTAAGTTAGAAACGGGCTGCTCATAGGGCATCTGTGAGACCTGAATGGACTATAACTATCCCAGTACCTCCTTCAGTCAAGTATGCCTGACAGCTATCAATCTTATTTGGAAGAAAGCCACACTGGTACCTCATTCCTTGATTGCTTGCCTGTTGCCTAGAACTCTGCCAGGACTCTATGTTTTTTTAATTACCCTTTTAATTGCTTTACTGGACTGAATATTGATTGTGAAGGACCTGAACTGGATTAAATGGCTACTGCTTTTGGTACAAATGCCCTGGTGATCCAAACTCTTTCCCTCTCTCCCTGCTTAAGACACTAAGGTTTTGAGCCGGGAATTTTGCTAGCCATCTCAAGGACAAAGCAGGACAGTAGAAATATTTAATGTGAGAATTGTCATAGAATCATAGACTCATAGAGTTGGAAAAGTCCACAAGGTTGATCCTGTCCAATCTTTTGCTATGTGGGAACACACAGTCAAAGCACTCCTGATAGATGGCTATCAAGCCTCTGTTTAAAAACTTCCAAGGAAGGAGAGTCCACTAAATGTTCAGACAGCATGTTCTACTGTCAAACAGATCTTACCATCAAGAAATTCTTCCTAATGTTTAGGTGGAATCTCTTTTCCTGTAGCTTGAATCCATTGCTCCAGGTCCTAGTCTTTGGAGCAGCAGAAAATAAGCTTGCTCCATCCTCAGTGTGACATCCCTTCAAATATTTGTGAAGTAACCAAATGTTTGTATGGTCAAATTGGACCTTTATGATGAACTTTTATGGTCACTATTTGGGGTCAGACTAGATAGCCACATGGGACTTTTAAAAAGTTTTTTTCTGCCTATTTCTTTTCAGCTAGACACATGCAATGTTCCACACTAAGGACAATGTTCAATCTGATAAGACCTCCCATTCTGTAAGTATCCTCTCTGTTCTGTAAACATTTTCCTGTATTGAAAACAATCTTTGCCAAGCACGAAGTGCTGAATATTATGAAACTAGTTACCCAAAGAGGGAGGGGGATGAAATGCTCTTTGTATATGTGTGATTCTATAAAAAGGTCTTCAGTTGCTTAGTTGAAGGGCTCAGCACCTATAGAAAGTTATTCTCTGCTGATCCCGCTAGCGTTACTTTTTATTTTTTTAATAAAACAGCTCACTTTCCTTACTCTGAGAGGTCTCTAGTCCCATTTTTCTGGTATATTTCTGGTGACCCAGATTGGACTGAGAGGTGGCATTAGCCTGCTCTGATCACCATGCTGGGGAGGGGGCATGGCACTGGTACTCCAGTCTCAGTAGCACCTCCAACTATTTGTTGGAAGAACGGGAGGATTCAGTGCCATGACCCTGAACAGCTATGCATACTAGGAGAACTGAGAAATCAGAGAAAGAAACCTGAGTTCTGCCTCCAAGATCAGACAAGTATGATAAAGGGGAATATTACAAGTCAGCTTAGAAGCTAGCTGGTGGGTTGGAGATAATACAGAAGTTTGATTAAAGGAGTCCTGACAAAAGGGAAAGGCATACACAACAATGTTAGAGGCCCTCCGACAGGTTCTAGGCCTGCAGTGACCCCCTAGTATGAGTGGAAGAGGGAGCTGATCACTCCCTAATTATAGCCAATGCCCAAGTACTCAGCAGAGGGCTGGGAAAACCGCTTGGCTCAGGTGGAAAGGCAGGAAGATAAACAAGAAAAAAGAGAAAGGAAAAAAGGAAAAAAGAGGAGGTGGAAAGCTGGGTGATAGAAACGTATGAGTGAAATGGTTACCATGTGTCATGTGATTGGCAGCTGCGGTTCCTGTTGCAGACCATTGAAAGTCCGTCTGCCCAAGCCAGTGGTGGAAGAATGGTGTTAAGGGTGATTACCTTTCCCCTTTTGCATCTATCTTGCTTTTTACTTGGGTGGATATGGGAGGGAAGGGAAGCAAGACTTGCAAGACTTGTACCCCCTTGGGTTGTATGTTGAAAAGTTTTAAGAATTCTAAGTCTGTCCAGTTCATACTTGGGAAAACAAGGGAGGCAATGGGAGTAAAAACTACTCTGCTGGAAGGTATTTTGAAGAACTTAGCTGGTAGATATTGTACTGAAAAATGGCCAGAAATGGAATCTGTTAATTTTAACATCATTGAGCAACTGCTGTAATCACTTAAGACGGAGCTCTTTTGGCGGGCTTACCCACCTGACCTTCCTAATTTGTAAAAAACTAATTGACTTATCAATATGACCTTCCAGGTGTGTGAAGATGAGGTCAACCAGCTCTCTGGATTGGGGTTAGGGTATGGGTTTTAATTTAGAGGGATTATGGGGTTTATCGTGGGGGGGTATTGTTGTTGTGGTTTTTATATATTTTATGCTTTGTATTTTTATATTACTTGTTATCCCGCTTCGAACCGTAGGGAGAGGCGGGAAATATAAATTATTATTATTATTATTATTATTATTATTATTATTATTATTATGTGTGAGAGCAAATGAAGAATGAGATGAAATTCTGTGTTTTTATATCCTTGAATAGAGATGCTATTTGTATGAGATTGAATAGTTGTTTGTGAGGGAGGGAAAGAGCAGACTGCTTTAGAATAAGAGGTATAACTGTGGTTCCTTGATGCCAAGCCAAATACTCCCCTGACTCTGGAAAAGTCAAATACTCCCCTCAATTGTTTATGAACTTTGTGTCATTGGGGTGGGGATCCCAAGAAAGGGGAATAGGGAAAGCCAATGTTGTAGTTTAGGACAGCTTAAGTTTAGGGAGTTGTCCAAAATTCCATTGATCCAGCCAGCGTGTCTCACCAGTCAGCCACATGGTCTCAAGACACACTCCTTTTATTACCAAAGGAAGAGATTGGACCTTGCCAAGAGTGTCAGAATAAGG